>OX123192.2:29997771-31197771 GCA_944739405.2 Euclidia mi
GCATGTCAAAACGTGTGGTTCAATCAGAAATGTAAATATTACAATGTCATTCCAAATTATATTACTATACGTTCCAATACGCACAGTCGGGCTGCCAATATAGCGATACAAAAAGCTCAAAAAATTTGGCTAGGTGAAGAGGCAAGACGTTGGTTTACGGTTCGCGATAATTTAAAACTACATTTAAAAATACTGCACTTAGAACTTTCATTCAAGTTACACAATGTCGAGTTCGATTTATTAGACCAAAAAGCTAGGGAATTAGCGTCAACTGTAGCTCACGAGAAATACATCATTCAAAGTAGGAAGTTACAAGAACTGATAGGAAGAATAACACCACCTTCAGACTATACTGGCAACACCGCTTGTAATCATCAATTTCATCCCAGAATAAAGAATCTTTCGAACACCATTTTCACACGTGAAGAGAACTCACTTTTGGAGAAGGGATTAAAGTATAGTATTCCTCAAAAAGTTACGCAATATTCTTTGGAAACATTGGCGGTGGATGCAGAAATAGCTATTACCAGAAATAAAAAAGATAACATAGTCAAGAGTTTAGCTGCCCATCAGTTAAAAACATACAAATCGACTAATTTCATTAACTGCGAATTAAAAATATATAAATCCATCCAAAATAAAATTCAACAAAATGATTTGGTGGTAAATAAGGCGGATAAAGGCAACACCGTAGTAATTATGTCTAGATCGCAGTATAATAGCAAAGTACAAGATGTAATACACACCGAAGATTTCCAGCGTCTGCCCTACGATCCTACCAAACGATTTCATGCAGAATTAAAACTCAGTATCAAGTCAAGTACTTACCTTTTTCCACAAAACTGCTATTTAGCGAAAAGTCTTATACCGATGAACCCTCAGTGTCCGCTGTTGTATGGTTTACCAAAAATACATAAAGATCAGGTGCCCATCCGTCCAGTCGTCTCATATGTCAACGCTCCAGCTTATAAATTAGCGAAATATTTAAACGGATTGATTAAAGAGAAGACGTCATTCACCGCAAAATACAGCCTGAAAAATAGTTATGATTTGATTAGCAAAATAAAACACATCTGTCTACCTAGAAACACAAAACTCGTGTCTTTGGATGTAAAAAGCTTATTTACAAATGTCCCGTATAAAGAATGTTTAGTTATAATTAAAAATCTGCTGGGAAGAAATAGAATACACCCAGAACAGATTCAGAATATTTTGAAATTAACCGAGTTATGCAGTAAACAAAATTATTTTCAATTCAACAACGAGTACTACTTACAGAAGGAGGGTTTGGCCATGGGTTCACCGCTTAGTCCGTTGTTAGCAGATATCTTTATGAATAACTACGAACACGAGCATTTGGTAAAAGAACCGAACATCTTATATTATTATAGATTCGTGGACGATATTTTGCTGGCTTGGAAGGGCACAGAACGTCAGCTTCACTGTTTTCTTACAAGAATTAATAGTATACACCCCAAAATTAAGTTCGAATTGGAGATAGAACAAAACAGCTCAATAAACTTCTTAGATTTGACTATCAAAAGGGAGGGTACCTCACACTCATTTGAAATTTATCGTAAACCGACGTATACAGATAGTACAATACCAGCATCGTCCTGTCATCCATCGCAACACAAAATGGCAGCATTTCACAGTATGATTCATAGATTATTAAATGTACCACTGAATATAGAATCATATAACAGAGAATTAAATATTATTTATCATATAGCTCAATCCAACGGGTATAGTAAACGCCTAATTGACAAGATGATTAGAGGAAAACAACTTAGAATGTCCAAGTCACTTTTATATCCCTCTATAAAAGAACCTATAAATAATACCGCTGTTCTTACCTATTTTGGAAGCATAACTGACCGTATGGCGCGTATACTGGGGAGGGACGGTATCAGATCAGCCTATAAACCATACAAAACGTTAAAATTTCTTTGCAATGGTAAAGATAAAGTATGCAAGAACAAAAAGTCCGGTATTTACTGCTTAACATGCGACCAATGCCAAAATAAGTACATAGGACAGACGGGTCGAAGTTTTGAGCTGAGATATAAAGAACATTTAGCGGCGTTTAGAAACAACCAGCCGGAAAAGTCTCATTTTGCCGAACATTTACTTGAATCGGGTCATACCTTAAATAGCGGACATTCATTTGACGTCATACACACTTGTCAAAAGGGTATTAGAATGTGCGTATTGGAACAATTAGAGATTTTAAAGCGGGACAAGCATACATTACTGAACGATCAAACCAACTTTAACGGGTCCCCATTGTTGAATATATTCGCACACCGTCATAATGACTCACATCAGTCGAGCAACGGAGGGAGGGGATTAGAAAGTACAATCGTTTATAATACATGCCCACGGTTGGAAAGCGCTCAGTCGTTGCCCATCGTTCCTGAGGATGCCTCGTGCAGAGGCGAAACACGTGTCGAAGAATAGTCGGCGCATACAGCGGGATACTGCAAGTCAGGTATCTTCCTGGAACCCATACCATTCCTATATCCCTTATCCTTTTAGAGGAGTTCGATATTGTCAACCTTTTTCTATTGCAATAGTTGGGGTGGTCAATTCGAGGGTGCGTGGTGGGTTCCTCTTTCCTTCCATTAGGTGTCTACTATACTACTACATCAGTAAAATGGTTATATTTTCATAGTGTCTCCTACACAACCACATCAGTAGATAAGTTAGGTAATCCTAAAATTCGGTTACACCTTACACCCGCGTTATTTAATACTACTGCTCCCCTCCCATGGCTCATAGCGTTATGTTTCATTGAAAGAATTTTTCAAATCGGACAGTTAGTGTCTGAGATTAGCGCGTTCTGGCAAACAACAAACGAACTCTTCAGCTTTATATATTAGTATTAGATTAGATAGGTATCTATATTTCTATAATAATATTAGAAAATATAGAAATATTAAGAAGAAGAAGTGAAGAGACAAAAAAATTTTTGGGATGATTGAAGAAGTGAAGACACGAAAAAAAATATTTTGGTGTATGTTTTATCCCGATACGTACAAGCTGGAAGTCGAGTCGCGGGTTTAAGTTTCATGCAGATGGAGTCGCGGGAAAAAGCTAGTATAAAGCGAATTATTACTGAGTAACATAGACATTTTTTTTAGATGACTGACTCAAGTAACAACTCTAGACCAAGCACTCATTCTGCGTCATCTACCCCTAAGAGAACGTCGGCTGGAACTTTTGTAGGAGAAACAAAGCTGTGATTTTGAAACTGTCTAGTTTTTAATTTAACCAATGAATGTATTTGATATCACCTAGACTGATAGATGTAATTGTTAATTTTTAAAATATCTAAAGTTTAGAAAAAGTTGATTTTATGTTTTTGCTATAACATAAATATTTACATAGACATTCATAGACTGATTCGTGTAAATTTAATAAAGACTGTTTAATTTTGAAAATACGAACTGTTACTTTTTTTAATTTGCATTTCTTATAAAATATATCAGTCTAATAAAAATGATTAATATTATAATTGCATAATTTAAAGCTATAATAATATTTGATGTTGAAATGATGGTGTCTCGTGTACTATCACGTCAGTAAAAATGTAAAAATACATCGCAGAGGGTTAATGAACTGAGAAAGCAAATAGAACACGAAATAGTAAATTTAGTTAACAAAGCCTTCGGGCATAATATAATATTCTACGTTATTATGTTACGCGAAAATACACGAATGGAAAATAACTAGACACTAAAAGGTATTCCAGATAAGCACCTGACTTGAATTGTTATCAAAACAAATCATTGTGTGAGGAGCGCGAATCACTTTTGTTTGTACATACATAGACTATGCAGCGGACGTGGTAGCAAAGCGACCTGTGCTACGACGTCCCTGGTATAGCCTACGCATTCTGCAAGGTGGACTGACGCTCTTGGTAGAATCGCGGGCAGCGGATGGATGCGGATGGCTCAAGATCAGTCCATGATGGATCCAAATCCATGAGATGAGCTTTGGGGCCTAGTTCGTCGTATAACGTCTTTCAGCTGAAATGCTAAAAATGAGGCCAGAACCCCCCACATGGACTGATATTTAGCCACTCGCAACCGCTTCCCTTGATCCCTAAATGATAGGTACTTGCGTAGGCCTATCTCCGCTAAGATGTCTAGTATGTGGCCACCACTCTACCGTCCTACCAGATTCCTACAGTGCCATTGGTTCTTAAAGCTTCGGGACCTACCCATTCCCATTTCAACTTGACTATTCACAGAGCTATATTGGTGACTTTGGTTCTCCTGAGAATCTACTCATTCAGATTCATCATATCGCAGGGAAACTATAAGTATATCCATCGCTCCCTGAGCGACAACTAACTGTATTGAAAAAATACGTGTAGAGGCGTTAGACAATTTTAACCTAAAGAGGTATAGAGAAGCTAAGATCATCCATGATTGTAACTACATATAATTATGTTATACACACTAATCACTACCGTATCTTCTAAAGTATCTACCAGCTGTAGTAAGTTTTGATGTAGGTACAAGTCACCATTGTCTTTAGGAAATTGTATCGTATTTATCAGTTTTTCTGACGGACATTTTTAAGCAAAAGCTACACTGACAGCTTGTTGGCGAATAAAGCTGGGCGGTTGAGGATCATTTTACCACATTCACACCGCGAACTACATAGCTGAGTTACTCTAGCAACTAATGAGTGAACGAAATATCCGGTGCCTATAATGCCATATAGTTTGGTTCACCAAAGCTTCGCTTAGTAAGCACCGTTTCTCGCTTAGCTATCCCAGCCGTCAGACTAGGTGTGAACTTCGCTTAAAAGTACCTCTTCCCAGAATGTAGGATGTATACAAAGCGGACTCCTTTGTCTAAAAAAGAAGACATGACTGTTGAAATACACTTTCAAGAGTATGAATCTGATTAAAATATCTAAAGAAATCAAAACAATAGTTAACCCAATAATCAATAGCAATATCAATAATAAGGTAATATCTAGAACTTGACGGGGATCCTTAAATTATCCTAAAATTGTCATGACAGTTAGTGGAGTAGGCCTACAGGGGAAACCACGGTAAAATAAACGCTTCGAGTACACTACTACTAGTGGCGTGGAAATGTGTGCGTATCATGTATGATGTGACTCTTAGAATCGCACCATCTCAGGAATGGTTGCTGTCAAAGTCAAAGTTGCAATCACCATGACAGTCCTCTCTTCAAGCCAGCTCTGCGCGTCATTTCGATTAACATTGAAGGTTTTTCGCAGGACAAGGCGGAGATCTTATCTGATCTCTGCCGAAGTACAAAGTGTGATGTATTATGCGTACAAGAAACCCATCGAAGTGTCAATCAAAGAAGGCCATTCATCCCCGGACTGTCGCTTATCGCCGAGATCTGTCATCCAAAGCACGGTAACGCAGTGTTTGCTGCTCCAGGCGTAAGCATATCCTCTGCTCAGTGCGTAACCACGAATGGCATGGAGATAATCACTAGTAGATACTGGATGCTGCACAATCAGCTCAGTCTATAAGCCTCCAGATACACCTTTTTAATTCTACATTCCGGAAAACTTCACACATCAAAACTCTAAGATTGTGATGGGTGACTTTAACAGCCATAATATTAAATGGGGCTACTGAAACTGTAATGCCGACGGTCAAGCCGTAGAAGAATGGGCTGAACTGAATGATATGACACTAATTTATAGCCCAAAGGATCCAACTTCATTTAATAGCGGACATTGGCGCCTTGGCTATAACCCAGACCTAATCTTCGTTAGTGGTAATATTGGTGCTCAATGCAAAAAAAACAGTGTGTCTGCCAATCCGGCGAACACAGCACAGACCCATAATGTGCGCCATTGAACCAATTATTCGACCAACAATCGTACCTTTCAAGCGTCGACGTTTACAGCAAGGCCAACTGGGACAAATACTCCGAAACTATAGATGAGGAGCTTACAAATTTAGCACCGACTTCGAAAAATTACAATAAATTTGTAGAAATAGTTACGACTGCATCAAAAAGGTATACCCCCAGGGGTTGTCGTTCATCCTATATTCCAGGTCTGTCTGCTACATCAGCTGAACTCCTTAGACAGTACGAAGATCTTTTCAACAGAGATCCATTCTCCGAAGATACCATTGAGCTGGGTGAGAAACGCCTTGCAAAAATAAAAGAAAAGCGATGCGCCAAATGGATAGACACCGTCACAAATATTAATTTAACCCAAAACAGCAGGAAAGCTTGGCAAACTATCCAGAGGCTCACTTGTGACACTCCACATGGTAATCCACCAGCTCAAGTAACGGCAAACTAGATTGCCTATCACCTGTTAATGAACGGCGAGCCCTCTCACCGACTAAAAAAGATTCCAAAAAGAAGAACTTAGTAGACACAACCGAATCGTCTATCTGTCGTCCTTTTGATCTGTTTGATATCATCTGTGGCATTAAGCAACTGAAATGCGGTAAAGCCTTTGGACTCGACAACATATCTGTGGAGCAAATCCAAAACTTTGAACCAGTCGCCGTGTTATAGCTCTTGGGATTGTATAATAGTTGTCTGGACTCGGTGACAATACCTAGTATGTGGCGCAAATCTAAAATTATTGGGACCTTAAAACCTGGCAAATCAGCTGACGACCCTAAAAACTTCAGACCAATCTCACTCCTCTACCACACACTCAAATTATATGAAAGGCTACTACTAAACCGTCTCACTAGCCCTGTGGACCCTAAACTCATCCCAGAGCAAGGTTCCGCCTCGGAAAATCTTGCTGTAGCCAAGCCCTTAACCTTACTCAGCATATTGAGGACGGATTTGAGATGGGCAAAGTGACGGGTGTGGTCTTTGTTGACCTTTCCTCCGCGTACGACACAGTTAACGTTAAACGTTTGCTATGAAAAGTGTAGAATATGACAGAAGATAGCAAATTTTTCCGAGTTCACGGGGAGCTCCTCCAAAACCGACTTTTTTGGGTACATTTAAACTCTAATAAAAGCCGTTGGAGAACCCAAAAGAACGGTCTACTTCAGAGGAGTGTCCTGGCACCAACGCTCTTTAATATCTATACTAATGATCTGCCTACGAGCCCAAATACAACCCGCTTCCTATATGCCGACGATCTGGCATTGGCGTCACAGGGATCCTTTGAAGAGGTAGAGGACAACCTCAGCTGCTCTCCAGACACTGAGTGTCTACTACGATGAGAATGCTCTTAAACTAAACCCTTCAAAATCGCAATCATGTGCATTTCACCTTTGCAACAAAGAGGCAGGCAGAGAGCTACATATCTTGGCATATACATATCGTGGCACGGTTTACCTATCAATCACTGTAACTACCCTAGATACCTGGGCACAACGTTAGACATCACTCAGGTTTAAAAGAAACTGCGAGAACATCAAGCAAAAAGTTACAGCTCGTAATAACCTCCTGCGAAAATTAACTTCCACCAATTGGGGTGCCCAGCACAAGGTTTTACGCACTACTGCATTAACACTAAGTTATTCTGCAGGTAAAGTTGCGTCACCCGTCTGGAACCGTTCCGCTCATGCACAGAAAGCGATATAGCGCTAAACGATACTTGTCGGATTATTACAGGCTGTCTGAAGCCGACCCCGACCCAAATACTGTTCCCACTTGCAGGCATTGCTCCACCCAGTGTTCGCAGGAGTATAGGAAGTTCCGTGGAGAGAAATAGACTAGAACTCGATGAACGGCACCCCATACACAACTATCAACCGGTACCACCAAGGCTAAAAAGTCGAAAGAGTTTTTATAGATGTGTTGCGGCGATATACGGTGAAGTCTCCCAGGCCAAACAAGACCTATGAACGGCACAAAGCTCACTTCCTTCCCCTTTTGTCCCTATTTCAGAAAACCTGTCCCCTGGTCACGAGCTTCTCAGGTCTACGTGGAAGTCCATAAATAGATTGCGAACCCAAGTTGGGCGGTGCAAGGAAAACCGAGCCAGATGGGGTTTCTTGGACGAATCCGAAACCATGTGTGAGTGTGGCACTAGTTTAGTCGTAGTGTTCTAGGTATTGACTTACGGTTTGCCGGTCTTGCTGGTATGCGGAGAAAGGAAAAGCAGGCTTGAAAGAAGTAAAGTTTATATTGTTCAAGCACACAATAGAACACAGAAGAAAGTCACAGTCAGAAGGAGTAGGTAATATGCAGAAAGCACAAGCACTAAGATTTTCAAGTAACAATTATTATACATATAGCGGAGGTAGCTGCGTATAAGCGCGGAGCGAATGAGTATAGCTGCGCTCGGCAGTCAGCCAGATACATCGAGACGCGACACTGCGTCTCGATGTATCTGGCTGACTGCCGAGCGATGTGCGCGGGCGCAGCGCCACAGGGCGTGGCCGCGCGGTTGAGAACCGGTCGCTCGCATACAATACATCGAGGAAGCGGCGGACCAACTTATTCTCTAATACGAATTATGTCTGCGCGTCCGACAAATATACAAACGTGGAGAATAAATATGATAAATATAAAATCTCACTAAAATTATTATACACATTATACATAGGAATTAATTTGCATATAATAATAATATAATCAAAACTTAACTTATAAAATGTTATGCAGTATACATATGTATATCAACAACTACAATTATATGTATATAAAGAAACACGCCACATCAGCCCCCCCTTGAGACCATCACTATGGGCGATAGTAGTCGGGGAATTTGACTTTACGACCTGATCGTTTCGTTCTAGTGCTAACTCTCCGAGCTTCAGGTAATTTGGTGGTGTGTGTTCCTGTATGTGTCTTGGTTGTGTTTGTGTTATTTTGCGTATGTGTTAATGTCGTGTTGGTGTCGGTGTGAGTGTCATTGAGTAGATAAGCTGGCTTCAGAATATCTATTGAGACTGATACTGCCTTTTACAAGCAGCTTAAATACGTTGTCTCCTCTTTGCAGCACTTCGTAGGGACCCGTATATGCGGGTTTAAGTGAGCCAGTCGTATCCTCCCTTACAAAAACATGGCTGGTCGTGGCCAAATCTTTAAAAACGAAAGTCGCCTTACTGCCATGTCTAGATGCTGGGGATGGCTGCAGGCGCTTAGCTAAAATCTTTAGGGGAGCCGTGTAATCAGCCAAGTCGATCGTATTGTCGACTTCCGGTTGAAATAACTCGCCTGGTAGTCTTAGTGGTTCGCCATATAGTAACTCGGCGGGCGTTGATCTCGAGTCTTCCTTGTAGGCACTCCTAATGCCAAGAAGCACTAGTGGCAGTGATTCGACCCAGCTGCCGTTGGCGTGACAGGTGATGGCGGCTTTAAGCTGTCGATGAAATCTTTCCACCAATCCGTTGCAAGCCGGATGGTAAGCCGTTGTGCGTTTGTGCTGAAAGCCTATAATCTTGGCGAGATGTTTGAAGAGCTCACACTCGAACTGTCGCCCTCAGTCAGTCACGATATCTACGGGACAACCAAACCTAGCTATCCATCCGGCCACGAGAGCTTTTGCCACGGTTTCAGCTGTAATATCCCGAATTGGTATCACCTCAGGCCATCGTGAGAACCGGTCGATGGCGGTGAGGCAATAACGGTAGCCTTGACATAGAGGCATGGGGCTTATGAGGTCAATGTGAATATGCATGCTAGCCTTGGGTAAGATGAAGTTTCCTAAGGGTGCTGAAACGCGACGAGTCACCTTCGAACGTTGGCACGCTACGCAAGAGCAGCTCCATTGCCTACAGTCTTTGTCCATGCCAGACAAAACTTTCCGCAACCAGTTTTATCGTAGCGTTTGCGCCAGGGTGACTCAGCGAATGCAGTGCTTTGAAAACTTGGTGGCGATATTCCTTGGTGACATATGATCGAAGAATCTTGCTATTCTCATCGCAGTACAGTTCAGACAGTGTTCCCGGCAATCTGACCTTAATAAGGCGTAATGATGAGTCACCCGTGTTGAGCAGCTGGTCGAGTTCGGGGTCATGTAATTGCGACTGTGCACGGCTCACCCAAGAATATCTACTTAGAAAGTTTTATTTTGATAAAACTTACCGTTTTCGAGAAAAATCCAAAAAACCTCAAATTTTGACGTTTGACCCCGAATAACTTTTGTAGCACACATAGGATCGATGGGGACTTTTAAGACTTTATTTGTAATGGTAAACCCTAGCTCTTCACCAATATTTGGCTCTCCGGTAATTTTTGACCACTATTTTTATGTTTAAATTGACCGGACTATCAGCTCGTAATTTTGAACTACAGCGTGTAGATTAGAGTTCTACCGAAACTCTAGATATCGTGTTATCGTGATTGAGATGCATACGTCTCGAGCCGCTTGTGACGTCATGGCGACTACTTAGGTTAATTGTACGGTGAGGCTGCGTTACGCTGGTTTAACATATCAAGGTGTACAGAAATTTGCTTGGAACATTCTGGGTTAGGCAAAATGTTCCCATGTTTTCTTACTGCAAGCAATTATTTAGGGGTTTGCTTTATAGCTCTGATAATATTGTTTTTTTTTTCATATTTACACGTGTTTGTTTTAGAGATTAATAATAACTATTTCATGAGTAAGATAAAGGAACATGGTCAAAAATATATGAAGCCTGGGCTCACCCACCAACAGAGATGAGATCACTTTGAATATACTTGTAAAGCACTAAATATTAAGATATAAACTCATTTTTGCGAAGAATCCATGGGGTTATTTTGCCATAAATATTTTTCTCCTACCATAAATAAACTATAATCCTGCAAAGTAATGCTAATATGGCATTGTAGTTTTTGTTGTTTGACATCTTTACTATCTTTAATTCCAGGTGCAAAGAATACATAAAAAATATAACAGCTGCTAACTGTTAAAAATATTTTTATTAACATTTCAATCAATATCAATAATAATGTGACTGTGACTGCCTCCGTGGTCCAGTGGATAGCGTATGTGACTGCTGATCGGAGGTCCCGGGTTCAATTCCCGGGTCGGGCAAAAGTGTTACTGGGTTTTTCCGAATACTCAGTAGCAGCGCGGAGTCTGGTGACATGCCCGGTAACGACAATAGGCTCGCCCCCTATTACGTGGGATCTAAAAATTAATGGTGAAATATGGGTGTAATATTAACACCAGCCTACCCCGTCGGGGATACAGGCGTGAGACTATTAAAAGAAAATATATAAAAATCAATAATAATATCGTTTAGATGACCTGCCGGTGGATAAAATTGTATATACGAAAACACACAGCTAACACCGTGAGAATCACGAGTCGACTGACTCAACTGACTGAGAGCAGACGGACGCCCAGGCAGGCGTCTGAGAGGTGTGAGAGGGATGGAGATTGTTGTAAATCACACGGGCGCAAGCGCATCTATTGTTTACCATTATTTTAAAGTATGAATATATTGTTACTACATACATACATACATACATAAATAGTCTCACGCCTATTACCCCGAAGAGGTAGGTAGAGGTGTATTTCTACACCCACTTTTCGCCAGATATACTTTAGTCCCACGTAATAAGGGGCGAGCCCATTGCCGTACCGGGCACATTTCCAGACTCCATGCTGCTACTGAGAATGTCGTGACAGAAAAACTCAATAACACTGCCCGACCCAGGAATCGAACCCGGGACCTCCCGATCCCACGCGCACATTTATGCCGCGAGACCAACGAGGCAGTCGTATAGGGTTTGATGTCGAATTTTCCGTCTCTACGCAAAGATGGTATTCGCATCGTGTTATCCCTTAGTTGCCTCTTACGATACCCACGGGAAGATAGGGGGTGGTGACACTTGTATTCTATGCCGTCAACCACACGGCCTATATATTGTTACTATAATAGTTTTATGAAAAAAAAAACTTTTTCTACGAAATCTATTTAAGTGCATATCTTTTTTCTGCAATAGAATTGAAGGTGATGCCGCTAGTAACAATTTAAGTACAAACAAAATCCTTTACAATGGCACATGCAATAACTCTGTTGGACACTGAGCCCAATTTGACTCATGGTCCTTTAAAAGTATATAAACATCAAGTCAAAATAAACACTCTTAAACCGAGTTCGTTTCTCACACAAGTCACGTAACATTTCTATCATAATGTTTACTCTGGATATGCTACGCCCAACGATTTTATATTTGTCTGATCAATTTATTGTAAAGCAATTATTTGTAGAATTATTTTTTAACTTTTAGTACATAACCTAACTTTATAATTTTTATTGTAATAAAAACATAACTTAAACGAAAAATTAACATAAAAATTATTTTAGTATATTTTATTTTCAAGTTTTTAGTTTTGTTGTTAGTTGATACTTCTCATTCTATTTTCACAGTGAGCCCTTTTCTACCAATCAAGCCCTTTCATTCGATACCCATATTGAGGTATTAGTGGAAAATATGTAATCCGCCATTTTGTGGCAGCGGCCATCTTAGATTTTTCATAGTTAGCTCTATTCTACCAATCAATCCCTTTTATTTGATACCCATATTGTGGCAATTTGTGGGAAATATGTAATCCGTCATTTTGTGGCGGCGGCAATCTTGGATTTTTCATAGTGAGTTCTATTCTACCAATCAAGCCCTTTCATTTGATACCCATATTGAGGTTGTTGTAAAGTAATATGTGAGCCGCCATTTTCTATCGGCAGCCATCTTGGATTTACAATCATAAGGAATATATTATGTTGTATTGTCATCAAAATTAAGAGTGTGTACCAAATATCAGATCAATCTGCCATCAGGAAGGGGGAAATCCCAATTACTAAATTTGACCTAAACAAACAAATAAACTGGTCAAGCTAAATGAAACCAACTTAATAAAAACAACTTCATTAACTGATAATCTAAATCGCTAAAGTCCGAAACCAACTTCAAGAAAAATAAGACTAAATATGACATTTTCGCGGCAAAATATGTACATACATCAATGAAACTTTGTTTAAAGCTTTATCTTAGCCCTAGATTGTTGTACATATTTATTTTTCTAGTAACTAAATACGATATTTTTACTGTGACATGATCTTAAAAATATTTTATCAATACCATTTATTTATATTTATTATCCGGTTCTCAGATCTACTTAACGAAGACATACGCGATGACACGGCGTGTGCCATACAGATCTACCAACAAGAGGGCTTTAAGTACTGGCCAGCATGGACTACGCGGTGTAAAAACGACAACTTCATCAACAATGAGATTTACAAGTAAGAAGAAACACTTTGCACTACCAACATACCTCTACTTTTTTTCATGTGTTGGCCTTTAGACCCTAAATACTTACCTAAAGACTTCACCTATGCATAGTGCAGGACTCTAATTCTTTCTTCAGGAATCACTGCATTTAATACCTTGCATGACGGAGGGTCCCTGATCCGCACCCCAAACACATACCACACTTATATTATTAACTTTATTAAGGCTCCGTGCCCAAAAGAAGCTGTAGCGGCTGCTGACGTAACAAATTATGTTCAAGGCACATTTTTTTACTAGCGCGACTTAGCAATCGTCTTCCCGCACTCATATAGTTAGGTCGTATTTAGACAGTGTATTTATAGTTTTCAACTGGCCAGTAAAGCATGTATACATTGTCTTTTGGATTCTTTATTTCTTCACCCAAACTTTATAAAAATCTTGTAGATTAATATCTACTACATAAACAGAGGTTCTTTACAATTGTTCAACAATTTTTTGTTTATAATATTAGCTACTAGTTGCGCAAAAAAGTAACTGGCACTGTTGAGTCGACCAGAATATTATTATGAGTGCCTGGTTTGAAGTTTGTTAACGTAGCATCCAAACCAGAGGGCATTCAAACTGATAGTCATGTTGTTGCAAGTGAATTTCTAGTAATCACTTGAAATCAAATTACCTACCAATAAAAAGTATTTGTAACCATACTACTATAAAAATACTAACAATACAACTTTCGCGGCTTGCATACAATATACGATATGACCCATATTCCTGTGATTATAAGCGACGTGACGTTATTGAAACGTAGGTCTAAAAATAATTATTTATATATACAATAGATGTTTGTTGAAGGGTTTAATATCTACGTGATTAAACCCTTCAACAAATATCGTGTAACTACTCGTATATTGAAATACCGCACATTTCTCATAGGCGTACATTGGCGCAAATCTTACTAGATTACAAATTTCTAGTACTATCAAATTCTACTAAACTAATTCCTACGCGTTGTTGGAATCTAGAGAATAGATCGATTGATGTAATGTCCTGAATTCCATCTGAAATTAAATCGTGTCCGATTGCTTCTCTTGCTTGGACCACGGAGGCAGTCGTGATAAATATGATTTATAAATAAGTACGGGTACGTCTATCGTAGCAATTTGGGCGGCAGACCTCGGTTTTAGTTTCCGTATTGGTTACTGAAGATATTGAAAAGTAACAGCCTTACTTATGTTTTTATTAAGTAAAAGTGAAACTATGAATACAAGAACGCAACGCGTACATACGCCAGGATATTTTAAATTTATTAAGTAACAGAACCACGCTGGTTGCATCATTACTTCTGTTGCGCTTAGCTCACCAGCCGGCGCACTCCGATCTTTTCTTTTTTCCAACTGAATGAAATTCCTTGCCCATAACGCTTAGAAGTAAGGAAATAAAAATGAGGAAGCGAGTTTTCGTCAGGTTAGCAATGCACCACTGATGTGTGAATTACAAAAATGTCGTCTAGTGGATACGGCTGGCCGTTTACCATTAAGTAGACCTTAGCGCGATTACCGTCCTTCTTGATCTACCTTATATTATTTAATCCTAAGAAGGGAACGCAATCTCTAAGATATTTGTCTTAATCTAAATGGATAACTAAATGATATATAAATTGGCCGCAACCAATTGCCTGTACCCTGACTAACGTCTGCTTACTGTCAGACGTGTCTTTCTTAGCGTAAATATCGACAGAGCCGATACAAATCCAGCTGACTCCTAAGACGTACGGCTTACGAATACTTAAACATATAATACCATCAAAATTCACTGTTTAGTAACAACTATTCTATTTTTACTTTCTCTTAACGTGTGAGTAAGGGCCGTCCCTTCCTTATTTGTTCAGGCCACGATTTAGAACGAGTTTATTTCCATAAAAGGTTAACCGGACCCTTTTTCCGAGCTTATGGAAATGTAATCTTAAAATCGGTTTTTGCCGATTTAGTTCCAATAAAATATTATGGAAATAAACTCTGGAAAGTCGTTGAAGCTGAATTAATTCGACGAATTGATTTTTTTATGAAAATATTCTCGAATATTTAAATACGGCTAGCTGTAGTATTGTTATGGCGACCTTGTTTAGCGATTTCAGTGAAACGTATGCGGCTGTGAGTGTACGTATTTATGAAAATTGAATTAGTATGGCGCTTTTGACGCTGTTGTAGTTCAAATTGTTTGGATTTGAAGCAACTACAAATTGCCCTTCTCCTCAGTATCTGATTTTTTTAATATAAATGTTTTAACTCATTCTTAATAGCATTTCTATTAAGAATGAGAATCTTTATGCTAATCGAAGAAAAAGAAAGTCATTTATGTACTAGACGTACGATTGTACAAAAATACAATACACTGTAAGGATTTTTTTAAATTTCATTCAGTCACATTGGCCAGGGATATACATTTATGTGTACGAAAGTCTTTCCGCGGTTAAAAACTACTTAATTCTTGTGAAATTTAATTATTATTTGAGGAGTGGGATCAAGGTTACTATGCTCTCGGTGAAGATACGTCTCAAGAGATTAAGTTAGAGTTCTGCGCATATAAGTAAGATTTTTATTTCTTTTATTCCTTACTATGTTAAAACTTATCTAATACTAGTCTTCGCCCATGGGTTCGTTCGCCAGGGAGTTGTTTATCGCGATGTATTTTATCGTGGTAAAATATAACCTATGTCACTTTTCAGTCACCTAACTATATCCACTCACAAAATCATACCATAACATAGGTCCGTTTCTACGTGAAAAAAGGACAAATAAACTAACGCTCTTTCAAGTTTAAAATATTAATATAGACTGCCTCGTGGTCCAGTGTAGTCGCGCAATAGTGTTACTGGGTTTTTTCCGAATTCTCAGTAGCAGCACGGAGTCTGGTGATGTGCCCGGTAACGGCAATAGGCTCGCCCCCTATTACGTGGGACTTAAAAATTCATGGCGAAATGTGGGTTTAATATTACACTTCTGCCTACCCCTTCGGGGATACAGGGTGAGTCTATAAATAAATAAAAAACAGAAGACTTGAAATGATTTAATGTTTTCTCACACCTACTAAGTCAATTTAAAACATATTTCAGTGTAATTTTTAATACAGCACATTATAATAATTTTCTTTTCTGCAGATGTCCAGATCACCGCTTCAGTTCAGACCGCAGCTCACCAGAAAACGTTCTCGCAAACTCCCACTTAAGATACAATCACTCGGCTGAACACAACTGACCCCGTCTCGAAAAATCCAATCTATAGAGTTTTTAATCTCGCCAGGTTGAAATAGCTGTCTAGACACATGAATTAAATCAGTGTTTATCTATGTTTAAAATAAATCCGTATAAATTGATGTTGTCGGTTTGTTTGCTTCATGCTCGAGATCTGCGACTGATTTTGTGGTAAAATGTTCGTGTTGTTTTGAATAAAGTATTCGTAGCATGGAGGTCTCTCAATACTCCAAAAGAATCTGCGAAATAAGTTAACACGATAATCCGAACATTACACTCCTGATAAGGCCTTGCTTTAAAATGGTTAAGAAACTTCATTTTAGCGTCAGTATGAACTGATTTCTAAAGAAATAGTTTCGCTTACTAAACTATTCCATTTACTTCGGAGAGAAACTATCAAGAAGATAGTTTTTAGTTTGATTATTGTTTTAAACCGAAGTTCGACATAAAGAGCTGTAGAACAAACCATGTAAGAGTAAGTATAGCTGTACCTTTTTGTAGTTATAAACTGATAATATGCTATAGATTATTCTGTATATGTATTTATCATCTTATGTTATAGCCCTTCGGCTAACTGTATACGCCAAGTGTAATAATGTACGCAAATTATTGTAAAAGCGAAATAAGCGTTGGCCGGTAGTGGTTTGATACGAAGAGTTCTAAAAACTAAAAATCGATCCTAACGATCTGATCTGATAGCAGAAAAGGCAGTCTTCAATATGGAAATTAGAGAATGGTGTGTGATGGTAAATATAAATTTCCCCTAGCTCAGAGAAAATCTTCTCGAAATATTACGTCAAAAAATTAATCGTGTTTATCAGACACAGATTTCGACGAGTATTTTGTGTGAATTGACTAAAAATTATGTCAACCATAGCCGATTCTAATAAAACATTTTGATTAAACGTTTCAATTCGCTGGCTACGTAATAATTATCGCTGGGCCATTACACAAATATATCCCAAAATAATTGCTTTACAACATCAAACCTTACAGCATTAGAAATTCGAATAAAATATGACACAATTTCCTTTGAAGTCTTATAAACAATATGAATTGTCTATTGTCTCCCAAGCGGTGCGTAAACGGATTAACTCTTTTATACCCCTCTTTATCTTTATCAAATTGTTAAAAAGAGAAGAAAGAACGTAACAAAGACATTTTCTTCTATATTCTGTATAATTATTGCTGTAAAACTTGAATGCCAGAGGTCCGGAGCACAGATGTGAATGTTACTCGCGCCGAAGCTTTCTTGTGCAATCATGTTATAATGCTTATACGTTTGTGTAGGGTGCAGATGTTAGTTCGTTTGTGTATTCCGGCGCTAGCAGCGAAATTACATGTGACATACTAATTTGGATAAAGTCTAACTGGAGTAAAATGTACTCATTTTAATTAAGGCTTTCAAATATACCTCTGCTTATTTAAACAAAGCAATAAAGATGTATGAACAATTTTATGATATCAAGCAGTGATATTCCGTTCTAGTTTTTGTGTCATGGATACATTTTGAATCCTGGTAAAAATTGCACTGTTATCTATTTCAGCATTGTTGTAAATTTATTTATTTTCGTTTGTAGTCCTTTGTCTTGTAATCTTCTTAGCAATCTTGGAAAGGCTGAACTTCAAGGCTGCAAAGAAACTTAGCTTATCCCGTGTTGCATTAGATGAACATGAATCGCAATATAAATATTCAGAAACTAAAATCATACCCATTACGCAAAAGCATGTAGGTGAGCTAACGTTGAGATAGCAAGCAAGACGATAACAGAAAATAAATAACACTATAACGTCATAAATTTGTCGAACACACAAAGTGTGGCTCTGTATGAGGATCGAATTTTACACTCAGCGCTGTGCTGTGGCGGGGTTACCGTCCCTTTTTTATTATTTCGTGTGAGTAGGTGGCCAACTCTGATGTGGGAGTTTTCAGACCGCCCAAAGGCCTCCGAAATTGCCTAACGATCCTTGTCTTGAGACGAGAACCAGAACCGACAGCTTTACGTGCCCTCCGCAGCAACGATTTTTTTTGTTTTGCGTGTATTTGCAATCAGTCTTAGGACTATGAGCAAGTTAGTGCTGTGATGTAGTCATGCGGAGTGGCTTCCCATTGGAAACATCCACTCATGTGCTGCCCAGAGCTATTGCCGGTCTTCTATCTCTAGGATATGATGTCGTTTTAGTCATCTTACATACTGGTTCTCCGCAGCAATGTAAAGCCTTGTATTCATTAGGCAACATTTGTTGATAAACTGTTTATGACGTGTTTATCATCAAGTTTACCGTAAACACTGTTTCTGAAACATGGCCGTCCACACTTGTCAGTTGTTGCTAGGATGTCGCCCGAGGAGGTAGTGATGCTCGGTGTTTGTGCTTACATAATAATTCATAACAGTGCTACTAAAAAGAAATAAGAAAAGGTGGTGGCTTCGGAATTATCTCTTAAATAAAAAAATACGTACTTCATGACCTTCGTGAATTTGATGGTACACAAGTGCAAGTCTTTTTGATTTGGTATCCAAGTACAAGTCTTGTTGATGACCTAAGCTTTTTCTTTTCACGAGAAAATTGTGAGCGTAGAGTATGCATCTTCGTTTCCACTTCTTTTTGCGACATATTCAATCCTGCAGCAATATCGGTCCAAGCATATTTTTTTTTAATTTATCTTTATTATCTCTATTTGAAGAGTCTCAGGGTTGAGCTACACCTATCAGCATTGCATCGTACTTTTCTATGCTTCTATCCTTTTCTGTAACTTAGGACCGTCATTTACTAGAGCGAGAAAGAGAGAGGGACACGATCGCCTTTTCGATTCCGCGGCGTGCTGAAGCGTTTCGTCTCTCTTTCTCGCTCTAGTAAATGACGGTCCTAAGTGACAGAAAAGGATTGAAGCATAGAAAAGTGCGATGCGGTACTGATAGGTGTAGTTCAACACTCAAAGTACATGATGCTGTTGATAAAGCTCTATGAGCATCGAAACTTGGTTGTTGGACCACACTACTTCCATGTTAATAAACTCGCGCAACACACGTCCACACCTGTTGACTTTTGCTTATAAACAAAATGTTTCGGCTTGTTCTCCGTTTGATTGGGGAACACGGCAACATGTTTCAGAAACAATGTTTCATCACATTTGTTTATGAAATGTTTATAAACTGTATCCAGAGATGATGCAACACTGCTTATAAACTGTATATAAACTGTTTATAAACAGTGTTTATCAACAAATGTTGCCTAATGAATACAAGGCTTAACCGTTTACAATCATACATCACATATGCAATTTTCCCAACCCCAAAACAACGTGTCCAATATCAGCTACACAACCTATTATTACTAATTATATTCCCGAACATATGTACTGGATAAAAATAAACTTTTGACAGATTCCACTAATGCATGCCAATTAGTATTGAGATGTCAACTAGATGATAGTAATTAATACGTCACGTGCTAATGATACGCGTAATTGCAGTAAGATCAAAGGATTAACTTCCATTATCTTGCGTTGAATATCGATGTTGAACAATGTATTGGGATTTAAAGATTTTCTGCTCTCTATTTATGCAATAGACATCAGTTTTATACCCACATTTAAAGTAGACTTTGGCCACGGCTCCGCCATTATCCCAGTTGTACCCAAGACTTCTAACCTTGGAGTGCGGTATCCGCTTACTAGTCTTACCAGATTTGACAGGATATGAGCTTTTGGCAGAGTCATTTTTCGTATTTTCTTGAAAGGTAAGAGATTAACAAAGTGTCGTAGAGCTCTTAGAGAGTATTTTTTAATATGTTTCTTCTAAGGACGTTAAAAAGGGGGTAAGAGTCAGAGTGGCACTTTTTGCTAACTCATTCCATAAAATTGCTCTGTCGATAATGTCTGTAATGCCAAATAAACAAACACGCTCTCTCATTTATAATATTAGTAAGTACGGATTTCTTTATCCTATTGCCAGTTTTATATTAGCGTAGATTTTCATTGGCATTTATCCAGAAGCAATCAGTCCGGCGTTCCAGCCATCAATATTCCTCTCAGCTATTTCTATACAACGTACGTTACGCTATCTAGTTCTAAACATTATATTATTATGAAATAAGTACTGTATTTTGTGACTACACTTATAAATCCCTTGGCGGTCGTGCATCGGACGTCGTAGCAGGTAGGCTGCCCGCAAGGTGGACCGACGATGTTGGGATTGCGGGCATCCGATGGACACGGATGGCTCGAGATCGATCTATATGGTAAGCCTTGGGAGAAGCCTATGTCCAGGACGTGAACGTCTCTCTCGGCTACTATAATGGAGTAAGTAAATATAAATGGTTTCGCTATTTATATCTACCACCTTTTTTTGGGCACTAAAAATGCTTACAGAATATCTAAAGGCTAATTAAAAGTTTTCTCAAGTGGGTATTCTTATTATTGCTGTATAGCGTATAGCTGATATATTTTTGGAGGCGATGGAAGCTCTTATTGCACGCCTCGTCTGCTCTGTCCTGTCTATGATTAGAGTATCATGAAGGCGGCTCACCTGCATCCCGCTCCTCTTCCTATTCCATCTCCCATGTAGGTTAGAAACGGACTGGTTTTGCCTAAAAAAATCCACACAGAGCTCGTCAATATTGTGTTGTTCCTGGTAGAGACCACAATATTGACGAGCTCTTTTTAACACTGTGACGCCTACTCTGTCTGTAACATGTGAGTGGTCAGGCAGAAGGTGTTAAAGAAGCTCACTGTCCGCAAGCCATAGGGAATGGCGATCACGGATAACTAAATTATGTACTTCGTAGTTCTGATAAGTGCAAAGATTTTTCTATTGATATTAAAATTAAAAGCATTTGTGTCGATTAGACGTTGCTTAATATTAGTTTAAATTTTTCTTTAATATATCTTTGTTACGAGTAAAAAATAATTTTAGCCACAAAAGTTGTAATTCATATGTTGTTTAATATTATTTTAAACACCTTACATTTTTCTCATATTACTATAATAACAACATCTATGTTAAAGAACTATAACTGTTGGCACCTCAGCAACAGAAAAATAGCCTCATTCCATACAAACAATTCTTGAACATATGTATCGATCTCAAAGAAACGATTAGATACTAGACAACTACTTAAAAAACCGGCCAAGTGCGTGTCGGGCCACGCGCAATGTAGGGTTCCGTAGTTCCCCATAATAACCATTATTGATAATAACTTCTATTTCACATGGGGATAAAAACGGGCATCCTAAAGATTAAGCCAGCACTCCCACTGTAAACTCACAGAAAAAGGTATTTATAAGTTAACCGACGATTACTCGTAAACTAGTGATGTCTACTTAGCCGTGATAGTTTTCCTTTTAAATTCGTTATATGTACTACATTTATGATTTTTTTCACCTCTTCCAAATTAATAGTTTAGCCGGCAGAGGGGGGGGGGGGGGACACTTGAGTCTAACAATTTTTTTCACTTCAAAGCTTGATATTTGACAAACCAATCACTTGATCGAAAAATGATTTGAGCAAACTAATAATATTTTTTTTAAACTATCCAATGATACCTCACACAATGGGGTATACAACCAAAAAAAAATTCAACCCCACTATGTATGTAGGGGAGATACCCTTAAAAAAATATTTTCCTAAATTTTATTCTACAGTTTTGTTGCAATATCCTATGTCTATATTCATGTCAAATATCAGCTTTCTAGCACCAGGCGTCTTTGAGCTAGGGTGCGGACGGACAGACGGACGAACATGACGAAACTATAAGGGTTCCTTCTGGACTACGGAACCCTAAAAACACATGATTTCATACGTTTATAGAAATAAATGGGGCGTCGTAGAAAAACATAGAAAACGCTTTTTGCTCGTAGAAACGACGCCTTACAATTTTGTTGGGAGTATTGTTCGTGTTTCAATTCCAATAGCTAGCCAATTTCATGGTACATTACAGAAACACATGTCGATTGTGAATGCGATGGGCTCTGAACGCGTAGCCTACCTATATTTTCTTATGTGGATTTCTAGTGAGAAAAAATACTATTTGTAATTCAGTGTCTAGATATATATGAGACATGACAGTCTACGCAGAAACTAAGAGAAATATGGAGTGTGGTTAAACATAGAAAAAAAATTTGGCTGTTCACTATTATTATTATAATAAAATTAAAAAAAACATTCAGTTATCCTGTTGATCAGTAGCCACCATACGCATAACATGATTGTTCTTTGGGGACCATAGTGGTGCACTAAGAAGGGATTTCCCAAAATGCCCATTCGAGCGCAGCTGCGGGCGTCCTCTAGCATAAACTAAGCTGGCCGTTTTTTCAGAACTTTAAAAATAAATATTATGAAGAATCTAAGATTTAATTTAGGCTCGAAGGACCAATATAGTTCAAATAAAAATACTTGACCAGAATGCAACAAACAGACTCATCGAATTAAGATCGAATTCTATCTGCTTTGTAGACGACAGCTATTCCAAACAAAACACTATCTGCAAGAATATAAAAAAATAACTTCTGTTTCGGCGAACCGAATGTTCCTAGTCGATTTGGGAAAATTATTAATATTGTGGACTGTAGGATTTCGGTTCTTATCGCCTAGGAAATGAGAAAGTCAAAGGGGATGTGGATAGGAGCCTCTTACCTTGCAAATGGCAGCCTCCTGGTGTCTTCAAGTATATTGAAGCTGCTTGAATCACTCCACTACACAAATCACTTTCACTCGCGAGCAGTTTTGTTCGGTTTAGGTATAAGCGGTAATAATTATATATGGCGGTGCAGACTGCGGTATGCGGCGGACTTGCGTTCGGCGCGTCTCGAATCTTCCAGTCTTTTGTTCGTCGCCGTTGAGCAGGGCGGCCAATAGCGAGGCGTTTTGGGAGGGATTCAGGAAAGGATCGCTCGGATTGGCCGAGCAGTGACGAACCATAATTACACGTTGACATAATTAACCAGCAATGGAAAAGATAGATGGCGCTACCAACTTCATTGGTAAAATAAAAAGTCGTTCTGTATTCAAAAGTTTTCTGTTCAACGAACATCTGCGACCAAACACCGTTCACAGCACTATATCTTTGAAAATGGTGAGCGGATTATTTTAAGCTTATTTTAAGCTTATTTTAATGGTCGCATTTTGCAGAACTTATGTCGGGAAATGCGATAGTGTGCGCTAGGTGTTATACTGAAGACAATGTGTTAGCATTTGCTTTATAATCGTTTAGCAGGATTTACGGTGCGTATGAATATCAATGTTGGGATGGTTTAATTGTTTTTGTATTTATGATTTTATAGAATCTGACATTAAATATTATGCAGTATTGTATTTGAAAATAAAACATTCTTGTAAGTAGCTGATTTAGAACCAAATTTCTTTACTAAGCTTTTTAAAATTGAAGTAAATTAGTCTAAATTAATCTAAATTAACTTTAGCGAAAACTACAAACTAAATACTTAAACTAAGAGGTAGATCCAACTTCAGGCTGGATCTCACTGAGTTGGAAGCGGACAGAGACGTACAACAGGGTGCACGTAGCTCTCCTTCGCGATTTTCAAGGTAACAACGCGGGTTGTACCGTGCTTGGAAGTATGCAGTTTCTCTACGATGGCCAACGGCCACGAAAGCGGCGGAGCATTATCATGTATTATGACGACCAACGTACCCTCCTGTATAGGGGATGCAGGACTATTCCACTTGGATCTAGCCTGAAGCTGGTGTAGATATTCCGCACGCCAGCGCCGCCAGAACGACTGCACGAGTTTATCCAACAGAGTATGTCTCTGGAACAAGCTTGAAGAGTCTGCTTCAGGAGCCGGAAATGACGATAATGGCACTGTGTTCAGAAAATGTGCAGGGCTTAACGCGGATGGTTCTGCAGGGTCACTACTCAATGCCGTGAGTGGGCGCGAGTTGATCAGCGCCTCGACTTGTGCAAGGACAGTTAAAAGCTCTTTGTAAGAGAGGATCTGTTGACCTATAACTTTGAAGACATGCGTTATAATTACTTTGACCATGCTTTCCCAACATCCACCGAAATGTGGTGATGCTGGCGGAATAAACTTCCAGTCAATATGATCTATGGAAAGTTTTTCCTGAAGACGAGTACGATATTCATCTCTGAGAAACTTATAGAGGTTGCGTAAATAAGAGCTTGCGCCCACGAAACAAGTGCCGTTATCCGTATACAAACACTGTATAGGGCCGCGCCGTGAGAGAAATCGTTTAAGGGCTGCAAGGAACAACACCGTGCTTAAATCTGTCGCAACTTCAAAATGCGTAGCGCGCGTCGTTAAGCATGTAAAAATACATAGCCAGGCTTTACTGCTTTTAACACCTCGACCACGCACTGGCGTATACTGCAGCGGTCCTGCGTAATCACAACCGGTGTGTGTAAACGCTTTATCAACCTGGTTGACGCGCTGGCTAGGGAGATCTGCCATGGGAGGGAAAGTCGGACGCGGACGAAATTTGAAACAGACGTTACATTTATGTATTCTGTGACGAATTATTCGTCGAGCGGCTAAAATCCAATACTTATGCCTAAGTAAGGACATAAGCAACTCTGGACTAGCATGGAGGTGCTTCTTGTGATAAAAATCAACAAGAAGGTCGACAGCATGACCATGTCGCGGCAGAATGCAAGGATGTTTGTAGTTATAAGGTTCATCCGAATTTGACAGACGGCCCCCAACGCGTATGACGCCGTGTTCATCGAGGAACGGCTTGAGTCTAAGGATAGCGGGAGAACAAGGTACATTGTCTTTCAAATTTTGAATGTCGTTACTAAAATGAACAGCCTGTACAGCTCGTAGTAACTTACATTCTGCGAATTTGATATCAGTACTTGATACAAAAGCCCCATTAGGTAGGTGCCTAAGAAACCTATAGATATAAACGATGGCGCGGAGTAACTTAGACCACGATGACATGCGTAGTGCGAGTGCACAGATGGGAGACTCCGCAACCTCAGCAATCACGGGATAAGAAACAGACTTCCGTTCGGGTACATCTTCGTCTTCTGCACTGTGGTCAAAGGGTTGCATGGGCCATTCTGACGGATCATGGGAATTTCAAGAAGGTCCACGATGCCACAATGGATGATGCAGAAGATTTAGTGGAGTAACACCACGAGACAAGCAATCTGCGGGGTTCTCGGTACCCGCGACGTGATTGAAACAAGTAGCGGGATCAAGTTCAACCAATTTACTAACGTGGTTGGCGACAAAAGTCTGCCAGCGATGAGGAGAAGAATGAATCCAAGCGAGCACTACTTTGGAGTCGGAAAATGCGTATATTTTCATTGACAAATAACAGGGGGGTAGTTGTGACCACAAGTAAAAAATTTTAGCTCACGTATTTATAATTGTTTAATAATTAATTCAAACACTTATTCAGTACATTTATGATTTAATATAGTTTCTTATAATACGCTACCTGCCAGTGAATGTTATCTCCTGTCTAAATTCACTGTACATACAATTACCATGGAAGCATTACACAGCACTATTAATAACTTGAACAATACATTTCACCAGAGGATGACTCATTTTGAGGATAAGCTGCTCAACAACACAAACCCTCCTTCTAACCAGGCTACTTTGGCTTCTGAGTTTGCCTTATTCCGGACATTTGTGACGGATGCATTGAAGGGACTCCAGCAACAGGTTCAGTTATTGGTACACACTGTGGATCACCTGGAAATGCAAGGCCGCCGTAAAATTCTTCTTTTCCATGGTGTGAATGAAGAAAAGAATGAGGACCTTGTGCAGACCCTTACCAATGTTTTGAAGACCAACCTGAAGCTCGAAGAATTCACACCAAGTTCCATCAAGCGCTGTCACCGCATGGGAAGACCATCAGCTCCAAACAGACACCGTCCCATCTTGGTGAAATTTCAGAGTGTCTTAGTCCGTGACAAAGCTTGGTTCTCTAAATCTAAGCTTAAGGGTTCAGGCATCACTGCGTCTGAATTCTTGACCAAAGCCCGACATGACACCTTCGTGGTGGCCCGGGAGAAATTTGGCGTCTCGAAATGCTGGACAAAAGAAGGGCTCATATACGTTCTTGGTGCACACGGCGAGCGACATCGCGTCAGCTCCCTGGTAGATGTCCAAAAACTTGACCATCTTCTTGCTGTGGACCCGATGAAACCAGGACCTTCCTCGAAAAATTAACCGGCAAAATCGAGAAGAGCTGCAGCGACTAAAAAGTAGTGCTATTTATTTATTATCTTCCTCCTTCATATTGTAGTCCCAGGTAGGTGGTCAAACATTTATTTTTATTTACTACGCGTGTTACCCACATTACTTATTTTTAACATGACTGTATATTAAGCTTTCTATTACCATCATTTATTATCTTTACTACCTATATATTACCGAAATACCGACTTATTATATCTTATTTTTCGTTTGTTTATACACTTTTTACTTTTTTAGTATCTTGACAGTGACACGAGTGACAGCTTTAAAATTCTTAATTAAAATTACGTTCAGAAATCGAATACAAATTGGTTTGAGCTAATGTTACACGCCGCAGTAGTTTATACGTGTTTCGATTACACTTACATTTTTTTTTTCTTTTTTACCATTTCTTTTTATGCTTCTTTCTTTTATTTGCTTTCTACCTGGGACTATACTTTCCTCCTGTTTCCTTATTTTTCCCTTTGTAATTTGACTCACGATGTTTCTATTTATTGTAAGTACTTTAGTATTTAACTGGCAGGTGCACTTTGTGGAACTGTATTTATCTATTTTGTTTGTGCAAGACTATTTTAAACTTATTGTATTTATTTATATTATTATATATTATTTTATTTTATTATATTTCATATACTTATAAATATATTTATTTATTATGTTGTATTCAGATTGCGATAGTGACAGTGATGATTACTTTTCATTGAGCTCTGACAACGAAAGTTTTGTTAGCGTTCCTTCTTTGGCAGACAACCTGCAATCTTTGTTTTCTGATGTTCCGAGTAACTTTAATGTGATCCATATCAATGCTCAGAGTATTCCCGCCCATTTCCCTGATATGCTGGCTAATTTTGACTGTAAGAACCTCCATGCTATACTGGTTTCCGAATCATGGCTTAAACCATGTCTTCCTTCTGCTTCTTATTCTCTGCCTGGCTTCCAACTCATTAGAAATGACCGGACTGGTAGTGGTGGAGGTGGTGTTGCTATATATTTACGCTCGTATTTTCCCTACTCTGTGGTAAATGTGTCTTCACAACGGCCTCCGTCCAATGCTGGTGAACATCTCTTCCTGGAAGTCCAGCTGCACCACACCAAAATCCTTCTTGGTGTTTATTACTGCCCTTCTTTGCGTATTGATTTCTTTTCCTCCTTCGAAAATCTTTTACTCACTCTAACTCCCTCTTACAGTCAAACTATAATCATGGGTGACTTTAACACCTGTCTCCTTAAGAACGACTCTCGCTCTTCATCTCTATATTCTATTGCTGTCTCTAGTAATCTACATATTCTTCCCTTGAATGCTACTCATCATTTCCCTAATTCTGTTCCCTCACTTTTAGACCTCATCTTCGTCTCATCGCTTGGTCATGTCGCTAAGCACGGCCAATGTGATGCTGATGCATTCTCTTATCATCATCTTATCTATCTATCTTACAAAGTCCGTCC
Source organism: Euclidia mi (assembly GCA_944739405.2). Classification (NCBI taxonomy): domain Eukaryota; kingdom Metazoa; phylum Arthropoda; class Insecta; order Lepidoptera; family Erebidae; genus Euclidia; species Euclidia mi. The sequence continues at coordinate 30,025,820 of OX123192.2, forward strand.
TCCGAAGGCGAAGTCAAGAACTCTCTTGCTACGCAATTTTAGTGGTATGGATACTGAACGTTTGTGTGACGATGTTAAAGCAATCAATTGGCAACCATTACTTGACTCTGACTCTATTGACTGCAAAATTAAAATATTTGAAAGAAAACTTATTGAATTGTATGATGTTCACGCACTTATTCGCACTATAAAGTTGAAACATGCACCATCGCCTTGGCTTACCAAAGAAATAAGCATACTTATTCAGAAGAAAGCTGCTGCAAAATCCAAATATAAATCCAAGCCTTCTGAAACAAATAAAGAAAAGTATACGAAGCTTAGAAATCTCCGCAATAGGGTGTGTAGGGATGCACAACGCCAGCATATTCATAGTTCTGTCCAAAATGGTGACCCTGCGAAAGTATGGAAATTTCTTAGATCAATAGGAGTTGGAAAGCAAATTCAGAACAAGAACTCTTTCGACATTGATATTAATTCGCTCAATCAGCATTTCTCTGCTTCGTCCGATTTTAATAGAACAACAAAAATGAATACCTTAAATTATCTTTCATCGCTTTCAACTCCTGCTTATACTCCTTTTGTCTTTAGTCAGTTTACTGAATGTGATGTCAAGAAGAGCATCTTATCAATAACATCTAACGCAATTGGCAGTGATCGTATCACCCGTAATATGATTCTCCCTATCCTCGATCAGATCCTACCTATTGTTTCCCATATATTTAACCATTCTATTTCTAGTAGCGTATTTCCAACAGCTTGGAAAGAGTCTCATGTAATTCCCCTGCCTAAAAAATCCACGCCTGTTTCCTTCTCAGACTATCGACCCATATCTATATTACCTTTCCTTTCCAAAGTCCTTGAAAGTCTCATCCATAACCAACTTAACTCCTTCCTTTCTAAAAACTGTATCCTCAATCCCTTTCAATCTGGTTTCCGCTCGGGTCATAGTACCACTACTGCCCTTGTCAGCATTACGGATGATATTAGGTCAGGAATGGAGGATGGCAAGCTAACTGTTCTCTGTTTGCTAGACTTTAGCAATGCATTTAATACTGTTGACTTTGACATTCTCCTTGCCATTTTAAGCTCTCTTAACATATCTCCATCAGTGATCGACTGGTTTCGTAGTTACCTGTTTGGACGCCGGCAGCGCATCCATCTGCATGATACTTTTTCACCATGGTGCGACAACGCTGCTGGTGTACCTCAGGGTGGCGTTTTATCTCCATTACTCTTCTCAATTTTTATAAATTCTATATCTAATTGTATATCTTCTTCCTACCACCTATATGCAGATGATTTGCAAATTTACTCTCAAGCGAAGGTTGAAAACTTGCCGTCAGCAATCTCCATTATTAATAAGGACTTGGCTGATATATCACAATGGACCAATAGATATGGACTTAAGATTAATCCTACTAAAACCCAGGTTACTATTATCGGCAGTTCTAGAATGATGACGAAAGTTCAATGGTCAATGCTTCCCCAGGTGTCTTTTGGTGGTGTTGTAATTCCTATCAGTAATGATGTGAAGAATCTGGGGATACACATTCAGAAAATGCTGTCTTGGTCTGTTCACTTGCAAAATGTTAGTCGACGACTCTACGCTGCCTCAGCTTCATTGAGAAGATTGCGCAACTTCCTGCCGATATCCACTAAAATTGCACTGGTGCAATCTATCCTCCTACCCATTCTTGACTATGCCGATGCCAGCTATCTAGATCTCAATGAGGACCAGCTAGATAAACTTGAGCGACTTCAAAACTTCTGCATAAGATTCATATACGGTTTACGTAAATATGATCACGTCACTGAATTTCGCAACAAGCTCAAGTGGCTACCAATCTGCCTTCGACGGAATACTCACATTCTTTGTCTTCTTTTTAATATTCTTTTTAATCCTTCCTTTCCCTTGTATCTCAAAAATCGGTTTGAATATTTACATAATACACATTCTAAGTGCTTACGATCATCAGAAAATCTAAAACTGAAAGTCCCTACTTATTCAACGATTTTCTTTGAAAAATCTTTCACTGTGCAAGCTGTACGCTTATGGAATGCGTTGCCCGAAAGTATCAGACGAGCTAAATCCTTAAATATGTTTAAAAATCTTGTCACTAAGCATTATATGGCAGATTCTTCATGACTGTTATACACACATACACATAGTTTAGTTTATGTATTTATTCATCCATGTATTGTTTGTCTATATTAATATTATATTTATAAATATATATATATATATATATATATATATATATATATATATATATATATATATATATATATATATATTCGCCGTGTGGTTGACGGCAAAGAATACAAGTGTCACCACCCCCTATCTGCCCGTGGGTGTCGTAAGAGGCCACTAAGGGATAACACGTTGCAAATACCATCTTTGCCTAGAGACGGAAAACTCGACATCAAACCCTATACGACTGCCTTGTTGGTCTCGCGGCATAAATGTGCGCGTGGGATTGGGAGGTCCCGGGTTCGATTCCTGGGTCGGGCAGTGTTATTGGGTTTTTCTGTCACGAAATTCTCAGTAGCAGCACGGAGTCTGGCAATGTGCCCGGTACGGCAATAGGCTCGCCCCTTATTACGTGGGACTAAAGTATATCTGGCGAAAAGTGGGTGCAGAAATACACCTCTGCCTACCCCTTCGGGGATAAAAGGCGTGACGATATGTATGTATGTATGTATATATATATAAATATAATTATATATATTTATTTTATTATTATTTATTTAATTTTTGTATGATTTTTATTTATGTATGTATTTATAAGGTAAGTTTTCACATTACTTTATTTTCTATCTCTTTTTCACAAGGTACACCATTACCCACTATTTTACTTTATATCCTAATTTATTCCGAACTAGGTTGTCTGGAAGAAATCGCAATGTGCGATAAGACCGCCCTTGTACCACTAGTGTTAAGTTTTCAATGTAATTTATTGTAATTTTGTCTATTTACCTACTGGTGTACAATAAAGTGTTTTATCTATCTATCTATCTATCTATATTTTATTAATGGGGTAGTGGGGCAAAACTGTGTCTTGAACCCTGCGGAGCAACTGAGACAGCAGAAGGGCCGCGCACAACTCCAGTCTCGCAACCGAAATGGTTTTAACAGGCGAGACCTTAGACTTGGCACAAACTAACTGCACCGAGTAGTTAGAACTAATGCGGACTTGCAGATATACGACTCCGCCGTAAGCACGCTCGCTGGCGTCCGCGAAACCTATTAAGATGATGGTACATCGATCTACCAACCCAAGATGACGCGGAATAGTAATTTGATTGAGCGCGGTAAGCTCAATATAAAACTGGCCCCAAGCGGCGACAATATGGTCAGGGGGTGTTTCATCCCACTCACACTTTGATAGCCAAAGCTCTTTGATCAAGAGCTTGGCGTACAAAATTGTGGGAGCCACAAAACCCATTATGTCCCATAGTCGAGCCACTGTGGACAGCATAGTGCGTTTGGTGCACTTATCATCTGGCGGTGAGACGTCAAACCGAAAACTATCGCAGGATTTCTCCCAGCGTAAACCGAGAACCTTATGCAGTACAGACTTCTCAAACTCAATTTCTGGAGAAGCTTTATGAGAATCTGGTATGCGTGCGAGAACCTCCTTAAAGTTGCTTGTCCATTTGACAAGATCAAACTGGCCTCGCTTGAAAAGCTGAATAAGCTCTTCACAAAGCGAAATTGCTAGCGGAGCGGATATGACACTACAGGTAATGTCATCCATATACAAAGCGGAAGTAGCAATAGCTGCTGCGGCGGGAAAGTGATCGCCTTCATCAGCGATCAACTGGCGAACAACTCGTAACGCGTGACATGGGCTAGACTTGAGTCCAAAACAAACACGATTGAACTGATACACAGATAAAGGTTCCTTATTGTTAAAACGATAAAAAATCCGTTGAAATCTACGGTCAGACTCGCAAACGCCGATATTGAGGAACATTTGGCGGCAATCAGCTGACAGAGTGATTTGGAAAAGACGAAACTTTATTATGATGTTAAATAAATCACTCAGTGGATTGGGGCCGGCATGCAAAATGTCATTAATTGACTGACCCGATGTATTCTTACAACTAGCATCTAAAACCACACGAAGTTTAGTAGAGGTTTTATCTTCGCGAACTATGCCGTGATGCGGGATATAATATGAGGGAAGAGAGTTGCCCTAGTTGTTTACAACTACACTCAAAAAACCTTTATCTATGTAGTCACGAATGACGTCATTATACGCACTGCGTAACTTAAGTGATGCATCAAGTTTACGTTCCAAACAATGGAAACGCCTAAGCGCAGCAGCGTACGAGTCGCCTAACGAATAAGGGTCACCATAGAATGGCAACGCCACAACGTATCTGCCACTGTCGTCACGAACGGTGGTAGCACGGAAATGTTCTTTACAATGCTCGAGATCTTTACGGCTCATCGAGGGCGGTGCGGTAACAACCTCTTCAAGCTCCCAAAATCGCTTGAGAAGAGAATCAATATTATTTTCTTGAAGAACAGAACAACAGCAAGACGTAATGTATTGAGAAGTATGTAACGTAGGTGCGGTACCCATAATCACATACCCAAATACCGTCTCAATAGCGGGCGGTAAGTCATGTTGCTCACCACGTATCACGTCAGTTAGTAGCAAGTGCGGGAATATTACAGCTCCGATCAAAACATCAATGTCTGCCGGATTCGCAAACTCCGAGTCTGCCAGCGGCAATGACTCGAGGTGTGTGAGTAGCGATACGTCCACATTAGCGTTTGGCAATGTGTCCGTAATACACTCCACGATAAGCGAAGAAATGTTAAAATTAATATCCCTATCAAAACGCGAATGTATTTTAATATCTACGGAACCCTTGCAATGTTTTTCTGAACCGCCGATCCCTTTGACCACTGAACTAGTATTTCTAAAGTTATTCCACAATCCGAGGCGTTTGAAACAATCCAATGTTATTAAAATGGTCTGAGACGCGCTATCGAGTAGACAACGTACCATGTGCGGCGACCCATTAACATCATAAACGATAACTTGCGCTGTCGCCAACAGTACCGTCTTGGACGCCATACACTACGTTTTGGCCCCGCGTGGATCATTATAGATGCGCGAGAGCCGTCCGCGCGTGCGCGTCGCCCGCTCGATGGATGTCGTACACAACGATATTTCATTCTGAATCGTGGGAGGCGCAGTTATCGTAAGCCTGCACCTGCGACGTAAGTGTGTCAAGGTTAGCAGCTTGGCTTGACAACGGACTACTTTTATCAAAGTGCAACAATGAGTGGTGTCGTTGATTACATGAACGACATCTCGTCTCACTAGAACAATCACTCGTTTTATGCTTTATACTTAAGCAATTAATGCAAGCTTTGTTATCTTTCACGCACTTGAAACGAGCAGTCGGATTTAAACCATTAAAGGCGGGACACTTGTAGAAATGGTCGTGCACTATATTACTGCACAGACATTTCTGTGAATTAATTTTATTAGATTCTGAGCATGTTACGTAAGATTGTGGATTAGGGACCGAGTTATTATTACTATTTCGCGCTTTATTCAACCTTTGTTTGCTGCTGTTAGTGTTAGACGGGCTAGGTGAACTAGACTGCGTATTATGAAATATTCGACACTGATCTTTGATGAACGAAACAAAACTATCTAGTATAGGTATTTTATTATTGCGTTCCGTCATCTCGAAAGCACGAATTGTTTCAGTGTCAAACTTTTTTAAAGCGAGTTGAAGCAACATAAATTCGGAAATATCTTCTAATTTTAAGTTTTTAAGAGAATTAACCGCCGTAACAAAGTTGTCTATAAACAGCTGGAAATTCGAGACAGATGCAGCACCGGACAGTTTAAGATTTAAAGCTTGGTCAAAGTAGGTAGACGCTAGAACGCGAGTATCTTGATATCTATCAAGTAGTGTCTGAAATATGACCTGATAATTCTCAGCACTGGGTATGACACTTGCAAATACGGACTGGGCCTTCGGTGACAGTTTACCTATTAAATAGTACAAACTGTCAGCATCTGTCAGAGAACTATTATCGTGCACTGTAGACTTAAAAGTCGCATAGAATAACGGACAGTTTCGTATATCGCCATCAAACGACACAATCTCGATTGGCGGTTACCTCGGCGTGCGAGCCGCGGAAACAGGCTGTGCCGAATATTTACCCTCCAATTGCGATTGTATACGCTTAATAATACAATAAAGGTCTTCGAAAGAGGTGTACGCCTGATAATTCGGTTTTTCATCAGGATTAGTAGAAAGCAATCATGCGTTACAATCGTCTAACAACTTATGAAAATCTGTTCAAATACTATCTACTGTCATACAATAACTGAGAAATGACTCCCTATTACTATCAGAAACGTCTGCGGTCTTTGAACGCTCGTAAATATTTTGAATACGCTCAAATAAAATATTGCGTTTTGTTTCTAAGATTGTCATCTCTTTGTCTTCCGACACGCGTGACTTCTTTTGTTGTGCCATGCTTACGTAAGTATAAGCTCATGGGACCGAAACAAATAAGAATATCTAAAGTACCTATTATTTTACCTAAGTAGGCAACACTTTAAAGCGGTGGAATTAAAAGTTGCTTGAAATATGAGATTTACAAGACAACTATGATAGTTCTAGAAATAATAATTGGGTAAGTAGGTACTCGTAGCTACATAAAAGTATATTACCTACTGATGCGTGCGAAAACAACCATGTGACGGTTATGTGAATGGACTAGGAGTATAGCTAGGTGCTATAACTGCCTAGGTATAGAGATATAACGAGGTGTTACGTATAAAACGTAAATGAATCCGACTCGTATTGATCAAAAATGTTTCGGCGAACCGAATGTTCCTAGTCGATTTGGGAAAACTATTAATATTGTGGACTGTAGGATTTCGGTTCTTATCGACTAGGAAATGAGGAAGTGAAAACGTGATGTGGATAGGAGCCTCTTACCTTGCAAATGGCAGCCTCCTGGTGTCTTCAAGTATATTGAAGCTGCTTGAATCACTCCACTACACAAATCACTTTCACTCGCGAGTGGTTTTGTTAGGTTTTGGCATAAGCGGTAATAATTGTATATGGCGGTGCGGACTACGGTATGCCGCGAACATGCGTTCGGCGCGTCTCGAATCTTCCAGTCTTTTCTTCGTCGCCGTTGAGCAGGTCGGCCAATAGCGAGGCGTTTTGGGAGGGGATTCAGGAAAGGATCGCTCGGATTGGCCGAGCAGCGACGAACCATAATTACACGTTGACATAATTAACTAGCAATGGAAAAGATAGATTGCGCTACCAACTTCATTGGAAAAATAAAAAGTCTTTCTGTATTCAAAAGTTTTCTGTTCAACGAACATCTGCGACCAAACACCGTTCGCAGCACTATATCTTTGAAAATGGTGAGCGGATTATTTTAAGCTTATTTTAAGCTTATTTTAATGGTCGCATTTTGCAGAACTTATGTCGGGAAATGCGACAGTGTGCGCTAGGTGTTATACTGAAGACAATGTGTTAGTATTTGCTTTATAATCGTTTAGCAGGATTTACGGTGCGTATGAATATCAATGTTGGGATGGTTTAATTGTTTTTGTATTTATGATTTTATAGAATCTGACATTAAATATTATGCAGTATTGTATTTGAAAATAAAACATTCTTGTAAGTAGCTGATTTAGAACCAAATTTCTTTACTAAGCTTTTTAAAATTGAAGTAAATTAGTTTCAACAGAGTCTCATTTCAGCCGAAAAGTTATAACGATCAATCTATACCTGGCTTATTTATTTCCTGTCTTAACTTCCTATTTACTCAAAAATCGTAAACATCTAACAAGCTTCTCATCTTCCCTGCACTGGTCAACCCTGAATTAGCCAATTGCTACCACAAAAACACAGTTGACCCGTCCATATTAAAACTAAAGCGAACCTTCAGGAAAATAAATTATGAATCGTTCTTTGATAAAAACCACATAAATTCACCGCACAGCCGCTACATGTGACGGTCAACAAAATTTTTGCCTGTTTATTTTAATGTTTATCTTTTTTAGCGTACGCTCGACTGGTGCAGACGTTTTAATCACAAAGTATTTTATGTAAAAAATTATGTTAAATCCCTCCTACGTAACTTTTCGATCATTCGTTTTAATGAGTTCTCTACCTACAGCTCGGGCACTTTTGAGTAATTTAAACTAGTCGTTATATGTAACTTGCATTTTATTACTACAAAAAAAGACGTCTAAATCTTTTCTCACACAGTTTAGTCGCAAAATGCCTAATGCGCAAAATGGCTACCTAGTCTCTAATGGACTTATTCGCTGAGTTATTCCCTTAGAGCCCCGATCCCCGAGGCACACGTTTCGGAGAGCCACGAAAACGATAAATTTTATTACATTTATGTCGTCTATTTTTCTATTATTTTCTACTTGTACCGTCGGCACAAAAAGTGCATAAGTGTATGTATTTCAAATAAATAAGACGAAAGTAAGTAGGTATTTAATTTGAAATTTTGTAAAACACCAACTCATCGATTTTATAGAGGTTAATAGAGATTGAAATGTTACAAATAGAATAGGATACAAGAAAAACGAAAAGAATATTGTATAGGAATTTTATTACAATATTATCAAATCCTAATAAACAACTACATATTCTACAATTCATGACAATAATATTAAAAAAATAGATGAATTCACTGCCAATATTTATTTAAAACAAAAGTTATGAACTTATACTAAATAACAAAGTAATGGTTAAGTAAATATTACCCTTACTTTCATAATAATAATAATAATCTTTATTCAAAAATATTGTTTACAGTGGATGGATACATTAGGTCTGGATAATCTTATAATAATATAATACTTTATAATCTAATAAACAATGAATACTTAACATATAGGTAGTTTAAGGCCGGTATAGGTTATTTTTACTTTGCTATCTAGGTTTAAAATTAATTGCCTGAACTAGGTTTTCACATGTGTTTCAGGCTATTTTGTACTTATGTAATATAATTGTGCAAATAAAACAAATGTGCATACTCTTAAAATGAACATTGACGCAATAATAATTAAAATCGAGGCTATTGAATAGTAGGTAATTATTTTATGACAGTAAGCAAATTCTCAGTATCGGAGTAGGTCATTGTTTGTAAGTGTCTAGTTATGATTATTTTACATTGTTTATAACTAAAATTATAATTATATAATATCTAGTAACTTATTTAATCTTTTGTATAAAAAAGGGCCTATGAATAAGAAAAATCTATTTATAAAGACATGTTTACCATGTAACTTAGTACAGACTAGATCTTTCCGTCTCTTGTCCGGGGGCAGTGGTTTGAATGGAATTAGTGCGTGTTGTTTTAGTATGGTGTGCAGTATGAACAATTGACGTACAGTTAGAATATTAGTGGACTGATACAATTCATAGGTAGGAAATATGTAAGGTCGAAACGTCGCCACTTTTAGAATAGCTCTCTGAGCGCGTTCTAGTGGCAATAAGATGGTTTTGGATGCCCCTCCCCATGAAGTTATGCAGTAGGCTATAATTGACTGACACAACGACAGGTAGATTTGTTTTATTAATTAATCATTTTGCAGCGCTACGCATTGTTTTGAAAATAAATATTAATTTCCGTACCCTTTTACATAAGAGGTTTATGTGAATGCGGAAATTAAGATTGTTGTCAAGTGTTATTCCAAGGTACTTGATACATTGTGTTGATCTTGAGACTTCGGAAATGTACCTTCAGACAAACATATATTAAAAATGTAGGTTAGTGGAGGTGCAAGGAAGTGCTTAAATCTTTTGATTATAGAGGTAGAAATGCCATCCCGCCCTATTGCTGAAGTATCCCTTAGTCCTGTTATTATTTGAACGACTTCGTCAACGTCAGTATCTGATAAAACAAAAGATTTAAGCGCGGAGTTACATGATTTGTTACAGGTGTCGTGCAATGAGAAGTTTCTTTGGTGCAAGTTTCTATCTCCAAGTGATTTGCCAGCGTTAGCGAAAAATATATTTATTTTGTTTAGTGCCAGTGTGGGATTTGATTCGGATTGAAGTAAATCTGGTGGTGGTTCTTGATTTTTGGTGGTGAAGGTGCATTTTTTTTATAAATTTCCATACTAATTTGCTATTATGCCCCGCCTTTTCTAGTTCAGCTTTGTTGTATTGAATCTTAAATTTTTTTAGGAGGTTGTTACAAAAATTGCGATATCGCTTGTAAGACATACAGATAATTTCATTATCGGGTGCTTTCTTAGCCATCGAGTGCAATTTGTCTCTATATCTTATGCAGCGTAAAAGACCTTGTGTAATCCACGGTTTTGTTATTTTATGTCTGTTAGATAATTTTATAGTAGTAGTATTTTTGTGAATTGCACTTTTGTCATTCGTTTATGAGGTAATCGAGTGAAATATTTGGATCAGCACAATAGTAAACGGGGTCAAGATCTATGTTAGGTATATCAATTGCAAGGTGCTCCATGTTTATTTTAGTATAGCTGGGTGTGCATTTATGTTTAGGAAATTATAGTTGTAAAGATAATAGAATAGTGCGGTGATCTGTGATTGAAGAGTTAATGACCAAGGTGCGTGATGGATGAATCGTTTTGATAATGAAGTGGTCTAAGCATGATCCACTTTGATGAGTAGAAAGAGTATGAGCTGGCAAGAGACCATGAAAATAGCAGATATTAAGATAATCATGTCCTCGGACGTCATTTCTCGGACTTTATAATTAAGTTGATACTAATGTTGATTATTTTTATACTTGATTTCTTTAATGTTGTAGACTGTAAGCCAAATAGTAATTAATAATTTTTAATACGCATTTTATATTTTTGAAATCTATCATGCTGGCCAAGTGTGCCGTGGCAGACTTCAAATGTCTTTCAAGAACACTGTAGATCCGTTTCAAAGAGCAGATGTTCTCGAAATATTTTCTTACAACAATTTAACATGTTCTTAACTTAAAGGTCCGTGATACGTGCCGTGCGTTTGAGGCAGACTGGTGGAAGTCTATTATTCTCTCTATTAGACTATTTTTAGCTTTAAGTAGTATATAGCCTTGCTGCTTTCAGCTTGAATGGACCGCCTTGACCCGTGAACTACACCATCATCATCAGCCTGCAAGAGTCTACTGCTGGATATAGACCTCTCCAATGGCACGCCACTGAGCCCGATTTTCGGATCTTCGCGTCCAGCCACTGCCAGCCACTTTGCGTATATCGTCACTCCACCTAGCCGAAGGGCGTCCTTCACTACGTTTGCCAAGGCGCGGTCTCCACTCTAGAACACGACTACTCCAACGGTTATCGGTTCTGCGACAGATGTGACTAGCCCACTGCCACTGTTCTGTCAATCTGGTCGATTACCGTGAACTACCCTCTCACGTAAAGCATCTAAATATATCTGTACTCTTGCGTTTCGTTTGTTGAGTGAGTGTTCCAGAGTTTCCATGCACTTTATTTCTCCCTCATCTTGCTTTTCCTTTTTTCCCCTTACTCATACCAAAGGGCGGCAGCGCAGTTGTGACTCCTCTGGAGTTACTTGTGTCTTGCAGTAGACGACGTACTAGCTTACGAACAGGCGATCCGTCTGCTCGTTTACTACCTATTACATAATAAAACCGTTTAAAAATGACTATCGCTGCTCACTTATCTTTTGTCGTAATTTATCCTACAAAATGTGCAAAATATAAACAAAGTTTTAATTAAACATAGAATAAAAATACACCTGCCTCTATTAAGTATCTAAGGTTCTCAGCTTGCATCATTTGCCCCTACAAAAAAACATTAATCTCGCCTTTATATTAGATTAATACTGTACGGATTTTAAAATGTCTACCATATAAATATGGACGAAAATATTTGACCGCCCACACTATTGCCAACAATTCCTTCTCAATTACAGGGTAGTTCTTTTCAGCTTTGTTTAGCGTTCTACTTGCAAAAGCAACAGGACGCCCATCTTTATTCGCTAAAACGGATCCTATGGCATAATTAGACGCATCAGTCCCGAGAATAAATTCATTTCGTTCCGAAAAATCGGGATATTGTAAAATGGGACGAGAAATAATTTTCTCTCTAAGTGTTTCAAATGCATGCTGACACTTTTGATCGCAATGAAATGATAAATTTTTTCTACAAAGTGCATTTAAAGGCTGTGCGATTTCTGCAAAATTTTGTATAAACTTTCGGTAATAATTCACAAAAGCTACAAATCTCTTAACTTCGTCACAATTTTTTGGACACGGGTAATTTTTAACTGTATTAATTTTTGCCGGATCAGGTTGTATGCCATTATTAGATATTACATGTCCCAAGTACAAAATTTCTTTCTTTAGGAAATCACATTTTGAAGGGTTTAATTTCAATTTCACTTTACGCAATCTTTCAAAAATACCCTACAGATTTTTGTTATGAATATTTAAAGAGCGTCCAAAACAAACTAGATCGTCTAAATAAATTAAGCATTTTTCGTAATTAAGACCCGCTAAGGCAATATTCATCATGCGAGAGAAGGAACTAGGACTTGTTTTTAAACCCATTGGCATTCTGGTCATTTGATATTGACCAGAGCCAAATGCAGTTAACTTTCGGCTATTTTCATCTAAATTTACATTAAAGAAACACTCCCAGACAATGACTCTAATATCTCAGTGATATCCGGTAAAGGGTACTTGTCATCTACTATACAATTATTCAACTTCCGATAGTCAATAACCAATTGCCATTTTTTAGCACCTGTTGAGTCTATTTTTTTCGGTACTAATAAGACAGGACTAGACCAATCGCTTTGACTTGGTTCTGCTATGCCTTTTTCAACCATTTTATCTATCTGTTGTTTAATTTCATGTTTCTGGGCTTGAGGTAACCTATACTGCTTAGAAAATATTGGAGTGGTCTCTGGTTTCAAAGTTATGGTGTGTGTATAAATATAAGTTGTTTTTAATGTATCACCCGGTAAATAAAAAATATCAGCATACTTAGCGCATAAATTTTCGATAGAAGTCTTTTCCTCAGTATTCATATGCGAAAAATTCATATAAGAAAATAGCTGTTTTACCCTATCTGCTTTATTTTCTACTTAATTAAAAGAACATATATTATAATCACTTAATTGATGTATATTAAAATTTAATTTTGGTAAAATTACACTATTTTCCGTTGTATTTAGTATTTTTATAGGCACAACGCCATTTATAGGAGTAGCAATTGAACTAGCTAAATAAATACCATCTTGTATCTCAGTTGAAAAAATTACACAATCTTCCTGGGAGTCTGTTTGAATATAGTGAATAGACTCGCATCTAGCCGATATTTCCAAATCACTATTAAATGTATTTTTAATCGGTAAATTAATTGGTATATTAGAACTATCACGCATTGTCAAAATATTTTTATCGAAATCTAAAACAGAATTGAACCTTCTTAAAAAGTCTCGACCAATTATACCACTACACCTAATTGGTAATGTATCAAATACATAAAACTTGTGACTAATAATTAAATCATCGCAAATCAATTGTATAAACACGTATCCTATTGCTTGGACTTTGCCCCCGAGACCATTGATAATTATATCTATATGTATATGAAAAATGTATATAAAAGTCACTATGGCAAGATAAAATTGTATGGTCAATTTTATTAGTCACGAAAAAATGTTTCTGTATTTACTGAATTTACAGGCTGATTTTCGGACATAATGTGAACATTTTGTTGTTGGCTTATCCTTCGGTTTCCTCTAGACATACCTGCATTCTGCTGACCTCGAAACTGGTGACCACGCATTGAAGTACCTCTGATAGCGAACTGATGATTCTGTCCTCGCTGGTTGCCTCGAAAACCTCGACCTTGACCCCTATAGAACGGAGACTGGTTGTTGTATCTTCCTCGCTCGTAGATGCCTCGTACCTCTATAATTAGAATTAAAATAATTAGTTTTATTCATACCCAAAATTTCTCCGGACCCGGATGTACTGGTGCCTTCCTCGTCGAGAGCCCCTTGGATTGCGTCCTTTAGAGTGGTAAAATTCCTAGCGGCTATGATCGTACTGAGCCTACGATTTCGCAAACCGTCAGCGAATTTTTTAATAGCTATATTTTCATTTAATGGTTTTAATATTTTTAATTTTCAGAATTTCCATTCGCTTGCGATATCGTAAGGTCCACAAACAATTCAGATATTTGCTGGCCATAATCTGAAATAGACAAATTATTTTGTTTGATGTTCTCTAATTTAATCGAAATTGCGGTTGCCGCCTTATGGGGTAAAAGTTCTCTTTTCATATCCAAAATCAAATCATTCACATTTGAATACTAGTTATTCATATTTAATCGTAACTTTGCAGCTTGAGACAACCTACTTTTTAAAATAAAATTAATTAAATTTTGTTTACATGTTTCTTTCTCCAATAACGAGTTATAATATTCAACATTATCTATTAATTGCTTGGTGTTAGCCACTGTATCTGTCATACAGGGCAATAAATGTAATGCAGTTTTCAAGTCAAAAGTATTTATTGTTAAAATAGTTTCAGAGCTGGATGTATCACTTTGACATCGATCAGTTATCTCGTAATATAATGCTAAAAACTGTTTGCAAAAATTATGCACTAGAGGATCATCATCAGACTTGCTTAATTTTAAATTGTACTCATTAAGCCAGTCTTTATATCGCCCATATATTTTATTAGCTTCAATTAATTTATTTACTAAAATATTACCTTGTCTTCTTTTAGGGCCTATCTTTATTAAATACGATCTAACTTCTTTTAATTCGTTACATAAAGACTGTAAATAAATTGCCATAACTTACCACCAAAACGTTGATTATACATTATTCGTGTACTTACATATGTAGGCATGTACTATATACCTACGTCACATTATTATACTATAGTGCATCATATCAATAACAACTACAGTCCACTAAATAGTCCATTAATTAATATACCCTTGAATTTCGTTATTTACCATTTTACGAAAGCCGTACCGTAACGCACAATCTGCACGGATATGATAGATTTAACCGAACACTTGTCGACACACGCACTTTTATTATTTCCGAGCACTTATCGATATCGAGCCGCGCACTTCAAACCGATTTTACATAACACCTGGATAGAGTTTATTCGGAGCCTGTGTCTGAGTTTCGCTCTCAAGACACCCGGAGATTGCTGGTGGTCGCCGAAAAATAGAAGCTCTCAATGCAGCTCTATTGATTTGCCGCGATATCCGTTGCATATGGCATCTCTTGTATAGCTTATATGCAAAATACAGCACACCCATAAGCATGCCTATAGATATGACCATGAGCAGTAAATTTGTGGTTGACATATGCTGCTGTATTTCGTCTGCCCTGGCCTGGTTTTTTCCATCCGCTGCGTTCTGGGCGATAACGACCTCCTGTGATTTTTAGTTACCCATCACGCTTATTTGAAGATTTACGGAATACACGAATCACAACGTCCAACTTGTCAGATCGATTTCTTTGTTCTAATTGCGCCATAATCATTACTTAGATTATTTTTCCACTACGTTATGCACAAAGTCAAATAAAACTTCCACTCTCTATAAGGTAAAGTCGAATCAAATAACCGAGTCGCGCGGGTGGTCGACTGTTGGCAGGGTCGCCATGTACGGAGTGTATTGGGAGATGAATTAAAACAACGAAATCATGATTAAGACTGAACATTTATTCATATTAAACATTGCTTAAGTATTGTCGAATAATGGGGTTACACGTGTACATAATAAATGATGGAATAATTAGGATAGATTACATAGGGTATGTACTTATACACTACAATACTACTATTTTCCTATCAAATGATAACTTAAACAGTTGCTTCATGAATTGAATACGATAGAGTGAAATCATAGTTTGTGGAGGCTAAAGGAAATTATATATATTTTAAATTTTACTAGCCGTTGCCAACGGTTTTGCCCGCGTCAATTATACTTATAAACCTTCCTCTTGAATCATTCTATCTATAAAAACAAAGCGCATCAAAATCCGTTGCGTAGTTTTTAAGATATGAACTGAGAGCCAGTGTTCCGCAGACTTACGGTATAGTAGCAAACTCCATATTAATGCTAGTTATACTAATTCATCTGCCGTAGATCAAATGAGGGTTCACTATTCCCATAGAGGGTTCCTTTAGGCGTGCCTAGAAGTCGAAAAGCATGAAAATCGACTTTCATAACGTGTTCGCAGCATGTCTGCCGTTTTAATATCTTGAAATATATATATTTTTATATAGAACAACTTGATGTCAGACACTTGTTCCGGTTCCTACTATATTTTATATAATATCATAGTTTCCAAAGTTTCATAAAATTTGCGTTTTTTTAGCAAAGCT
This sequence comes from Euclidia mi, assembly GCA_944739405.2. NCBI lineage: Eukaryota > Metazoa > Arthropoda > Insecta > Lepidoptera > Erebidae > Euclidia > Euclidia mi. Next base: position 30,042,216 of record OX123192.2, read on the forward strand.
ACAAATTATGTATGCTATTTATATTATTATTATAAACATATATTTACAAAAACAGACAGATATGTTGGTTCAAAATGCAGGCAGACTACATAATAGTTTCGCAGTCATGCTAATGGAGATACACGATATTGACTTTCTCACTCTTACTGGCAATGACAGCGAATCAGTATGAATACATGTGAACAGTGTTTTTAATTTTTATAATTTATAACTCTTATTTTCAATCATAAACATATAAGTTTTTATAAAGAAATCAATTTTCTTTTTCATTTACAATAATAATGATTTTGCTATTTATTTTGTTCTAACAAAACGTACAACTCGAAATTCAAATACAGAATAAAACAAACAGGGGAGCAGTAGACCTAAAATGCAGTGTAAAACGCGGGTGTAACCGCGGCTTCACCTTTTCGTAAATGGAAACAAGCGAGTCCTACTGCTCAATTTTTAATAGATGATTTCGCTTCGTAGAGATGAACAATTTAGATGGCGACACAGGGAATCTTTTCAAAACAACACAACGAAAATCACGAACGTCTGAAGCAAAGCCAAAAGAATTTTAATAAATACATAACTAGACACATTTATTTAACTCCAGTTTACGTGTAATATACTGAAATCAATTTCTTTAACACGTGAGAGTCGAACTTTTATAAATAACAAAAATAATTATCTGTAATCTTTCTTTCAATTTTCTTACTTGTAACTATGATTATCTTAAAGATTATGACATCGCACTTTCGTACTCTTGCTGGTTGAATATCGTCTGGAGGTTAGACGGTGCAGCTACAATAAACCTAATAAAAGTAAAAACTATGTATACCTAATGGGGATAATCTCTGAAAAGATTTCTTTACGTGTGTTAGGTCACAAATGGCTTTAGGCTTGGTAGTGGCTTTGGCTTTACTCGTAAGGCATCTATTGAATAGAACACCGTGCAAAGCAGCTCTGCTACTAAGAGGTCCAATGTTACACTTTAGTTATGTTGGAAACACTTTGAAATATAGGCCGTGTTGGATTGTGAAAGGTGTCGAAACGCGATAATGTTTGTGTGACCTGACTTTGACCTGTAAGAGAACACAATAGGAAACCTCCGGCTTAAAGCAGAAGTGTATGAGATTTTTATCACTGGGTTAAGACTTCATGTAAGAAAACACACGATGCTTTGGATAGGCGTCATATTTGGTTAAATAAGACGATAAAAGTCAAAGCGAAAGACATAAAGCAACATTTTGATCAATTTAAATATACGTATACATACACTGATAAACATGTCTAAACATTTCTATTGTAGCGGTAGCTACATACAACTGAGGCCATCTAGCGAGCGACGACAAAGTCTCAACAACAACAACACGGCGATATCTATCGGACACAATGCGACGGATAACAAGGTGCTGAATTGCTCATGCAGAGTTCGCGCGCTGAGTTGTATATAATTATACAACATCTGAAGTACGTCCGTTGGACTGACAGTCCACCAGGCAATATCATCCAGCCTGGTTAGAGGATCCTCCCTCTAGTTGGAGGAACACCACACCTTTATCCTCCACACTATAATACGCTGACTTAAAATGAGAAGCAAACTATCAACTCACTATAGATCTTATTTATTACAGCGAGTCATGATCCGCAGAATATCCTATTGCAAAAGCCTTTAAAGTACTCTCTGAATCCGAAATCGTAGTTTTTACGTGATATCCAAATGGAAATTGCCTTTTCAAACAAACGATATTTTCAAGCATTAGTTAGTTTGGCATATCAAAAGGCCTCTTTAGGCCCATTAACGTTAACATTACAACGTAACGTGAACGAGGGTAAGGCAATGATTAGATTCCGCTTGGATAAGACCCGCCAATTAGGATTGTTAGCTGACCAAATTTAAATGCACCTTTAGAGGGTAAATTACGTCACAAATTAATATAATGGCTCGACGCTTTAGTTGTACTAATAGAGGGTTTTGAATATTTGTGTTATAGTTTGTAACGTATCGTAACGTCCAGAACGTTACGATACGTTACATGTGAGGAATTTTGGAGATTGTTGGATTAACTTGGCGTTTATATATTATATTATATTTTGGCTATAATATATTAGATATTAAAAAAAGGCTTTTTACACAATCTTAAATCAAACTTGCAACTTCGTGATTATGACAATGAGTGTACTCTTTAGTACGTTAAGTAGTAAGCCGGGTAGTAATTACAGTGTTTCTTCATCTGATATACACATATGTATGTATATCTTAAGCCACTTCGTCTACTCTCACTTTTTGTTTTCTCAAATTTATTAATGAATTTATAAATAAGCTTTCCGGACTTGAAATTCTACATTATACAACAAAACTGTCGAGTGGGTCATCCAATAATATGCTCATTACAAAGAAAAGTACAAAACATCCAGACACTTAAAAGCTGTCTACACATATCGTGTATCGTTCGCACAAAGTGCATTTGTCCCATTCACTCAGCTAAGACAATAGAAGCGAGACACCGACATTTGTGCAACGTGAGCAGATTGCAGCTGCTTGCAGCTTACGTTCTAAAATGTATTTTATTTTAGCGAACCAACCGACTAAGCAGGGTGTTCTTAACTGTTGTGTTGGTAAGCCTGTGTATTTATAAAGTACTAGCTTTGGCCTTCAGCTTTGTACGTGGATATAAGGAAAGGTAACAAGTTAAACCACAAGTAAAAAGAATGCAAAAATCTATATATGTACGTACGTCTGGATCCTATTACATAGGAACCAATCGTTTTCCTGCAAGAACTTTTATCCTCAAATTTCAATCCCGTGAAGTTCTATTTCGAAGGAGGTGTTACTACAGAACAAGTCTGTTTTTCTAGATATAATTTATTTTATTTGGTAGAAATCAGCAAGTGTGTATCAGCCGTTTTGCCAAACCAAAATACACTTTTGGATTTATTAAGTAGGGATGTTCAATTACAGTGCCTAAACTTCTCAATCAATTATTATTAGCTGTAAATTAAGGAGTAACAGATGAAATGAACGGGTTGGTAGCCTTCTGCGCTCACCTATAATGTATGTAATGTTGTCAAGGTCATCAGCGGCCAACAACTTAATCCACAGATAAAAAAATTAAATTATTTTCAAACTCCGTCTTGGATCTTAAAGGTTTCCATCTTGGTTCCTGAAGACGCTATTTATACTTGCCTTAATGTCTTATTTGATAGAAATACATAGAAAGTCAAAAGTAAGCAACTAAAAAGCAGTCTCAAAGGGCCTATGTGACATAAATACAGGGAAAACTATCAATGTCCATATTTTGTTAGATGCTTTATCCAATATATCAGTTTTAGATCTTTAGGGACCGATCCAAGCAGCCTACTTATTTTGTATAAAACTGTAATGCCTCTCATCATACATTACTATTTTTAGCAACTTACCCTGCAATCGATGCCCAGATTGCAATTTTTTTGTAACCAACTTAAAACTCTTAGACCTTCTGCACCTCAGCTAGCAGTAGGATGCGAAAAGTTTCAAAAGGAACTTCAAAGCCGTTTCGGACTGCTGGAAACCCATGGCACTGTTGACGAGAAAATCGACGCTGTGGTCAAAACGCTACAGGATGTGTCTCGAAGGGTGTTTCCCGGAAAAAGCGTTAACAAGCAAAGTAACCTCTGACTCGAAACTCTCGAACTTATGAGGCAAAGAAGGGGAATGTCATATGCGCAGACGTCTTTTTTTTTTTTTATGGCAATAGGCGGCAAACGAGCAGACGGATTGCCTGATGGTAAGCAATTACCGCCGCCCATAGACAAAAGCAATACCACAGGAGTCATAAGTGCGTTGCCGCCCCTTGGAATTGGGAAAAGGGATAGGATAGGATGAGGAGTGGGATCAGGGAGAAGGGATAGGAAATAGGGCCTCCGGCACTCTCACTCACCGAACGAAACGCAACAGTTTAGGTACTGTTACTTTACGTCGATTTTCTGTGAGAGGGTAGTACTTCCCCGGTCGAGCCGGCCCATTCATGCTGAAATCAGCAAGGCTCTACTACCTTGAAATGTCTTCGGCGGATGGAAGAAACCTAAGCCGGAAGATCCGTGGAGCGACGTGACCTGCGTTGTTTACAATAGTCGCGCCGTCATCGCGACGTCACACACTCCCCCCATTAGGCCAGAATTTTCCCTCCGGGAAAATCCTGTGGCTGGTAGGCGGCAACCGCATTCCGAAACCCTGAAACAGATGAGTGGTGGTGTCAGTAGGCTAAGTACAAGGCAACTACTAACCCTGAAAGAAAAAACCAAGTATAACCCTCGACCATTCATACGTCACCAAGCATTGAACGTTCCTATTACCTGACATTCATCACATTCAAAAGGCCTACACACAGTCATACGTAAGCCAGCATTCATTCCCGATGCGAGTCATATTCTTAATAATACAAGACGCGCGAAGAGGTATTAGAGTAAGTAGCCACCCAGCCTAGGTTGCTATGACCACCTGACAACCCGGGTTCGATAAGTAAAAATTAAATTGAAAATGTATAAGTCGTAAACTAATATTACGATCTTACGATATTACAATACTAATAATATTACGATCAGTTGGCAATATCACAAGCAAATTGCTCATTAACACGCTCGATGCAAATTGCAAAGGCAAAATGTGTTCATTAAAATTAAAATAAACAATGATTATGGCGATGGAAAGTTTTGTGCCAAGCGATCAGCTCAAGTAAACACGTAAGTCATCATTGCGCGCGTGGCGCCGCGCCGCATTCCATTGTCGTGGACAATTATCTAGTTTCCAAACATGATTCAAAGTCATTAACGGCAAATACACAATTCGGAGTAGGTTGTAATGAATAATATATCACCGCAGGAGACAATCGATGATACACAACCATAGCTAAAAAAAAACAAAAAAGATATAGGCGAGAATCGAACCACAGACTGATCAGACAACAACAAAATTTGCGTACATAATTAAGCTGTAATTGGGAGTTAAAGATTTTTATAATATTTGTAACAAAATGTTAAGTTATTTTTGTGATTAGATCATTAGTGATAAGCATTAATCATTTCATTTTTAAACTTTGTTGTGAGTTAATTTAAGATCTTTTATATGGAAATCACCAAGGGGTTTGCCAAACATATCTGATAGTTAGATAGTTATCTGATATTTAGATAGTTATCTGATATTTAGATAGTTATCTGATATTTAGATAGTTAGTTAGATAAATAACATTTAATAAACATTGGCGCTAATTTATAACTGAAATATTTATTCATGTTTTATGTTAGCATGTTTTTATAAATCTTTAACACAATACAATGCGTTATCTTGTGAGCTCCAACTCAGAAACAATAGCACTATTGTTGGCTTTTACAATTATTTAGCTAATTAAACCTTCTTATACAAATGCGTCTTACATTGTTGTTAATGAAACTGTAATCAATCGTTTATAAACATATTTACGCTGTAATAGAATAAGATTTAATTATTTTATTCAGCTTTTCGGTTTAAAATAGACAATGGTAAAATACGAAAAGGGATTTACTCAAACTTGTACATCAATTAATTTGCTTTAGTTATTAAAGTATATAAATTATTGATTTATGTATAAATACCCACATTAGTTATTTAAGTATGGAAATTATTGATTTAATTTGTGTGTAAACAGCCAGTTTGTTATAGTCAGATTCAGTTCAATTGCATTTAGATGTTACGAATAAATTGAGTTTGATATAATAACATTTGCGTAAACACAAGAACACATTATAAGCCAGCACTACTTAAAATGGTAAAGTATAACCTGATGTATAGCATTTTGTAAAAAAGGAACATGTTACATATTGATAATTAAGTATTTTTACGGCCGTCAGCGGTTTAATTTTATCATTTATTTATCATTACATGTTTTATATATTTCAATACAAACCAGACATCGCAAAAAAAATCCAAAGAAAAAAAAATTGGTTGCCTGTAAAGTCGGTATACGGGCGAAAGTTTTACGTGACAACGACTTTGAGTGGTAAAATAATTTTAATGTGAATATTCATTCGTATAGTAGGAAGAAGAATGAAAGACGCGTGCCTTTCACTTTTTATGTCTGTCTCTCTCGCTCTTAGGCGGGACGCGTGCCTCTCACTCGCTCTCATTGTGACGCATGTGTGTGCGCATAACGTGAGCGGAGCGTAACGCAGTTTCTTGAAGTGTCACCCGGCAAACCAATTTATAAGACGTTGTCACGTCAAAAAAATTGCGACGCAGGAATTTTAAATGTTTGAGTTCACAAGGAACAGTAAATGCATAAATAGATGCATTTGCAAATAATATACCAATAGGCAGTAACAAGTAGATATGATCGAAAACCAAAAACAACGATTGTAGAAAAATAAACATTTAACAAAACGAACAACCAATAATTCTACGTTAATATTCGTATTTTTAATGAAAATAGACAAAGATTAAAGGACCATGCCCATCTGTGCCCCAGAAATGACCAGAGAAAGTAAATTACAAGATCGTCCTAATAAATTAAAACTAGAATTAAGTTGTTAATTTTGAAACCTATCAAGCACTGGATAAAAAAACGAATAAAAAAGACTTGTTTACTTTGCAGTACCTATGATAAATAATGTTTCATTCATTCATGCACTAAAAGTGCAGTTTATTGCGGTCTATAACCACGTTCTTTAGCCGATTTTTTAATTCCTTGTGATAGTATCGCGGTTTTACGGAGTACTCTTTCCATGTTATTATTTATTCAAGTACCTACTTAAGTTTTGTATCTAACCAAATTGTTTTCACATTTATATAGATGGAGATACTATGGAGACAGACTATATAATTCCAAATAACTGAAATGTTTACAGACATATAAGTATATAAATGAACACTGATTTGGCCTAGCTTATGTGATGATTATGAAGTGCCTAGTGGAAAACTAATAGCAATGCTGTTTGTAAACGATAAAATGTATTAACAATAGGCGTTGGACAGTTATCATGTCTTGTTTAACGTCCAATAACTTTTCAACCAGTGCTTTATATGACATTAATACTAGATATCATAGAAATACTGTTAATAAGTTATCGTATGACATAGAGTTGCAATTTGGGAAATGCCTAGCATTGACGGCATTGCTGGGTTTCGCCTCCATACTAATATGGGCATGGTCCTTTGCTACCGACAACCAAAGCAACCTGCGTGTGACACGTGTACGTTTGATTAACAAATGACCGCGGAATTCTAGCTAAATACCTAGTATATAGTACGCTAGCATATTTAGGTACGTTAATTTCAATCAGTCCAGCTATGGTAGGTAGACGTGGTATAATAAAGATGCAACTTTCTTAGTAAGAAAGAAAAGAATATTAAATTTTAAAAGATAATATCTACTTTATAGAAATATCGCCGTACTAAATCACTAGCAGAAGGTTATAGTAAAAAGATGTGAAAAAGGAAAGAGAAGGGTGTGAATTCGTTCCTTAAGTCAGCCAAAGCAGTAATTATTAGCAATAATTACCAGAAGCAATTAATTACCGTAGCAGGCAATTAAAAAAAAAAAGCTAATAGCGAAGCTTGCGATCAACGAAGGCGACCTTAGCATGTTTTTAGAGGACGCGAGGCCTTAAATCTCAAGACAAAGAATGCGATCGACGAATGTGACCATAGCGCGTCTTTAGAGGACACGTGGCCGCATTCGAACGATTATAACTTGTTACTTATGCGGTTGATATACAATTAATGCATGCACACGCGGCAACAGAAATAGTTATAATATATAAAAAAAACTTACCAAACGAAGGAAGAAAAATTAAACACAATATAACACTGCTTTGGAACGATTTCACACATACACAGTAAAAAAAAAGACTTACCGAAAACGGATTCCCAACAAAACCCTACTTAAATATTCCCGTGGGCGCCACTGTAACAAAACCGTAACCTCCAAGTTCGAGATTCTCGCTGAAATTGAGAGTTTCTACAAGGAATTGTACGCATCACGGATGCCTAAACCCACGAGACCCAGCGATGATGACCACAGAGCCCAACTCACGCGCCATTACACGGAGGCTATCCCTGATGTCAATCAGGGCGAGGTAAGAGTGGCTCTCGAGCAGCTTAAGAACAACAAGTCTCCAGGGGATGACGGAATCACCACAGAGCTCTTAAAAGCAGGTGGGACAGGGAGCAGTTCTGAAAGAGCTGGGGAGCCTCTTTAATTCCGTTATCCACCAAGGCCTAACACCTCAGGCGTGGCGTGGGAGTGCGGTGGTTCTGTTTTAAAAAAAATGTGACAAAACCGTGCTAAAAAACTATAGACCCATTTCACTCCTGAGCCACGTTTACAAGTTGTTCTCGAGAGTCCTAACAAACCGCCTCGCCAGAAAACTAGACGATTTCCAGCCACCGATACAAGGTGGGTTTCGAAAAGGCTGCAGCACAGTAGACCACATCCATACTGTTCGGCAGATTGTACAGAAGACCAACGAGTACAATAAGCCGCTGTGTATGGCTTTCGTGGACTACGAGAAATGTATGTGTATGGCTTTCGTGAACTCCCTCGAAAACAGGGCGGTTCTGGATGCTCTGCAGTGGTGTCGCATCGATTGGCCAAGGTAGGCATCGAGGTGTTGAGATGTTTGTATGACACGGCCACTATGACCGTCCAGCTCCAGGACAGTAAAACCAGCCCCATCGAGTTGCGAAGAAGGGTGAGGCAGGGGGATGTAATATCCCCTAAGTTCTGCACCAACGCACTCGAAGACGTCTTTAAGACGCTGGACTGGACTGGACGAGGCGTAAACATTAATGGCGGGTATCCACCTTCGGTTTGCCGACAATATCGTCATCGTGGCTGAGAGCCTGGAACAGCTGAGCGAGATGCTGCACAGCCTAAATGGAGCCTCCCGACGTGTCAGTCTCGGCATGAACTTGGATAAAAACAAGATTATGTTCAACGAACATATTGTGCTGGGACCGGTTTATGTCGACGGATTGATGCTCGAAGTTGTTCAAGAGTATGTCTACCTTGGGCAAGTAGTCCAGCTTGGTATAAACAACTTCGAGAAAGAAATCAACCGCAGGGTCTATTTGGGTTGGGCAGCGTTTGGCAAGCTACGTCGAGTTTTCCCTTCACCCCTACCACAATGCCTGAAGATGTAGATGATTTGTTCTACAACCAATGCGTCCTACATGTTATGACGTATAGTGCCGAGACGTGGACACTCACAGTGGGAGTAGTCTACAAACTCAAAGTCACGCAGTGAGCTATGGAACGGGCTATGCTTGGCGTCTCTTTGAAGGATAAAATCCGCAACGAAGTTATCCGACAAAAAACCAAACTTACCGACATAGCCAACTGAATTAGTAAGCACAAGTGGCAGTGGGGTGGCTATATTTATAGCAGGACTGATGGCTGATGGAGCAAGTGTGTCCTAGAGTGGAGACCAGGACTCGGTAAGCGTAAGGTAGAGCGGCCCCCAGCTAGGTGGACCAACGACCTGAAAAGGGTGGTTGGGACAGACTGGATGCAGAAGGCTAAGGACCGGGTACTGTGGCACGTGTTGGGAGAGGCCTATGTCCAGCCCTGGACTGCGACAGGCTGGTTGATTGATTAAACTTAAAAAAGGATGAGTTTCATAATTCAACGGTAATTTTCCTCAGTACTTTTTGCAAGGTGATGATTTTTTCCTATTTGATTTCGATCATGATCTGACGCACAGTTGTTGAGTTATCAATTATTTTAAGCAGCTTTTGAAACCGGTTTCCAAACCTTATTTTTTATTATTTTAAAGCGAGATTTACAAAATGAGCAATGGCGCGTATCATTCTTTGTGTTAAACTAACAGATGGATTTTAACAAGGCTGCGCTCTGAAATACGCTTAGCTCAAAATGGTGTTACAGTTTGCTAGGCTGCACATCGTTACAGAAATGGCGGAATAACCTAGACGCATTTGGTAGCGAGTGGCCTGAAATTCAAGCAGCATATGTTGGCTCTAGTGTAGATTGCACTATGCTTAATCTTTCGAACACGTCTTCACAAAAAGAGACTGTATTAAGTGATGGTGTGATACAGATTGTATATATAAAATTCTTGTATTCCTATTGGTCGCAGTAAGCTGAAATTTTGCGTGTATGTTCCTTGGGGGCCGCAAAGAGTGCACTAAGAAGGGATTTGCTGAAATTCCCTCGGGATCGAGAATAAACTATGAATGGGCATACAAGAAGGTCGTTATATATAGACCTTTTTGTATGCATGAGTAATATGTCATGAACAACTTGTAAGTACTATGATGATAGACGATTTAATTAGGATTTATTTCTTTTTTTTTCATTAAAAACACGATCCTTATAATCATCATCAGCCTTTACCAGTCCACTGCTGGACTAGGCCTCTCCTTTGAAAGGAGGAATTTTATTGGCCTACTATACCACGCTGGCCAAACGGGTTGGTATAGGGTTTGTATCAAGTTTTCCTTCTCTTACAGTGCTGTTCTCTGCATAATATGCTCCCTCTGTCGGCTTTTACGACACCCATGGGATGATATGGGGTGGTGACATTCCGTATTCTTAATCCATCACCACACGGAATATATCCTTATAAACAAGGCATGAATTATGTTGTTGTTACTTTGTGAAAATAAAAAACGAAAACAAAGAACTACATGGCACGAAACAAATTTGTTTGGATCTCACAACGTTTAGCCCCGTGAGGGTCTAAGCCACTGCACACGGAGTAGTTTGATGAAGCCATAGCTTAAAGCACTGTCAGTGTTTTCAATAACATAGAGTTTCTGTGATTATACCAACAAATCTGTCAAGAGCAGGTAACAAGTCGCACCTTTAAAAAAATATGGCTAAACTGGCAAAGTGTGATAATTAAAAAGAAAAATGTAGTACTTACCAATTAAAAAAAAGATCTATTTCCGTTGGCAAGATATCGTATTTACTGACCAACACATTGGATTCTTCGCTAAGCATAAAAGTTGCTCAGGCATACTTTCAAGCATTACACTGCAAACGATTGCATCACACTGAAAAACCATTCATAGTTCAAAGCAGTTTATTTGCAGCTCACCGTTAAAAGTCTACCTCCTTGAACGGATTTGTTTATAAATCTGCTCATTTAGTGGTCAAGCAGAACTCTTGCATAGATACACACATCACTGTTTACTCTACAAGATGATCAACTTAACAAAAAAATTTACCTAATGGAAGGAAAAAGGGACCCACCACGCACAATGGAGTTTCGCCAAGTAACTGATTCAATCTACTATAAAAATTAAGTCTCATCTTAGAATTCAATCTCCTTGGTTGCAACAGCCTTTCATATATTATATTGGTCATAAAAATAACAGTTTATAATAAAATGGCACACAAAATGTTTATTTATTCGAAAATATATTTCCTAATATCATACATTTATCCAACAAATCACTAACTAAATTTGAATCCATTAAAAATACCTCTCGAAGGCTTTACTAAAACAATAAATGATTACTTTCGGAAATTACTCAAAATGATCAAACGACCATTAGCGCGACTAAAATTAGTGCGATTGCCATCAGTGAACCACATTCGATCACGCAATGATTTGACTACGAGTAGAAACTCGTAGTCAAATCATTGCGTAATCGACACCAGAAGGTGTCGACATTTCACTTCAATCCATTCAAAATATATAAACAAAACTGGTGCCGAACATCAATTTTGTAGCGACGCAAACTAAATACCTCGTCCGCACTCTGGCGGTGACATTTCGATAAATTATCGTCAAAGTCGATGAAACTGTCCATATTTCATAAAACAAGAGAATCCGTTGAACAAACCTCGTTTATAATACCGAGTATCATTTGAGTTTGTACCCCCTATCCATCAAAGTCGTTGTTTTCACAAAGTTTCACACAAGTGTTTGACATGAGCGGGAATCGAACCCGCGACCTTCGGCGTTGCAGTCGCTTACACTCCCGCTTTGCCAACCGGTCGTCGATTATTGTTATACCTAAAGGATGGAATAGGTAGACATGGAAAAAAACATAGAATTAATTATAGGAAATGAATGTCTGTAGGCAAGGATACTGTAACCGAAGCACAGACTGAAGGATTATCATTGGTACAATAAATAGCGTCAAAGATGAGAATGTTATGATGAATGTATCCTCCGTCATTCAGTGACCAGTAGATAGGGTATGCGACTGCTGAGCGGAGGTCCCGGGTTCGATTCCCGGGTCGGGTAAAAGTGTTACTGGGTTTTCCCGAATTCTCAGAAGCAGCACGGAGTCTGCTGATGTGCCTGTTAACGGCAATAGGCTCGTCTCCTATTACGTGGGACCTAAACATTTCATGGTGAAATGTGGATGTAATAATATTACAACTCTGCCTATCCTTACGCGGATACAGACGTGTGTCTATAAAAAAAATGTCCAACATACAAACACACTTGCGAATTAATATTATTAGTGTGGATTATTATGTTCGAGCGAGGCACGAAACAGCGTCCAGACCGCGGCAAAACAAAAAACCAAACTCGATGGCTCGGCCGCTCGGTCGCTCGCCCGCGGCGGCACACGCGCATGCCTCGGCCGGGGCACGTTCACACAGAGCGCGCAGCCTCGCGCGCCTATTCCTCGCGTGGCTGCGCGTTCTGTGTGGACGTGTCTAATTCGGTAGCTCGGGCGCACGGTAAGCTCGGCCGCGGCAGCACATGCGTTTTCCTCGACCGAGCCACGTCCACACAGACCGAGCAGCCTCGCGAAGCATTTTCCATTGTCTGTGTGAACCCGCCTAATAAGGAGGATATAAATAAACAAAAAGAAGAGAAACCGCAGTAGGCTACCTAGCAAAAAAATCAGTTTGAGTCTTGTGAATATGTTGCACAATTTTTACAAATTGTCTCAGCATGTTTCATGCAAATGAATTTATTGCACTTGCAGCAAGTATGTTTGGCCTTCCTATCTTTTTTGCGGGCACAATCTTGACATCTTCTAGTAATACCTGCTATTTTAGGTGGCGGAGCAGGGGATGACTCACCCAAAGAATCACTTATTCGCTTGCGTAGACTAATATGCAGACCAGTAGCATTTCTTCGTGTGCAAAAATGATTTTCGTCCAATTTCAATCCCAAATCCCGAAGAAACTCTCGTTGTTTTAGACTCGGTGGTGAGCATTTTTCTTTTTTTTATTATATAACTATTTATACCTGCCATGTTCAGTATCGAATAGAAAAAAGTGACAGCCAGCGTTTGCTGTTTCGCGATACATCGTGGTTGGCACATAATTCATCGACTACATCAACCTCTCCCTTCGTTCTGTTGTAAAAAGTTATCATGTTAGGGTTTCTTTTATCACCTGTCATAACGTCAATGCTATTATTATGGTGCATAGTTGAAATTCCTCTTCTGTGTCGCTTTCGTTACTACGCTGGCTGATTAACTCCTCTTCGTCAATGTCCGACCCCGATGGACAGCTGTCATCCCAAGAATATTCCTCCAAAAGCTCCCTTATCCGTTCGTTATCCATACATTTAATAAAAGTATACAATTAAAGTGCCAGATTATTGTAATGTATCCAAAATCTAAAAAAAACAGGATAAGCAGTAAGGACACTGATAAAACATTTTGAAACGTGAACTATGAACCCGGGTATAAAATGCCCGCGCGCACTTTGAACTCACATGTCACCGAAAACGTCGCACGGGGCACTGATTTGCATAAACAAATCGATGCACAAATTCCTAGAATCCAGCTACTGAGGCGGAGGGGGCGAGGTAGTGCGAACTAAGACTTGTACGCATAATTTTACACACTATAGGGTCTCAAAAACCCTGGTTCATTTACGCCGGGTTAAACTGAACAGTGGTATCTCTCGTATGATAATGACTTACTACTTACGTTTTGTATTTTAGACAAGCGAAGACAAGCGCTTGTACGATGATATAGTGCAACAAGGAGATAAATTAGAGAATAAAACGTTTAGGTGTTACTGCTAATGGTTATAATTATAATGCTTAGTATATTATAGGTATAATCTGTGGTACTGTTGAAGACCCGTTATCATCATCATCTTAGCGCTGTCGGATTATTCCCACTAGTTCTATGATAGAACTAGTGAGACTTTTTTTCCCACTAGTTCTATTAGCACCACTTGATGAGAAGAAACAGTTATAGGAAATTTCCCACTAGTTCTATGTATGTTTTACAAGGGTAGTGTCACAACATCGCGCTCACATATCCGAACAAATATGTATGTATAAAAACGTGTTAAACGAATGAACGTCTACAAAACAATTGAAGGTCTACAAAACAAATGAACGTCTACAAAACAAATGAACGTCTACAAAACAAATGACTACCAGAAAGTGATCAGCTATCGATAGTGATTGCAAAAAACCGGTGCATGCGATTTTCAACCTTATTGACAATCCATGACAAACTTTTTTTTTTGTTTTCCTCGCTTTCTGGCATTATAACGTTAATAAAACTATAAATTCTGACTAATGTCAATTAGATGAAAATCGCATGCACCTGTTTTTTGCAATCACTTTCGATAGCTGATCACTTTCTGTAAGTCATTTGTTTTGAAGACGTTCATTTGTTTTGTAGGCGTTCATTTGTTTTGAAGACATTCATTTGTTTGACACCTTAAACAAATGAACGTCTACAAAACATATTCATTCGGATATATGAGCGCGATGTTGTGACACTACGGATCATTCCCAGTAGTTCTATTGAATACCCTTGTAATAATATACATAGAGCTAGACTGGGACATTTCTTATTACTTATCCCATTAGTTATATTCTCCTCATCACGTTGTGCTAATAGAATTAGGAGAGTTCTATCATAGAACTGTTCAATAGAGCTACTGGGAATGATCCCACAAAATAGTAGAACTTGAAATTAACGAACTGAAATTAATAATCTTATTACACAACAATATTATCTGGGAGTACGGTTAAGCTTTAAAAGACCCACCATACCCACAGGGGTACTGCCAGGGGTACGGTGGGTTGGCAGCGAAAACTGTGCAGTACAATCTACTTAGTTGTTTAATACCAACTATGGTTACTGTTTGAAACTTTTTGTTTGACTTTGATCATCCGTCAATGTTTGTAACTTACGTATGATTTTGTATTTCTATAATAATAATATATTGTGTTGATTCAGCCTCAAATCACTTTTATTACTTGTCAAAAACACACATCAGTATTTTATTATTACGAATGTCCCATCTGGATACTTTGTTTTTTAGTCTTTGAACACGCACAATACTGCTTCTCTTTTACACTCGCTAAATACCAATTTTTTTCTTCACTCTATTATTTGTGATACTGAATTTATTATAAATTGTAAATAAAACGTTGTAATATTGTAATACTCATGAATGACAAGTGATTCCATAACTTTTAGTCATTTTTCTACTATAGTTTGTGTAAAATCTCATTACACACGATGGCATTTTAAAATGTAACTTACACACACGTGAATAAAAGAGCGAGCGCTTCCGACCGCAGCGCGTACGCGAGTAAAGCCAAATGAGACATTTAGCCTGTTTTTAATGTGCCACTTTTGAAGTTCGCATAACTCATCTACGGTTTTTTTTACTACTATATCTATGGTTCAAACCTAATCCTGTGGCACACGCACACACGAAAAACCCCCTCCCCTTCCCCGCTCATTCGCTTACGCCACCCCCGTGTCTTTGTTTTTTTGCGAGGGGTGAGGTCGAGCTACGCACTGTACTGATGAAAATGAAAATGAAAATATATAAGAAATACGAAAAATCTAGAAACATAACTGAAAAAATCAGAGTAAATAGAGTCAACATGAAGAGAAAAACAGCAATAGTGGAAGGGTTGACAATTATAATCCTACATGTTGACCAAGTGCGTAGACTTTACATGTATTTTAAGAACATTATGGAAATCTTTCAGGCCAGGGGTTGCCTCACGCTCTTCTTTCACAATTTTCGATGTTAATGCCTACAATGATAGTGATCAGAGTTTTTGCGTTTTGATTCCTGATACAAGTTCAATGTAAGTATACCAGTTCTGGAAGGTAGTGTGTATAATATCACTTTTATTCAAATACATAATATGACAGATACATACATACATACATAGACTCACGCCTGTGTCCCCGTAGGCGTAGGCAGAGTCATATTAAACGCCCACTGACATATGACAGATATACATAAAAAATTGGTCATAAAACACTTTGGCATCCTAATAAGAGCAATACACTCAGCATCAAATTTGAAGGGATAGGCAGAGGTGTATTACACACCCACACTTCGCCACTCACGTTTCGGTCCCAATGTAATGGGGGCGAGGCTATTGCTATTCCGTTTTTTGCATTCCCTAGAAATTTAATACAGATGTTAGAATACAGTATTTGTTGGAATACCTTGCATTGACTGGCAACAACAAAGGTATAATAAGGCAGGTAAGTAGACGAAACGGAAAGAAATAAAAAATACGTTTGTTGTATGGGAGCCCCCCTTTATTATTTACTTTTTTTAAATTTAATTATTTAGTTTGAAAGGTAATATACAACTACATATACTGTATAAATTTAAAGCGTCTACCTGTAACAGTTAGTAATTTTGAGCAAAATATACGAAAAAAAACACGTTTTTTGTATGGGACCCCCCCTTAATTTTTTATTTTTTTTTATTTTTAGTATTTGTTGTTATAGCGGCAACCGAAATACATAATTTGTGAAAATTTCAGCTATCTAGCTATCATGGTTTATGAGATACAGCCTGGTGACAGACAGACAGACAGACAGACAGACAGACGACGGAGGCTTAGTAATAGGGTTCCGTTTTTAACTTTTAGGTACGGAACCCTAAAAATGAAAGCCAATATTGCCGTATTTCAATAAATGTTTTAGGTTTCGTGTAACTAGATCTATAATTTTACTTGTCTACGTATAACCTCACGTCTTTTCTATTAGTTAAGACAACTTGAAACACGTTTGGGTCACACTGACATGTCTCTTAGTTACGCCTGTCATGTCACAGATGTGGATGACCATTTATACAACTGTTATACCCCGTCATAATGCCTAGTCATCTGTTCTTTGTAATTGTTCTATAAAATACGATCTTGTCTAGAGAGATTTTGATGGCATATTGCGTTCAAAATACTTGTTCAAGGATATCCAAATCTAGTGTTACAAAATCTCGATGCGACGTAATGATTTGACTACGAGTAGAAACTCGTAGTCAAATCATTGCGTAATTGACACCAGAAGGTGTCGACATTTCACTTCAATCCATTCAAAATATATAAACAAAACTGGTGCCGTACATCAATTTTGTAGCGACGCAAACTAAATACCTCGTCCGCACTCTGGCGGTGACATTTCGATAAATTATCGTCAAAGTCGATGAAACTGTCCATATTTCATAAAACAAGAGAATCCGTTGAACAAATCTCGTTTATAATACCGAGTATCATTTGAGTTTGTACCCCCTATCCATCAAAGTCGTTGTTTCCACAAAGTTACTTTAAAGTCCCCCTAATGAAGTTATCCGGCAAAAACTGGGGTAAATGGTGTCGTATTTTCATTATTCGACCGATGTGGGTTCGTAAATTTGGGTGCTTAGGTGTCGAGAATATCGATTATAGATTACGGCGTTTATAGGAGGGGTTACGCAGTATGTATTGCAATCAATCAGGGGTCCAGATTGTTTCCGAAGAAAGGTTTGTGTCTAAGAAAAGGATTGTCCGGTTGAAGAAGTAGCCGACATTTACAAGGGCTTTTTGGCGTTTTTCAGTGGGATAGTAATTGAGTGCCACTTTTTTATTGATACATTATAATATAAATTGGAGCTAGTATCGAGATTTTGTAACACTAGATTTGGATATCCTTGAACAAGTATTTTGAACGCAATATGCCATCAAAATCTCTCTAGACAAGATCGTATTTTATAGAGCAATTACTAAGAACAGATGACTAGGCATTATGACGGGGTATAACAGTTGTATAAATGGTCATCCACATCTGTGACATGACAGGCGTAACTAAGAGACATGTCAGTGTGACCCAAACGTGTTTCAAGTTGTCTTAACTAATAGAAAAGACGTGAGGTTATACGTAGACAAGTAAAATTATAGATCTAGTTACACGAAACCTAAAACATTTATTGAAATACGGCAATATTGGCTTTCATTTTTAAAATATATTCGACTTTTCTGTGATCAGACCTATTCTCTATAGGTAGGTATTCTTATACCTATTTTTTGCGTTTGGTTGCAGCGCGAGGCAAAACACCAATGTAGCATCAAGACTAAGAGAACACTAAGAGAATATCTTGTTGTGAGTGTTCTTTCTGTTGATTGAATGTTTGTAAGCTTCAAGCCACAAAGGATTTATACGACTACGATTTATACGAACGATTTGACGACCGGTTGGCGCAGCGGGAGTGTAAGCGACTGCTACGCCGAAGGTCGCGGGTTCGATTCCCGCTCAAGTCAAACATTTGTGTGCATGAACATGGATGTTTGTCTTGGTCTGGGTATTTCTATGTATAGTATGTATGTATTTACAAAAAAAAAAGTATATATGTATATTTATCCATTATCTAGTACCCATAACGCAAGCTCTGATTAGCTTGGGACTAGATGGTGATGTGTGTATGTGGTAGAATATTATTATATTATTATTATACAAAGAGCCGGAGTTACCTCTTAAAAAATAAAAGTAATATGCGACAAAATCACCCTTGTACTGGCTTTAAATATTTTTATGTGAATGTTGTCTTACACTTTTACTAGTGAACTAATTCATTTGTAGTTCTCAGGTATGTTGAAAGAAAATAATACCTTTAACGTATAAATGTAATTGTTATGTAGCTTATGAGGCATTTAAAGGTATTGATTGTTTTAAATGTCAGGCTTCATTTCTGTAAAAATTGCGATCATTTCAAGGACAATGTTGTCGTTTCTCATACCTCGTGTAATTGTTATTTTTTACACGTATCTACTCAAAGTCAAATGCATCCAAACTTTCAATACTTGTATAATAAATACTATATTAATTTATTTTAAACTTTCGCGATTTGTATACATCATACAAAATAAATTAGCGGGTCTTAATCGCGTACAACTAACTCATTTAAGGTATAAATACCTATTTGGTTCCGACGTTTCGCTCGTCTTGCACCGAGCGTGGTCGCGGAGAGACTGATGAGAGCTCAGCGCCGTCTTGTGTAAGTGCGGGTTTCGGCACCTACCCTCACTTGGTCTTTATTTAAGTTCGCAATGTCGGTACTCCGACACACTACACTAATGACGTCTACACACTGTTGAGATTTATCACTGCGGCTGTGTCTACACTTGCTGATGACTGGATTCCAAGTAGCCGATAATCTATATCCATCCTCACGGTTGAAATTATTGTTATGTTTCTTGATTTCTACCGCTTCATGTACTATCCTGGAGTAATAGTGACGATCGGTGGATAAGACTTGTGGTTGATGCAGTTCTATCCAGTGGTTTGGTCCAGACTCCAACAAATGCTCAGCTATCGCCGACTTATTAATCTGTCGGTTTTTTACAGCTGCGATATGTTCCTTTACTGTTTCAGCGATTGTACGCTTAGTCTGCCCGATATATGAACTACCACAGCTGCAATCGACTTTGTAGACGCCAAGTGTTTGGAGAGGAATGACATCCTTTGGGGTACGCAGATTGTGTGCAATCTTTGGGAGCGGACTGTATACAGTCTCAAGGTTGCCTTGAGGTCTTACAGAGGAAATTAAGGGAAAACGGTCTGTCTGATGAATTCACAGTTCTACTTAAGAATTGCTTGGATGGTAACTACCTCCTATATCGTGGACAACACTACCTCCAGATCGATGGAGTGGCTATGGGTAGCCCTATCGCACCAGTAATGGCCAACATCTGGATGGAGCACTTCGAAGAATCCATAGACATGCAGGCATCAAATGTGAAGCTGTGGAAGAGGTATGTCGACGATATCTTCTGCATCATGAAGGGGAACCAGCAAGACGTGACTAACCTAAGCACAGGCTTCTTTTCAAGACTGACTGCTACTTTAAGTTTATAAAATACAGTTGAATGGCGTTCAACTTATCGGCCACGCTCGTTACACGGGTTGGTATGTTCAGTTTTCCGTCTCTTCGTTAAGGTGATATTTAATTCGCATATATATCTTAGTCGTCACTGAATGAAACGGGGTTATGATACTTTTTGTTCTTAATCTGTCACTACACGGATGTACAACATGAATGTAGACAGAAAATTCCTTACTTCTGATTCTAAATGTCAATTCGTGAGAATTTCAATTGTGATATGTACTACTTACAAATTCGTTTAAAAATGAACCCATTCACGATAAAACACAATGACCCTTTCCATTGCTCACTTTCAATAGCCGCATTAACATCTGACCCGTGACTAAATGGTAATGAAAACTCAAAATTGTCTCATTTCGAGTAAGTTTGCGTCTTTGTTAATAATGTAATTGACGTATAATGGTTATTTTCATTAGCACCTTTATTTAGACAGTATGTTAATGTAATTGTCAGATGATTGTGTTGGCTTGAACCATGAAAAATATTTGCTTTTTAGTACATAGTGCTTTATAACATTAGTAATTAAGAAGGAATACATTTTTATTTGCAGCAAATTATTATCTTTTCGTAGTTTTAAATAGGTAACATTTTCTCTATGAACCTCACCGTCATCTTGATTGCTTCCACCATTTCATGTTTTCCCTTACAAGAAAACCCTTCCGTGATCCGACCTTACATCATTGTAAATTACTCTTCATTATCAGATCTAGCATATAGATGGCAATACATATTGAGAAAGTTTTATACATTTATATAAGGCCAATATTATAATTAACAACATCCTTTACCTGTATGTACATATTTGTCGAACTTGGATCACTTATTTTTGTGTAGTCGGTTAAATACGAGGTTGGGATTGATAAAGCGTTCGTTCCTTTCCTCCCCACATGTTTCAATAAGGAAGGTCAGTGGAAACATTAATTCACATTAGACCATCACCGTTTTCTGTATTTTACTTTCTTTTTCTATTAAGTTACATTTTACGGGTGCAGTGGATTGTATTCATTCACTGGCAATAATGAAGTGTATTGTGTAGCAGCGTTCTTCTTGATTATAAGAAGTAATTAAATCCCATAAAAACAATACTTGTCAAGTCAATATTTAATTGTCAATAATTGTCAAGTCAATATATTTATTTAAAACATTAAAGATTTTTTATTAACCGACTTGGTATTATATGGATCTAACAACTTTTTACGGTCGCGAGACTTGGTATTTTTGACAAGTATTATTTTTATGGGATCTTATTTCTTTTTTTAGATAGTCTTACTTTTGTCCTTTCCGATACCTTCTACTTCTTGTGCACCAACAACGAATTTTCTTAATTAAAGCTCTAACTGCAAATGTAATTTTGTAATCCTTTATATTTATATGAGATCACAAAGTTATTTATGCAGTTAATATATCTCGAAAACTGGACAGAAATTGAAAAATATTTTAATTTTTCCTTGATTCATATACTAAACACTAATCGTATTCTAAATTTGGAGCTTCTATGTCTGCTATAAGTGCCTTAGACTTTTGATGATCGGTCAGTGAGTGACAAAATTAAGAATTTTGACTCGTTATAATTGTTAAACTACTACTTAAAATTTAATGAAATTTTAAATACACCATGTTTATACAATGCTTACATGGTTACTAAGAAATCAGGCTTCTAGTTTTATCCACGACGAAATTATAGGGGATCGAAAATGGCCTGAATTGCTTCGAGAAAAGGATGGTACGGCAGTGCCGCTTTTTGCTCGACTTGGTGGGGGCACTGCCGTGCCCCCAGATAATTGAGGAGAAGAAAGGTTTTTATTTTATTGTGCTCGGAATTGTTTTTTTTTTTCAATTAATTCAATAATCTTGACATTGTTGTATAATTCAATCATATTTGAGCAAATTCGAAGAAATTTCGTGAATTAGCATGGCTGGACCCAGCTTTTAAGCTTTTAAAATGATAGAGTAATATGCTTCAAAATGTTGGTTGGAAGGCAAAGTATGTGGACGGAATGAGTAGTTGAACCAGCCATGACTTGCTAAAAATATTTCACTGTAAACTGTTGTCAAGCAAGAATATTGATGTTTTATGTCAAGTCTTACTTAAAGCGTAAAACAAACTCTCGCTAACATTAACAAGTCGTATTTACAATAAGGAGAATTACAGGAAAGCTTTGGTAAACTAAATACTTCAAGGTATTCCGTAATGCAAAAAAACTTGACTAAATTCCAATCGAAAATAAATTTGCTGCGGCACATAAATTGTCCATGATGTTATTCAGTACAGCATTAAAGCTTTTATTTTATAAAACTAGTTCAGTAATACTCTGTAATTATTCTTGTCAAATGAATTAAAATCCTTGAGTTCCAATTTAAATGTTCCTACAAAAGTTTGTTTAAAATTAATATACTTTGTTGACTTAAAATCGTTTGGAAATTGATGAATTTACGACTCTTTATTCAAATAGTTTTTATTTAAAGGTCAATAAAATTGTTTTAACAACTTCATTTTAATTGCGTAATTTCTTTCCGTTTCGTCTACTTACCTGCCTTATTATACCTTTTGTTGTTGCCAGTCAATGCAAGGTATTCCAACAAATACTGTATTCTAACATCTGTATTAAATTTCTAGGGAATGCAAAAAACGGAATAGCAATAGCCTCGCCCCCATTACATTGGGACCGAAACGTGAGTGGCGAAGTGTGGGTGTGTAATACACCTCTGCCTATCCCTTCAAATTTGATGCTGAGTGTATTGCTCTTATTAGGATGCCAAAGTGTTTTATGACCAATTTTTTATGTATATCTGTCATATGTCAGTGGGCGTTTAATATGACTCTGCCTACGCCTACGGGGACACAGGCGTGAGTCTATGTATGTATGTATGTATCTGTCATATTATGTATTTGAATAAAAGTGATATTATACACACTACCTTCCAGAACTGGTATACTTACATTGAACTTGTATCAGGAATCAAAACGCAAAAACTCTGATCACTATCATTGTAGGCATTAACATCGAAAATTGTGAAAGAAGAGCGTGAGGCAACCCCTGGCCTGAAAGATTTCCATAATGTTCTTAAAATACATGTAAAGTCTACGCACTTGGTCAACATGTAGGATTATAATTGTCAACCCTTCCACTATTGCTGTTTTTCTCTTCATGTTGACTCTATTTACTCTGATTTTTTCAGTTATGTTTCTAGATTTTTCGTATTTCTTATATATTTTCATTTTCATTTTCATCAGTACAGTGCGTAGCTCGACCTCACCCCTCGCAAAAAAACAAAGACACGGGGGTGGCGTAAGCGAATGAGCGGGGAAGGGGAGGGGGTTTTTCGTGTGTGCGTGTGCCACAGGATTAGGTTTGAACCATAGATATAGTAGTAAAAAAAACCGTAGATGAGTTATGCGAACTTCAAAAGTGGCACATTAAAAACAGGCTAAATGTCTCATTTGGCTTTACTCGCGTACGCGCTGCGGTCGGAAGCGCTCGCTCTTTTATTCACGTGTGTGTAAGTTACATTTTAAAATGCCATCGTGTGTAATGAGATTTTACACAAACTATAGTAGAGAAATGACTAAAAGTTATGGAATCACTTGTCATTCATGAGTATTACAATATTACAACGTTTTATTTACAATTTATAATAAATTCAGTATCACAAATAATAGAGTGAAGAAAAAAATTGGTATTTAGCGAGTGTAAAAGAGAAGCAGTATTGTGCGTGTTCAAAGACTAAGAAACAAAGTATCCAGATGGGACATTCGTAATAATAAAATACTGATGTGTGTTTTTGACAAGTAATAAAAGTGATTTGAGGCTGAATCAACACAATATATTATTATTATAGAAATACAAAATCATACGTAAGTTACAAACATTGACGGATGATCAAAGTCAAACAAAAAGTTTCAAACAGTAACCATAGTTGGTATTAAACAACTAAGTAGATTGTACTGCACAGTTTTCGCTGCCAACCCACCGTACCCCTGGCAGTACCCCTGTGGGTATGGTGGGTCTTTTAAAGCTTAACCGTACTCCCAGATAATATTGTTGTGTAATAAGATTATTAATTTCAGTTCGTTAATTTCAAGTTCTACTATTTTGTGGGATCATTCCCAGTAGCTCTATTGAACAGTTCTATGATAGAACTCTCCTAATTCTATTAGCACAACGTGATGAGGAGAATATAACTAATGGGATAAGTAATAAGAAATGTCCCAGTCTAGCTCTATGTATATTATTACAAGGGTATTCAATAGAACTACTGGGAATGATCCGTAGTGTCACAACATCGCGCTCATATATCCGAATGAATATGTTTTGTAGACGTTCATTTGTTTAAGGTGTCAAACAAATGAATGTCTTCAAAACAAATGAACGCCTACAAAACAAATGAACGTCTTCAAAACAAATGACTTACAGAAAGTGATCAGCTATCGAAAGTGATTGCAAAAAACAGGTGCATGCGATTTTCATCTAATTGACATTAGTCAGAATTTATAGTTTTATTAACGTTATAATGCCAGAAAGCGAGGAAAACAAAAAAAAAAGTTTGTCATGGATTGTCAATAAGGTTGAAAATCGCATGCACCGGTTTTTTGCAATCACTATCGATAGCTGATCACTTTCTGGTAGTCATTTGTTTTGTAGACGTTCATTTGTTTTGTAGACGTTCATTTGTTTTGTAGACCTTCAATTGTTTTGTAGACGTTCATTCGTTTAACACGTTTTTATACATACATATTTGTTCGGATATGTGAGCGCGATGTTGTGACACTACCCTTGTAAAACATACATAGAACTAGTGGGAAATTTCCTATAACTGTTTCTTCTCATCAAGTGGTGCTAATAGAACTAGTGGGAAAAAAAGTCTCACTAGTTCTATCATAGAACTAGTGGGAATAATCCGACAGCGCTAAGATGATGATGATGACGGGTCTTCAACAGTACCACAGATTATACCTATAATATACTAAGCATTATAATTATAACCATTAGCAGTAACACCTAAACGTTTTATTCTCTAATTTATCTCCTTGTTGCACTATATCATCGTACAAGCGTTTGTCTTCGCTTGTCTAAAATACAAAACGTAAGTAGTAAGTCATTATCATACGAGAGATACCACTGTTCAGTTTAACCCGGCGTAAATGAACCAGGGTTTTTGAGACCCTATAGTGTGTAAAATTATGCGTACAAGGCTTAGTTCGCACTACCTCGCCCCCTCCGCCTCAGTAGCTGGATTCTAGGAATTTGTGCATCGATTTGTTTATGCAAATCAGTGCCCCGTGCGACGTTTTCGGTGACATGTGAGTTCAAAGTGCGCGCGGGCATTTTATACCCGGGTTCATAGTTCACGTTTCAAAATGTTTTATCAGTGTCCTTACTGCTTATCCTGTTTTTTTTAGATTTTGGATACATTACAATAATCTGGCACTTTAATTGTATACTTTTATTAAATGTATGGATAACGAACGGATAAGGGAGCTTTTGGAGGAATATTCTTGGGATGACAGCTGTCCATCGGGGTCGGACATTGACGAAGAGGAGTTAATCAGCCAGCGTAGTAACGAAAGCGACACAGAAGAGGAATTTCAACTATGCACCATAATAATAGCATTGACGTTATGACAGGTGATAAAAGAAACCCTAACATGATAACTTTTTACAACAGAACGAAGGGAGAGGTTGATGTAGTCGATGAATTATGTGCCAACCACGATGTATCGCGAAGCAGCAAACGCTGGCTGTCACTTTTTTCTATTCGATACTGAACATGGCAGGTATAAATAGTTATATAATAAAAAAAAAAAAAATGCTCACCACCGAGTCTAAAACAACGAGAGTTTCTTCGGGCTTTGGGATTGAAATTGGACGAAAATCATTTTTGCACACGAAGAAATGCTACTGGTCTGCATATTAGTCTACGCAAGCGAATAAGTGATTCTTTGGGTGAGTCATCCCTTGCTCCGCCACCTAAAATAGCAGGTATTACTAGAAGATGTCAAGATTGTGCCCGCAAAAAAGATAGGAAGGCCAAACATACTTGCTGCAAGTGCAATAAATTCATTTGCATGAAACATGCTGAGACAATTTGTAAAAATTGTGCAACATATTCACAAGACTCAAACTGATTTTTTTGCTAGGTAGCCTACTGCGGTTTCTCTTTTTTTTGTTTATTTATATCCTCCTTATTAGGCGGGTTCTCACAGACAATGGAAAATGCTTCGCGAGGCTGCTCGGTCTGTGTGGACGTGGCTCGGTCGAGGAAAACGCATGTGCTGCCGCGGCCGAGCTTACCGTGCGCCCGAGCTACCGAATTAGACACGTCCACACAGAACGCGCAGCCACGCGAGGAATAGGCGCGCGAGGCTGCGCGCTCTGTGTGAACGTGCCCCGGCCGAGGCATGCGCGTGTGCCGCCGCGGGCGAGCGACCGAGCGGCCGAGCCATCGAGTTTGGTTTTTTGTTTTGCCGCGGTCTGGACGCTGTTTCGTGCCTCGCTCGAACATAATAATCCATACTAATAATATTAATTCGCAAGTGTGTTTGTATGTTGGACATTTTTTTTATAGACACACGTCTGTATCCGCGTAAGGATAGGCAGAGTTGTAATATTATTACATCCACATTTCACCATGAAATGTTTAGGTCCCACGTAATAGGAGACGAGCCTATTGCCGTTAACAGGCACATCAGCAGACTCCTGCTGCTTCTGAGAATTCGGGAAAACCCAGTAACACTTTTACCCGACCCGGGAATCGAACCCGGGACCTCCGCTCAGCAGTCGCATACCCTATCTACTGGTCACTGAATGACGGAGGATACATTCATCATAACATTCTCATCTTTGACGCTATTTATTGTACCAATGATAATCCTTCAGTCTGTGCTTCGGTTACAGTATCCTTGCCTACAGACATTCATTTCCTATAATTAATTCTATGTTTTTTTCCATGTCTACCTATTCCATCCTTTAGGTATAACAATAATCGACGACCGGTTGGCAAAGCGGGAGTGTAAGCGACTGCAACGCCGAAGGTCGCGGGTTCGATTCCCGCTCATGTCAAACACTTGTGTGCATGAACATGAATGTTTGTCTTGGTCTGGGTGTTTCTATGTATATATTTACAAAAAAAGTAAGTATAAGTAAATATGTATGTTATGGCTTATGGCCCATTATTACCATTGTCTAGTACCCAAAGTAGGTACAGCAATTGGCGTCAGTCAGGCAGCCGGCTAGTAAAAACACATGCCACAACCCTATTGCAGTATGACCATTTCCAAGTACTATATTTATGAACAAAATTTAAAAATAAGAGAGAGGAGAGACCAACGATCTCACATTGATACGTAGACCGATAGATGGCAAATGATCCACAGAGTACCTTTGTATATACGAGGATAGAGACGTCACTCAAGCTATTAGCGCTACCTGGCGGTCGTTTCAAGCATTTTTTAACTATAGTAGGTATTTTATTAGATATTATTAGACAAATTTATTTTATTATGTGGTTCAATTACATATACATCCCTAAGTGAAAACTATGGTTTTCGCTTATGAATGTACATGCTACTGAACTGAAGTGTGTAACTGCGTACTGTAAAATTATATAAAATAAAACATTGGTTTAATAGCACCCTTTATTTTTCAAACGTTTTTTTACAATATTCATAACATTTTTGTTGTATCTGAGATTTTTCATCAGAGTCAATTCTGGACCCAGTTAAAACTTTATTGATGACTTTACACCAAGTAAAAATAAATAAGTTGGTGCATATTTCTTCAAAATTTTTTAGACTTTTTTATTCAAGATGCGTAAGTTCCTAATGCAGCCCTTCTGCGTGACTCCACTCATCCGGCGCAGCATATTCATCTCATTGACACGCAGGCTGTGCGATACAATCGCTGGCAGCTATAGTTCGGATAAAAACCTGTGTTGCACATTTTACTTTCATGTTTGATATTTTATTTGAATTCACATGATATATTACTTTTGGCACTAAGCAAAGTCCTTGATATGCAGGATTTTCACTTTGCAGAAGCATAGTATGTTTCCTTTTGCTAAATTTTCTTGCCCATCATTAATTACTTTAAAAATTATTTTTATTATTTTCTAAAATTGATGAAATAGAAGCTGTTCGAATCATTCGGCTAAGTGTTATTAGTGATGGTAATACAAAAACCTTTCTGAGCACGCTCTCGGACCCTATTTCTAATAGGTCACCACTACACTACACAAAGGCGAGAGCCTTTTTTAAACAGTCTGCCCATTTTTCAATTACCAATCTTCCTGATACTGTAGCATAGTGAAAATCATTGCAGGGGATATATACATTCAGTGTCTTTAAAAGAAATGGGTT
The DNA here is from genome assembly GCA_944739405.2 of Euclidia mi. Taxonomy (NCBI): domain Eukaryota; kingdom Metazoa; phylum Arthropoda; class Insecta; order Lepidoptera; family Erebidae; genus Euclidia; species Euclidia mi. Next base: position 30,070,653 of record OX123192.2, read on the forward strand.
TTCTCAGAGCTTTAATCATCATCATCATCATCCTCCTAGTTTTCAACCTGGGGTCCGCTTACTCCTCTAACCAGATTTGGCTGAATATGAGTTTTTCCACAGAGCGACTGCCTGTCTGACCTCCGCAACCCAAAGGGATAGCACTATTCCATGGTTTAGACTAGTGACAGTTTATTTTGAAGGTACTGATTCCTTAAAATGACTGCCCATTACTTTAAGGAAACTTTACACACAAAACGATAACCTTAAGATCAGTTAGATGACTTATAAAAGTGGCTTTAGTTACTTACAAATTTTATTACAGTTTTAAGCACAACATCTTCTTGTGGACATTGCTGTGAATGTTGCTAAATTCCAGTGGAATGCAAAATTTCTCAGGTAAGATAGGTACCTAGGCGAAGAGTGCGGGAATCAGAGTCCAGGAAATTAAGAAACATTAACATTTAAATGTTGTTTTCAGAATAAAAATTGCTTTATTGAAATAAATATTATAAGAATAATTAAACGTGAGAATAAGTGATTATGTAAAAAAGTGAGTTCTACTGCCATCTAGCGCTCATTTTATCTAAATAAATGAGGTTCTATTCAACTTTGTTTTAAGTTTTAAAACCATGAAATGTACTATTTCAATGTAATTCACAAGTCGACAATTTGATACATGCATTCTGAATTCAAACTTTATGACAACTACAATTTTGTTTTTTCTTACGGTGCCGAGGCTGCCGCGCTCTAGGCCGCGTTCACATTTATCTGATGTAATCTGTCGTGACGGCGCCTGTCGTGTCGCGACAGACAATATCCCGGTCTGCGACGGAAAAGGGAGGGGGGGGGGCAACAGCGCGAATTAAGATATTGGACTCAGATTAATTGTAAAAAAAAATACTTTATTTAATTATAACAGCTTAACAGTATATTTAAAATATAAAATAGTAATCGCTAATGTTAGATCTACAAAGGTATTTTTAATACGTATTTGTGTTTTTTTTACCGGAACAACGTACAAAATATAGTACAAAGTTGTATTCAAAGCTCAGTAGTAAACGGCGACTTACTAAAATCTCAAATGCACCTTTAGTACCACGAGATTTGAATAAATCGTCTTCCGCCATACGACTATTTTCCTCTTCTGATGATATTTCATCCTCCAAGTAAATTAATGACTGACGGTGTGTTAAAACGGCCGTGGAACTTTCCACACTTCGTTATCGTAAAGACGGCCGCCTTTTTGCGTCCGTAATATTACGGCCGCTATATGACTGCACCGCTTTCCTAGTAAACCAAAGCTTAAGGAGGGTTGGCGTCAGTCAGGCAGCCGGGTAGTGAAAACACATGCCACAACCCTATTGCAGTATGACCATTTCCAAGTACTATATGTATTTATGAACAAAATTTAAAAATAACAGAGAGAGAGAGAGAGAGAGAGAGAGAGAGAGAGAGAGAGAGACCAAGGATCTCACATTGATACGTAAAACCGATAGATGGTAAATTTACTATGTCACTCTAATTCACAAGTGGCAAAATACATGCGCAATAATATCACATGGGTAAATAAACCGAATAGTATCATAGATTTTCAACTATATTTTCATGTTCTGAATTCAAACTTTATGACAACTACAATTTCGTTTTTACTACAGATATTTATAAACAGATGTTGCCGAGGCTGCTGCGTCAGACGCGCGTATACAATTGCACTATGGACGACGAACTAATTGACTTCTTTTTATAATATTATTCTTATACAGTACCTATAGACGAGCTAATTGAATACAAAATAATATAATCCTATGTAAATAATTTATGGATATAATTGGATATCTACTTAATCTGAATCGGATAATTCATCAAATACATTGCGAAAGCGTGAACTCCATGAGAGTCAAGACAGAACTGATTCAAAACTGCGTCAGATCGCGACAGACGGCGACAGACAAATGTGAACGGTAAGTAATTACGACAGAGACCGTCACGAAAGATCTCGTCAGATAAATGTGAACGCAGCTTTATTCTATGGCCGCGCTCGTTCGGGGACCGTTTCCTCGCGCGGCAAATGCCTCGCGAGGCTGCTCGGTCTGTGTGGACCCGCCTATTAACATACAAGTCATGTTATTTCAGAAAAAAAATTATCACTTTTTTTTAGCGTAACGAAAACTACATGTTTTTTTCTGTTTGACTTTTTTGATAATTTTCTAAACTTTAAAAATAAATAAATTAATTGAATATTACATAAGTTGTTTCATTTATTTTACTTCTCACATGATTCACTATTAGGTTATCACTCAAAAATATAACAAAAATCTGTTAAAATTAAATACAACGATATTTCAAACAGGCTAAAATTCACCCTGGTTCATTGATGATATGATTGTAAATAGGTTCATTTACGCCGAGTTAATGTGCACGTAGCACGTTGGTACAACACTACGAGCATTTCAGCTAGGAGTACGGTTAAGCTTTAAAAGACCCACCATACCCCCAATAGACCAGGGTAGATAATTTTCGAAACGATAAAAAATTACAGTAGGATGAAACCCATTGGAGAAGGAAGAGAATATAGCGATCATTAAAGGAAAAATAAATTTCGGGCGATCCGAGGTCGGGAAGTGGATGGGGTTGCGATTTTAAGGGTAAAAAAGGGTTTATCTCGATTGCCAGCAAAACTACAAGTCCTACGGGAAAAAGCCCTTCCCCACTTCTCTATAAAACAACTATTGATGGGCTCAAATTGTCTGTGGGTCACTCAGGTATATACATTATCTTAAAATAGCAATAAATAGGAGTCTACGCTATAATTTAAAGAAGATTCTATAACTTTCTCCAAATATTGTAGATGTCTAATTAAATATTGACTTATTTGGTTGCTAATTTTAGTTGTACATATCGATTTTTAAGTTCTTCTTCATCAATGTAGCATGGAATCTTACATTTTTCAAGTAATTAAAGTATTAATTTTAATAAATATCTCAAAATTGTACATTATGAATAAAAAGATCGGTCTCGAGTTTGTTTCATTTCATTGCATTTTCTGAGAACGTTTACCTTAGTAATGTTTATTTTATTCACACCATCAGAAAGTAAAGATTTCAACGAACAAAATGCCGAACAATTTAAAAAAAGAAGCTGATATTTTGACGTGAGAATTTTCAATTGAAAATTAGGATTTTATTTCGATATTAAGTCAAAATAAGGCGTAAAAACAAATATTTTAAATAAAAAAAACATTTACAATGTGTTTGGAACATAAAAAGGCAAGTTTTCACCAAATTTCGTATAAAACAAAAAACTATTGTAAAAGTTAAAAATAAAAAACCAAAAACTTGGTTATTTGAATGTTTCACATAAATTATGACGTTGTATAAATAAAGTGTAAATACAAAAGTTGTAGATCTTTTTATTACCTACAACTTTGCCATTGACGTTTTTCCCGTAGGACTTGTAGTTTTGCTGGCAATCGAGATAAACCCTTTTTTACCCTTAAAATCGCAACCCCATCCACTTCCCGACCTCGGATCGCCCGTAATTTATTTTTCCTTCAATGATCGCTATATTCTCTTCCTTCTCCAATGGGTTTCATCCTACTGTAATTTTATTTTATTTTTTACCGTTTTCTAACGTATCTGCACTGGTCTACAAGGGTATTGCCAGGGAGAAAAAGAGATTTGCCTATCCGTTTTACTTGACTTGAGTAACCTAAGATATTCGGTCAATATGATCGAATTATTTGACAATAAACACCGATACTTCTCTCTTTCTCTCTCTCCCTAGTGATGTAACATTATCATCCTAGTGTTATTCCACGAAGCTATTGTTTCTTAGTTCTGGAGCCAAAAAACGCACTAAGTCTCGACACAATTCGCTGTACAATGAACATATAACACTCAGTGCAGTGCCAAACAATAGCACTTAAATTACTACACCGTTCTTGCGTCACTTCATAATAATGTATTTTGTTTTTGAACAAAAATAATAACTTATCCGTAACAAATACAAAAATAGCAACGAAGTTGCGTCGACAGGGCTCTACAAAAAATAAATAATAATTAAAAATACCTTTGAAAATCTATATTATACAATTTATATTGAAAATCTCAATATATAAAATCCTTGCGTTACTGACTGACTGACAGACACGATATAGCCGAAACTATTGGGTGCAAAAATTCCCACGGGATCGGTCAAAACGGGTAATTTAAAAAAAATGCAGTCTTAGCTGCTGGCGGCCTCTAGTATAATAATAAAATTTTACAAAAGTCTGCATTTCGGAGAAAGTAATTTAGTGAACTTTTGTTATTGGATTTTTAGCCTAAACCAAATGATTGCACATTTTATTAAGATTTTTTTATAAAAAAAGGGTACATAATATATTACCTTTATTTATTCATTATAAACAGATATGGCCAAAATTGCTGACGAATTTGAAATAACATTCACCGTTCAGTTATCGCTACAGATATATCTAGATATAAAAGCTAAAATGACATTCCTCGGGCGCTAGATGGCGTTAGTTTGTATGGATAATTTTTATGTAGGGGATTGTAGGGAAGTTTCATAGGCCTGAACAAGATCGTCAGTAAACATTGTGGGAGGCTTACCTCTGCTACGACGTCCTTTGCGTGGCCGCATGATTATGTTAGAAATCCATAAATTTTAAAATATTCCTGTTTTATACAATTGTCTCTGAGGAGGCAGACTCAGACAGGATAAAATAATATTTTTAACACATCACCTTGTGTGATACATAATTTTTGTTTCGGGCCTAGGGACTATGTGTCCGTTGATAAAATATTTGTAGTGTTCCCATAATGCAAAATTTAATGTTTGAGTAGCTAAGATATTTTCAAAATGAATTATAAAATAGAATAATAATGTAAAAGCTGCTGACTGTTCATAATTATTTTTATTAGGCGTCTAAAATGGTAGAGTTAAGTTTATAAATGTCACTGACAGTAAATAATAATTATTACTACCAACTTAGTGAATCGCTGAATGTATTTCAATATGATATTGTAGCGTTGCACATGGGTCAATGCTAGTTGATTAAATAAAATATCAAGATTTCGGTAACAAATAACAATTTGTATATTTCTTTAAAAGAATCTACAAAGTTTTTAGCAAAGAAAGTAAAAGAAAACTGATTCTAAACAATTTTGACTCTAAACAAAGATAGAAGAAGGGTCGCGAAATTCGATATAGTCCTGAAGGAACGTGTTTCCGCCGTCGCACGGGGAAGAGAGGGGACTTATCTTCAATGCCGCACCGCCAGCGATCACTCCTGCGCCACGGTATATATAAGTTGGTGGTTGCGGGGCGCGCACGTAATAGGGGGCGAGCATATTTCCGTTACCGGGCACATCACCAGACTCCGTGCTGCTACTGAGAATTCGGAAAAACCCAGTTGCCCGACCCGGGAATCGAACCCGAGACCTCCAATCAGCAGTCGCATACGCTATCCACAGGACTATAACTATGCACTATAACTTACTGCCTCTGTGGCAAGTAAGTTATTTATTGTATTAATTAATATAACTCGATATGAATAATATTTATTTAAATTACATAACTATGGACTGCGGGGTAACTCATATAACTGGGTACAAAGCTACTTAAAACATAGAACTCAATGCGTAGAAATCACAAAATTTTATCAATTGAAACATAAATCAAAAAAGCAATTTATAAGTCGATAAACTAGTAACTTGAAAATAATCTTAAAATCAACATCAACAAGACAAAAATTATACAGTTTCAGACATACAACGCTTATACACCTAATCTAGAAATATCTTACAATAATCAATTCCTAAACAATGTTGAATCATCAGTGTGTATTTTTAGGTATATCTACATACATACATACATACATAGACTCACGCCTGTATCCCCGAAGGGGTAGGCAGAGGCATATTAAACGCCCACTTTTCGCCAGTGTTTTGATCCCACGTAATAGGTGGCGAGCCTATTGCCGCTTATCGGGATATTTTGTTTGCCAGAGCGTCGTCCCTTGATCGGCAGGTGCACCACTTGCAGGTGAGGTTGGCTTGGGACCCTAAGTTCTTGGTGGGAACCCTATGCACCCTCATCTTTGTTTTAAAAAGAGTTAGAGAAACAGTGAATTAAAAGGCTTAATTCCATGCTATGATACGGCATCGTAATCTAGGGTAATTCAGTGAACTCTAATAAATTATTTGCAACCCAAAATAAATGCGTCAGAGCAATTTTCAATTGCGGCTACCTCGACAGCTGTAAACCCTTATTTAAAAAAACATCAAATTCTCATATTGCCATGTATTTATGTATTAGAAATCTGTATATTTGTTAAGAATAATACCACACTTTAAAAAAATTTGGAGATAAAAAAGTACCCGAACCAGATATAAAAATCGTCTAGAAATACCGCTAATTAGGTTAAAATTATATAAACGCAATTCATACTGTATGGCCATACAATTAATTAAATACCTGCCAGATAATTTTATAAAGTTACGATATAAACAATTTCTTGCAGTCAAGTGCAGGCAGATCACTTAGGAATACACTAGAAAAAAAATTAGTGAATGCTTCAGCTGCTCCCACACCTACACACACAGTGTCTTTGTAGGTGATACTAGGCTCAAAACTACCCTTAGATTTAAGGCTATGTATATGAGCCCAGAAACGTTGTGGATTGTTTAAATTTTCTTCAATGGCCATCATATGAGCCTTGTATGAGGCAGTTATACGAGTCTTTAGGCTAGCACGGCTGTCCGAGAATAATCTATAGGTATTTATACATCTGGACTTCAACCAGGTCTTGTGCAGTTTAGATTTCAAATTGATATCTTTAATAATATTAGCATCAAACCATACGGGATATCTTTTGCAATTTGTAGCACGCCTAGTTCTTCTAGGAACACAAAGATCAAATAATTGGTAAATTATCTTATAGAAAGCGTCAGTTGCAGAATATACATAATCGCTCTCGAGGACAGGTTGCCAAGAAATATCCTCAAGCAATGAACTAAATAATACGATATCTATTTTATTAAAATTCCAATCGTGTGATACTGCAATATTACTCGGTTGTAGAAATCTAGTCGTTTTGTCAGTGTGCGATCGAAGAATTAGAGTTATCTCGAGCCCTGGATGGTACAGTTGGTCGATCGGTACGAACCCTTCACCCTCGCACACGCACACATGTCGCGACCGCGACCCACTGCACTCTCGCGCCAACACGACATCGAGAATACTTCCGTATAATATGAACTTGTTTAAAACTAAATTACACGCATGCCTAGTTGAACACAATTTTTATAGTGTTAAGGAATTTTTAGGGAAGAAATTTTAAAATGTTAGTGTTAATGTATGATGTTTGTCAATAAATTTAATATAATTAAAGCATGCTATAAAACCGTAGGAAAACATGTGATCTAAATGTATAATGTAACATCCACGAATACCATGTTTTATGCAAATAAATATATGAATATGAAATAATTATGGGGTTCGATTTCAGGTAAAAATAAAGCACTATTTTTATATAAATTGACTCGCGGCTTTATGTGAGGTCAGTTATCGGGAAAAAAGGTTTTTTATTTAGTCCATTAAAAAGTTACATTCAGGTTGCATTTGTGAGAGGACGCAATTTAATTTTTTATATATCTAGGGAGGGCTTGCGTAAAGCTTAATCAAAAGTTATGGAGTCGTACCTCTGGTCCCGCAGCCGCCATCTAGGTATTGTGTGTAGTATATTATCCATAATGGTAGCGCGGATAGTTTTATTAATACTGATAAACATTTGATAGCACACAGAATGTTTTCAAGCACTTTTCGTAGCAAAATACATTTTCTACAACTTTGGTTTAGATACTTTTTGATGTAAAACCGAAAACAAAAAGAGATTTTTTTTAATATTTTTGTATTTTGCTAATAATACCGCTTCTTCGTTAATTACTGCATCCTTAGTACTTTTATAAGCCAGGGTTCGGGTTATGATTTTAAAGAGCGTCGATATTCAATTTTCGATGAAGAACTATAGAATATCATATTTTATCAGTAAATCATAATTGTTATCGATTTTCCTATAATTCTTTGCTGCAACGCTGTCCAGAAAATAAGGCACTGCAAGACATTGCAGTTTCCTTTGCACGGAGTGCCTTAGTTTAGAGTTTTGTCCATGTTTTGTCGATGTATTGAGTGAAGATTGGACCAGGTTTCGGAGTCTCGAGTTGTAGGCTCAGAGCAACAACATCCACAAAAACAGTTGCTATATTTTGGAAGAAGTAAAGACAAATTAAATGTATGTACTCGTAATGTAAGACGATGAAAAAATTACAACACATTGAAAAGAAAATTTATTGCTAACATTATTTTTTTTTAATTTTACGACAAAATGCTACGGAACCAAAATAGTAGAAAATTTAATTTGCATCTAAACGTGCACTGATTTTTTTCGGTGCGGCCAATAGTTTGCCAGATAATCTAGAATAACCATATTTGTACCACTCTTTTCAAGATGGCGGCCTGGCGGATGCGATAAGAGCTGCAATCCCACAAAGGTAAATGGACACCTTATTATGGAAACCATACCGATGGCAAGATGTACAGTATAGTACATCGTCGAAGGAGACTGTCGACGACATAGTACACACTACCATAGTTAAAAACACAAAAAAAATATTCGCGGCAAGATGTAATGTATAGTACATCGTCGAAGGTGACTGTCGACGACATAGTACACACCACCATAGTTAAAAACACAAAAAAAACACAATCGAGAATCGAACCACAGACCGATCCGACACAACCTTTCAGCCACTGAGCCATAAGGGACAAAAAATATTTTATTATATTTCGATCAGTCATTACCAAAGCTATATGTAACAAGATATTTGGGTACATGATTTAGCTATAATTAGGAGTTAAAGATTTTTATGCACTATTTGCAACCAAGTGTTAAGTTATTTTAGTGATTAGATCATTAGTGATGAGCATTAATCATTACATTTTTAAACTTTGTAGTGAGTTAATTTAAGATCCTATATATGGAAATCACCAAGAGAAACATATCTGATGTTTATATAGTTATGTGAAATTAGATAGTTATCAGATAGTTGGATAATTAGTTAGATAAATAACAGATTATTTGTAACAATATTACATTTAATAAACTTTATTACAATTTATAACTGAAATATTTATTCATTTTATGTTAGCATGTTTACATAAATCATTAACACAACACAATGCATTATCTTGTGAGCTTCGACTCAGAAACAAAAGAACCATTGTTGGCCTTCACAAATAATTATGTAGGAAATTATAACTTCGCATACATATGCGTCTTACATTGTTGTTAATGACACTGTACCCAATCGTTTATAAACACAGTTATGCTATAATAGAATAAGATTTAATTACTTTATTCAGCTTTTAGGTTAAAATAGTTGATTGAGAAATACAAAAGTGTATTCTTAAACTTGTACATCAATTAATTTGCTTTAGTTATTAAAGTATATAAATTATTGATTTATGTATAAGTACCCACATTAGTTATTTAAGTATTGAAATTATTTATTAATTTGTGTGTAAACAGCCACTTTAGTTATTTAATGAGGTATAAATATTATTAATTTGATTCATATGTAAATAGGCACTTATTTATTCAAGAAAAGAAGTTATTGATTCAATTTATGTGCAAATACCCACTTTAGTTAAAGTTAGTTTCAATTCAATTAAGTTTGATAAATTCAGTTAGATATAATAACATTTGCGTTAACACAAGAACACAATATAAACACTACTTAAACTGGTCTAGTAAAACCAGATGCATAGAATTTAGTAAAAAGGAAACAAGTTACATATTGACAATTAAGTAGTTTTCCGGCCGTCAGCGGCTTAATTTTACCATTTATTTATCATTATATGTTTTATATATTTCAATAGAAACCAGACATTGAAAGAACAATCCTAGCGACACAAAACATAACAAAAAGAACATAATTCAATAATTGCGACGCAGGAATTTCATGTTTGAGTTCACAATGAACAGCAAATGCATAAATAGATGCATTTGCAAATGACATACCGATAGGCAGTAACAAGGAGATAAAATCGAAGACCAAAAACAACGATTGTAGCATAATAAACATTTGACAAAACGAACAACCAATAATTCTACGATGATATTCGTATTTCTATACCAAATAGACAATAATTACATTCGTTCATTATTGTTAGTGAGCAACCTGCATGTGACACGTGTACATTTTATTAATAAATGAACGCGGAATTCTAGCTAGATACCTAGTATATAATACGCTAGCATCTTAGGTACGTTCATTCTCAGCCAGTCCAACCATGTCAGGTACACGTGGTATAACAAAGATGCAACTTTCTTAGTAAGAAAGAAAAGAATAGTTAATATTAAAAGATAATCGCCGTAGTAGGCGGTGAAAGCATTAAATAATACCGACTATATAGAAATATATCGCCGTACAAAATCACTAGCAGAAGGTTATAGTAGAAAATAGAAAGAAATGAAAAATCAGCCAAAGCAGACTATTAGCAATAATTACCAGTAGCACTTAATTACCTTAGTGGCATTAAAAAAGTTAATCGCGAAGCGTACGATCATCGAAGGTGACCTTAGCACGTCGTTAGTGGACATGAGGCCATAAATCGCAAAATACAAAGAATGCGATCGACGAATGTGACTTTAGCGCGTCTTTAGAGGACACGTGGCCGCAGTCGAACGATTATAACTCGTTACTTATGCGGTTGATACACAATAATTATCACACGCGGCAACAGAAAAAGTTATAATATAAAAATGCTTACCATGCGTAGTAAGACAAAATTTGTCTGTTGTGACCGGCTCAACACGCCCGACCTTCCGAGCACAACAGAACAAAAAGAGAAAATGTCTATTGTGATCAGCACAACACCACCGACCTCCCGAGCACAATAGATCAAGCAAAAAGAAACAATAAATGCCACTAAAACAATTACACACTGCTTTGGAACGATTTCACACATACACAAAAAATAAAAATAAAAACTCACCGGGCAGCGGATTCTCAACAAAACCCTACCTATAATATTCCCGTGGGCGCCACTGTAACGTAAAAAAGCCTTTCGGGTGTCCACTGTTACGTTATCCCTACTAGGGTGTGTTTAAATGAGAAACGTGGTTAAATGTTACAATAAAAATTGATTTAATTCTCAATTAATTTTAGACATCATTTAGCAAGCGAAAAAATTAGGAATTAATAAAAATTTACACAGGGTCGCGTGATTCGGCGATGGGGTGAGATTGATGTTGAGAATCCCGCTGCCGATGGTCGCCCAGGAGTTGATGTACTTAACTCGGAGCTGTAGCCGCCGCAAAAGGGCCGAACGCGGCCAGCGCTTCCATATTTATAGCCCGTTGCAGGGCGCGGGCGGCGGGGTCGACCGGGCCGAGTGATGCATCAAGGATTGACGTCACAATATTTTATGAGTTTTCAACGTAGAGGGGTTCTATCTACACCGAATTAAATAAAAAAACATGTATCATAGTATAAAAATATTTAATTACACGCATACGATTAGCACGTAATCACGGAGCGCGCGAAACAAAGAGTGGCATTTGACATTATTTTTTCGTTCCGGGTTAACGATTTTAAGACTCGCTTCGTATTTTCAGCAAGAAGAAATGTTTAATGATTTGAAAAAAACAGAGACAAAGGATTTAAAACATTACGTCATAGAAAGAAACAGTAAATTCAGACCGAGTGTAGCGCTGTATCTAAAAAAGGAAAATAGTCACTTTTGCGTGGTCTACGGAATTTCGAAAATGGGATAATTGTCACTTGTGCGCGGTCAAGCGGTTAAAGAGAAAAGGGTCCACTCAATTTTCGTTCCTATGTATAATATGTATGTATTTACAAAAAAAAGTATATATGTATGTTTATCCATTGTCTAGTACCCATAGTACAAGCTCTGCTTAGTTTGGGACTAGATGGTGTTGTGTGAATGTGGTAGAATATTATTATTATTATTATATTATTATTCCTCTTTATTTATTTTCATTCTCATTAATCTTATTTTATATAATTAAATCACTTAACAAAAAAAAATTTACCATATAAAACAGGACCACGGAGACCCACCGGAATCGGACACAGGGACCAAGCCACCGGTGGTTAGGGCTCCAGAGAGAGGAACCTCCGAACGATGCGTGTCGTGTCCAGCAATACTGCCTTCTGTATAGAGGACTTGATCCAGCCGTCTAACGAGAGCCTCTTGAGGTTGTGGTCGAGGCTCTTGGCAATAATACCACTTACGGTCACGACTATCGGTACAATGATCGCCGAGTCAACATCCCACATGTCGACAATCTCGTGAGCCAGGTCCAAATACTTAATTTGTTTATCTTTTTCGGCTTTCACGAGATTCTCGTCATGGGGTATGGTGACGTCGATGATCATTGCAAGGCGCTCTAATCGGTCTATCACCACTATGTCCGGCTTGTTAGCCGCAATAGTTCTGTCAGTAATGATAGACCGATCCCAGTACAGAGTAGCACGACCATTTTCAAGAACTGGGTCGGGCACATACCTGTAGTACGGTACTTCGGAGTCGACAAGTTGGTACTTCAAGGCAAGTTGCTGATGGACAATCCTGGCTACTTGGTTGTGTCTATGCAAATATTCGCCGTTGGCAAGACGAGAACAACCGGATACTATATGTCTGAGCGATTCACCAGGCTGGTGACATGCCCGACATATGTCGACCGTCCCATCCCTCAGAATATACTTCCAGTAGTTGTTCGTCATGATAACTTCGTCCATAATTGCAAATACAAAACCTTCTGTTTCAGCGAAATGATCGCCGAAACGCAGCCAGGACACCGAAGCTGGAAAATCTACATCGGGCCCATGCAAGGCCCGTTAAAATCGTCCATGCAGCTCTTTGCCCTTCCATACCTCCCTGCGCTCCTCTACACCAAGTACGGCAGGTTTGCGCCAGTTCCCTTTGGCCTGACCCAGCGGGGTAAGTCCGTTGTCCACAGTGACCACATCTCGGTGCACACCCGCGGCAGTGTGGAGAAAGCATTCCCTGAGATTGTACATCTCGCGATTGTGGAGGGTCTTGGCACTTAAGAAGCCACGACCTCCGCACTTCCGCGGGATGTACAATCTCATCACCGACGAACGCGGGTGATGCATCCGGTATGTCGTAAGTAGACAACGAACTTTCCTATCCAAGGCGTCCAATTCTGTCTGAGTCCATCTGAGTATGCTGAAGGAGTACATTAAGACTGGCATGGCCCAACCGTTACAGGCACGCACCTTATTTCCGCCCGATAGAAAGCTTTTTAAGACTTTCTTCAGGCGGCCAAAGAAACGCACCTGCAACGCCAGCCTCATCAATGCTTAATGCCTGCGACATACCCAGATATTTATAGGTTTCGGTTGCAGAGAGAGATCTTAGTTGTGTGAAATTTGAAAGTTCTATACCATCAGATTCCACACTCCTGCCTCGCCTTACATGCATGGCCGCACATTTATCCACACCGAACCCCATCTTAATTGAATTACTAAAGCTTTCGGTTATCTTTAGTAACTCAGTCAATTGGGGGTCAGTGGGGGCAAATATTTTGAGGTCATCCATGAAAAGGAGGTGAGAAATAACTTGACCTCTACTCTGCAATCTATAGCCTAGCCCTGAACTTTCGAGCAAAGTGCTCAGTGGGTTCAGTGCTAGGCAAAACTATAGTGGACTCAAACTGTCGCCTTGGAAAATACCCCGCTTGATCCTTATAGGTACGCCATACCCGCAAGGCTGTCGACATCCTGGATAGTTAAGCACCGTACTCCACTGCCCCATACATGCCTTCAAGAGGGTGCATAGACTTGCATCAACTTTGTAAAACTCCAGCACCCTCAAGAGCCACGTATGTGGCACAGAGTCATTGGCCTTCTTATAGTCTATCCAGCATGTCGCCAGATTCTTTCGACTACGGCAAACCTGTTGGCTTATGGTCATGTCAATAAGGAGTAGCTCTTTAGTACCACAATTGCACAAACAAACCCTTCGGTTTCCCCAAAGAGGTCGCCGAAGCGTAGCCAGTTCATCGAGGCTAATAGGTCTACATCGGGTCCATACAGGGCCCGATAGAACCTGCCATGAAGCTCCTTGCTCTGCCATACACGCTTGCGATCATCAGTATTGAGTACTACAGGTATGCGCCTGTTCTCCTTAGCCAACTTGAGCGGGGTGAGTCCATTGTCCACTGCAACAACATCTCGATGCATGTCCACGTTCGCCCGGAGAAAATATTCTCTGAGATTGCACACCTTGCGGTTGTGTAGGGTCTTGATATTCAGAAAACCACGACCCCCACACTTCCGCGGGATGTACAACCTCATCACGGATGAACGTGGATGATGCATACGATATGCCGTCAACAATGTGCGGACTCTTCTGTCCAGGGCGTCCAATTCAGACTGAGTCCACTTGAGTATGCCAAAGGAGTATACAAGAAGTGGCATGACCCAACCGATGCAAGCCCGAACCTTGTTGTCACCTGATAAAAGACTTTTCAGTACTTTATTCAGGTGGCCAAAGAAATGGACTCACCATTGTCCACTGCAACAACATCTCGATGCATGTCCACGTTCGCCCGGAGAAAATATTCTCTGAGATTGCACACCTTGCGGTTGTGTAGGGTCTTGATATTCAGAAAACCACGACCCCCACACTTCCGCGGGATGTACAACCTCATCACGGATGAACGTGGATGATGCATACGATATGCCGTCAACAATGTGCGGACTCTTCTGTCCAGGGCGTCCAATTCAGACTGAGTCCACTTGAGTATGCCAAAGGAGTATACAAGAAGTGGCATGACCCAACCGATGCAAGCCCGAACCTTGTTGCCACCTGATAAAAGACTTTTCAGTACTTTATTCAGGTGGCCAAAGAAACGCTCTTGCAACGATTGCTTCATGACGGCTTCATTGATACTTAAAGCCTGTGACATACCCAAGTACTTATAGGTATCAGTTAAGAGAAGTGTTCTTAGGTTAATGGAATCTGAGAGTTGCATCCCCTCAGATTCCACCATCCTTCCCTGCTTCACATGAATGACAGCACATTTATCCACACCGAACTCCATATTGATTGACTTACTAAAGTTTTGGGTTACTTTTAGTAAATTTATCAATTGGGCATCAGAGTGGGCAAATAACTTCAGGTCATCCATGAACAACAGGTGAGATATGACTTGACCACTCCTCTGTAACCTGTAGCCTAACCTTGAACCCTCCAGTAATCTGCTGAGAGGGTTCATGGCTAAGCAAAACCAAAGGGGACTCAGACTGTCGCCCTGAAAAATCCCTCGCTCAATTTTAATATGTTCGCCATCCTCCTGGATCCCTCGGCATCCTGGATAGCTAAGAGTCGTATTCCATTGCCCCATACATGACTTTAAAAAGGTGCGTAGAGTAGTATTTACTTAATACAACTCTATCACCCTCAAAAGCCATGTATGTGGCACGGAGTCATACGCTTTCTTATAATCTATCCAACATGCCGCCAGATCCTTTCGGCTACGGCGAACTTGTTGGCTAATGGCCATGTCAATGAGGAGGAGCTCCTTAGTACCACGAGCCCCCTTCCTACATCCATTCTGAGAGGCTGACATAATTGAGTTGTCTTCGACATGTTTAGCTATTTTAGCTCTCAGAATAGATGTAAGAAGTTTATAGACCGATGGTAAACACGTTATCGGTCTATAATTGCCGGGCTCGCTAGTACTGCCAGTCTTATGGAGCAGGTGGGTAATTCCAGTCGTCATAAAGGTTGGCAACGACCCAGATTCCACGGCTGATTGGAATTGAGATGCCAAACGTTCATGCGAACTACGTAGCCATTTCAGCCAGAAATTGTGCAGTCCGTCCAATCCTGGACATTTCCAATTAGATAATGGACGGACTGCTTGTGTAACGTCCTGGTTAGAAATGGCCACGCATTCCATTTCGGGAATATGTTCGCATGCACGTTCGATATCTCGCATCCAATCACCTTCGCTATGACCAATGGGCATCAAGCAGATGCTACGCCAGAACATGACTGTGGCGTCCGCATCTGGCCGCTGCACATTAGTCACACATTGATCTGGTCGTTCCCAACTTCTATATACCCACCTTTGGTCCCTCTGGAATGTACTATTAATGACGTACCGGTCCACACGTTTTTTAAACCTACGAATTCGGTTTGCCCATGCATAGACTTTCTGCTTTAGGTAGTCAATGCGCTCTGTGACCCGGGCTATATAATCTTGAGGACTAATGTTAGTCCCCGAAAAAGCCCGTTTCACAAAGCGCATTACCCTAGGGCGTGTATTCCCCTCCCTAAAACAGATCAGCTTGCCAATAAGTGCCCTTGCCTCGGCAATACGCCGCTCAATCCTGCACTGCCACGCAGGTACAACAGACCTTTGTCGTACAACGGTATCAGTTTCTGGAAACTTAACACCAGCTATACGACAAGCTGCCACGGCGGTACAGTACAAGATTGAATGGGTATCACCGAGATCCTCGCTATTATCTAAATAATTTGATAATAACGAGTCAAGAGCACTTATCAGCGCTATATTTCGCCTATGCATAGGCAACCTCGGTAGACGAGGCCTGATACCTAGTTGTGTGTACCGGTAGTCCCTAATAGCACATTCCAAAGCGTACTTTACCTCTTCATTGCACTGGGTACTTACATTATCAGCCATCTCATCCTCCTCCCTGACGGCACTGTCGCCTATTGGCGGTGCGGTCAGTGCAGATGTCTGTGTAGGCTGGACGGGGGTGGCATGGCTCGCAGGTAAGTACTCTGAGCGCATCCTATCAAGCACGGCATTATCCGACTTGCCACTGCGCTGGATAACCCGTACCTGATCCGATAGTCGTTGAGCCGTGACGTTGATGCTTGGTTCCAAGGCCTGAAACAAAGACAGCATGCGACTACGGTACGCAGTGAGGTTAGTGCCTCCCTCTGTCGCCCCAAAATATGCGCGCATGACATGTTCGTTTATTGATGTCGTCCACTTCATGCGCTGCACATTACCACCGGCAGCGGGGACCCTGTTTGGGGCCGGTGGGCCCCGAGGTCCCAAGCACGCAGGTGGCCGGCCTCTCCCACGCCGCCGCGCAGGTGACGGTGTCGACGGCGGAGAGAAATACTCGTCGCTGGAGCTCGACGCAACTACAGCCGTCGGTGTTGTCGGCGCAGGTGCCGACGGCTGCGAGGCGGAGCTCAGCGACGAGCCCGGAGGTGTTAGTCGTGCTCTCTTGTTCCTGGCTCTCGTCAACATACTAGAGTGCTAATAATTTCATTTTTATTCTCGTAAATATTGTTATTGATATTGGTGTCATATTTGTTGTGACGGCTGTCATCTCTTCACTTTTTCTTTATTTGTGGCGGATTTTACCAAATATTTGCTTCTTTTGATTGAGTTTTATATACTAATTTCAGATGCGATATATTATTACAATTTATAAGGTGAAATTCGTGAAATACAAGGGTGAAATATTAATATTTAAAATTCTTTGATGAAAAAAGCACGTTGACATTGGTGGTGTTGCCAGATTATTATTATTATTATTATATTCGTATTATACAGGTGGCGATAGCCGAGTGGATATACCAACAGACTGCCATGCAGAGGGTATCGGGTTCGAATCCACGGCGCGCACCAATGACTTTTCGGAGTTATGTGCGTATTGAATGGTTAATTATCGCTTGTCCCGTGCCTCGGAGAGCACGTTAAGCCGTCGGTCCCGGTTGTCATGAAGATTTTTGACAGTCGTTACAAGGCGTCAGTACCTTCTAAATAAACTGACACTAGTCTAAACCATGGAATATCGCTATCCCTTCGGGTTGCGGAGGTCAGACAGGCAGTCGCTCTGTGGAAAAGCTAATATTCAGCCAAATCCGGTTAGACTAGAAAGCGGACCCTAGATTGAAACTGGGATAACGCTAACGGATGATTATTATTATAATTGTGGCCGGTTTAATGTATCTTCTATCACTTTCACGCTAATTGGAAACTGGAAACGTTAGAATGAAAGATGTGATGTTTAGTTTCAAATGAGAGATAGCTACGTCAGAAACATTCCCCATCAAAATGGTTGCGCCGCAGTTAGTTGTCCAAAATGTGGAAGTTTCTGGCCAAATTATTTTACTTTGTGTGTTCTACATTAGCTTTTCCTTAATTTCCTTGTTCCTTCCAAATGTAGTATCACGTCATTAGCATAATTTTATTGTAGGTCCAGGGCACATAATGCTGAACGTTCTATGCAATATGCCATTCTTGTTGTCATTTTGTTATGAGTGCACATGATAATACAAAAGCTGTTAGCAAAATTGCTTGTAATTTAATAATTAGTTTAAAAGAGCTGATCACCAATTGAGCGTTACTAGTGATACGCTGTATATTTGCTCTTCATTACTGCTCGGAAAGGAAATGACGCCATTCCAGGCTCTTTTACTCTGGAAAATGACTACCAAAGTTGAAATCGAGAGCGCATCTGACCCGCAATCCTGATCAAGACTCAGTGGTAACTTTAGCAAGGTGTGCTCTGTGTGTCTTCGACAAAATTGCGTCTTAACTTTGAGATCTCAGACAGGCTACATCTTTAGGTCATATCAAGACTGCCCGTGTGATGTAATGGTTTAAGCGGTCGCTTCGCCATCTAAATGTCCGTGGAGTGTTTTGTGTTCGATGCCCATACAAGACAACACTGTGTGTGATCAACAGACTGTTCGAGTTTTTTCGCGTCTGGGTGTACATAGTGCCCATTGATTGAACGTTCTTAAAATTCCCTGCGACACAGGATTCATTTATAAAGCGTGGGTTGTCAAATAAGAGATATTTGTATCCAACTTAAACAAACCTATGAACAGTCAATCTGTTGAAGATAATTATGACATAGTACTATATTTATATTTCATGTATTGAATTGCTCTAAAAGAGTTCCTCTTGTTGATTTTAAGGTTTTAAGCTATCGTCTTTTTACAAGTTATCTCCAGAAATCAACAATGACTATATATAATGATAAACAATAGATTTTTTTCTTTTCAAAAACATAATAAGGTAACGCTGCGTTCTATTAGTATTATTTAAAGAAGCTTAAGCTTTTAAAGGCCGTTACTTCTTCAAAGTTAATTATAGTACATTTATATGCGCGGGAGCCTTCTGCCAACACTTTGATGTAATATTTATTGTTAACTTAATTATGTTTATATTTCTATTCAATTAAATTTTCTCCCAAGCAACTGACTGCTATATTGACTGTACAAGTTAGGGCCTAACCTTCGATAGCTCTTAAGTATAGCCCTAAGCTTGCACGTACCTAAATCTAGACTTATCCTAATTTAAGCCTACTGGTTCCTATATCTAGCCTAACCTACCTACGATAAACCTATCCCTATTTTAGATCTAATCTAACACCTATCCTACGTATTATGTAGTAAACCTAGGTGTCCTATGAACTATTCCTACAACCTATCTAATTCCTACAAAGGCGTCGTTGTTGTGGTCCCTAAACCCTAATGTCCCTATCCCCCTAGCCCTACTATATCGTATTTTATAAATACTTATATATAATAGTCCAGGATATCTGCCACCGGGAGACCTAAGGCGACAGACGGAATTGGGTAGGATTTAGGGGTGGTGGAAATGGTTTTCTCACTGCCGGTCGAGCAGACTCACAAGACCGATCAGGGTGACGGCTAAAGGTGTCTTGGCCGCAGTGAGAGGTTTGGGAAGGGTAATGAGTCAAAGTCAGGAGTGAACAAATGACTGATTTATTTCTTAAAATTATTGTCTTATATACTAAACTTATTCTATATACACATATATACACGTATTTAGTTGTGTGCCGTCGGTGTATTGTGCCGATGCAGCATGTTTGAGCCGACCGCCGTACGTGATAAATTAGATGATCTTAAAATATCACGCATCTTCCTCGGTGATAAGTTGGATGTGTGTTGGAATGCCAAGAATGTCATGTTCATGTTTGAACATTCTGGCGTCTCTCCGGGATAGGCTTCAGGAAGGTCATGTTCCGGCGTGAACATTCTAGCGTCTCTCCGGGGCAGGCTCTAGAAAGTTCTTATGTTTAGGCGTGAACATTCTGGCGGGCGTCTGGCGTAGGCTTCAGCTCAACTTCATCTGCATCGGTAGTTGGTTGTTCACTGGTGAGTTGTTTTCTTGACGGCTTCGGTTGGCTGGCTGTAGGCCACGTGCGATGCAACCCTGGCAGCGACAGTTGACCTCGTTGCATGCTGTAGAGTCTTAAGGCGATCGTTGCGGGGGAAATGTTGAGAACTTAATCGGTAGGTACATATGTATTAAAAAAAAAAAATATATATATATATTTAGTCAACACGCAATTGTAATCATTTTTTGTTATACAATTGCATGTTCTTCACCCCTCCAGAAATTATATTCCTTCCCTTATTTAACAGTAGTATTAGTTGTAGTAGTAGCAATTGTAAAAGTAGTTTCTCTCAACTTGGCTACCGTCGCAGTAACCAAGTCCTCCTATTCCTTTGTTGTAGTAGTAGTTTCCCTCAACTTGGTACCGTCGCAGTATCCAAGTCCACCTATTCCCTTGTAGTAGTAGTAGTTTTCCTCAACTTGGTACCGTCGCAGTAACCAAGTCCTCCTATTCCCTTGTTGTAGTAGTATCCCTCAACTTGGCTACCGTCGCAGTAACCAAGTCCACCTATTCCCTATCTCCCTAGTGCTACCCTACCCCTGTTAGGTATATTGTATAGCGAGGCCGTGTACACTGTGGTCACACAGACTGTCGCGTATACAACCCTAATCCCTAGTTCCCTAGCAGTCCCTGGGATCCCTGGGCCGGGATATCTGTCGCCGGGAGACCTGCGGCAGACGGAAAGTGGGTAGGATTAAGGTGTAGCGGAGTGGGTTATCTCACTGCCGGTCGAGCAGACTCACAAGACCGAACATGGTGACGGCTAAGGGTGTCTTGGCCGCAGTGAGAGGTGTGGGGTAGGGTATGAGTCCAAGCCGGGAGTGAACTTGTGACTGATTTATTTCTTAAAATTATTGTCTTATATACTAAACTTATTCTATATACACATATATACACGTATTTAGTTGTGTGCCGTCGGTGTATTGTGCCGATGCAGCATGTTTGAGCCGACCGCAATACGTGATAAATTAGATGATCTTAAAATATCACGCATCTTCCTCGGTGATAAGTTGGATGTGTGTTGGAATGCCAAGAATGTCATGTTCATGTTTGAACATTGACAACTGACTTGAGGTTGTATTACCAAATAATTATGGGGTTTGATTTCAGGTAAAAATAAATCAGTATTTTTTTATATTATTTATTTTTGAAGTGTGCGGGGTACGGTCAGATAAATAATGTAAAACGTGTGTACGATATGAATCGTTTATTACGACTAAAAAACACGACTGTCCATCATTTACTTAATACTAACTTATGCTATCTTATTCTAACATATACCACACTACACCACAGGGGTACAAGAGAAAAAAATGACAAAGTACATTTTTTTAATAGAAATTAGACACCTCAACTATATCTAGTAAACAATACACTATGTTTCGTATAAAAATATGTAATTATACAATTTTCCCAATGTTAACAGAAGTTCATCAAACAACAATAATACCTACCTATTGTCTAAACAAGTTTGTCCGATTTTTATGTACAATTTCAATTTTATTATTTTTCATAATTTTCACATTAGGATAGAATATATGGTCCATTATACAATTTATCTAATTTATTTGCAGTTTCATTTTTTAACAGTATTAAATAACCTTCTTGATACGATATTGCATTTATGTTTTATCATACATAGTTTTTCGTACTTACTTACATTTTATTAGATTATTTCGTGCGTCTCTTTGCGCTACTTGCAAACAATATTTTAATTCTAGACTATAATTATCTGGATTATATAAAGGTTCTACACTACTACTTATTCTACTTGGAATGTTACAAGGTTTTCCAAATACTAGTTCATATGGCGCATATTTTGTTGAACAATGTACAGTATTGTTAAAAGAAAAACACCAGAAAGGCAACCAGTGGTTCCAAGTTTCAAGGTTATTATCATACTGCATTCTTTAAAATGAACCTAAATGTTTATGTGTATTTTCAAGTGATCCTATTGACTCATGATGGTATGCAGTGGAATTTAATTTTTCTATTCCTAAAAGGTTACAAACTTCCGTCATAGTAGATGACATAAATTCGGTCCCTTTGTCAGTGGCTATTAATGTTGGTATTCCGAACCTTAAAATAAAATTAACTACAAAAACTTTAGCGACAGTTGTCATTTCTTTATTTGGAAGAGGATAAGCCTCAACGAACTTACTTAATACACATCGCAGTGTGAGAATATAACAATTATTATCTATAATTTTATTTAAAGGACCAACTAAATCTAAAAATATTTTTTCAAAAGCATATGAAGCCGTGGTTGTTATTACCATGGGCTTCCTAGTTATTCGCGAATATTTCACTTTTTGACATAGTTCACATCTTAATATATAAAATCCTTGCGTTACTGACTGACTGACAAACACGCTACAGCCGAAACTACTGGACGCAAGTAGGTGAAATTTGGCATGTAAGTTCCTTGGGGCCGTAGGGGTGCACTAAGAAGGGATTTCCCGAAATTCCCACGGGATGAGGAAAAATTATAAAATTACTAATAATGTGCGGGCGAAGCTGCGCGCGTCTTCTAGTTTTCTTATAAAGTCTTTGACGTCGTTCTCCATTTCTGGCCATTAGTATTTCCTTTTTATGTTATTAACCATTCTGCGCACACCAGCGAGACCACTAGTAGGCAGTAAGTGGTAATCATTTATAATAAATCTTTTCTCTTGGTCATCATTGATTCTTTCGACACCTCGTAAAATACAAATGCGTGGACTGCTCCACAAGTCTTTACTCTTGATTTCTTTTATTAATTCCCTTATAAATAACGCGTTATCATATACATATTTTGTCGACATTAATATTTTTTCATAATTCACTTAATTTTGTCACAAAAACGTCTCACGTATTTTGTGCCCTAAAATCAAGATTAACGTATAATATTTTCTTATTTTGCGAAAATAAAAAACACTCGGTTTCTACATATATACGCTTCTGCTGCCTTATTCTACTAATTTCTTATCCTTCGGTCAAAATTAATTCTACCGCGCCACTCGGTTACCTTAACAATTACACGACTCTCGGTTGATCAGGCCGATTGTCTGTGTCATTACTGGTGATACAAGTGTCACTACTACTTTCTTTATCTTCTAATATTCGTTTGTGTGCTCTAGTCATTACATTTTAATATATTTTCATTACCTACTTGCATAGTCAAAGTCAAAGTTTGAAATGAATTCTCACATTGATCTGACCAAACAAACGGAACATTTTTTCGGCAAAGATTGTTTAAATAATTGCTATTTCTGCAAAATTGTATATACATTTTCTGTAGTAGTTACAGAATGCAACAAAGCGTTTCACTTCAGCCGTGTTTAATGGAGTTGGGTAATTTTCCATACTTTGAGTTTTAGTTTTATCTGGCAATATGCATTCTGCAGATATTGTATGACCTAAACATAGTAGTTCCTTTTAAAAAAAAATATTTTATTGGATTTAACTTTAGATTAACTTTTCTAAGTCTTTCAAAAACATCTATTAGGTTTCTATTGTGGTTCTCTAAATTTCGTCCCATAATTACAAAGTCATCAAGGTATATAAAACACTGTTCATACGTTAGTCCTGACATTGCGATAGTCATTAATCTTGAAAAAGAACTAGGGTTAGTTTTAAGACCCATTGGCATTCTTTTCATCTGATAATGTCCAGTATTAGTTGTAAAAGCAGTAAGCTTCCTAGATTCGGGGTTTAAATTTGCTTGATAATAAGATTGATTGAGGTCTAAATGAGTGAAATACCTAACACCAGATAAAGATTCTAAAATGTCAGTTATGTTTGGTAAGGGAAATTTATCATCTTGTAATACTTCATTAAATTTTCGGTAATCTACTACTAACCTCCATTTTTTGTCACCGTTATCAGATTTTTTCGGTACTAGTAAAATGGGGCTAGACCACTCACTTTGAGCCTCTTCTATTATATCGTCCTGTAACATTTGCTTAATTTGCCTATCTATTTCGGGTTTTTGACTATTTGGGAGTCTGTATGGTTTTGTATTAATGGGGCTAGCATTAGGTTTTAAATAAATATTATGTTCATATATTTTAGTGGTCGAAAGCCTGGTAAGTAGAATATATTATTATACTTAGAGTTCGTTAGTATCGTTTTACGTTCTGAGTGATGTAAGTGATCCAAATTTAATAACGATACCAAAATGTTAGCTCGTTCTGCACTAGATTTTACCTTATCAAACTGACATATTTGGAATTCATTTAATAGATTTAACTCAGGTTTAAAAGTAGGTATACTTATTGATTTATCGCTGGTATTTAGTATTTTGATCGGTATAACATAATTAACAGGTTTCACTATTAAAGCTCGTAAAAATAAATCATCTTCTAACTGTTATGGCAATATTACGCAATCATCCTTTATTTCAGTATCTGTTAACTTCATATAATGTATAGATTCGCTTCTTCCGGGAATATTTAAATAATCATGAGATATATTAGGCGATGCGTAAAGTGATAACATACATTCATATCGGTTACGCAAAATTAATGTATCATATTCCAAATTAATACTTACGTGAATTAAAATTAGAGAAAAAGTCTAGTCCCGAGAGAGTACCAACCGATTTACAAGGCAAATTATCGATCAAATAAAATTTATTATTAAAATAGCTACCATTTCTCGCATATAAGGTGAGAAAAACATACCCTTCTGAATAAGCTTTATCACCTATACGATTTATTTCAATATTATTTTTATACAATTTAATTTGTCCCAATAACACCTTTTTAGTAATAGCGGAAATGGATGCATCCGTGTCTAGTAACCATGAACACTCCGTTCCATTTATATCAAAATGTACGTACCTAACATTTTTATTACATACTAAAATATTATAACTCTTAAGACCGAAAAAACTGTGTTACGTTGACAGATTTTTCGTTTTCTATTTGAAAATTATCACTTTTATGAGCAGAAAACATTGTAGGTTTATTATTTGAACCACGAGTAGCGACATTTTTACCATGGTAAGATCCAGGCCAGCGATTGTTATTGTTTGTGAAATTAGAAAAATTACCTCTTCCAAGTTAAGTACGTGAATGAGGTAATTTATCTAATTTCACCTTTTACCGCGTTTATTGCCTCCATAAAACTGTTGATAACATGACGTATTATTATATTTTCGATTTGCAAAGTAATTACCACGACCATGATAGCCTTGACTAAAATAATTATTACGTCCTCTCCTGTTATTATAAAATCTGTTGTTAGACCTACCTCTTGCACTGAAGATCGTGTTAGAAATAGTTCGAAGGCTGTGCTAGTTAGTAGTTAGTAGTGCTTTTAATTCTGCATAATTTTGAGCTGAAATGTTAGTGCCCAAACGTTTATTCCTTAACCCATCAGCGAATTTTTTGACAGCTAGTTTTTCATTTACTGACCTCAACAACTCACATGCCTTTTCGTTACCGTCAGTTTCCGCAATTGTAAGGTTTATAAATAATTTTGACAATTTATTTCCATATTCATTAATACTCGTATTATTCTGAGATAAATTGTGCAATTGAGAAAGTATGGAACTGGTAGATTTGTTACTGAGTAAAAACGTTCTTATGTTTTGTACCAGACTGGTAACATCGCTATACTCACATTTCATTTTTAATTTTGCAGTTTTAGTAAGCCTTGTCTTTAGCACAAAAGAAATAATTAGTTTTTTTCTGATCGTTATATTTGAAACAATCATTAGACAATTCTACGCTATCTATAATTTTCTCCGTAACTTCTTCCGAACCATCCATTACGGGAATTAAAGATGTGGCAGTTTTTATGTCGAATTTATCATGTTTTCAAAATTATTATCTACTTCGCTAGGAATAATATACGTTAAAAATTTATTGTAAATTAATTCTATTTCCTCCTGCAAACCTTTGTAAATGTAGTCAGATAACTCTAATGTACTTTTACGCTCAGAAAAAATACTAATAATAGTCGTATATGAAGAATATAGCTCCTTAGCTTTATATACATCTTATATATACATCTTTATGTATATATTTACATCAACATACCTTTTATATTGAAGTCTTCTACTTGGTCCTAACTTTCTTATATTCACTTGTATATAAGTTAATTCACTTAAATTTGTTTCTAAGTCCTTATCCATAAACTGTAAGAATAAAATATACTTACGTTAACTTATATAAGTACCTATCCAGTGCTCAGCTAATGAATTAACCATGTAACACTCCGTATATAGAAAAAATCTTAACACAAAAATACTAAAGTATTACTCAAGAGTAATTTTAACATTTGTATGTTTATATGAAAAAAAATCTTAGCAGAAATACAAGTACAGTCATAGGTTTAACTACATCACGACATATAATTCTTATTATGGGTTTTTTTTACCGTATGCCGTATTCCGGATGACGCAATCCACCAAAATATTACACCACACAGTGCACTAAAATGTCATTTTAACTTATCACTAAATATTCCTCGAAAATTTTCAGAGGAGGTATCAAGTTTTCTGAGCTTTATAAAAAATATATATACCTACATTTGCGTGCTTTCTTGATTTATCGAAAGCCTTCGACCTGGTGTCTTATGACATACTGTGGAGTAAGCTATACCAAGAAAGTGACGTAGGCGAAGAGGTCATTTCTGTTCTTAAGTATTGGTACAAAAATCAAATGAATTATGTTAGGTGGGCTGGGGAGTTGTCGGATGTGTACAGGTTGAGCTGCGGGGTGAGGCAGGGGGGTATTACTTCACCTCATCTGTTCAATGTGTACATAAATTGGCTGATTGTGGAGCTTAGCAACACCAGGGTTGGTTGTCATATTGATGGCGTCTGCATCAATAATATTAGCTACGCTGATGACATGGTATTGCTGAGCCCCTCGATCTGAGCACTGAGACAACTTCTTCAGTTATGTGAGGGTTATGCGGAGGCTCAGGGGCTCAGGTATAATGGCAAAAAGAGTGAGCTGTTAGTGTTCAAGGCGGGCACCAAATGTTACTCTAAAGTGCCACAAGTAACAGTTGCGAGCACTCCACTAAGACGAGTGACACAGGTTAAATACTTGGGTCACTGGGTCACCGATGACCTTAATGATAACGTAGACATAGAGAGAGAACGCAGAGCTTTGGCTGTCCGAAGCAATATGTTGATCCGCAGATTTGGAAAATGCACAAGAGATGTTAAAATTTCTCTTTTTAGGGCTTACTGCCAAACTTTTTACACCTGCAATCTGTGGATCAAATATACGCGACGGGCATACAGTGCATTGCGTGTCCAGTATAATAACGCGTTTAGAATGCTCATGGGGCTCCCACGCTTCTGTAGTGCTTCACAGATGTTTGTGGAGGCGTCGGTTGATGGGTTTCATGCCATCATCCGCAAGCGTAGCGCATCAATATTACACAGAATGCGTGTCAGCTCCCACAGCATTCTGAGCGCGTTATGTGATACATGGGACTTCCCAATGTTAAAGCACTGGATACATTTACATACCAAAGTATTGTGTTGTATCCAGTGCAGTGCACATTATAACATTAAGTACTAACATTAGGTTAAGAAAAATTGTACTAACAACATATGGATTCTTATTATCCGAAATAAACAGTTATTATTATTATTAAACGAAATTTTCTTACGTAGGTGTGGACAGTCGACGAGGGCGTAACACAGTAGAGCGCTTTTAGTGGAATTCAAGCATTTGGAACCTCTTCTTCGCGTTTTCGCCTTCCCGACAAGCGCAAACGCACCCTCCTCAGGAATTCTACTTGCCTTAGTATCCACCTCTTCTGTTTTTTCTTTAATTTCTTCCAAATAATTGCGATGACAGCAAAGAAAATATTACACCGCACAGTGCACTAAAATGTCATTTTAACTTATCACTAAATATTCCTCGAAAATTTTCAGAGGAGGTATCAAGTTTTCTCAGCTTTATAAAAAATATATATACCTACATTTGCGTGCTTTCTTGATTTATCGAAAGCGTTCGACCTGGTGTCTTATGACATACTGTGGAGTAAGCTATACCAAGAAAGTGACGTAGGCGAAGAGGTCATTTCTGTTCTTAAGTATTGGTACAAAAATCAAATGAATTATGTTAGGTGGGCTGGGGAGTTGTCGGATGTGTACAGGTTGAGCTGCGGGGTGAGGCAGGGGGGTATTACTTCACCTCGTCTGTTCAATGTGTACATAAATTGGCTGATTGTGGAGCTTAGCAACACCAGGGTTGGTTGTCATATTGATGGCGTCTGCATCAATAATATTAGCTACGCTGATGACATGGTATTGCTGAGCCCCTCGATCTGAGCACTGAGACAACTTCTTCAGTTATGTGAGGGTTATGCGGAGGCTCAGGGGCTCAGGTATAATGGCAAAAAGAGTGAGCTGTTAGTGTTCAAGGCGGGCACCAAATGTTACTCTAAAGTGCCACAAGTAACAGTTGCGAGCACTCCACTAAGACGAGTGACACAGGTTAAATACTTGGGTCACTGGGTCACCGATGACCTTAATGATAACGTAGACATAGAGAGAGAACGCAGAGCTTTGGCTGTCCGAAGCAATATGTTGATCCGCAGATTTGGAAAATGCACAAGAGATGTTAAAATTTCTCTTTTTAGGGCTTACTGCCAAACTTTTTACACCTGCAATCTGTGGATCAAATATACGCGACGGGCATACAGTGCATTGCGTGTCCAGTATAATAACGCGTTTAGAATGCTCATGGGGCTCCCATGCTTCTGTAGTGCTTCACAGATGTTTGTGGAGGCGTCGGTTGATGGGTTTCATGCCATCATCCGCAAGCGTAGCGCATCAATATTACACAGAATGCGTGTCAGCTCCCACAGCATTCTGAGCGCGTTATGTGATACATGGGACTTCCCAATGTTAAAGCACTGGATACATTTACATACCAAAGTATTGTGTTGTATCCAGTGCAGTGCACATTATAACATTAAGTACTAACATTAGGTTAAGAAAAATTGTACTAACAACATATGGATTCTTATTATCCGAAATAAACAGTTATTATTATTATTAAACGAAATTTTCTTACGTAGGTGTGGACAGTCGACGAGGGCGTAACACAGTAGAGCGCTTTTAGTGGAATTCAAGCATTTGGAACCTCTTCTTCGCGTTTTCGCCTTCCCGACAAGCGCAAACGCACCCTCCTCAGGAATTCTACTTGCCTTAGTATCCACCTCTTCTGTTTTTTCTTTAATTTCTTCCAAATAATTGCGATGACAGCAAAGGCGACGACCACCAAGACCACAGACAGCAATATATTGTTTATCTGCACATGAGTTTCGGATGTGCTATTACTTCCTCCTGAAGCATTTTAAGATATTATCACCTCTTTGTCCTCGGTTTTGGAGTAGGATTTCCCCATGATTAAGTTGTCGAACAGTACGAGTTGCACAAGTCGAAGCGGAACGCATAGTCTTTTATAACGTTGCTAATTAAAACAGTTTAACTTAGTGCACAAAGGCACACAGGAATGTGCTGAATTGCAAGATTCGCGCGTAACGCGATACGAGGACCGCGTGAGTCGCCATGAAGTGTGCTGGGTACGGGCAGAGAAATAATGTAAAACGTGTGTACGATATGAGTCGTTTATTACGACTAAAAACACGACTGTGCATCATTTACTTAATACTAACTTATGCTATCTTATTCTAAGATATGGCACACTACATTTTTATTTATTTTATAAATTGCCTCGCGGCTTCATGTGAGGTCAGTTATCGACAGAAGAAGTTTTTTTATTTAGTCCATTGAAAAGTTACATTGAGGTTGCTTTTGCCAGAGGACGCAATTTTATTTTTAGATATCTAGGGAGGGCTAGCGTAAAGCTTAATTTTATGGGGTCGTACCTATGGTTACGCGATTCCGTCATCTATACAAAAGTGGTGGCGCGGATGGTTTCTTTTTTATTACTGATATATTATTGATAGCACAAAAGATGTTTTCAAGCATTTTTCGTTGCAAAATACATTTTCTACAACTTTGGTTCTGATAGTTTTTGTTGTAAAACTGAAAATAAAAAGAGATTTATTTTTTATTTTTGTGTTTTGGTAATAATAGTGCTTCTTCGTTTTTACTGTATCCTTAGTGCTTTTTATGAGCCAGAGTTCGGCTTATGATTTTAACCCTAGACACCTAACGTTCACCTGACCCCTATAAACCCTAACCATTCGTCGATTCGACGAGTATTGTTTAGAGTGTTTTAATTTTAAATAGAAATGTAACTTTTCTTTATTTGTTTGGCACATATATCTAGTCTAACTATTATTCTCTTAAATGAAACAATTAATGTATGTATTATAAATAATTATATTTATTTTTCACACTTTTAGGAAGGCACTCGTTTTTGTGACACCACTGGAGACAACATATTTATATAAAATAAAATAAAAAGGAATAACATAATATAGCCTTTCTTTCTTTGGCAAACTTAAATAATGATATTATAAACTATTTATAAATCACATATTTTTATTTATTTTTGAGAGTATTTTGAACAAAAATCAACTTTATGTTCGCAACATATTATTATAGCTGTATTACATTTGGCGCATGATGACTTTGTCATGCGCCTTTTAGTACATGGACAGAGACCAAAGATCCTCATCAGATATATTCTCTACTATACGAGTGGGTCCCCTGGCAATACATAGGATATTTATTGCTGCTGTTCTATTGGCAGAACGCCCTTTGCTAGTTGCCCAAACATGGCGGGACTGACTGCGGACTGTTATTCTTATGAAGGACAATATTCTTAGATCATTACTGTTGTGTATTGGAGCTCACTTCTGTGGGTAGATCGGTTCTTGTGAGTGCTGCACATCATCCACCAAAGTAGGAGAAATCCATTCTTGACTATCACCATCGCCGAAAGATTCTTCTATCTGATTATCACTTTCAACAGCATCCACCTCCAGGTTATTTTCTGTTTCGCTATCAAGTATAACTCCGAAGCACTAACATCTTCCTCTTCGAATAGTCAACTCACAATACGCTCAGCAGGTAGTAATTGTCTTGAATCCATGTTGAAAACTGCAATAAAACCAAAAAACATTAGTTGCGAAATTATACACAAAACCTAACCATTCGTCGAAACGACGAACACTATCGTAATAACTCGAAAACTATTACACTTACCTGAACGACCCGTACGCCTCCCGAAAGAGCTCGGTGAATACTGAGTTGGCATGTAACGCTGTTATGCTCGCCGCACGCGCTAAAAAGATATAGCGAATTTTCTGTCTCGTAGTCGTCGATTCGACGAAGGTTAGGTGTGTAGGGTTAAAGAGCTTCGATATTCAATTTTCGATGAAGATCGAAATTGAATATGAAATAGAAAATCGCATTTTATCGGTAAATCATAACCTATATATTCCAATAGTACTTTGCTGCAAAGCTGTGGACAGCTTACCCCTCGTTTTCTCATACATTTATTGAAACTAACTCAAACATTCCTTCGTTCACACTGTGTAGCCAACAAGTATATATACAAATATAAAACACATTTGCGTTTACACTGAAGTCTGCTACAGTTTAAAACTTGTCTTATACATTGATAGCGTTCTCACCTACAAAATACAGTCGTGTTTTAGACAAGTTTTGTTTATTTTATTGCAATTTCTGTATTATACAAGTATTAAACAAGTTTTAAACTTTATCCATGCTTGTTGGATAAAGTTTTTTTTTACTGCACGGTTGGCGTATAGTGGTTTAAGCGGCCGCCTCATCGCTTGACATTGCGCTGAGCGTTGTGGGTTCGATTCCCACACGCGACAAAACTTTGTGTGATCCATAAATTGTGCCTGTTGGTTGTATGTTTCTAAAGTCCTCCGCGACACAAGATTTACTCCTAATGCGGGAGTTATCTTTAAAAAAATAATTAAGAAAAAAAAAGTTTTCAACATACCGGACGAACCGCGCTTTATACTTCGTGAAAACGAAATAAGAAGAAGAATGGAATGGTCAAAGAAGCAAACTTTAGAAATCATTGAGCTTTTGCATATCCATGAATGCCTGTGGAATGTGAAAAAATAATTAATATATAAAGATCGTCAGATGAAAAAAGACGCATTGGCAGCAATTGCTTCGCAAATGGTCATTAATGTTAATGATGTTGATAAAAAGATAACGAACCTCAAGAACCAATTCATTAGAGAAGTAAATAAATTAAAAATGAAGTCAGGTTCAGGTGCCAATGATGTATATGTCAGCCCCTGATATGCATTTAAACCATTAGGTTTTTTACGAAATAATAATTTACCTAAACCAGCTCGGAGCAGTGACAGTATTACAGAGGTAAGTGTTTTTTAACTTTTAACAGTCTTGGCGCACTCCACAGTTTAGGTATAAACTTACAAGTACAATAGCCGACCCTATGTACCAGGCTAACTGCGTCGGTTGCATGTCGGTTGGCGCGCACCACCCAAGCTGAACGTAACGTAAGCGAGATCGCGTTATACGTGCCGCGTTCGTTCACTGTGTTAGAATCATGAAAGCAAAAACATACTGCATCGCATTTGGCTGTTTAGATTAAAATAAGGATCAGAATATCACATTGTACGTTTAACAATATATGTACATATACTAACTTAATACTTGGCTTTGTTCTAAGTACAGTATGTAGGTATATAATATTCGTAAATGAAACGAGCACTACTTTGTGTAACCAGGAATAAATATTTCCATAAAATCAGAATAATTAAAAATTAAAGTAGTTATCGAATTATTCGGCCGAATATTCGGTTCGGTATATTTTGGACTGAACATTCGGCTGAATACTTGTAAGTATTCAGTTGAACCCATATTCGGTGCACCTCTAATTATTATTATTATTTGAAGTGCCATGTTCACAAAAGTATCGTTTATATCTAAAATAAAATATTGTCTTTTACTAAGCATATTGATTTTGCGAAGACACCTTTCCTAAATCCGTTAAAAAATATGCAGCACATTCATCCCTCACTTGTCGACTAGAAAGCTTGCTCTTCTTGCAACTCGATGAAGAGGGGTTAGATGTAATGAATTCAATCTCCAAGAGCCAGGCTTGACAACACCACAATTAACATTTTCTTCATCAAAAGAACCTGATGGTGAATATGTCTGTTCGCCATTTACTCGCAGATAATTATATAAATGAACACACGCCAAAATAACGCTTTCTGTCTTCTTAGGACATAAGTGGATAGGTTTAAGGAAACCTCTGAATACTGCTGATATAATACCAAACGCATTTTCGACAGTTACCCGCGCTCTTCTTAGACGGTAATTAAATATTCTCTCTGATGAACCACGTATATGTATACCAGGATATGGTTTCATTAGCATGTCAAGTGCAAATGCATCATCAGCTACTATTACGAAAGGCGAGTTAGCTGTCCTGCCAGGCATTGTTCTTGGTTCTGGAATATTTAATGTCTATTCTTTGAGAGCTTTATAAAGCGAACAGTTTTTGAAAATTCCTCCATCTGATATCCTTCCTTGTACACCAACATTGACATATATAAAATTATATTTTGCATCGGGGAGATGGGCCTCGTTAGTCTTGGTTGGCAACCTGTCTAGGAGAAGGAAAACTCCGAAATTAAACCAAACGTTCAGGGAGATGGGCCTCGTTAGCCTTGGTTGGCAACCTGTCTAGGAGAAGGAAAACTCCGAATTTAAACCAACTTTCAGGGAGCATACCCGAAACAAAACCCCGATCTAAGGTGTGAACCGACCCGTGCCGAGGGATTCGTGGCCCGAGGGCAAGCTGATCGTAAACGGAGGGTGCCTGTGTTGGTGGTCACAGGGCACAGCTGATATTCCGCCTTACCCCCGTAAAGGGCTCTGCGGGGATGGACCGTCTAGATCCCTAAATCTCGTGGGAACGCTATGGGAACAAAAACTTATTCTTCTCCATACGGCGGCGACGCGGTTCGCAACCCGTCACGTCTCGTTTCCCGCGAGGGCGAAAAGCGGCCTACGGAAAGCAGGTTTGCAACATTGAATATTGGTGGAGGAATGAATGGCAAATTGGATGAAGTATGTCAGATGATGGATGATAGAAAGATTGATGTTCTTTGTGTGAATGAAACAAAAAGAAAAGGGTGTGACACCACCAAGCATGGTGCATATACGGCGTATTGGTCTGGGGTAGATAGTACCACCAGAGCCTGTAAGGGAGTTGGTGTAGTACTGTCTGCGCGAATGAATGAGTGCGTAAAAGAGTTTGAATGTGTAAATGCTAGGCTACTGTGGATGAGAATGAAAGTAGGACTTACTCGTCTCTTTATTGTGGGGGTGTACGCCCCGGTCAATATAGTTACGGGTATGTCACAACATGCTCAAGACGAAAGGCAGGAGTTTTGGGAGAGTTTAAGAGAGATTTTGAGGAACTGCAAGGATAAGGAAAGATTGATCTTGTTAGGGGATTTCAATGGATGGGTGGGAGTAAAGCGAGATGGATTTGAAAGGGTGTTATGTGCATTTGGTGATGAGAGTGTGAACGAAAATGGAAAAGCACTGCTTGAGATTTGTTTGGAGTGAAGCCTTTGTGTGACAAACACCATATTTGATCATAAAAGGATACATATGTATACGCGAGAGGCGAAAAATGTTAGAAGAAGTATGATTGGTTTTGTGATAGTAGATGAACGATTGAGAAAGAATGTGTTGGATACAAGAGTATATCGAGGGATCGGCATCCACACAGACCACTTCTTGGTGTTGAGCCGGATAAGTGGGCTCTTCAAAGGATGGCGACACCGAGAGCGTAATGAAAATAGGGTCTTGGAAAGAATAAAAGTAGAAAATCTACAAGAGAAAGATGTGAAAGATGAGTATAAACGAAGATTGATAGCAAGATTTGAGAGATTCGATGGCATAAATGATATGGAAGAATTATGGCAGGCCTTTAAAGAAGAGGTAGTATGTGTAGCGTCTGAAGTATGTGGTATAATCAAGAGAAGGAAAATACGAAAGGTTAAGAATACATGGTGGGATAAGGATGTACAATCAGCAGTGTCAGAGAAGAAGAAAGCTTGGTCAGATTGGTTGGCTGCCAGAGCAAATGAAAGCAACGAGTGTAGACATAGATGAAGCAAAAAAGGAGTTTGTTAGGTCAAAAAGAATAGTGAAAGGAATGGTTAAAAGGAAAAAAGAGGAAAAGAAAGATGAGTTTGATAGCAGATTATCTGACGATTTCCAGAGGAACATTAAGTTTTTCTGGAAATCCGTTCGTGCAGTTCGAGGAAGAACTCAATCTTCAGAACACACATCCATCAGAGACGAGAATGGAAGTATAGTTAATGGTGAATTGTGCGTGCTGAAGAGATGGAAAGAGTATTTTGAAAGTTTATTCGAAAGAACGGCGATAGAGACACCGATAGCTGAAGTGAATTGTAATGATAGCAATGATGAAAGCATTATTGGCGTGGATGAGATCATGAAGGCACTGGGAAGTATGAAAGTAGGTAAGGCTGCAGGATATGATAGGATTACAGTCGAAATGCTGAAGGCTGGACAGGGCATCATAGTTGGTCAGTTGCAGCGGTTATATAACTTGTGTTGGAACACCGGCCGAGTACCTAAAGACTGGACCACAGCTGTAGTTGTGCCTCTTTATAAAGGAAAAGGCTCGCAACAAGACTGCAAAAACTAAAGAGGCATTAGCCTTCTCAGCATTGTTGGCAAATTGTATGCAAAGGTACTTATTGAAAGAGTTATGGAAGTAACTGACAAGAAAATATGAGATGTACAAGCGGGATTCCGAAAGGGTATGGGATGCACGGATCAGGTTTTTTCCTTGCGAAGCATAGCCGGAAATTTTTTGGCCAAAGGTCAAAAGGTCTATTGCGCATTCGTGGATTTGGAAAAGGCTTACGATAAAGTGGTGAGGAATGAAATGTGGTCGATGCTGTCAATGAATGGGGTGGACAGCAGCCTCATTCGAGCTCTGAAATCCCTTTATGAGGATTCTAGAGCTTGTGTGAGGATAAACGGGGCATACACTGACTGGTTTACCATCGATAAAGGTGTTAGACAGGGATGTGTAGCGTCGCCGTGGCTGTTTAACCTCTTCATGGACAGTTGTTTGCAAGATTTAAAACATAGTGACTGCGGATTAAGGATGAATGGGTTACTCGTCAAATGCCTCCTTTATGCTGATGATCAGGTTATACTTGCATCTTCAACGGAGGAGTTGCAGGAGATGGTAACAATCATGCATCGTGCGTTAGAAAGGAAAGGAATGAAAGTGAATGTAAGTAAAACGAAAGTTATGGTTTTTGAAAAGGAGGAATGCGTTACAAGCGTAATGTTTTGATCGATGGACAGCGAGTGGAACAAGTGAATGAGTTTGTTTACTTAGGTACGTTGTTTAAAAGAGATGGTAAGAATGAAGCAGATATTGAAAGGAGAGTTAATGGAGGTAATTGTGTGAATGGAGCTCTGTAGGCGTTTATGAACAGTCAAAACGTGTCCAAAAAGGCACGTTTGGCTGTACATAGAGGTGTGTTAGTGCCTACCCTTATGTATGGTAGTGAAAGTTGGGTATGGCAGAAGAGATTTGAAAGTAGAATAAATGCTGTAGAAATGAGAGCACTGAGAAGTATGTGTGGTGTGTCTTTGACCGACAGAGTAAAGAATTGTGTGATCCGAGAGTGGTGTGGGGTAAAAGAAGATGTAGTGACAAGCATTGAGAAAGGCATGTTAAGATGGTTTGGGCACATGGAGAGGATGGATGACGATAGACTGACAAAGAAGATATATCAGGCTAGTGTGAATGGGACAGGACAAAGGGGAAGACCTAGGAGAACGTTCTCTGACCAGATTGGAGACATCCTGAAAAAAGGACAAGTCAGAAGTACCCTTAACAGAAGAGCATGCATGAGAAACTTGATGGGAGTGAGTGAAGCAAGTGAGGTATGTCAGGATCGTTGCAAATGGCGTTCCCTAGTCTCTGCCTACCCCTCCGGGAAACAGGCATGAGTCTATGTATGTATGTATGTATGTATATTTTGCATCTACTAACGCCATTAGTACTATGCTGTACGTCTTTTTATAATTAAAATATTCACTACCACTTTGTTCTGGCTTTATTATCTGGACATGTTTGCCATCTAAAGATCCAATACAATGAGGGTAGTTCCATCTCGTTTCAAATTCTTTACTTATTTTTGACCATTCTTGTGTAGTTTCTGGTATCTGAAAAAAGGTTAAGGTTAAGGCTGGCGCCGACTGACGGCACGGCATGGCACGATGCGGCACGGCGTGGCACGGCTTGTTTCGGTAGCCCGAATGACGCTTCGGCATGACGCGGCATGCCGCGACGTGCCACGGCATGCGGAGTCCCCCAGTATGCCACGGCGGGCCGCGGTACGATTGTATCGAAATAAAGTAAAATAAATTTTAAACTCATTCAAATAAGAATAAAAATGACTTGATCAGTAATAAAATCCTTTGCCATGCCGTGCCATGCCGCGACGTCAGTGTGCGCCGGCCTTTATAGTAGAAATAATAAAGCAAATTTAAATAAGAATATTTATTTTGCAGGAACATAATGAGGACAAAGTGTCAAACTTTTTGAATTCACTGCCCATAGAAGATCATGATATACCTAGTGTATCGGATGTGTCGTCTATCAGTGAGAAGAAGGGTTCAAAAAGAGTCAAGTCATCAGGTGATAGGCAAAAAGAAGCGCTGTCTATATTGAAGGAAGCTCGTGACAACATTATTAAACGCCCGGCTAAAGACGAGTTTGATGTGTTTGGAGAATATGTTGCTTTTGAGTTACGAGGTGTTACCAGCAAAAGGAATATTTTAGAGTTGAAAAAACAAATACAAGAATTAATTTATTTCCCTAAATGAAATGAAATGCGACTCCAATGCTTCTTCGCCGCCAGCGGGCCAGGAGCGAATGAGTGAGCCAAGAGTTTCAACCGGAGAAAACCAAGACATGGAAGTTGCCGCAAATTTTGTACTAAATTCAGAGATCGAAGAAATAAGTGATACTTATGAGATACGAGATGATTCCGGCTATATTTTATTTTTTATTTTTTTACAGTCTCACGCCTGTATCCCCGAAGGGGTAGACAGAGGTGTAAATATTACACCCACATTTCGCCATGAATTTTTAGGTCCCACGTAATAGGGGGCGAGCCTATTGCCGTTACCGGGCACATCACCAGGCAATATTTTAATATCATTTAATAAATAGTTTCCTTAAACTGGTCGCAAACATCCTTGAAATGAATATGAGAAGTCAAGCGTCGTGTAGAACTGCAAAATTAAAAGCCATTTTGACAGAAGTACCTTTTTTGAATTTTCTATGAAATTTTAATCTATTATTTGTATATATCAATAAAAATATTTTTTAAATTCGTTCCTTATTTAATCTGGTTCTAATGTTGTAGCTAAACTTGTAGAATTCGAGACAAATTCAGAAAGAAAACTGACAATGAACAGAGAAAATGCTGAAGACCATGATTGTGTGCGTTTTTGCCTTGAATTTGCTTCTACAAATTAGTCCCGTAATGCTTGTCATAGATGTTTTAATGACAACCGGGACAAGGCACCAGGGAAGCGATTATTAACTATTAGGTAATTACACACATAACTTAAAATAATGTTTAATAAATTTCGAAAAGTCATTGATGTGCGTCAGGATTAGAAATCAAGACCCTCTGCATTGCAGTCTGTTAGTCTCGCCACTAGGCTTCCGCTGCCTTTTTTATTAAGTTAAATGTTAACAAGAATACTAAAATTATCACAGAAAAATAATAAGTAAAAAAAAGGCACTCTTTATCTTTGGACTTACCTTTAGATATACTTTCAATGCTTTTATAATCGCCTCGCAAACCTCAGGAATGCATTGGCTAATCTTTGTCTTCGATATCCGATGCAAGTTAAATAAAGAAGAATATGAATCACCAGTAGCTAGAAATCTCAGACAAACAGCTAATTGCTCTGCTGGAGTGATGGCATCTCGAAAATGTGTATTCTGTTTAGAAATATATGATGCAACTCTTTGAAGCAAATTCTCGAAATTTACTGGAGTCATCCTAACAAAATTTCTAAATCCACTTCGATCTTCTATTCTTAAATCAATTAATATAGAACAGTAGGCCCCTTATTGGTCTCTTCTTCTCAAAAATGATCGCGACCAGTACTTGCGCTTTTGCCTTGAATTTGCTTCAGTTTGCATGTACATGTATACTGCACACATGAAGTATAGTTCTTCATCATCTTCTCTTTTCATTGTCAGTTTTCTTTTAAAATATAAAACTACTGCTTGAATTTGTCTCGAATTCTACAAGTTTAGCTACAACAAAAACATGAGATCATAAACATGTAGCCAACTACAAGTTTTCAACCAACAAGTTTCATACAAGTTTTGTATACATGTCTAAAACAATTTACATACAAGTTTTGTATAAGGTACAACAAGTTTTATTCATGTGTATAGTTTTGAATATAACATGTTTTATACATGTATATGAGAAAAGAAAACATTGTCAAAAACTACATGTTTTATAAATTGGTGAAAACGCGGGGTTAGAACATACTTAGAACATAATAGGCACTGCAAAACATTACAGTTTCCTGTGCATGGGCAGAATATCAGAAACCCACGGAGGGGCTTAGTTTACAGTTGTTTTGTCGATGTATGGAGTGAAGATTGGACTTGAATCGGAGTCTCGACTTGGAGGCTCAGAGCAACAAGATAGCCCAGTGGCTATGTTTTGGAAGAAGTAAAGACAAATTAAATGTATGTATTTTAAGACGATGAAAGAATTACACCACATTGAAGAGAAAAGGAGAAAGACCAATTTTGTATGGAAGTTGGGCTAATTTTGCTTCTTGATGGTTTGACCAGTTAATAAAGAATATATAATCGTAATTAAATCAGGAAAAAATAAATACGAAATTCCACGGCAGTTTTTAGATATCAGACATTTAAGGTATCAGACATTTAAGATTCCAAATATTTTGAGGTTAAGTTTTGTAATAGTTATTAGATTAAGTTATGTGAGCTATTATCTGATTAGTAGTAGCAAATAAGTTAATTATCGCCCGTACGGAGAGTACGTTAAGCCGTCGGTCCCAGTAGTCATGAAGATCTTGCACCGTCGTCGGCGTCGCGCGTTGTTACGGGGAGTCGTCCTCAAATAAACGGATACTGGTCTCAACCAGACAATATCGCTTTCCCTTTAGGTTGTGGCGGTCAGATGGTATTAACTCTATGGAAAAGCTCATAATCTGTCATATCTGGTTAGTCAAGTAAGCGGACCCAGGGCTCCTAGGCGTTGAAGTCTGAGATGCAACCGACATAACGCTAGGACGACGATGATATGATTACCGACATTTATTATAAGCCTCGATGTATATTATATACAGAAAATAGTTTTAACAACGAGTGGAGCTACGAAGGAAACGCTTGTACTTGTGCTCAATACCATGTGGTACAATTAATGAGAGTTTCAGTGAGGCTAGTTTGCAAAAGATAAGCTCATTCCTTTGGACCTTATTACAAAGTTGCCATTAAAACTACACTTTTTT
Source organism: Euclidia mi (assembly GCA_944739405.2). NCBI lineage: Eukaryota > Metazoa > Arthropoda > Insecta > Lepidoptera > Erebidae > Euclidia > Euclidia mi. Next base: position 30,111,432 of record OX123192.2, read on the forward strand.
ACGCTTAATAGGTAAATGAAACAAAGTTATTATGTAACTTTTCATTCCGCTTGACCGCGCACAAGTGACTATTTTCCCTTTTTGCAAAAACAGATGAGCGCGTAAACTGTCATTTTTCCCACGCTTTTCCGCTGCGCACTAGTCTGTTTGTGGAACTCGGATAACTTAACCGATTGCGGTATGTTGCATATCAATAGACGCATAATTAAATGAGCTTTCCAATGATATAAATTAAAACCATATATTATAATATGGTTGAAGCCCACGCAAGGGCAGTATAAAGTGAAAATGAGATTTTTTTTCCCGCCATTTTTGAGCGCAATTTTATATTTCTGACATATTCCTTTTTCTCGTCGTTTTTTATTATGGGAGGTACATAAGTATTATACAATGTATTAGAAAGGTTATTTAATCTACTTTTAGAAGAAATAAATATAATGAAAAGAAACATTTTAATATTAAACATAAAAAAATAAAACAAAGATTTTTTTTTATTGGTGCCAATTTTCATATTTTATTTTTTTAAATACCGTTTTATGTTAAATATCAGATTCAAACCTAGATAACTTTCTTTCCAACTAGATTTCCAAGTATAAAAACCAATTCTGATAAGAATCTGATAAGAATTATTTTTATTGGAACCTGCACAGTTGTTTACTTTTTCCGCCAAAAAACTGAAGATCCCGCCAAATTTTCGATAACTAATATCTCATGAATAAAATGAGTATTATATATTTTATCAAAGGTTTATTTATATACTCATAATAAAAAAATAATACAATGCATAAATGTAACCTTATATACATACATGTGTATTTAAACATTTTTACATAAAATGACGTTTTTACTATAATTTTTTGTCTATAATTAAAGTAATACACATTATTTATTTATTGTTTTGCTGTAACTTCATAATTAATCAGTTAATCTTAATATATAAAATCCTTGCGTTACTGACTGACTGACAGACACGGTACAGCCAAAAATATTGGGCGCAGGAAGCTGAAATTTGGCATGTATGTTCCCTGGGGACCATAGGGGTGCACTAAGAAGGGATTTCCCGAAATTTCCACGGGATCGGCCAAAACGGGTAAATTAAAAAAAAATGCAGGTTTAGCTGCTGGCGTCCTCTAGTTTACAATAAAAACATAAAAGTATGATATATAATTACATAATTTGTTTACAATGATGTTTTTAATCCATAATTACGCGCGGTATGCAAAGTCAGCGAAATATATATTTTTTTTTCAAATGCTTACATCTAAATAATTTTCTGCAAGTATTACTTTAACTTTATTTTATTACATAGATAATATCACCAGGTACATGAAAATACAACAGCAAACTAGATTTAGCTTATACTTTTATTATGATAAACAAAAGTATCGAGTAAGTCGGTAAAGACGACATTGTTTACGTTACGGCCGCTCGCCTAAAGTAAACATTTCATTCAAACGTAATTTGTTTTGTACCATTATAATGATGCATTCACTAGGTTGCAGAAAAATAAACACCACTCCTCTCAAGTTATTAACAATCGCACAAAAACTAATTAATTGAGCGCGTCCGTCTTTAACTGGCGGCGCGCACTTGAAATTTGTCGATGCTGAGTAAGCACTTAAAAATGGTGAGCGGTCAAGCGGTTATCTATACTAATATAATAAAGCGGAAGAGTTTGTTTGTTTGTTTGTTTGAATGCGCTAATCTTAGGAACTACCGGTCGGATCTGAAATTTTTTTTTTTTTCTGAAGGCTTTAGGCTATATAAGATAACCCTTCGACCCTTTGGGACCGGGCAAAAGGCTAAAAAGGCTAAAAGATAATGTCGGTTAATCTCAGGAACTAGCAGTCGGATTTTAAAAATTGTTATTGCCTATGATAGCTCAATTACTTCGAAAGTCTATAGGCTATATAAAATTACGCCACAACTTTTAGGGTCCAGACAAAAATAGTAAAATGGTTAAACGAGAAGGGGGAGGGTTGGGTCAAAGGCAAAAAAAGGCTAAACGAATAGGATACAATCTATATGGGTATCGTTTCCGAGATTTCGGGACGCTGATTAATAATATGACATTTATTTAGTGATCCAAGATGGTGGGCGGGAAATCAAAGATGGTGGATGAGAAAATTTTAAAAATCAATATGGTTACCACCTTCGATATTTTAGGGTGGGGAATCGAAATACAACATCTATTTCGTGATCAAAGATAGCGGATGGGAAATCAAAGATGGCGGATGGGAAAATTTATAAAAATCAATATTCGTATTGTCTGCGATGTTAAAAGAGATGGGGAATCCAAATAAAAATATCTGTTTCGTGATTCAAGATGGTGGATGGGAAATCAAAGAAGGCGGATGGGAAAAATTTAAAATATCATCATATGGGTATCGTCACTGACGATTTAAGGGATGGTGAATCCAAATACAACATCTATTTCGTGATCAAAGATAGCGGATGGGAAATCAAAGATGGCCGACGGGATTTTTTTTAAAGTCGATATGGGTATCGTCTCCAATATTTTAACGAATGGAGAATTCAAAAACACCATCTATTTCGTGATCAAAGATGGCGGATGGGAATTTAAAAAAAAATACAATATGGGTATCGTCTCCGATGTTTAAAGGGATGGTGAATCCAAATACAACATCTATTTCGTGATCAAAGATGGCGGACGGGATTAAAAAAAAAAAATCAATATGGGTATCGTCTCCGATGTTTTAAGAAATGGGGATTTCAATATTATATAAAAATCTTTGTTTGTTTGTTCAACATTTATAGAGTATGAAATGATATGAGATTAAGCGCAAGTCAATGGTAATTTTGGAAAAAAGGCTTGGAAAAAGGGGAATTAAATAAAAACTCTAAAAAAGGCGATACGGAGTTCGCTGGGTTAGCTGGTTTGTTATAATATCATCATATCAGCCAAACGACGTCCACTGCTGGACATAGGCCTCCCCCAAGGTTCTCCACACAGACCGGTCTTGAGCCGCCCGCATCCAACCTCCTCCCGCGATCTTGACAAGATCGTCGCTCCACCTTGCGGGGGGCCTACCTCTGCTGCATCGTCCGGTACGTGGCCGCCACTCCAGAACCTTTCTGCCCCAACGTCCATCGGTTCTTCGAGCTATGTGCCCTGCCCACTGCCTCTTCAGCTTGGCTATCCGGAGAGCTATATCGGCGACTTTGGTTCTACTGCGGATCTCCTCATTTCTGATTCGATCTCGCAGGGAAACTCCAAGCATAGCTCTCTCCATCGCCCTCTGAGTGACCTTGAGCCTTCTGATAAGGCCCATAGTGAGCGACCACGTCTCTGATCCGTAAGTCATCACTGGCAACACACACTGGTCAAAGACTTTCGTCTTGAGACACTGCGGGATATCGGACGAGAAGATATGTCGCGGCTTCCCGAACGCTGCCCAACCGAGTTGGATTTGACGATTGACCTCCTTCTCGAAGTTGGACCTACCTAATTGGACTACTTGTCCCAGGTAGATATACTTGTCGACAACTTCGAGCGTAGAGTTCCCAACCTGAATAGGAGCAGGTACAACATGGACGTTCGACATGATTTTCGTCTTGTCCATGTTCATCTTAAGACCTACTTGTTGGGAGACTCTACAGAGGCCATCGAGCATTGTGCCTAGGTCTTCCATGGTCTCAGCCATGACTACGATATCGTCTGCGAATCGAAGGTGAGTGATGTACTCGCCGTTGATGTTGATGCCGAGTCCATTCCAGTCCAGAAGCTTGAAAACATCCTCCAGCGCAGTGGTAAACAGTTTCGGGGATAAGACATCCCCTGTCTCACCCCTCGCTGGAGTTGAATAGGTTTTGAACTCTGGTCCTGGAGGCGGACTGACATAGTGGCGTTTTCATACAAACACTTCAGCACTTCGATATATCGGTAGTCAATCCGGCACCGTTGGAGAGACTGTAGCACCTCCCAGGTTTCGATCGAATCGAAGGCTTTCTCATAGTCCACAAACGCCAAGCATAGGGGCTGGTTATACTCCTCGGACTTCTGTATAAACTGCCGCAGCGTATGTATGTGGTCTATGGTACTATAGCCTTTACGGAAACCGGCTTGTCCGGGAGGCTGGAAGTCGTCTAGCTTGCGCTCGAGACGATTCGTGATGACCCTCGAAAACAGCTTGTAGACGTGGCTCAGAAGTGTGATGGGTCTGTAGTTCTTCAAGAAGGTTTTATCCCCTTTCTTAAAGAAAAGCACCACCACACCTCTGTGCCACGCCTGTGGCGTTTTACCCTCGAGAATGACGGAATTAAATAGCTTCCGGAGGGATTCTCTAGCGGGTGCACCGCCGGCCTTCAGAAGCTCACACGTAATTCCGTCATCACCCGGCGCCTTGTTGTTTTTAAGCTGTTTGAGAGCCACACTAATCTCGTGCATGCTGACGTCCGGGATATCTTCGGTATAGTGTCGGGTCAATCCAGCTCTAGGGTCTGACGCTTGCGGGTTGTTGCGTTGTCGTGTATAGCTGTCCTTAGAACTTTTCGATCTCCTCCAAGAGCTCAGGCTTGGACGATACGATTCTGCCATCCTCCGTCTTCAGCTTTGTCAGCTGACTCTGCCCAACAGACAGATCCCTCTGGAACACTTTGGATCCCTTATTCTGCTCGATCGCCTCACGAACACATTTTGTGTTGTATTGGCGGAGATCGCGAGTCAGAGACTTAGAGATCTGTCTCTTGAGGTGCCGATATTTCGGGAGGTCGTCGGAGGATAGCATTGTTATAATAAATCTTCTTCAAATAAATCATCTAAAAATGAAGCAGGAGCTTGTATTTCGTATACCATAATGTGGTGCAGGTATGAACTCAGAAATTACAACAGCTTCAATTAATGTGTAGCATTCTAAACATAAGACGTCATTCAATTCCTGAAACAAAGAATTAAAGTCCGTCTGAATATTCGGTGAGGAGAACACAAGAGAATTGTAAGAATTGAAAAGATAAGTAAACAACACTTATACAGACTGGCGCTTTCCATGATGTCAAAATATTTCGCGCCGAATGAGATAACTTGTCCAAAGAACGGACGTGTTGCTGCCGAGGTACCGCAAGGGAAGAGTTCAACAACACAACTGCAATCCTCAACGCGGCTAGTTGTTCTACGTCCAGACGACAGAATAATGTTACCAATAAAGCATGTCTCATACTTAAAATAAAGGCTTTTTGCATACATTAAGTTGTTTTTATTTTTATTTGTACCGAGCGTAAGTTAGAATACAGAAAGAATGAATGACGTTAGCTATGACAGTAAAGAATATAAAATTATTAAAAAGTATTTATGATGCAGCTAAAGAGTCTGTAACATTCCTCCCGGCCTTAGGTCATTTGCTCTATAAGGCGGTGTGGCGGACGTACGGTTCTCTTGCTACGCCTCAACACCGGCGTCTGCTCGAGTGTTAGCGGTGAGGCGGTAGCGGCTTCAATTGCTGCTTGACTGATCGGAGTTGAACTGGCACGCGGTAGTAGATCATGTGGTGTTGAAAACGATGATCCAGTAGGTGTCGATGGTTCGATCTTACTATCTCGGTCGTTGATTGGTGACTGAGCCACACTTCCCTGTGGCCGTATGTGGTCGGCGTGTCTGCGCATCAAGACTCCTTCTGGAGTTCTCACCACATAAGAATACCGGTGTTTCCTCTCCTCTATTACAGCCGGTTTCCATTTATTTTCCAGTTTAGTACGGATGTACACTGCTTCCCCATTCTGGAAAATCGGGGTCTTTTGTTCATATTCGATATTAGCTTGTACATTTTTATAGCGCAATGTCCTTCTCATATTTGGCCTCACATTATCCAGTAAGCAGTTTAGCTGTCTGCTGAACATCATTTGGGCTGGTGACTTGCTTGTGGTAGTATGCGGTGTATTCCGATAAGAAAACAGGAAGTTTTGCAATCTACGCTTTTGGTTAGGTCGATCTGCTTCACTTGCGGCCATTCTTGTTTTAAAAGTTCGCACCAGGCGCTCAGCCAATCCATTAGTTCTAGGATGATAGGGTGATGATGTCATGTGTAATATACCCTACGACTTGCAATATGCTCGGAATTCTTTGGAAGTGAACTGAGGTCCATTGTCAGACACTATAACTTGAGGTAATCCGAAAGTTGTAAAAATGCCATCTAATTTCTCGCACAATGTCTTGGTGGTTATCTTTGTCATCCGTTTAACCTCTATCCATTTTGATAATGCATCTGACACTACTAGCCAATATTTTCCCTCGAAAGGCCCAGCAAAGTCAACGTGAACTCTTTCCCATACCTTCTCTGGGATAGACCAAGAGTATACTGGAAGTTCTGGGTTGTTAGGACGATTTTCTTGGCATTTTTGGCATTGTTTAACAAAATTGTCAATGTCTTCTTTGACGGGTTGGCCACCATACATAGTAGCGTGCTAGGGTTCTCATTGCAGATGTCCCAGGATGGCCAATGTGCAAATAACGTAGTACTGTAAGTCTTAATTTACTCGGTACGACAACTCTACCTTGCCACATGATAATCTTATTCTCTATAGACAATTCGTTTCGTTTTCTGAGGAACGGTTTAAGCTCAGCATGTGCACAGTTATACCAGTCGGTTTTGATCAATTGTAAGACTTGCTTCAGCGTGGCATCGTGCTTCGTTTCTTCTCTGATACGCTCTTCACTTAAGGCCAAATCATCCATTTTATTATGTTGTAACTTCAGGGTGATTTTGCATATTGATAGCTCAGAGACATTCGGCTCTTCCTTGCTATTTGGCATCCTGGAGAGGTAGTCAGCGATAATGTTATGCTCACCTTTTCTATAAATTATGTCGTAATCATAATTTCCAATGACGAGTGCCCATCTTACAAGTCTATTGTTAGCAATTTTTGGCAGATTTCGTTGAGGACCCAATATGTGAATAAGTGGTTTATGGTCGGTTACCAGTGTGAATTTAGTACCTCTGAGATACTGGTCAAATTTTTGAATGCCATAGAATATCGCCAATGCCTCACGGTCGATAACAGAGTATTTGATTGCCGCCGGTTTCAGTTTCCGCGAGCCAAACGCAATAGGTTGTTCGATGTCGTTCTTATCCTTGTGGTATAGGACTGCGCCTACGCCTTTCTCCGAGGCGTCACAGGATAGGAAAAGAGGCCGGTGTTCGTCAAACGCCACAAGCGACTTGGATCTTGTTATTAATTTCTTGGTCTTATGAAATAATTCGTTTTCGTGATCAGTCCATTGCCATTTTCGACGGCCCCCCGTTAACTCATGTAAGTCAGCGCATTCACTGTGTAAATGTGGAATAAATCGTTCGTAAAAATTGACGAGTCCTAAGAACGCCCTCAGTTCTTTGGTGTTTGTTGGTGGTGGTGCTTTCGAAATTGCTTCAATTTTGGATTTTGTTGGTCGTACTCCATTTTTGTCAATAATATGACCGAAATATTCGATTTCAGGATGTAGGAAAGTGCATTTTTTGAGATTGACTTTGAGTCCGGCTTGCTTCAATTTGTTGAAAACCATTGAAAGGGTCTGTATGTGTTATTTGTCATTTTTCCCCGTAATGGCAATATCATCAAAAAATACAGCGACTTTTGGTATGCCATCAAGTAGTTTGTCAAGAAAATGTTGGAAAATTGAGGGTGCTGTTGCAATACCAAAGGGCATTCTGTTGTAGACAAAGTATCCTTTGTGGGTTGATATTGTTAAGTACTTTTTTGATTCCCGAGCTATTTCAAACTGTAGATAAGCATCTTTAAGGTCGATTTTTGAATATTTCTCTCCGTGAGCCAGACGTTGTCGTAACTGGTCAAATAGAGGTACGGGATGAGTATGTTTGATAAGCACCGGGTTTATCGTTGTTCGGTAGTCGCCACATATACGTACTTGGCCTGTTGGTTTTAAAACATTGACTGTAGGTGTAGCCCATTCTATAGGACTCATGTTGGGGTCCACTTCTGTTATCATCCCCTCGCGCAGAAGCCGTTCTAGTTCTATTTCTATATTTTTGCGCATGCTGAATTTGATGGGACGTGCCGGTAGGTGCTTTGCTTCGCTGCCAGGTTTGATGTGGATCCTAACTTGGTAATCCTTGACCTTCCCTAATTTGTTGTCGAATAGGTCGGTGTGGGTAGCTAGCACTAGGTCCAGTGACGTCTCTTTGGTGCGTTTGATGGAGTAGACAGGCTTGGGAAAGGTCATGTCGTACATTTCACACCATTGTAACCCGAAAAGCATAGGATCTGCCTTGTCCATAACTACAACCGGTAAAATTTTTTGTACGTTGTCTACTTCAACTGTTACGTCAGTTATACCTCTTGGTTTGAGCTTGAAATTGCAATAAGCTTGTAGTTTCGGTCCCTTCATTAACGCCGGGGCTCCAATCTTTTTCCATAATTTCGTGGTAATTATAGAGTAGATTGATCCTGGGTCCCAGTCCATCGTGCATTTTACCCCATTAATGGTCACGTCAATTTTCTTGCACCGGGAGGTCTTCTTAGTAATAGTGTGAACAGGGTTGTACTCGCTATCACTCTCTTCCGCCGAGGAGTCGGAGTGCGACGTTGTCGTTGATGAGGTCTCTAATGCATCTGTTTGATTGTTGAGCCTCTGTGTTTTACTGTTTTTATCGGCCTTGTTAGGACGTTGGGAGCGTTTAGGTTGTGTCGACAAATATGCTCTACCTGATTTGATGCATACACTCTCGTAATGTCCTGTGCTCCCACATGCCGTACAAGGGTGGTCTTTAGCTGAGCAGTTCTCGTAGTTATGTTTGTCCTGCTTACCGCATCGTCGGCATCAGTTGGATCTAGTTGCAACTTCCTGGCTGTTTCGTTAGTCGTTGTATCTGGGTTAAACTTGTCGCCCTTGAAGTGTTTTACAATGTTTTTTTTAGATGTCGTGAGTGCTTCGTTACCATCGTTGTTCTTGGTGTTGTTGCCTGTTGAGGGGCTTCCCTGGTGTTGTTGCTGTTGAACGAGCTGCTGCAGTAGGACTGTTAGTGCCTTTTGTTGTTCTTGCTGCGCGGTAAGGAATGCCGCGAATTGTTCAGCGTTCATGGTGTTTACTGAACAACACAATTTGCCTCGTCGCCAATAAAATAAAGGCTTTTTGCATACATTAAGTTGTTTTTATTTTTATTTGAACCGAGCGTAAGTTAGAATATAGAAAGAATGAATGACGTTAGCTATGACAGTAAAGAATATAAAATTATTAAAAAGTATTTATGATGCAACTAAAGAGTCTGTAATAATACTTTAGTCAACCCACGAGCCTTGACAACACGAAATTAACTTTTTTTATCTATAAAGGATTGCTCAAGTCAATATAAAGGACAGTAAATTACTTATTTTTCACAATACTATCTATAGTATTGTGAAAAATAAGTAATTTTTTGCACACTTGATTGATTTTAGATTTGCCTAGATTTTGTCTATGTTTCTTTGTTGAAGAATTAATTAATTATTCATATAAATATTAAAAATATGGGAACATATTTTTATTATACTGGCAACTATAATGTCTTACGTCAGTTATTTTGACATGAAAACAGTCAAATTGATTTTTCACCTATAGTTGTATTTATTTATTTATAATATTTATTTGACACATCAACAATTGACATGTTATGCATTACAGTAATATAATTATATGAACATCCATCACAGTAGGAACATTTCTGACATGCACATCAATTACAGATGTGTGCAGCATTCTATTATATATTTGTGATAATACTCACAAAATTTAACTAAAACTAAACAAAATTAAACTAAAATAAAATGCTAATAGACACTTGTATTTTATTATGCCGTCAGCCACACAGCAATTAAATTAAATAAATATGGAAATAATTAATTAATTTCCCAAAACTTGGGAATTCAAGTGAACCATTGTGGTGTAACGATTAGTCAGCCTGGACCCTGCGTAACCGGGTCTAGCTGCTGCCAGGGTGCACCACGAGGAGGCTCCTATACATGCACCTCAGCCAATTTTACATAAAATTTAAGATGAACCGTTGATATGAAGAAGAAGAATTGATTAATTCTTCAACAAAGAAACATAGACAAAATCAAGGCAAATCTCAAATCAATCAAGTGTGCAAAAAATACATATTATATGCCTACATACGCATGGGTAAGCCTGTGATAATACATTATATAGACTGACGCCTGTTTCTGGACGGGTTAGGTGGAGATTACGGACTGCCATTTGCTACAATTCCTACATAATAGTATCTGCTTCATTCACTTCCATCAAAGTTTTCATTTAGTTTAGAGTACTTCTAACCTACCTTACTGTGTTAAATTATTAGAAATAAACAAAATGAAATGCATGCCGTATTAAGAGAAATATTTAGAAAAATGTGTGGGAATAAAATGGGTACTTACAATAAATATGATAATTGTTTCAATTGATGTGCGTATATAATGCAATTGCGTATTAAATCGTTAATTATCGCTTGCTTATCGGTGAAGGAAAACATCGTGACGAAACCTGCATGTCTGAGAGTTCTCCATAACGTTCTCGAAAGACACGTGAAGTCTGCCAACCCGCACTTGGCCAGCGTAGTGTGGCCTTACCCTTCTCATAATGAGAAGAGGCCCGTGCCCAGCAGTGGGACAGAATAAAGGGCTGATAATGATGATATAATGCCATATGCATAGCACGTGTCTGCGATTAACTGATACATTACATTATGAGAAGAATGATTTATGTCTATTATTATATTGTAATTGTTTATTGACTGCCATTCCGATAGTTGCTATGATTCTAATCATATTAGTCGTTGACTGGTAGGCAATCATAAGTTTTAAGGATCACTAATGTTTTGGGTAACAAATAGCCTGCTATCAAAATTATAAATTGTATGACATAAATATTTTTTTTATAGTCTCACGCTTGTATCCCCGAAGGGGCAGAAGTGTAATATTACACCCAAATTTCGCCATGAATATTTAGGTCCCACGTAATAGGAGCCTATTGTCGTACCGGGCACATTACCAGACTCCGTCCTGCTACATATACAGGGTGTAAAAACACCCTTAACGAAAACTGAAATCCCATGTTGTACCAATCACTACGAACTTTTTTATTTCGGCGCCATATCTGGGAAATTACTGGTTCAGGAGATATTGAGGCTCAAATTTAGTATGGAATTTTTGTAATCTTATCTTAATATATAAAATCCTTGCGTTACTGACTGACTGACAGACACGCTAAAGCCGAAACTATTGGGCGCAGGTAGCTGAAATTTGGCATGTATGTTCCGTGGGGACCGTAGGGGTGCACTAAGAAGGGATTTCCCGAAATTCTCACGGGGTCGGGCAAAACGAGTAAATAAAAAAAAAATGCAGGCGTAGCTGCTGGCGTCCTCTAGTTAGGTATAAAATCGATGCATTTACCCCGCCAATATGTTCTTTAGATGCCCTATGACCCCATGGATTAGTAGGTATTTCGAGCATTGCACGCAGGCGCTTATAAATGCGGTTTAAAAAAAGAGAAAACTTAAAAAAAAATCGTTTCCTAGGTATAATTTTTGGTTAGTATGACTCGGCATGATGTCCATAACGAGTAGACTTCGGCTTGATGATGGGTCTTGTGACGCCCTGTATATTTGATAAATATTTGTTAATATAAAATTATATGAAAAATTTGAATGCTTATCATTCAAATATCGTAGGATAAGATGTTTTATCTCTACGTTGCTAATTAATTATGTATATGAGGATGATAGTAGTACGAAGGTAGAAAGGATGTCATATCTTTGCGTAAATTAGTAATATTAGAAAAGTAGCCGAATGCTTATGACCAGCTCAATATGAGACCCAGTGTTTTGTTTTTCTAATTGTATGTAGTTGACTTCTCTTTCATAATTGTTGTCGGGCGTATACATAGTAATGTATACGCCAGGAAATAATAAATTAGTAATAATATCCTCCCACCGATTTCAGCCACGGTGGCATGTCTTCATAGGAGACTAGCCAACTGCGAGGGACTTACTTATTACTTACTTAAGCAACGAGAATAAGCATATATTAGATCTAGTTTTCGTGGACGAAAATGCTTGCGTCAGTGTCAGCGACGCACCTCCCCTTAGTAAACCTGACATCCATCATCCACCGATAGAAATAGTCTTTGACAAACCTATGATCACTAATTTACGCCCTAATATTGATCGGTTAAAATATAACTTTAACAAAACAGATTACGAGGCGTGTATTGCAGATCTTCGTCTAATCAATTGGGATAGCTATGAGTGTCTGGATTGTAATGATTATGTTCAAAATTTTTATAACATTTTATGGGAAACGATTGAAAAGCATACTCCTAAAGCAACACCCAAAAAGGCAAATTATCCTGTATGGTTTTCCCCTCCATTAATTAAAATGCTTAAAAAAAAACACAAATACCGTATTAAATTCAAAAAGTATAAGAATCCAAGAGATTATGATATGTTTGATGCATTACGGAAGAGATCTAGAATAGCCATAGAAAATTGTTTTAAGCTGTATATAGCAAATATAGAAAAAGAAATAAAAACCAATGTTAAGTCATTTTGGCGGTATACTAGAACAAAAAGACATTTAAAAGCGTTCCCCAACAAGTTTTTTATTATGATAGGGTGGGTGAGGGCGGTGATTGTGTCGCTAATCTTTTTGCGGAGTATTTTGCATCTACATATGCTCCGAATCAGTCGTCAGGTAATTCCCCTAGATTAGGAACTGCAGCTAGTTACTCTCTCTCCTCTATATACATTTCTGAAAATGACATAAAGGCAAGCATTGAAAAATTAAAACTTAAAAAAAGGTGCGGGCCCCGATGGACTGCCACCTATTTTCATCCGTCTTTGTATGGAAGTACTTATTATGCCGTTACATACTATTTATAACAAATCATTAAAAAGTGGTATATTCCCTGACTTATGGAAGATTGCGCACATTATTCCAATACATAAATCTGGTAATTTAAATGATGTAACCAATTATATACCGATATCCATAATTTCTCAATTTGCTAAAATGTTTGAAGGTCTAATTTACAAAGAAGTCTATTATCATCTTCGCCACACTTTAAGTTCCCGGCAACATGGTTTCGTGTCCAACCGCTCGACTCTTTCCAACTTGTTGATATACACTACCTACCTTACTGACGCGTTACAGGATAGGGGTCAAGTTGATGCTATATACACAGATTTTGCAAAAGCTTTTGACCGCGTAGATCATTTTATACTTTCTGCAAAGTTAAATCATGCTGGAATACACGGTTGTCTGTTGCGGTGGTTTGACAGCTATTTGCAAAATCGTTCTCAACTTGTAGCATTAGCCGGCTACGAATCAAAACCTTTTATACCCTCTTCGGGCGTTCCGCAGGGATCAAAATTGGGTCCATTATTATTCCTTGTTTTTATTAATGACCTCCTAGACTTAATTAAAAGCAACTGTTTAGCTTATGCTGACGATTTAAAGTTATATCGCAGAGTAGACACACTAAGTGACTGCATGGCTCTCCAGGATGATTTAAATATTGTCCAACAATGGTGTTGTGATAATGGAATGACACTCAATGTTAAAAAATGTCAATGTATCACATTTACGAAAAAGGTTAATTACACTATCTTTAACTATGAAATAGATGGAGCTCGCCTGGAAAGGGTCTCAGTTATTCGTGATCTGGGCGTTATTTTTGACACACCATTGACTTTTCGCTATCATATTGATAGGACAGTATCTAAAGCTAGCAAAACACTTGGCTTTGTGATTCGTATGTGTAAGCCATTTCGCAACAACAACAGCATCATTTTATTATACAATGCCTTAGTGAGGTGTACACTGGAATATTGCTCTACCATATGGTCACCCTTTTATTCCACGTACAGTGATTCTATTGAATCAATTCAAGCTCGTTTTGTGAGACACTTAACAGTTAGAAATGGGCTTCGAAAGTCAATTCCTGCTTATAACGATAGGTTACTCCATTATGAAATGAGAAGTTTAAAGGAAAGGCGTGACATTTTGGACTTGTTAATCCTTCATAAAATTATCAGAGGCTGTATAGATGCCCCATTAATTCAAAATTTCAAATTCAAAATTAACCAGCGCGTCATCCGCCATCCGCGTTTATTTGAAGCACCTATGTGCACCTTAAATAGTAGTTATAACAATCCTCTGACGCGTATGGCTCGTTTATATAATGAGAGAGTGGTGAAAACTAACAGTTCGATTGACATTTTTGCTATGGAGCTTAGACCATATAGGCATTTCCTGCTACAGTAAGGTCTTGTTACTTATATTATGTTTATGTTTTTTTTTTGTAATATGTTTAATTCAATTTTAATAGATTTCATGTTTTTTTTTTCTTCTAGTTTGTATAGTTCCTTTTATAAATTTCATTTAATATAGCACGCATGTAATCCTGTGTAGTAAATAGACACTATTACCTAAAAGCTATGCATGCCTGTTAAATGTGTAGTTACAACTAATTTAGATTTAAGAAAGCTGTGTTTAAGATTTATGTAATTATACTTTTGGTGTGCTTATATAATAAAATAAAATAAAATAAAATAAATAAACACAAGTGCTCTCTCTATTCCCTCACTCTCGTAGTCCGATGGGACGCCACTAGCGACAAGACCGGAGAGTGACTGGATGCAGGACCAATCACTTAACGTGCTTTCCGAATGCACGGATGTGTAACACCACGAACTCCCTCAAAATTTGTAAGCAGAAAAACTCAATATCTCAAGACCTCATGATCTGCAATCGCTTACGCTATCGCAAGACCTCAGAGGCAGTCAGTTTTCCCAGTTGCATCCCTTTGATGTCACCAATGAACAATCCTTTTATCTTATTTTATTGTAGAATCTTTCGGGAAATTGAACGTTATAAAGTGTTTGACGAGTTACAGGTCTTCTAGATAATTTTAGCAGTCGTGGTATATTGATTATGTTACAAATAGGACAGGTTAGGAAGTACCCTAAACAGAAGAGCATGCATGAGCAATTTGATGGGAGTGAATGAAGCAAGAGAGATATCTCAGGATCATTGCAAATGGCGTTCCTTAGTCTCTGCCTACCCCTCCGGGAAACAGGCGTGAGTCTACGTATGTATGTAGGTATGTTACAAATAGGGCAATTTTTGTATTTATACAGAAAAACTATTATATAGTGCTTATCACACAAAAATAGGGTTCTGGTTAAGAATCGAAAGCACGGTTTAGCAGTCTTAGCCAAAAGACCATCGGGTCACTCTAATTTATTGTTTCACATAACAAATAAGTAAAAATACGGCCATCTATCACGCACTAATTGCGCGCTAATAATTCCGCTACCGTCTATACAAGATCAATAAATCCAAGTATAAGCTTTAAAAACTTATACATTTGCGGGGCTAAACAAGTTACACTAAGAATTTGTTAGAGCGCTTTCAAACGCAGAAACTCGATATTTCATTTCATTTCGATTTTGGCGATATACGATTGCACCGTACACAACTGATTGAGTTATTCGAGTTCGTGTTTCGATAGTTTCATGGGGATGAATTACTGGCCACTCTTCGCCAGTAGTTGTGTTATGGAGGAGTTTTATTGGCCCATCGATTTACGTGCAGAGATCGTAAATATACGGTTGATGTGATGTAGTGCTGGTTTTTTAGTGTTCCGTACCTAAAAGGTAAAAAACGGGACCCTATTACTCAGCCTCCGCTGTCTGTCTGTCCGTCTGTCTGTCTGTCTGTCACCAGGCTGTATCTCATAAACCGTGATAGCTAGAAAGCTGAAATTTTCACAAATTATGTATTTCGGTTGCCAATAATAATGCCAAAAAATGAAAAAAATGAAA
The DNA here is from genome assembly GCA_944739405.2 of Euclidia mi. Taxonomy (NCBI): domain Eukaryota; kingdom Metazoa; phylum Arthropoda; class Insecta; order Lepidoptera; family Erebidae; genus Euclidia; species Euclidia mi. Next base: position 30,127,259 of record OX123192.2, read on the forward strand.
ATATTAATGGGAGGTCCCATAACACGTGTTTTATTTTCGTATTTTTGCTCAAACTTACTAATAACTGTTACAGATAGATGCTTAAATTTTCACAGAATAAGTAGTTGTATATTACCTTTCAAAATAAATAATTAAATAAAAAAAAGTAAATAATAAAGGGGGCTCCCATACAACAAACGTAATTTTTAAGCAATTTGTCACTCGATCTTAATAAACAGGTAGAAACTTTAAAAAGTATTTAAGTATACATACAACGAACGTGATTTTCTTTTATAGATGATGGTACGGAACCCTTCGTGCGCGAGTCCGACTCGCATTTGCCCAATTTTCTGGAAACTTGACGTCTAAACAAAGACAACAGAAGGCAATATTGGTAACGATTTGGCGTCAAAGCTAATGCAAGTGCTAAAATTATTGAGAGAACGATGCAATCTTTACTTTACTGGTATCTTGTGCATGGATAAATGCACAAGACACTTAATGGGTAGGTATGTATGCAACGACAAACGCCTTCAAAATCCTTTCTATTAAATTTCTTTACATTCTATAACTTTAACTGGTGGCATGAACGAAGTTTATTATTGTCCTAGGATAGTTGCATCTAAAAGGCCTTGAAGGCAGGAGTAATCGCACTAGTAGACTAACCTAATCCCTCCAGATTTGACATCATATACTTGACACATTGTACTTATTTTTGGGAGTTTCTAGAACCGTCGTTGTTAATAGTATTTTAACCGGTACCAGACTAGCCTATTAGAGATACCAACAGACTGCTATGTAGATATCAGGCTCGAATTAAAAATAACATAGGTATAATAATGAATATTTCCACACAATAAAAACAGCAGAAATGCTATAAGGTAACAAAATATTCGTAAAAAGCTCTTTGTAAAAATAAACGTGTTAACACTTAAATAATAACAGTCTATTAAAACAACAAACAATTACAAGCACAGCAACTGAAATTCAAATATACTTATTAAAAACAAACAGCGCAGAGTTGACAAATATCTTAAATCAACTTTCAAATGACGTTTTAATATTCAGAATTCATTCAACTTAAATTCTGAAACTCACTAAAGTCTGACTAACGGCTTTCAATTTCTTGAAAAGCAACTACAAATAAATCAAACTGTTTACTAATTTGAACTATTTGTCTAGTGTCTTTATAAACATTGGCTGTGTCAATGTACTAAGGCAATGGATCGTTTCAAGTTATAAAGAAACAAGATATTACATTGCTTAGACGATTTCTTTGAATTATTTATAGATTAAAGTAACTCAATTAAACTATAACATTGTATTGACTGTGTGTAATAAAAATATTCGTAAGAAATATTCTTGCAATAGCTGCAAATAATTTTATCACAAAAGAAAAACAATTAATTTGCCAATATAGAAAGAATAAAAATTATTTTTAAATAAGTAAAAACCGACTTCAAAAAACACTGAGGAACATAAAAACAAAAAATAATTGGTATTGGAGCAAACATTTTTGGAGTCGGTGCTAAGCCAAGTATTTCTGATCTGACTATAAAACCTCTACACACTACCTCTTTAGTTCCTTAGTGTTTTTTGAAGTCAGTTTTTATTTTATCATCCAGCAGCAAGTGTATGTAAAGGCGACTCAAACGAGCCCAAACTCGACGGCATTGGGTTGTTATCGACAAATCGCTTCAAGTGTGCTTATAAAATTTCAATTTTTCAGGCTTCCATGATCAGATCCTGACCCGATGATCATGTGACAAATAAGAAGGTATACTCTTTCAATCAAAAAAAGAAATTTTTGAAATCGGTCCAGGTGTCTTAGAAAAATCGGGGAACATACTTAAAAAAAAAGATTCCGATGAATTGAGAACCTCCTCCTTTTTTTGAAGTCGGTTAAAAAGCTTTTTCATAGAAACATTAATATAGATAGCCTATGGGTTTTCTGCGCAAACCTTATTTGTATCTAAAGAACAGACCAGGCAATGTATCAATCAGTAAGGCATGATTTTTTCACCCACAGAGTTAATTTTGTCTTTGAATTCAACTTTTCTTTTCATTACTCTCTACCGAAGACATAACTAACAACAACAACTTACGCCGACATTGCTTCAATCTAACGCTTGAAGCAATGTTCGGCGTAAGTTGTACGGAATCCTCTGTGTACGATTCAGACTTGCATTTGTTCACTTATGTGAGATTTTTATACTAAAAATAGGATGGTAGTATATACTCCAAGGATATCGAGAAAGTAGCAAAAAGTGTAAGATATCGAGACATAGATAGCGCAAAAAGTGCCATAATTAGAGCCATTCTCCTTTTTTGCTGCACTAGGTATACATCCTATCACGATAAACTATACAATCAATGCATATAAAGTACACCTAGACTAGAAACGATAATTTGTGGATCACACAAAATGTTGCCTCAAGTTGTCGAATCGAACCCATGACTCTCGGTGCAATGTTTAACGGCGAGGCAACTGCTTAAACCTACACCGCACGTGCAGTCAATACAGGCGCAAGCCATTATAAAAGGTTTCACACAGAAATAGATATAACAAAAGTTGTAGCCAAACCAATAAAGACTAAAATTGGCAAGCTGTAGCGAAATCGTCACTTTCTAATTATAAGAAGAACTTCAATGGTCCTAATTCTACATATGTATAGTAGTATTACAACGACAATTCTTTCTACAAAAAATCTTTGAAGCGGACCTCAAACGCTTCGAAAATCTAATCGTTTCCAAGTTAGTTAAAGTCGGCTTCAACGCAGACATCTTAAAATGCAAATCCTTAACATTGAGAATAGAAGTTTAAAGCAAAAGTCTACGGCGATAAAAAGTTTTAATTAGCAGAAGACTTCGGCTACACCTGAAGACTCCGCTATTTGCATAGGTACAGGATGGTCCAATCCCTATTTATTTGCCATATCTACTAGACGAATATTCAGAGATTAAAAAATCTCTTTTTATTTTAGTATACCATATATAAGTAACTAAAGTGGGGAAATCTAGTATAATTAAAATGTTGATAGTCGCTGTCATGCTATTTCAATCTCAGATCTTCACAGAGCAAACTGACTTAAACTGGCGACTCAAAGTGATAATGATATTAAATGGTTGAGACCAGTGTCTCTATAACGACTATCAAAGATCTTCTTAGCAACGATGCTTGGAGCGAGTGGTATATTTTTTTAAATCTTTATACGTAACTTAGAAAATTCAGTGAATCTGAAATCACCTGCATAGATCAGTATGTTGTTCTCTCCATTGGCAACTTTATTCAAATTTCTCCATTTCCTTCAGTTTTTTTTTTGTGTTTTTGTTCTGTGCCTTGCATGAGCTAAGACGAGCTATATAGTTATGCCGGTCACTTATCTGGATCTTGAGCTCCTGTATGATCGATACGTTGGAGCGGTGTGCTGTCCAGGGGATGACCAGCATCTTCCTCCAGCACTACATCTCAAAAGCATCAGTACGATCACGGTCATCTTTCTTCAAAGTCCATGTCTCTGCGCCATACAAGAATATGGAGAACACCAGAGTGCATACAAGATTGATCTTGGTTTTCAGAGAGATATTTTTGACATATCTTTGACAGCAGTGCCATGGCTCCTTTTGCCATCCCGATCCTTCTTCGCACCTCAGATTCCATTATTACTAATGCTTGAACCCAGGTATATAAAGCTGTTAACCGTCTCTAAATTGAGTGACCCAGTGGGCTCAAGCTTGCCTGTGCGATCTATGACCATCTTCGACTTGGACCTGTTTATAGAGAGACCTAGTTCACTGCTGATGCGCTCCATTCTATCCAGTAAGGTGATCATCTCGGCGTCATCTGACACTAGCAAGGCGGTGTCGTCTGCTTAACGCAAATTACAGATTTTGCGTCCACCCACGGTGATGCCTCCCTCCCAGCTGTCGCAAGTGCGCCTCACTATATATTCACCGTTTATATTGAATAGGATGGGTGAAAGGACGCAGCCATGTCAAACTCCTTTTTCAAAACTGAATGGTTAAGGTTTTGTACCATCAATCCTCACCACACTTTGGTTCTTGTGATATAAAGATTGCAGAAGTGCAATCAAGTGATGAGGTACACCCAGTTCTGATAAGACCCTCCATAGAAAAATCATGTATGTACGGATTTGGTGAACCAATCTACAAGTGGATAAAATCATACTTAAGCTATCGTGACTCCAAGGTTGTATTGAATGGCTTCAAATCATCCACACGCTCCATAACTTCAGGAGTGCCTCAAGGATCACACTTAGGGCCATTATCTATACATATAATAAAATGGTAGGAAAGTCAAAACTGTACATTGAATATTTTTTTTAAAGAATACTTGGGGTGTGATCTACTATCGATACCGAGGCCAAAAATATAGTTTTTAGAATTTTTGTCTGTTTGTCTGTTTGTCTGTTTGTCTGTTTATCTGTTTATCTGTTTGTCCTTATGTCCGGGCTAAACTCAAAAAGTACTGCATGGATTTACTTCAAATTTGGCACAAATATTATAAAAAAGTCGGGTCACCACATAGGCTACATATTATCACGCTATGACCTACAGGGAACGAGCAGAGAACCTTTATTTCTCCAACGCATTCTGTAACAACGTGTAATGTAACAATGCATATTTGAATGTTGTTATTATGTTAACTATGCTATAAGCTAGCTTCACACTTTAAAAATCACGCAATATAAGTAACTTAGGCTGATAAAAATAATTAATTGAATATTAGTAGAATTAAGACAATTTTAATGCAGCGCCATCTTAGTTTCAGAGTTCAAAAACATCTAGTCGAAATACATGTGTAAGCCCTTTTTGGATATATGAAATAATTTAAATTTGAACATGTTGGCGACGTTAATAGTTGTTTTCAAAAGTCATAGATGGAGTTGTACATTTTCTTCTTAAAATTTATATTTTTAATTCGTTTCAGAGATGAGCAAGACTATTAGTTGAAGTTATTTAATTAATTAACTACACCATCGCCACACTTGATTGCTTACATCATTTCTGTCAGAATAAATAGTAATAGAGTTAGTACAACATAAACATTTTGGTCACATTGGTGTAATTGTTGCTTCTTAATAATTATATTTTCATGTCGCATGTAAACTTGCTTTAAATTGTCTTCCGGGATATACATATAGCACGTACCTTTGTTTGGATTAACTGTATATAAACATTAGTGAGATGTGGAACTAGCTAGATTATTTTTTCTCACACACAGCCATTTATTTATTGTTACGTCTGAAGCGGTTTGGCGGATACTGGTGTTCTCTATACATGAGAAGCATCCTACCGTAATGCATTTACACGACCACCTAGAGAACGTCCAGCGCATATATTTTGATCCCGACAGCGTTGCTGAGCACTTGGAAAATCCGCATCAAACAACTCTCTTGGCATTTTTCAGGCTCTGTAAAATCGATCAGTTTGGGAGGTCCCTTACGTATGACGAGATGCCTTCATATTACACGTACGACAAGCAAAAGGGTGTATTTAACCGACGTTGACGAGGAGGTGCTGTGGAAGGTTTTCCGGGAAGTTTCAAGGACACCGCATTTTGTAGAGTTTATACCGTACACACAAATAATGTCGAATGCTATTTTCTGCGGTTGTTACTTCACTCACCTGTTTGACGTCATCTTGGTGTTTTGTGGAGTCGCGAACGCGGTAGCTTTCTGGGAGAAGTATCGCCATCATCTGTCTCAAGATTTTCTACGAGCTTTGAGGCGTGTTACAAGAGACGAAGTCGAAGTAACTGATGACCGCGTGCTGAAACCTGTCTCAGTTCACTTCAAGACGTGGTCATTTCTATCAGCGGCAATCCACTGGTCAAATATTTGTACCCAGCTTTCCAATCATCACCGCATCAAGACCGTGAAAATTGGGAGTATAACACTGAGACAATTTGAAATGACCACCTTACGAATTTTACGACACCGTCCTTGAAAGCGTTGGGCAAAGCCAGGCTAAAATGTTTATCTTGGATGCTCCTGGTGGAACAGGAAAAACATTTGTTACTACTGGCATACTTGCAGAGGTCAGGAGGCAAGGCAAAATTGTCATTGCTGTAGCGTCGCCGGCAATCGCTGCCACACTGCTTCCGGGTGGCAAGACAGCACATACCATGTTTAAAATTCCCATCGATTTAGAGAGCGCCATAATACCCGTTTGTGGTGTGTCACGTAACAGTGATAAGGGACACGTGCTTAAGGATTGCTCTATTGCTCTCTGATCGTATGGGATTAGCGTACGATGGCCAATAGGAAGGCAGTTCAGGCCATGGACAGAACCCTGCAGGACATCCGCAGGAACGAGCATTTAATAGGTGGTCACAGTTCTGTTCAGTGACGATTCCCGACAAACGCTTCCTGTGGTGACGTGGGGATCGAGGGCTGACGAGGTGAGTCATCATCATCATCAGCCTTTAACAGTCCACTGCTGGACTAGGCCTCTCCTTTGAAAGGAGAAATTGGCCTACTATACCACGCTGGCCAAACGGGTTGGTATAGGGTTTGTATCAAGTTTTCTTTCTCTTACAGTGCTGTTCTTGCTCCCTCTTACAACACCCATGGGATGATATGGGGTGGTGACATTCCGTATTCTTAATCCATCACCACACGGATAAGGTGAATGCTTCGTTGAAATTATCTTTGTTGTGGTCACGAGTTCGTATGCTGCGCTTGACCATTAATATGAGAGCTCAGCTTGGCGTCAATGCACGTTCTCAACAATTCTAAGATGTCTTTCTAAGTATTGGCGAAGACACTCTACCAGAGGATGGTGGACAGGTGGTGCTTCCAGAGTCTCACAGTAGAGTTGTATCCAGCTTAGAATTATACAGCTGTATACCGTAATAGCAGAATTCGTGAGTGTGTGAGTGGCCTATTTTGACGCCCAAAAATGATCAGGCTGTAGCAATTAACGAATGCATTCTCTCGGAAATTGAGTGAAATGAAGTGGTCTACACCTCTATAAACACTGTCGTCGAGCAAGAAAACGCCACACATTATCCCGTGGAATTTCTGAACTCCCAGTCAGCAAGTGAACTTCCAGCGCATAGCATCAAGCTGAAGGTCGGTGTCCCGATTATGCTTCTTCAGAACCTATCTCCTCCGAAGTTGTGTAACGTGACCCGCTTGAAAATCATCTCGCTCCACAGACACACCATTTAGGAAATTCTTACGGGTTGTGGCGTCAGCGAGGCAGTATTTATACCACGCATTCCTCTCATACCTCATAATACAAGCGCATACAGTTCCCCGTGAGTGTTTGCTTCGCGATGACCATCAATAAGTCGCACAGGCAGACATTGAGGGCAGCGGGTGCCCTGTATCAGCATGTCGCTTGCTCCCGCGTCACCAGTCCTGACTCTCTTTACCTTTTGGCTGCGGAGAGCCAAACCACTAATGTTGTATATCGAGAAGTCCTTTAAAGTATGTATTTTACCCTATTATGTATTCCTTATTTTCTCCACCTGCTTCAGTCACAACTTATGACTTAATTCAGCAGAATCACCATAAAGTCATTTATTCAAAGCAGGCTGAAAATCAGCACTTTTTGAAGGTCAATTTTACAAAAGACAGTCTCCCTGTGTTACTACACTTTCTGCAGGTATGAAATATAAAGAAGAAACGGGGCGAGCCTATAGCCATCTACCGGGCACATTGTTAAGCGAGCGATAATTAATTAATATTTTTTAATACACACATAACTTCGAAAAGTCATAGGTGTGTGCCCGGGGTAGCTGGGGATCGAACCCAAAACCATCGTCTCTGCAGTCCGTTACATACACCACTGGGCTATCGCTGCCACGTATTTTTAAAAGGTATAATCGTAGGTATTTATTTAATAGTTAGGTGCTGTAAAGCGTTCACGCAGACGACGTCGCGGGCAGCAGCTAGTTATTTAATATGTTTATCAATGACCTGCCGGACTGCTTTCACCCCTCCCCTGCTATTCGCATATGACCTTAAAATCTTTAAGCCTGAAGAGTCATTTAATGAGGCCCTACTTCTTCAGAAAGATCTGGATTCGTTGTCTATATGGTGTCATAACAATGGTATGTAATTGAATCCAAATAAATGTCAGTTTATGAAGTTTACTCGTGAGATTGACCAAATAACATCAAAATACTCGATCAACGGCGTAGAATTAAATAAATGTGATTGCGTTAGAGATTTAGGCGTTTTGTTAGACAAAAAGTTAACCTTTGTACCTCATTTGCAAATGATCATTAGGAAAGCATCAAGATCACTGGGCTTTATTGTAAGAAATGGAAAGGATTTTCGCAAGCCTCATACAACATTTTTGTTATACAATAGTTTTGTGAGAAGTCATTTAGAATACTGTAGTGTAGTTTGGCGACCGCATTATGCTGTTCATATTTTAAGGCTAGAATGAATTCAAAAAATAATTCTGTGGCACTTGTCGCCCCCGCGTTTCCCAAGAATGGTTTCTTATCAGGATAAACTTAAAAAATACAGAATGGAAACACTTGAAAAGAGAAGAAAATATTTAGTCCTGGTTTTCTTATATAAACTTGTCCGCAACAAAATTGACTGTACACAACTCCTTCATAGAATAAATTTTAGAGTACAATACAAATATATCAAATCAAATCAAATCAAATTTTATTTGTTAAACATAGGTTTACAATAGTTGGAGACACATATAATAGTACGCTATGTTTTGTCATTTAGACATAACAAATATTAGGCAGATACCAATTTAATTAACAAGAAAATAATCAATATAAGATGTCAAATTAAATACATATTAAGATAATTTTAATTGTCAAATTCTTAAATCAATAGCAACACAATAGTAATCGACATTATTTAACATTTAAGTATAAAAATTTAATTTATCGTTAAAGAACTCGTCAATAATTCGAAATGCCAAATGTATTCAATAGGGAAATAATAAATTGTCAAAATTAGAAAGATTTTACAATTATTATGATTGTGAAACTTAGTAGCAATAGTACAAAAATGTAATTAAACTTAATACTTATAATGTATCATTTAAAAATTCGTCAACAGTATAATAACATTTGTCAATCAACAATTTTTGAAGTACAGGTTTTAGTTTATTTATTGGCATTGTTTTTATTGAATTAGGGATTTTGTTATATATTCGAGGAGCTATGCCAAAGAAGCTCTTGTACAACAGAGAGGTTTTACATTTTTGATGACATAATTGATTGACATATTGAGCACGCATAGTTCTTTTAACAGTCGCTAACATGGTGAACAAATGTAAGTTCTTTATTACAAACAATGTAGTTTCAAGAATGTATAGCGCAGGTAGTGTCAACAAGTTCAGTGACTTAAAATAAGGTACACAACTATCTGTAGTTTTAAGTCCGCACATTGATCTAATGCAACGCTTTTGCATCCTAAATAATGTTTCTCTATCGGTCGATTGTCCCCAGAAAAGAACACCATATCGTAAAGCCGACCCAACTAGTCCATGATATGCCATTAATTAAGTCGCCATGTTAACTTTCTTAGATAATTGGAAAAGCTGGTAGGCCGATTTATTTAAGCGCTTACATAGATTTTCCACTTGGAGTTTCCAATTCAATTTATTATCAATACATATCCCTAGAAATTTATAATTTGTGACCTCTTCTATCAAGCAATTATTGTATTTAACAGACGTAGCTGGATTTATGCGCCTTTGATGGAAATGCATTATTTTAGTTTTATTCAGATTGATAACCAAATTATTTCTGCCTAGCCAGTTTATGATATCTTGTAGACAACTATTGATGTCATCTTGATAATTATCAGGATTTGTACATTTAATAATTGCAGTGCTATCGTCAGCAAAAAGTATCATTTTATGTGCTATTGCTTTAGGAAGATCGTTGATGTATATCAAGAACAATAACGGTCCCAATACACTGCCTTGTGGCACGCCGTATTTTATGTGCTTTGCTTTGGACATATAGAAAGTTTCTATTTTACTTTTTGAGCATATTCTGGAGATTTCTGTACATTGACTTCTGTCGCTTAGATAAGACTCTAGTAGTTTTAGAACATTCCCTCTTATGCCATAGCCCTCCAATTTCTGTAGTAGAATCTTATGATCCACATAATCGAAGGCTTTAGTCATGTCTGTATATAAAGCACATATTGGAGTACTATTGTCTAAAGATGTCATAATATTATATAAAAAGTCGAAAAGTGCCATATTAATTGTAGTATTTCTCCGAAATCCTTTTTGTTCTGTACAAAATAATTTATGTTTTTCAAAATAGTTGTAAATACTGTTATAAATTACTTTTTCTATTATTTTTGAAAATACAGATATTTTTGCAATTGGTCTGTAATTTTTTATTTCAGTTTTGCTGTTTCGTTTAAAAAGCGGCTTAATAATAACCTTTTTTAAATCATTTGGGAATAAGCCGTCGGTAATGCAATGGTTAATAATATAGGCTAGGGGTGGCGCTATGATATCCTTAACATATTTAATTACTTTTGTGGATACACCATCGTGTCCAACAGTATTCATGTTTTTTAATTGATTTATTATTTGTATTATGTCAATATATGTAACAGGTCTCATAAATATAGATTGAGTTGATATATTTTGAAAATTATTTTTATTAATAGTAATGTCAGTGTGAATGTTATGTTCAATTATGTCAATAAAATAATTATTAAATTCATTGGCAATGTCAATGGGATCTGTGATAGTCAAGTTATTTTGTTTGATAGATAATATGGATTCTTGTGGAAGACGTGATTGATTTTTATTTATGAGCTGCCAGGCTGCTTTTGACTTGTTTTTCGAAATCTGTACGAAGTGACAATTTTGCGATTTCTGAGTAAGTTTTATAATTTTCCTATATCTAGATGAGTACCTTTTAAAAGCAATTTTGTTTTTTTTATTAGGATTTAACCTATATTTCCAAAGTAATTCTCTTTGCTTTTTGCTGCATATTTTTATCCCCTTAGAGATCCATTTAGATTTTGTGTTTGTTTTTATGGTTATATATTTTTTTGGAAAACATAATTTATACAGCAGTAAAAATTCATCCATGAAGCTGTCAAAGCATTTATTTGCATCCGTAGCGTTATAGACTTGCGCAAATGATAGACAAGTAAGGTAAGATTTAAATTTTATGAGGTTTTCTTTAGAAATATCTATCTTAATAGTTTTCCAAAATTTAAATTTACAAGTCTTTTTTATAGGGACTTTCAATATTTGGGATGTGTGGTCAGAAAGAACGAGATCTATTACTTCAGCCCTACAATCCCTGTGATAGTTGTGCGCAAAGTTATCAATGCATGTGTTGCTGATCAATCTAGTAGGTGTATAAAGAGCAAGTTTTAAGTTGTACTGCTGTAGAAAATATTCGAATTCTATTGTCATTTTATTTCTTTTAAGAACATCAATATTAAAATCTCCACAGACGATGATATTTTTGTTAGAATAGAGTCTAAGTTTATTTAGTATGTTTTCTAATCTATCATAAAATATGGTACAGTTATTTCCTGGTACTCTATACACGCATATGATTATAATATTTTGGGATACGATTTCTATAGCACAGCATTCAAAAGCATTTTTGACCGATTGTTTTGCTATATCTGGTATTTCCTTATACTGCAGCCCTACCCTTACAAGAATACATGCCCCTCCACGTTTAACATTTCTTGAGTAGCATGCAGCTAGGTTAAAATTCGGCATTTGTAAGAAATCTTCGAACCCAGCTTCGATAAAATGTTCTGTAATACAGAGTATATCTATAGAGATCCCTTTATTATATAACTCTTCTAATTTAACTACGAGAATGTCCAGCTTGTTTATTAGTCCTGCTATGTTTTGATGCAGAACATTCATATAGCTATAGAAAAAACTGAGAATTATTGTGTGCTGGCGCATCTGTTAAAGTAGCATCTGTTAAAGTAAGTGGTTGCCTGCAATGAAAACTATCAATTTCCAAGTGGACGGCAAATTGAACGCTAAGATCTTTAATTAGACTTTGTAGATCTGAGATTATAATTTTTTGACCTATGATATTCAAAGCTCCAGATCGATGACTATATGTGTCATACGTATACGGCAAATTTAGGTTTGAGTCTAGTATAAAAGCATAGTGATAAGTCTCGATATCCATATAGAGTAAGTTATTAAAAGTATCTACTCGACTATTAAACATTAAGTTAGTGTTATTCATGTATTTGAATGTAGGTAAACAGATTATGAAATTTGTATGACTCAGTAATATTAACTTGTCTCGAGTAAACTTGACGAGATCTCTATAATTATGTGTTTTGTGAAAATCTTCCTCACCTATATAAATAATGCAGTAGTCGGATCTGGTAAAGTTGCGGAGTTTACCCTCAATGTTTTCTAAAATGTATTTCAATCCACATTTTGGTTTGCGATAATGACAAATTTCATAATTGCCTATTTGCCTTTTGTCTATTAAGTTGTATAGCCTATTGCATGTTTCACTACTTAAAATACATATCTTGTGTAGCTCATTTATGCATGGTGCCGATGCCGTTGACGGGTCATCAAACTTTATATTTTGTGGGTCGGTTCCTGTATTTTCTATTGAGATTGAGTTGTTTCCATCCTCGTTTGTTGTTATGTTGTTATATTTAGATGTGGGCATAATTTTTTCCAATGTTTGTGTGTGTTTATTTATACCACAGTTTTTCTTCTTCGCAGTTTTCTTTGGCGTTAAATTTTTCTGTTTAATTGGACTACTTGTAACTTTTTTCAATATATTATTTTTCTTTAATAATTCTTCATTAGTTTTCTTTAGTTTACAATTTTCTATTGAAAGTAATTCAATTTCTTCGTGAGCGCTATTTAGTTGGGATGTTAATTCTTCTATCTTATCTTTTAATATTTTTAATTGTTGACAATTTTCTTCGTCTTCTGATATATCTGGGACGGAGTTTGTAGTGCAATTCAATGTTTCAGAAATTATATCGCTATCGTTTTGAGTGTCTGGGTCTGAACGTGTTCGGGTACGGCGAAAAGTAATATTCTCCAAGAAATTCATATTAATATATTATTATCAATTCCACTTAAAATACAAACACTTGCTGTGGTATCCCTTAGGCATTAAGCGATAATCCTACCGAAATATTTTGTTACTCTGGCAACCCTGTTGACAGTTTCTTGTTTAGCTTTTCACCGCCAGAGGTAAAAGTGGCACTATCTGTCATATAAAAATGACACAAGTGACAGCAATGACAGACCTTAAGTGACGTTTGTGACAATTATTGTAGTTCAGCTATCGGCCGCGCGATGTGATGATGGCAGTAGTTGCTATTGAATTATGTATGTTGAAATGTAGCTATTGACCACTAGGGGTAATAATGTCACTAGTTGTATGATTTTGAAATGTAGTATTTTTCTTAACGTCTTCTTATGTTCGTACACTGTATAATTTATATTATTTATTGTTTTTTAAAGGGTTATTGCATTTAGTGTTTATTGTTGTATTAGTCACTGCACAACTGTTTTGTGATACATTATTTTGCACACTGTTTCTTAAGTTATTGCACTATTATCACTTGATCTAAGGGAAGTTGTTATAAGTTTATTTACACTTGTTTAAGTTAGGCACCAACAATGTCACATGGAGTTTATAGCTTTTACAGTTATTTTATTCACGTTTGATAACATAATTCACTTTATTAACTTATAAATATATTATTAATCACGAAGGTACTGTAAACAAGACGGGTGTTGTTATATATACTTTATCCGCCACCCAGAAAAACTGTTTCAGGCTCTACCTCTCCTGTCCTTCGCATGTGCAAGCTACTTAACCTCTGCAATCACGATGTTGATATATTTGCTGATTCTCTTACTAAATATCGCAAAACTATAAAATGTAATACTTTCTTATAAATATATTTCTGTATGATTGTTAATTATCGCTTGCCCCGTGCCTCGGAGAGCACGTTAAGCCGTCGGTCCCGGTTGTCATGAAGATCTTTGACAGTCGTTACAGGGCGTCAGTTCCTTCTAAATAAACTGACACTAGTCTAAACCATGGAATATCGCTATCCCTTCGGGTTGCGGAGGTCAGACAGGCAGTCGCTCCGTGGAAAAGCTAATATTCAGCCAAATCCGGTTAGACTAGAAAGCGGACCCCAGATTGAAACTGGGATAACGCTAAGAGAAAGAAGATGCTTGGCAAATTTTTGTATCAGGAAAAGGTATGCTATGTAAAAAAAACTGAACTGTAATCCGTACTTTTTTTAACTTGTTATTAGTAATACTTACTTGTTTGTTATTGTAAGTGTAAGTGGTGTTTGCTTATAATTGGATGTAACTGTTACTCTAGATCGTAAGATGTTTATAATATTTGCTTGTATTACTGTTACAATTGTTAGCAAACCTAAATAAATAAAAATAGACAGTCCCAGTTGACACAGTCAAATGTCTAACTATAGTCGACGAAGCACATTATGACAGGTGTGTCGAACTCGTAGCATTTTTCCACAATTTGCCTGACGTTTAATATTTGTACACGCGTGCCTTTTCCCTTGACAAAACCGGCCTGTTCTTGCGGGATCTGCCAGTCAAGATGAGAAGGACTTTGCTTGCGTGACAAATTAAAGCGAGTGTGCGATAATTATCACATTTTTTTGTCGAACCTTTTTTATGGGCCTTGAGCCACTTGCCGTTCCACTATATGTGGTTGCAGATGTTGTGCAGGGTGTCAACACCTTTTTCACCCAGAGCCTTCAACACTTTAGCTGTAATTTGATCCAGACCTGGCGCTTTGTTAGTTTTTAACGATCCAATGGCCGTTACTATCTCCGATCTTAGGATGTCGGGTTCCAGGTGCAATTTAGCCCATATGGATAACCTAGACGTCTGAATGTTTAATACCTAACTAAGAGAATATCGTATGACGAGGTACATTCATTTAAATCGTACTAGTAGTTTAAGAATTATATTGCAAGTCAAAGTTATTTGATTTATAATCCACTTGAAGAAGTAGGTTATCAATTCGACTGTATGTTTTTTTTAATATTTATTTCGCGGCTTACTCCGCCAATAAGGAACCGTTTTCAATGGTTCTTTTTTTATAGGTCATACTTCAATGTTGGTCCCTTTCAAATTTTATCGAAATCAGCTGAGTTGTTTTTGAAAAATTAAGAATAATAAAAAAAAGTATATATATACTACTCAAAACAAAATAAGGGCCCCTAAGATATTTTGCTGTACCATGAAAACAATAAAGACAATTGTTTAACTTAAGTAACTACAAAATAATGTTATTGGTTATAATTTTATAGGCTAACAATTGTTTAAAATAATGTTTTTTAAGTCTATAATGAAATTGGCCATATTGAATGAAAAACATGAACAAAAGAAATCACCGAAAAAATACAAAATACTATTCTTGTCACTTTTGTTTCTTTTTAGTAACGAGTATGTCCTCTTCTCTTAGCAATACACTCCAGAAGCCTTGTGTGTATACTCT
Organism: Euclidia mi; assembly: GCA_944739405.2. Taxonomy (NCBI): domain Eukaryota; kingdom Metazoa; phylum Arthropoda; class Insecta; order Lepidoptera; family Erebidae; genus Euclidia; species Euclidia mi. Next base: position 30,142,737 of record OX123192.2, read on the forward strand.
GGATCAAATTCCTCACTTTTTCATCTGGAATCTCCTCCCAGGCACGTTTTAAAGCGTCAATCGGCTGCTGTTGATTGTAGACCCCTTGCTCATTCACTTTAACCCTTCGTTTCAATTGGTCCCACAATTGCAGGATTGGAATTAAATCCGGACTGTTAGCTGGCCATGGTCTTGCTTCAGGATGAATCCAGGCCCCACTTGCTGTGCAAATGGGATCACTTGAGGCCTGATGACATCTTCGATGTATCGTTCAGCCGCTCGCCGCGTGGTCTCCACACCCTAACACGCCGATCGTCATTGAACATTTTTATTTTGCATTCGTCTGTAAAAAGCACCTTGCCCCACTGATTAATCCCGAAGTTCAAATACTGACGCGAGAATCTTAAACGGTTTGCACGTTGAACCCTGGTCAGAGGAATTGGAACAACTCGTCGTCTTGACATTTGCTGGTCTTCGTGCAATCGATTACGTATAGTTTGATCACTGACACGGATACCCATTGTCAGCCGTAGGCGGTGTTGTAACTTACGGCCTGTAACTGTACGATCACGACGAGCACTTAGTTGGATGTACCAATCCTCGTGCGCCGTTGTTACACGAACTCTACCTGAACCGGGTCTCCTGGCAGCACTGCCGGTCTCTTGGAAACGATTCCATACATTTTGGACAGCTCTTCAAGAAAATCCCAACTGCAAACCCACGTAACGATGAGAACGGCCTTCTTGAATCACAGTAATGGCTCTGGTTGCCGTAATTGTATCCATGTGCCTTCGTAATGGTGGCAACCTGTCTGATGGCTTAGGCTGACATGCTTATGCATACACCTTCTGATGGCGTGGAGGCATAGTGATACAGATCGTGCTGGCTCCCTCAATCAAGGTTGAGCCGTACGATTGCTGTTGAATGCGGGCAATCAGTGGGCCGAGTCAGTCAAAAGCGTCAGATGATTTCCTGCATTGTACTTGCATACTAAACCCTTTTTTTTGTCTGGACTTTAAAAGATCAAGAAAAGACTAAAGAAATTGAAGTGACAAAAAAAGCAATGACTCTGAGTTTGTTTCGGCTTTTCTTCTCAAGAAGTCATTTAGCTAGGAAAAGCCGGCATCATCTAGAATAGGGTTTTGACATGTATAAGTGTTGTAAACAACCAAAATGCAGAAATAAATATGTCTTTATGTCTTTATGATTAACGCGAGGTGATAAATGAATCAATTAAAATTGAAAAGTTCCTAAAATAACCGAGACAAGTTAAGAAGACAATCGAAGAAAAACTTAAGAATAACATTAAATTTTTTTTCTTGGAAAGATGACCAATACTTTTCAAATTAGGAACACGAACACCAGCATAAAAGAGATAAAAGAGAGACAAACACCAAAGAGTTCGTACATACATACATACATACATAGACTCACGCCTGTTTCCCCGAAGGGGTAGGCAGAGGCATATTAAACGCCCACTTTTCGCCAGTGTTTTGAAGGGCCATCAAGGGGCCCAACTAAGGAAGCATCAAGAAGAAAGGAATTGTATCGGTAATACCATCAAGCGTTATTTTTGCCGAGTTATTAAGTACAATATTAAGACCATTATCATAAAATTAAAAAAATTTCACGATTTTATCAAGTCAATCAAGAACACTAGACATATTTTTGTTGTCAATTTGACCCAAACAAACAAATAAACTGGTCAAGCTAAATAAAACCGTAAAATATGCGTAAAAAAATTGCGGTAAAAAGTAGGCTTTCTTACAAATGCACACTTTTACTTAAAGAAGGAATGTTGTACCATCGTTTGATAGTTATGTTTATTATTGTCAATTATATGTAAAGCTTTTGTTGATGGCTTTACCTAATTCAGCAAAAAAATGTTTTATTGAGGGAAGTACGAGTTACGTAAACAAAACATACTTTACATTTCTTGGTATATTTTCAAGAAATATAATATTTACTCTCAGCTTACAATTTGATTACAAGTTATTTACTTAATAAGTAATTTACTTAAAAATACTAATTTAACTATTACCTATTAATCATTTTAATTGAACTTTATGATAACAATTACTTGCAAATGAAAGTAACCTGGCACTTCTTTTCATGTTGCTGGTTATTTTACTTCCACTTCACACCACAAGTGTTTTTGCATCCGCCCCGCCTGGCTAGTCAAAACGGTGTAAACAAAATTACGCTGCGGGCCTCTAACAGGTTGTAACCCGCGTGCTAACTCCGCCCCCTTACGCTAGCCATCTCCGTATTTACGCCGTTTTTTTGGACGCAATTAAATCGCTAATTAGAATCGATAAAAACTTTTTATTATACTGAATAAGAATTACGGAAGCAATATTATCGGCATTATGTATGTAACCAAAATAATGAATATACGCCATTTATATACATCTCTCAGTAGTGGCCTCTAAAATTTGCGTGGCTCCCTGCGGAACTAAAAAATACGCCGAAATTCACTCTCGTGACAAAACTACGTCCATGCCAATATTTCACCCATGCATTGTACTGATCTTTTGATGGCTCCTGGCTGAATTTGAGAGATGGTCAATCTTGCGTCCATATACAGGACGCAACAAGTCAGTCGGACGCAACATCATCGGTAAAAACCGCCATGTAGGACGCAATATCAACATGGGGATGTAAATATATATATATATATATATATATATATATATATATATAATTCCATTATAAAACACATACATATAATTATATAATTGCAGAGAGCAGTGGTAAAGTTTAGATAACAGATTAAAGTGACAAATAGTGCTTATTTAATGCATTTTTAAATATATTGAGTGATTTAGCTTGCTTAACTTCAACCGGAAGCGCATTCCACAAACGTACAGCTTTAACAGCAAAGGATTTGTCGTAGAAGTTTGTGGAATGGGTTGGCATCTGCAGTGTCACATCCACCGACGACCTCAGGGACCTTGAATGAGTGTCATGGAGGAACTTAAAACGTATTTGGATTAAATAATACATTATACAGTAACATAAGAATATGGGTATTCCGGCGAAGACGAATTGGGAGCCACTTGAGCCTAGATCGAAATTCAGATACATGATCATATTTGCGTAAACCAAAAATGAATCTAATACAGACATTTTGGAGACGCTCAAGTTTATCAAGTTGGTCCTCATTAAGATCAAGATAGCTGACATCGGCATAACCGAGTATTGGGCGAAGCAAGGATTGTGCAAGCACAATCTTGGTGGTTGTAGGAAGAAAGTTCCGCAGCCTACGCAACGACCCTGCTGAGGCCAACAGTTTGCGACTTTTTTCCTGAATTTGAATTCCCCATGATAAAGTTTTATCCAGATAAATACCCAGGTTTTTAACACTATCTGAGATTCTTAATACTTGACAGTCGAACTCAATCTGAGGCAGCTGCGGCCAGTTAATCCTGGAAATCATCCTGGAACTGCCAATCAGAATAACTTGTGTTTTTGACGGGTTCACCTTTAGGCCATACTTTCTGCTCCACGTACAAATTTGCGCCAGATTCAAGTTTATGTTAGTAAACGCCTCTGAAATTATCTCGAGTGGTGCCTGTGAATATATCTGCCATCCTACGATGGCGAAGACAATCAGCACGTCGACATTTAATGGGCTCGTCGGCAATGAAATCCTGCAAGCAGAGTTTTTACACGCGATTACTATATAAACAAGTTCCCAAATACTTCCGGCGGATTACAGTCCACCAGTCACGATTACTAAGAAGACCTCCCCTCACCTTTAGTTGGAGGTAAATTCACCAAAAGTTGTTTATATGGCAAACTCTGCTAGCGTGAGTCAGAACTCTTAGTTCCGTCATGTCCATTAGATGTCGCTGCTATGATTGTATTCGCCGTCGTACGATAGATAGCGTTACTTGTTTGTATATAGGTACCGCTACAAACTAAATTACCGTGTGTGACACCCTTAACGTACTGCAGAAACGAACCGTTTGAATTCTGAGTCGCAAAGGGACCAGAGTGAACTCAAAACCATAAAGTAATTTGTTTTCTATCGCATTCAAAGAATACTAACACAGCTTAAAATGTATTTATTTATTTATTTATTATATGGAAAACCAACAGCATTTACAATGAATTTTGTAACATAAATAGAGAACAACTAGCCAATTACAGGTCTTCACTTTTAAGCGCTAATAAAGTCTGTAAATACGTGTGTATAACACAATATAAAGAACAATATACACTAATAACTAATATTATTTCATTTGTAAAAAAAATCAAACCTGGTATTCTAGGAAGAAATCTCGGCTTAGCAACCGTCTCACTGATGTTAAATTAACGTTAAAAATATCAATATCGTCAGATTTACAAATATTATTTAAAGTCCTGCTAGCTCGCCAAAGGAAAGTATTCTGTCGGTAATTTGATGACGCAAGGGGTAAATTAATGGGTGTATAATGTCGCATAGCTTTAACAGGGGTATTAAATCCAATTTTACCAAGAAGTTCAGGGCAATCAATAGAATTAGAAATAATTTTTAGCATATAAATGACATCTGCTATTTCTCGCCTCTTAACTAGGGGAAGAAGGTGAAATTTTGCACATAATTTAAAATAATCTTCACTTTTATAACAGTGTTTGATCCGATAACATGTAACTGTATGTTTAAAAGCTAAGCTATGATGTAAAAAGTGTTGATCAATTAGCTTAGTATCTTGAAATTCCTACAGATTTCGCCGATGCTGCTATTTATTCATGTAAAATAATATTTAATAAAAAAGTGTACCTAATGATAAAAGTTCTTCTGTTAAAATAAATAACAATGACAACTGGAAAACATGAAAAACATACGAATATAATTTCAATAAATATTCAAGGAATGTATACATTATTCATTAAGGATGATAAGAGACAAATTTACAAATATAAAATATTGAAAACTCAAACTGTTGTCGAATCTATAAAAGAAAGGATTTTTAAACCAAAAAATTATACCATTCATAACAAACCAATTATAAACGTATCACAACTGCAAAATAGGGACTTAGCCTAACGTGTATACAACTTATTTTAATGCGTACCTGGCCCAAAGTATTTTTAATTAAATACAACGAAATTTCACAAACAGTTCGAGGCGTTTTTTCAGTTTTATGCAAATTCTTAAATCAACGTCGAAATACCATCAAGTCTCAATCTCATTGAATATGTAAATCGCAGGTAAAATTTAAAATGCCTTGCTATCGCCCATTAGTTTTGTAAGCGGTGTCGTTTTGTGACCAAACTTGGAGATTTCGGGTTTGTAATCTTTATTAAAGGATTTCCGAGAGCCAGTATTAATTAAGTTAACAATACCTATTTGAATTTTCATTTTAAACCGAGGTGAGCAATCGGGCAAGTAAAAGATCGCATTTCCCCTGTGACCAGGAGCGTTGCTCAGTTTCTAAGTGGATTATCCGATGGACAAACTTGTTCGACAGACACTTACTGTATACTTAGTTACCCGTGATATTCACTAGATTTAATCGTTAGGTTTTGTTATTGTCTCAAGGCAATATTGGCCAGTCAGAAACCAAGTTTACACGTTAGAGTAAAGTGAGTAATTGGTCTTCAACGTATAAATCTACGAACAAACCCTGTAACAACATGTTACACCTATGTACATTATTATCTTTTACGCTGCTTATCAAGAATAATGACCGGCTTCTGCTTTGGGGTAAATTAAACGAACCAATTTATCAACGCCAATCAGACTGCTTTTGAGCAAGGACTTGGACATTTATATTGGCAGCAGCAATTTAGTGGCGACCTTGACTTGGTATAAATGCCAACTGCCGGTCGATTGTCTTCTGAAAGCAAATGCCGAAGAAGGGACTTTATTGACTGGCTTATGTATCTGAGCAAAATGAAAGGCTTAGTGTAGCGAGACATCTGCTGAAAGTTCGGCGCGGATACTTCAGCGACTGAACTATCGGTCGATGTATTCGCTTGGAATGACACATCAAATGCGCCAAACAGTTGGTGCTATGCGATGGTGGCGGCTAATAACGTTCGCCTGATGTGATGCTGACAGCAGATCTCGCTCCGGCCGGCGCTACGCCGAACGCGTTAAGTTAAGTAGCAGCCGAGATTACTCAGCTGCTACTTAAAAACACTGAGAGCGCATTCAATCGTTAGCCACTGTAACTTGTGTAGATGAGTCGCAACACTAAGTCCTTGCAGTGAGCTCCAGAATATTATAAATTTAGCTCTAGAATTAATTCAACGCCCATTCTACATTTTCGCTGCCTTAACATTGGCATCAAACCTTTTATTCATCATCATCAGCCTTTAACAGTCCACTGCTGGACTAGGCCTCTCCTTTGAAGGGAGGAATTGGCCTACTATACCACGCTGGCCAAACAGGTTGGTATAGGGTTTGTATCAAGTTTTCGTTCTCTTACAGTGCTGTTCTCTGCATAATATGCTCCCTCTGTCGGCTCTTACGACACCCATGGGATGATATGGGGTGGTGACATTCCGTCTTCTTAATCCGTCACCACACGGACAAACCTTTTATTAGCATTTCATAAACGCAATAACCTTGTAATTACGGTTGATAAATTTTCAGTAACGAGATTCAAATAAAATGTTGCTTTTCAATTTTAAGCAATATTGTACTTGATTCGATTTTTCCATCTAGATTCTGATTCAATTTGTACTTGATAAGGGTTTTATTTGAAATAAATTTTGATTGCCTCGTTAGTCTTATAGCTGACATCCAATCAAATCAAAAGACAAACCGTGTTTTTTGTGAATTTAATTTAGCGCTGGCTGACGTGCTGGTGATCCATTAACCGCTGGATTGAATATCCGATCTATTCATGGATATTTGACATAAGCTTAAAACAAAATATGTCCCTAAATGTGTCTCTGATCTCCGAATCCATGGCTAGATGATTTAATGCGACCGGCCGTTAGTGACAAACGGTAGCCCTAACACATTGACGTAGATATTTTACCACTATAGGAGTAATTTAGATACACATGCCATGCCTAGCTGCGTATCACGAGATAGGAATAAGGTATAATAATTATATAGGCTTTTCTTTACGTCTTCTTTACACTTTAGATTTCTTTTAGTTTTAATGTATTATTTAGTCTTTGTCCAAAAAAATATTGTTCCTTTCCTTACTTCCTTTAGACTGTAGAAGTTGGAAGGTATGTCATGGAAGGACATTATTCACCCTTCGGTTCACTAGACGAAATGCAGCAGCATGCATAACACCAATTTACGTCACAATGCGTGTAAGAATTCTGCTTAGAGTTTTCTGGCTCATTCATATACTTAACAGAAAACAGCTTCTCTGATATATTTATTGTGAAAAAAGAATCAGAAAGTGGAAAAAAAACAAAACTGTATCCTTTGCAATTCATTATACAAAATCTAGCCGCAATATCCCTAGGAAAATGAAAGCTAAAATACACCAAAAAGTATACATTATATTCACGCTTGTATCTAGAACTAAGTATAGAGCTAAAAATGTAAACAATAAGCGACAAATTTGTATCTTTGCGTTTATGTTGTGGCGGATGTAGCATGCTAGGGACGAGAGATTACAGATATAAAACCTCACAAAACTAAAACCACGAAATATTATTTGACGTAAGTTAACATGAAATAACGGGCGATAAAAAGCAATGAAATAGTAGAGCCATATTAGAAGTATTTTTGTAATTTTTAACATAAAATCTTAAGAAAGTATTACTGGGTCTTACAAAAGCAGCAAAGTGTGCTCGTATATTCAAATTTCTTACCGTTTCGTACATACATAAATATATGATTTAATTGTGTTGTATGGCTATGAGCTAAAATGGTATACAGTACGGTTTATGACGGTGGTTTGTATGTTCAAATTGGCATGTTATTGCTATGCTCGAAACAAATTTTAGATTCCGAGTGTCCAAAAACCCAATATTTAAAAATTATGATGCGTAACTTGGACCTCTTTAAGGAGTTATCGTGTATTCTTCTCAAAGTGAAGCTTTACTATTACAAAAAATATAATTTTCCTCTTTATATGTGAAATTAGTTTATGATACATCTGCATGTAAAATTATTTAATTAAGGCGCTACCTCGAAAATGTATGCCCTTTTTGATTACATATTTTGAAGCAGTCAGACACACCAGCAAAGTGATAATTTTATATATTATTTATCAGGTTTTTATCTAGGGACTGCTCGGACAGATACACGATTGGAAGATTTTCGCTTGATAGAATTTTAATTTGAAAATCATGCTTTCTCTTAATAATTATTTTTTTGGATATTTAAAAAAATACTTAACTTTTCGCCTTGAAATTGCTACTCACTGAAAGAAGAGCTAGTTTATTAGGGATTGGTCTAACGTTTTTTTCCTAAAACAATTATTACTTGAGTTATGAACGAAATAAGATTTCAGACAGTTTCGTGATGGCATGTCATGTCAAAAACCGTGCGACAATCAACTTTATGGCTAACACTTAGCGATGACCTCTGCACGATTTTTTGACCTTCGAGGTAGCGCTTTAACATAGTGAAGCAGCGATAGCCAAGTGGAGAGACCGACAGACTGCTACGCAGAGGGTCTCAGGTTCGAATCCTCGGCTCGCACCAATGACTTTTCGAAGTTAAGTGCGTATTCAATTGTTAATTATCGCTTGCTTAACCGTGAAGGAAAACATCGTGAGGAAACCTGCATGTCTGAGAGTTCTCCATAATATTATCGAAAGACATGTGAAGTCTGCCAACCCGCATTTGGCCGACGTGGGGGACTATAACCTTATCCTTCCCATAGTGAGAAGAGGCCCGTGCCCAGCAGTGGGACAGTTTAAAGGGCTGATGATGATGATGTAAAATTAATAATTATTTTACTTGCACTTTTTCTAGCTTTATTTTTGTCATCTATATAATCCATACAAGCTTGTCTAAACCAACAAAAAATACACCTACAGGTAGCCAGATAGATACTAAACTACATCCCGAATTGCGCGAACTGAGGTTTCACTTACTCATCCCAGAAACGATAAACTAAAACCAATCGGTATCCTTGATCACACTGAGCTCTCCAATTATCAGCTTCCATAAGTCACTTCCACAAACTTTATCACCGTACAAAGCCCCCAAGTGGAAATAATTAGGGCGACTACAAAAACAATTTGTGGTCCGTGACTCAGATATTCATCCGTTTGCCGTTTGTTCTCAGTCTTCCGTCATTTTGACTATGTTGTTTAAGTATATTTTTAATAGCCCACGAATTATGAACGCTTTTGTTGCTAAGTTATCCTGTGTGTAGCATTGTTCTATTGTAATTTTTGCTGCATTATGCAGTATTAAGGAAAGTAAGGAGTTGAAAATTTAATTATGTTGCATGATTTTTGTAACAGAGACGAAAATTATGCTATTGTGTGAGTTTGAATAATGTTGAAAGTAATTTTAGTGAAGTAGCAAATTGTAAATTTTATATATGGAAAAGTAGTTGAAGCCGTTACTGTTACTATGTGCGAAAAATATTTTTGGATATTTACGTTATGGAACGTTATCGGTCCCGTAAGAACAAAAGTGCTGAAAACTTGCTAAACTTAAACAGTTCTGGAGGCAACACTTTTTAACGCAAATATTTACCATCCAAAAAGTTTCTTATCCATGACTTTGTGAGGTTTTGCGTTAAAGTGAAAAGGGTCCACTCAATTTCCGTTCCTATTCGTGGCCGGTTGAATGTATCTTCTATCTCTTTCACGCTAATTGGAATCTGGATATGTTAGAGCGAAAGATGTGACGTTTAGTTTCAAACGAGAGATAGCTACGTCAGAAACATTCCCCATTAAAATAGTTGCGCCGAAGTTAGCTGTCGAAAATGTGGAAGTTACTGGCCAAATTATTTTACTTTGTGCTTCAGTGTGTGTTCTACATTAGCTTTTCCTTTATTTCCTTGTGCCTCCCAAATGTTGTATCACGTCATTAGCATAATTTTATTGTAGGTCAGAGCACATAATGCTGGACGTACTAGGCAATATGCCATTATTGTTGTCGTTTTCTTACGTATACACATGATAATATAAAAGCTGTTTAAAAATTGCTTGTACTTAAATAATTATTTTAAAATATTTGATCACCAATAATAAAAAGTAATGCTGTAATTTTAATCAGTATTCCCATCAAACTTTATGAGTAAGTACAACAACATTATTAGCTATCGTTTATCTTTTCACAAGTTATCTCCAGAAACCAACAATGACTTAAAATAAACAATAGCCTTCCTTTCTTTTCAAAAACATACCAAGGTAATGCTTCAATCAATAAGTAAGTATTATTTTAAGAAAGCTTTTAAAGGCCTTACTTCCTCAAAGTTAATTCCAGCACATTTATATGTCTTCTGCCTACACTTTGATGTAATATTAATTATTAACTTAATTAGGTTAATATTTCTATTCAATTTAAATTTCCCCGAAGCAACTGACTGCGTTATTGGATGCTGACTTATACCAGAGCTTGTATTGCCGAACAATTATGGAGTTCAATTTCAGGTAAAAGTAAAGCTGTATTTTTTTATATATTTCCCCGCGGCTTCGCTCGTGTGGAACGGAAGAAAATGTGTGTGCTGCTCTGGTATAAGCTATATTAGTGCAAAGTTTCTTCTTGATTGGCACAGTGAGGCCTCCAAACGATATTCCATCGAGTGTTGAGGGTTTGTTTTGTACCACCCACAAGTACTTAGTTGGTCGTAGTCTGGGCATTCTTTGATTGAATGTTTGTGAAGTCTTCTACAAGACAGGTTATTTTACAAACATTACATTAACTTTATTATTGAACATGAAAATAAAGATAAATCAATGACGCAGACGCGTGAATTTGTTGATACTCATTAATCTGCCGGTTAAACTACTGATATTGATCGACTGTCAGAATTGGTAAAATATTCGAAGTAATTATATGTGAGACGAAAAGTATAACGTTAACAAACACACCTACACTTGGTAAATTTAACCATACTTACAAACACATCATTGTCTATGACAAGAATTCGTGAATTGGTATCTCGTTGCTGCATACGTGACGTCATAATAACAGAACATAACTTCACTCCTTTAACTCTGAAGGGGTAGGCAGAGGTGTATTACATACCCACACTTCGCCATTTGCATTTCGGTCCCAATGTAATAGCGGCAAGCCTATTGCCATCTACCGGGCACATTATTAAGCGAGCGATAATTAACATTTTTAATTTAATACACACATAACTTTGAAAAGTCAGAGGTGTGTGCCCGGGATACCTGGGGGTCGAACCCGAGGCCATCGTCTCGGCAGTCCGTTATGTACACCACTAGGCTATCGTTACTCATAATATAAACTAACAAACAACGTCTGAGTTCTGTAAATTCTAGGAAATTTATATTTTTTTATATTTTAAAATTATCTAGTATCATGCCTAATAAGGGTTTGTCTACTGGCTTGAGGTTAACTTTTTAATGATCATGTGTACATTAAAAATAGAGAAATAGGTATTGAAGTTACCAGAAGCAAAATTTACGCCACAATACGATGCTGAGCTTATCAATATAACCTATGTATCATATAATAAAAGATTTCACAAGCTCTTCTCAATTTCATCGTTCGAAACAAGGTAATTTATGAAGATACTCGAATTATTATTGTAGTTACAGGTTTCATTAACTGTCCCCGTGTTCGATTCCCGGGTCAGGCAAAAGTGTTACTGGGTGTTTCCAAATTCTGTAAAAAAGGTAGCACGGAGACTGGTGATGTGCCCCGTATCGGCAATAGGCTCGCCCCCTATTACGTGGGACTTAAAAATTCATGGCGAAATGTGGGTGTAATATTTTTTTTTCTGCCGAACAAATAGACTCCATGCTGCCTGATGTTAAGCGCCAATATTACTTGTGCCTACCACTTTTGGGTGAGTCAGTAAAAAAAGTAAAGAAACAGGATACATTAATCTATACTTTGAAGGTCATAGCTCATGAGAGCCACTCGGCACCCAAACAGCACTGCCTCGTCTCGAGCGGTAACATTCTTTGTATGGACTTCTATGGACACGCTCTCATTATGTCAATGCCGTATCGTCACCGGATCGCCTCGCTCGCAGGCTATCAACGCGCGGACGCTTGATGTACCACTCTTGCTCACTGCTTGCACGCTTGTCTTGCGTGAGGACATTTTCTTCTTCATCAAGCACGACAACTATGAGTGCAAATTCACGGTTTGTAAAATTTGACATAACGAAAAACACGTGTCGACCTAGTGCCAATGGTAACTAACAGATTACTCAAAAGTTCGGGGACCAAGCGATGTCTACTCATTGACCACGGGACGTTCACTTGTTGACCTAGTGTTGTCCACCCGTGGACTACCTGACTCCGAAGGATGAGACGGTGCTAGTCGGGTGCCGGGTGGCTCTAATGAGCTAACTTTAAGCTAACATAAAATACTCGAAGAAATTAAAATCCTATCGCAAAATACACAATTCTTTGCCCGTTCAAACTCAATCTACCAACAAAAACGCCGTAACTAGCACGCAATAAAATCCAAGTTCTAAAGATCCCTATCAACTATTACCAACATGTAAATCTCACCAACTAAAGCCTTACACTATCGCTATTGGAGAAAAACAAACAAAATGCCATAAAAATAAAATTAAGTCTTCCCCAATTAACTTAATTGGTTTCCGTCGACGAACATTCGAATTGCGATGGCACGGTTTATTGCTCTATGAATTGTAATTACGAATTAGTTGGTCACTGCCCTTAATCGGATATATGAAGTTTGTACGTTTAAATTACTTTCTTCCCGTTTTAATGCGAGTTTTCTTCATTAAAATTTAAATTTTGGTGAGGGATGACAAATTTATATGGAAATTATGATTACTACTACGGAAAACATTGAAATGAAATTGCGTATAAAATCTTATTAATTTGAAACCTTCATAAAATTTTCTTTTGTATAATTTTCCTTGTTTTTAAAACCAATACAAACAAACCGTAGAGGATGAAACCGCTGCATCACCGCTCAACATTGTAAATAATGAAATCAACCCCTATATTGGACACTGTGATTCACAAATTCCTGTTTCGAGTATGGGTATTCTAACACTCCTTAAAAAACTAGGATATATTTTAGCATAAATATATATATACAGGGTGCCCCAGAAATCGACGTCAAGCCAGCAGTGGGCGATAGGACAGTTAATGGTGGTTATCAGAAAAGTAAGAAAACAATATTTATACATAATTTTAGAAAATATTGGCTTTTTAATAAAAATTGTCAATTTGACACCCTGTGACAATCATTCAAGCTTTGTGACAACGAATCTTGACCATGCTTTGATTTGTTTTTGTGTAGCGGGTCCCTGAATAACCGTTTTATTAATTGTAATCTAAACTCGATACAAAAATGCCTCAGTTTTAAAATTTACGCAACCATTACGCAAAAAGATAACATCATCCATATTTATGTGACTGTCTTGTAAAAAAAATGTACTACGCTCTTTTGGCAAATGGCTTTAAAAGATGGTCCATTTAGTCTGTATTCTAAAATAGTACTACACTTAGTTGACTACACCTAAAATTAGATAGAAAAATTGTAAACCAATTGAAAGTTAATTATTTTTATCACTTAAATTGCTATGTAACGCGTTTGTGTACAAATGCTATAATATAGTGACACTATAGTGCCGTGTGTGAGCAAGATGGACAGTGACACTAGACTTAGAAGACTGTTACTTAAATTAGGACAAAAAAAGAATAAGGTTGAAATAAAATTCAGTTGGAATCAAAGTTTATTCATTCATAACAAATGTTCAATTTGTTTGCCTTCAGCCGCAATACCAGCCCTACATCTTTTTAAAAAAGAGCGGTTTACAAGACGAGCGTATCTTTTTGAGTTGATCTCTTCAATTTTGAAGAGGCTTAAAATATACTTTTGTAGCTGGGATTCGTCCGGGATGCAGGGAATCAGCACGAAAAGCCGGCTATTAAAACTGTGCAGCGTTTATTGTACGAATGTGTACAAATTATATTAGTACTCAATCGACTTTGCACCCTTAGACCAAGTATCTAAGCTCAAGAAGTCTCGAATAACTATTCCAAGTAAGACGTAGCTATCGAATGCAACCTGAGATAGATTAACAAATAGTGCTTGATCCTACGGAGGTCATTAACCTTTGGAGAATCTTAACATCGACTTTTAATTTATGACGTAATTTGATCAGAGCCATCTAGTTCAAAACACAGGAATTTGTTGAAATAGATGAATGCTTACATCATTAACGTTGTGATCCACCGTTAAACTAAGTTGTTTAGTAATTAATGGGGCCGTTCATAGATGGCGTAAGTAGTATATTGATGATGTTTCTTCTTAGGTGTGTTACGCTTTTTCTTTTAACGTTCCCCAGTAAAAGAAGTCGACTGGATTTAAGTCCGGTGAACGGGCTGGCCACGAAATCAGAAAATTACTAGAAAATTTGAAATCGAAATTGGGCCGTCCTATCCATCTATCTCGGTATTCTACATCGAGAAATTATATAAAATATTTTTTTCTTATTTTTCTGATAACCATCATTAATATCGCCCATTGCCGGCTTGACGTTGATTTCTGGGATACCCTGTATAAAGGATCAAAATCTTCTCCTGTCTTTAAAATTAATATAATTTTTTGCATCATTGTCTATAAAGGCTGCTACACACAGCGCCGGCGGCACACAAAGCCGTCGGCCTGGCCGCACGAATGAGCCGCCGGCATGGCCGCGCGGCTAGGCTGCCGGCCGGCCGTGGGTTGCAACTTGCTACTTGTGTGTGGTCGTTCTATTAGGGTTGTCAACCATACTTTATAATAACGTATCCTACTTTATTTTTGGCAATATACTTTATACTTTTGTATACAAATGAAGTATATGAAAATACTTTACTTCCAACCCTTACTGTGACGTGTAAAACCAAACACTAATTATGAATACTTATCTATATAACGTTACACATAAGTTAAATGGATGATGGGAACTATTTAGGCTCAAAGAGATCTAAAAGAAATTCACCACTAATGATAAATATTTTTTACAGAAAAAGGCAATTGGCAATAGTATAGACTCACGCCTGTATCCCCGAAGGGGTAAGAAGAGCTGTAATATTACACCCACATTTCGCCACGAATTTTTAGGTCCCACGTAATAGGGGGCGAGCCTATTGCCGTTACCGGGCACATCACCAGACTCCGTGCTGCTACTGAAAATTCGGAAAAACCCAGTAACACTTTTGCCCAACCCGGGAATCGAACCCGGGACCTCCGATCAGCAGTCGCATACACTATCCACTGGACCATGGAGGCAATTTATACTTTAAATCATATCTCCGTCTCCGTCCTCGCCACTTCAGAAGTTCAGAATTAAAGAGTTCAGTGATGAATCCAAAGAAGCGAGAAGAAAGAAATAGAACGTCAATAATTAACGTAATTAAAAACTAATTGTTTATTTTTTAAATTTTATTGTCAAACAAGCTATGAAACATTTAAAGATAGAAAAATTTGGCAAAAAATGTTGGCAACCCTACGTTCTTTATAACTGGAATGATGCCCGGCGGCTTTCTGCGGCCGATGCCGGCGGCACCGACGTCCGCCAAAAGCCGGCGGCATGAGCCGCGCGACAAAAACCGGAGGCCAATGCCGCCGGCACTGTGTGTAGCAGCCATAAGACAAACGAATCTTGACTGCACGGTTGGTGTAGTGATTCAAGCAGCCGCCTCGCCGCTTGACACTGCGCCGCGGGCTGTGCGTTCGATCCTCAAACGATACAACACTTTGTGTGATCTATGAGTGTCCGTTAGTTGTATGTTTGTAAATCCCCTAGTAGATTTGTAAAAAATAGCTACTGCAATGAATAAACCTTTATTCGTTGTGGTAGCTATTTTCAATACGAAAACCATATTCATTTTCCAAACAAATTCAAACACTACAACTGATTATGCAAAAAACCATAATCCACCAAAGCGCTGTTCCATAGCAGTTACAACACCACTGTAAAACGGGTTTTCATAGCAAGTTGAGAGTTTTAAAGACACGAAGACAGTTCCGTGATAAATTACATTATGGTATGACAAGCTGACTGAACGGGGTCGAGACAAAGCGGACGAGCTGTGCTAAATGGGTGACCCGTTTTAGAAAAAGAAAAAAGAAAAAAAGAAAATATATCTTTATTGCAAGCACGCTGTACAGTACTCCTTAATTTTACTTATTCTAAATAACAAAAAAAAAAAAAAAAAAACCACACAAAAAAAGAAAATTGTGGTGAAGTCAATATTATTATACACTATCTACTATAACTCAAAAGACGCTAATTGACAGCTTGTTGCCGTAATGCCGTTTTGAACTTGTTTGATGTACCAATATGATTGTTTTCTATTGGCTCATATTATGGGCTAGGTTTCTTAAATGAGTTGTAAGTTATAATTTACTTGTAAAATGCATGTAACCAAAATAATGAATATACGCCATTTATATACATCTCTCAGTAGTGGCCTCTAAAATTTGCGTGGCTCCCTGCGGAACTAAAAAATACGCCGAAATTCACTCTCGTGACAAAACTACGTCCATGCCAATATTTCACCCATGCATTGTACTGATCTTTTGATGGCTCCTGGCTGAATTTGAGAGATGGTCAATCTTGCGTCCATATACAGGACGCAACAAGTCAGTCGGACGCAACATCATCGGTAAAAACCGCCATGTAGGACGCAATATCAACATGGGGATGTAAATATATATATATATATATATATATATATATATATATATATATATATATATATATATATATATATATATATATATATATATATATAATTCCATTATAAAACACATACATATAATTATATAATTGCAGAGAGCAGTGGTAAAGTTTAGATAACAGATTAAAGTGACAAATAGTGCTTATTTAATGCATTTTTAAATATATTGAGTGATTTAGCTTGCTTAACTTCAACCGGAAGCGCATTCCACAAACGTACAGCTTTAACAGCAAAGGATTTGTCGTAGAAGTTTGTGGAATGGGTTGGCATCTGCAGTGTCACATCCACCGACGACCTCAGGGACCTTGAATGAGTGTCATGGAGGAACTTAAAACGTATTTGGATTAAATAATACATTATACAGTAACATAAGAATATGGGTATTCCGGCGAAGACGAATTGGGAGCCACTTGAGCCTAGATCGAAATTCAGATACATGATCATATTTGCGTAAACCAAAAATGAATCTAATACAGAAATTTTGGAGACGCTCAAGTTTATCAAGTTGGTCCTCATTAAGATCAAGATAGCTGACATCGGCATAACCGAGTATTGGGCGAAGCAAGGATTGTGCAAGCACAATCTTGGTGGTTGTAGGAAGAAAGTTCCGCAGCCTACGCAACGACCCTGCTGAGGCCAACAGTTTGCGACTTTTTTCCTGAATTTGAATTCCCCATGATAAAGTTTTATCCAGATAAATACCCAGGTTTTTAACACTATCTGAGATTCTTAATACTTGACAGTCGAACTCAATCTGAGGCAGCTGCGGCCAGTTAATCCTGGAAATCATCCTGGAACTGCCAATCAGAATAACTTGTGTTTTTGACGGGTTCACCTTTAGGCCATACTTTCTGCTCCACGTACAAATTTGCGCCAGATTCAAGTTTATGTTAGTAAACGCCTCTGAAATTATCTCGAGTGGTGCCTGTGAATATATCTGCCATCCTACGATGGCGAAGACAATCAGCACGTCGACATTTAATGGGCTCGTCGGCAATGAAATCCTGCAAGCAGAGTTTTTACACGCGATTACTATATAAACAAGTTCCCAAATACTTCCGGCGGATTACAGTCCACCAGTCACGATTACTAAGAAGACCTCCCCTCACCTTTAGTTGGAGGTAAATTCACCAAAAGTTGTTTATATGGCAAACTCTGCTAGCGTGAGTCAGAACTCTTAGTTCCGTCATGTCCATTAGATGTCGCTGCTATGATTGTATTCGCCGTCGTACGATAGATAGCGTTACTTGTTTGTATATAGGTACCGCTACAAACTAAATTACCGTGTGTGACACCCTTAACGAACTGCAGAAACGAACCGTTTGAATTCTGAGTCGCAAAGGGACCAGAGTGAACTCAAAACCATAAAGTAATTTGTTTTCTATCGCATTCAAAGAATACTAACACAGCTTAAAATGTATTTATTTATTTATTTATTATATGGAAAACCAACAGCATTTACAATGAATTTTGTAACATAAATAGAGAACAACTAGCCCATTACAGGTCTTCACTTTTAAGCGCTAATAAAGTCTGTAAATACGTGTGTATAACACAATATAAAGAACAATATACACTAATAACTAATATTATTTCATTTGTAAAAAAAATCAAACCTGGTATTCTAGGAAGAAATCTCGGCTTAGCAACCGTCTCACTGATGTTAAATTAACGTTAAAAATATCAATATCGTCAGATTTACAAATATTATTTAAAGTCCTGCTAGCTCGCCAAAGGAAAGTATTCTGTCGGTAATTTGATGACGCAAGGGGTAAATTAATGGGTGTATAATGTCGCATAGCTTTAACAGGGGTATTAAATCCAATTTTACCAAGAAGTTCAGGGCAATCAATAGAATTAGAAATAATTTTTAGCATATAAATGACATCTACTATTTCTCGCCTCTTAACTAGGGGAAGAAGGTGAAATTTTGCACATAATTTAAAATAATCTTCACTTTTATAACAGTGTTTGATCCGATAACATGTAACTGTATGTTTAAAAGCTAAGCTATGATGTAAAAAGTGTTGATCAATTAGCTTAGTATCTTGAAATTCCTACAGATTTCGCCGATGCTGCTATTTATTCATGTAAAATAATATTTAATAAAAAAGTGTACCTAATGATAAAAGTTCTTCTGTTAAAATAAATAACAATGACAACTGGAAAACATGAAAAACATACGAATATAATTTCAATAAATATTCAAGGAATGTATACATTATTCATTAAGGATGATAAGAGACAAATTTACAAATATAAAATATTGAAAACTCAAACTGTTGTCGAATCTATAAAAGAAAGGATTTTTAAACCAAAAAATTATACCATTCATAACAAACCAATTATAAACGTATCACAACTGCAAAATAGGGACTTAGCCTAACGTGTATACAACTTATTTTAATGCGTACCTGGCCCAAAGTATTTTTAATTAAATACAACGAAATTTCACAAACAGTTCGAGGCGTTTTTTCAGTTTTATGCAAATTCTTAAATCAACGTCGAAATACCATCAAGTCTCAATCTCATTGAATATGTAAATCGCAGGTAAAATTTAAAATGCCTTGCTATCGCCCATTAGTTTTGTAAGCGGTGTCGTTTTGTGACCAAACTTGGAGATTTCGGGTTTGTAATCTTTATTAAAGGATTTCCGAGAGCCAGTATTAATTAAGTTAACAATACCTATTTGAATTTTCATTTTAAACCGAGGTGAGCAATCGGGCAAGTAAAAGATCGCATTTCCCCTGTGACCAGGAGCGTTGCTCAGTTTCTAAGTGGATTATCCGATGGACAAACTTGTTCGACAGACACTTACTGTATACTTAGTTACCCGTGATATTCACTAGATTTAATCGTTAGGTTTTGTTATTGTCTCAAGGCAATATTGGCCAGTCAGAAACCAAGTTTACACGTTAGAGTAAAGTGAGTAATTGGTCTTCAACGTATAAATCAACGAACAAACCCTGTAACAACATGTTACACCTATGTACATTATTATCTTTTACGCTGCTTATCAAGAATAATGACCGGCTTCTGCTTTGGGGTAAATTAAACGAACCAATTTATCAACGCCAATCAGACTGCTTTTGAGCAAGGACTTGGACATTTATATTGGCAGCAGCAATTTAGTGGCGACCTTGACTTGGTATAAATGCCAACTGCCGGTCGATTGTCTTCTGAAAGCAAATGCCGAAGAAGGGACTTTATTGACTGGCTTATGTATCTGAGCAAAATGAAAGGCTTAGTGTAGCGAGACATCTGCTGAAAGTTCGGCGCGGATACTTCAGCGACTGAACTATCGGTCGATGTATTCGCTTGGAATGACACATCAAATGCGCCAAACAGTTGGTGCTATGCGATGGTGGCGGCTAATAACGTTCGCCTGATGTGATGCTGACAGCAGATCTCGCTCCGGCCGGCGCTACGCCGAACGCGTTAAGTTAAGTAGCAGCCGAGATTACTCAGCTGCTACTTAAAAACACTGAGAGCGCATTCAATCGTTAGCCACTGTAACTTGTGTAGATGAGTCGCAACACTAAGTCCTTGCAGTGAGCTCCAGAATATTATAAATTTAGCTCTAGAATTAATTCAACGCCCATTCTACATTTTCGCTGCCTTAACATTGGCATCAAACCTTTTATTCATCATCATCAGCCTTTAACAGTCCACTGCTGGACTAGGCCTCTCCTTTGAAGGGAGGAATTGGCCTACTATACCACGCTGGCCAAACAGGTTGGTATAGGGTTTGTATCAAGTTTTCGTTCTCTTACAGTGCTGTTCTCTGCATAATATGCTCCCTCTGTCGGCTCTTACGACACCCATGGGATGATATGGGGTGGTGACATTCCGTCTTCTTAATCCGTCACCACACGGACAAACCTTTTATTAGCATTTCATAAACGCAATAACCTTGTAATTACGGTTGATAAATTTTCAGTAACGAGATTCAAATAAAATGTTGCTTTTCAATTTTAAGCAATATTGTACTTGATTCGATTTTTCCATCTAGATTCTGATTCAATTTGTACTTGATAAGGGTTTTATTTGAAATAAATTTTGATTGCCTCGTTAGTCTTATAGCTGACATCCAATCAAATCAAAAGACAAACCGTGTTTTTTGTGAATTTAATTTAGCGCTGGCTGACGTGCTGGTGATCCATTAACCGCTGGATTGAATATCCGATCTATTCATGGATATTTGACATAAGCTTAAAACAAAATATGTCCCTAAATGTGTCTCTGATCTCCGAATCCATGGCTAGATGATTTAATGCGACCGGCCGTTAGTGACAAACGGTAGCCCTAACACATTGACGTAGATATTTTACCACTATAGGAGTAATTTAGATACACATGCCATGCCTAGCTGCGTATCACGAGATAGGAATAAGGTATAATAATTATATAGGCTTTTCTTTACGTCTTCTTTACACTTTAGATTTCTTTTAGTTTTAATGTATTATTTAGTCTTTGTCCAAAAAAATATTGTTCCTTTCCTTACTTCCTTTAGACTGTAGAAGTTGGAAGGTATGTCATGGAAGGACATTATTCACCCTTCGGTTCACTAGACGAAATGCAGCAGCATGCATAACACCAATTTACGTCACAATGCGTGTAAGAATTCTGCTTAGAGTTTTCTGGCTCATTCATATACTTAACAGAAAACAGCTTCTCTGATATATTTATTGTGAAAAAAGAATCAGAAAGTGGAAAAAAAACAAAACTGTATCCTTTGCAATTCATTATACAAAATCTAGCCGCAATATCCCTAGGAAAATGAAAGCTAAAATACACCAAAAAGTATACATTATATTCACGCTTGTATCTAGAACTAAGTATAGAGCTAAAAATGTAAACAATAAGCGACAAATTTGTATCTTTGCGTTTATGTTGTGGCGGATGTAGCATGCTAGGGACGAGAGATTACAGATATAAAACCTCACAAAACTAAAACCACGAAATATTATTTGACGTAAGTTAACATGAAATAACGGGCGATAAAAAGCAATGAAATAGTAGAGCCATATTAGAAGTATTTTTGTAATTTTTAACATAAAATCTTAAGAAAGTATTACTGGGTCTTACAAAAGCAGCAAAGTGTGCTCGTATATTCAAATTTCTTACCGTTTCGTACATACATAAATATATGATTTAATTGTGTTGTATGGCTATGAGCTAAAATGGTATACAGTACGGTTTATGACGGTGGTTTGTATGTTCAAATTGGCATGTTATTGCTATGCTCGAAACAAATTTTAGATTCCGAGTGTCCAAAAACCCAATATTTAAAAATTATGATGCGTAACTTGGACCTCTTTAAGGAGTTATCGTGTATTCTTCTCAAAGTGAAGCTTTACTATTACAAAAAATATAATTTTCCTCTTTATATGTGAAATTAGTTTATGATACATCTGCATGTAAAATTATTTAATTAAGGCGCTACCTCGAAAATGTATGCCCTTTTTGATTACATATTTTGAAGCAGTCAGACACACCAGCAAAGTGATAATTTTATATATTATTTATCAGGTTTTTATCTAGGGACTGCTCGGACAGATACACGATTGGAAGATTTTCGCTTGATAGAATTTTAATTTGAAAATCATGCTTTCTCTTAATAATTATTTTTTTGGATATTTAAAAAAATACTTAACTTTTCGCCTTGAAATTGCTACTCACTGAAAGAAGAGCTAGTTTATTAGGGATTGGTCTAACGTTTTTTTCCTAAAACAATTATTACTTGAGTTATGAACGAAATAAGATTTCAGACAGTTTCGTGATGGCATGTCATGTCAAAAACCGTGCGACAATCAACTTTATGGCTAACACTTAGCGATGACCTCTGCACGATTTTTTGACCTTCGAGGTAGCGCTTTAACATAGTGAAGCAGCGATAGCCAAGTGGAGAGACCGACAGACTGCTACGCAGAGGGTCTCAGGTTCGAATCCTCGGCTCGCACCAATGACTTTTCGAAGTTAAGTGCGTATTCAATTGTTAATTATCGCTTGCTTAACCGTGAAGGAAAACATCGTGAGGAAACCTGCATGTCTGAGAGTTCTCCATAATATTATCGAAAGACATGTGAAGTCTGCCAACCCGCATTTGGCCGACGTGGGGGACTATAACCTTACCCTTCCCATAGTGAGAAGAGGCCCGTGCCCAGCAGTGGGACAGTTTAAAGGGCTGATGATGATGATGTAAAATTAATAATTATTTTACTTGCACTTTTTCTAGCTTTATTTTTGTCTTATTTTTATATAATCCATACAAGCTTGTCTAAACCAACAAAAAATACACCTACAGGTAGCCAGATAGATACTAAACTACATCCCGAATTGCGCGAACTGAGGTTTCACTTACTCATCCCAGAAACGATAAACTAAAACCAATCGGTATCCTTGATCACACCGAGCTCTCCAATTATCAGCTTCCATAAGTCACTTCCACAAACTTTATCACCGTACAAAGCCCCCAAGTGGAAATAATTAGGGCGACTACAAAAACAATTTGTGGTCCGTGACTCAGATATTCATCCGTTTGCCGTTTGTTCTCAGTCTTCCGTCATTTTGACTATGTTGTTTAAGTATATTTTTAATAGCCCACGAATTATGAACGCTTTTGTTGCTAAGTTATCCTGTGTGTAGCATTGTTCTATTGTAATTTTTGCTGCATTATGCAGTATTAAGGAAAGTAAGGAGTTGAAAATTTAATTATGTTGCATGATTTTTGTAACAGAGACGAAAATTATGCTATTGTGTGAGTTTGAATAATGTTGAAAGTAATTTTAGTGAAGTAGCAAATTGTAAATTTTATATATGGAAAAGTAGTTGAAGCCGTTACTGTTACTATGTGCGAAAAATATTTTTGGATATTTACGTTATGGAACGTTATCGGTCCCGTAAGAACAAAAGTGCTGAAAACTTGCTAAACTTAAACAGTTCTGGAGGCAACACTTTTTAACGCAAATATTTACCATCCAAAAAGTTTCTTATCCATGACTTTGTGAGGTTTTGCGTTAAAGTGAAAAGGGTCCACTCAATTTCCGTTCCTATTCGTGGCCGGTTGAATGTATCTTCTATCTCTTTCACGCTAATTGGAATCTGGATATGTTAGAGCGAAAGATGTGACGTTTAGTTTCAAACGAGAGATAGCTACGTCAGAAACATTCCCCATTAAAATAGTTGCGCCGAAGTTAGCTGTCGAAAATGTGGAAGTTACTGGCCAAATTATTTTACTTTGTGCTTCAGTGTGTGTTCTACATTAGCTTTTCCTTTATTTCCTTGTGCCTCCCAAATGTTGTATCACGTCATTAGCATAATTTTATTGTAGGTCAGAGCACATAATGCTGGACGTACTAGGCAATATGCCATTATTGTTGTCGTTTTCTTACGTATACACATGATAATATAAAAGCTGTTTAAAAATTGCTTGTACTTAAATAATTATTTTAAAATATTTGATCACCAATAATAAAAAGTAATGCTGTAATTTTAATCAGTATTCCCATCAAACTTTATGAGTAAGTACAACAACATTATTAGCTATCGTTTATCTTTTCACAAGTTATCTCCAGAAACCAACAATGACTTAAAATAAACAATAGCCTTCCTTTCTTTTCAAAAACATACCAAGGTAATGCTTCAATCAATAAGTAAGTATTATTTTAAGAAAGCTTTTAAAGGCCTTACTTCCTCAAAGTTAATTCCAGCACATTTATATGTCTTCTGCCTACACTTTGATGTAATATTAATTATTAACTTAATTAGGTTAATATTTCTATTCAATTTAAATTTCCCCGAAGCAACTGACTGCGTTATTGGATGCTGACTTATACCAGAGCTTGTATTGCCGAACAATTATGGAGTTCAATTTCAGGTAAAAGTAAAGCTGTATTTTTTTATATATTTCCCCGCGGCTTCGCTCGAGTGGAACGGAAGAAAATGTGTGTGCTGCTCTGGTATAAGCTATATTAGTGCAAAGTTTCTTCTTGATTGGCACAGTGAGGCCTCCAAACGATATTCCATCGAGTGTTGAGGGTTTGTTTTGTACCACCCACAAGTACTTAGTTGGTCGTAGTCTGGGCATTCTTTGATTGAATGTTTGTGAAGTCTTCTACAAGACAGGTTATTTTACAAACATTACATTAACTTTATTATTGAACATGAAAATAAAGATAAATCAATGACGCAGACGCGTGAATTTGTTGATACTCATTAATCTGCCGGTTAAACTACTGATATTGATCGACTGTCAGAATTGGTAAAATATTCGAAGTAATTATATGTGAGACGAAAAGTATAACGTTAACAAACACACCTACACTTGGTAAATTTAACCATACTTACAAACACATCATTGTCTATGACAAGAATTCGTGAATTGGTATCTCGTTGCTGCATACGTGACGTCATAATAACAGAACATAACTTCACTCCTTTAACTCTGAAGGGGTAGGCAGAGGTGTATTACATACCCACACTTCGCCATTTGCATTTCGGTCCCAATGTAATAGCGGCAAGCCTATTGCCATCTACCGGGCACATTATTAAGCGAGCGATAATTAACATTTTTAATTTAATACACACATAACTTTGAAAAGTCAGAGGTGTGTGCCCGGGATACCTGGGGGTCGAACCCGAGGCCATCGTCTCGGCAGTCCGTTATGTACACCACTAGGCTATCGTTACTCATAATATAAACTAACAAACAACGTCTGAGTTCTGTAAATTCTAGGAAATTTATATTTTTTTATATTTTAAAATTATCTAGTATCATGCCTAATAAGGGTTTGTCTACTGGCTTGAGGTTAACTTTTTAATGATCATGTGTACATTAAAAATAGAGAAATAGCTATTGAAGTTACCAGAAGCAAAATTTACGCCACAATACGATGCTGAGCTTATCAATATAACCTATGTATCATATAATAAAAGATTTCACAAGCTCTTCTCAATTTCATCGTTCGAAACAAGGTAATTTATGAAGATACTCGAATTATTATTGTAGTTACAGGTTTCATTAACTGTCCCCGTGTTCGATTCCCGGGTCAGGCAAAAGTGTTACTGGGTGTTTCCAAATTCTGTAAAAAAGGTAGCACGGAGTCTGGTGATGTGCCCCGTATCGGCAATAGGCTCGCCCCCTATTACGTGGGACTTAAAAATTCATGGCGAAATGTGGGTGTAATATTTTTTTTTCTGCCGAACAAATAGACTCCATGCTGCCTGATGTTAAGCGCCAATATTACTTGTGCCTACCACTTTTGGGTGAGTCAGTAAAAAAAGTAAAGAAACAGGATACATTAATCTATACTTTGAAGGTCATAGCTCATGAGAGCCACTCGGCACCCAAACAGCACTGCCTCGTCTCGAGCGGTAACATTCTTTGTATGGACTTCTATGGACACGCTCTCATTATGTCAATGCCGTATCGTCACCGGATCGCCTCGCTCGCAGGCTATCAACGCGCGGACGCTTGATGTACCACTCTTGCTCACTGCTTGCACGCTTGTCTTGCGTGAGGACATTTTCTTCTTCATCAAGCACGACAACTATGAGTGCAAATTCACGGTTTGTAAAATTTGACATAACGAAAAACACGTGTCGACCTAGTGCCAATGGTAACTAACAGATTACTCAAAAGTTCGGGGACCAAGCGATGTCTACTCATTGACCACGGGACGTTCACTTGTTGACCTAGTGTTGTCCACCCGTGGACTACCTGACTCCGAAGGATGAGACGGTGCTAGTCGGGTGCCGGGTGGCTCTAATGAGCTAACTTTAAGCTAACATAAAATACTCGAAGAAATTAAAATCCTATCGCAAAATACACAATTCTTTGCCCGTTCAAACTCAATCTACCAACAAAAACGCCGTAACTAGCACGCAATAAAATCCAAGTTCTAAAGATCCCTATCAACTATTACCAACATGTAAATCTCACCAACTAAAGCCTTACACTATCGCTATTGGAGAAAAACAAACAAAATGCCATAAAAATAAAATTAAGTCTTCCCCAATTAACTTAATTGGTTTCCGTCGACGAACATTCGAATTGCGATGGCACGGTTTATTGCTCTATGAATTGTAATTACGAATTAGTTGGTCACTGCCCTTAATCGGATATATGAAGTTTGTACGTTTAAATTACTTTCTTCCCGTTTTAATGCGAGTTTTCTTCATTAAAATTTAAATTTTGGTGAGGGATGACAAATTTATATGGAAATTATGATTACTACTACGGAAAACATTGAAATGAAATTGCGTATAAAATCTTATTAATTTGAAACCTTCATAAAATTTTCTTTTGTATAATTTTCCTTGTTTTTAAAACCAATACAAACAAACCGTAGAGGATGAAACCGCTGCATCACCGCTCAACATTGTAAATAATGAAATCAACCCCTATATTGGACACTGTGATTCACAAATTCCTGTTTCGAGTATGGGTATTCTAACACTCCTTAAAAAACTAGGATATATTTTAGCATAAATATATATATACAGGGTGCCCCAGAAATCGACGTCAAGCCAGCAGTGGGCGATAGGACAGTTAATGGTGGTTATCAGAAAAGTAAGAAAACAATATTTATACATAATTTTAGAAAATATTGGCTTTTTAATAAAAATTGTCAATTTGACACCCTGTGACAATCATTCAAGCTTTGTGACAACGAATCTTGACCATGCTTTGATTTGTTTTTGTGTAGCGGGTCCCTGAATAACCGTTTTATTAATTGTAATCTAAACTCGATACAAAAATGCCTCAGTTTTAAAATTTACGCAACCATTACGCAAAAAGATAACATCATCCATATTTATGTGACTGTCTTGTAAAAAAAATGTACTACGCTCTTTTGGCAAATGGCTTTAAAAGATGGTCCATTTAGTCTGTATTCTAAAATAGTACTACACTTAGTTGACTACACCTAAAATTAGATAGAAAAATTGTAAACCAATTGAAAGTTAATTATTTTTATCACTTAAATTGCTATGTAACGCGTTTGTGTACAAATGCTATAATATAGTGACACTATAGTGCCGTGTGTGAGCAAGATGGACAGTGACACTAGACTTAGAAGACTGTTACTTAAATTAGGACAAAAAAAGAATAAGGTTGAAATAAAATTCAGTTGGAATCAAAGTTTATTCATTCATAACAAATGTTCAATTTGTTTGCCTTCAGCCGCAATACCAGCCCTACATCTTTTTAAAAAAGAGCGGTTTACAAGACGAGCGTATCTTTTTGAGTTGATCTCTTCAATTTTGAAGAGGCTTAAAATATACTTTTGTAGCTGGGATTCGTCCGGGATGCAGGGAATCAGCACGAAAAGCCGGCTATTAAAACTGTGCAGCGTTTATTGTACGAATGTGTACAAATTATATTAGTACTCAATCGACTTTGCACCCTTAGACCAAGTATCTAAGCTCAAGAAGTCTCGAATAACTATTCCAAGTAAGACGTAGCTATCGAATGCAACCTGAGATAGATTAACAAATAGTACTTCCGGGTCTTCTCACGATTCCCCTAGGGGAACCGGGGGGAAACTGCTACAGGTGGTGTGCTGTTACAGTGGTCTCAGCCGCCGCCTGCAACTGCAGACGGGTCACGGGGTTGTGGTCGTTGCCACTGATGTCATATCCGGGCGTCTTGTCCGGGTGTGCTTCACGCCGCTAGCGAGACCTGAC
Organism: Euclidia mi; assembly: GCA_944739405.2. Classification (NCBI taxonomy): domain Eukaryota; kingdom Metazoa; phylum Arthropoda; class Insecta; order Lepidoptera; family Erebidae; genus Euclidia; species Euclidia mi. Next base: position 30,171,192 of record OX123192.2, read on the forward strand.
CCCACCGGCAGTATTCCCAAGAGGGGAACGTCCGGTGAGCGATCTACTAGCCAGCGGCGGCTTGTTAGGTGGGGGCTTCGCTTACGTTGGCGAGGTCGAGCTTGCCGGGGGAGGCTCCCGACAAGCGCCCGTCAGCCGACGTGAGCGAGCTGGAGTCAATCTGGTGTGACTGCTGCGGGGATCAGGTCCCGCGGCAGTGGTCGGTCCGGTGGGCGCCGATGGTAAGGCGCCAGCTCCCGTAGGTGGCGGAAGGATGACCCGTCAGCGCGGGCGAACATGTTGGCGCTCAGGCGACCGATGAAGTCGTCGAGGCTCTCCATGCGTAGGTCCCTGGAGATGACGTCGTTCCTCACGTAGCGAGGGGCGTCTACAACGGCGCGTAGGGCGAGCGACTGCTGCGCACGCAACCGTTTGCGGAGGGTCTCCGCAGCCAGCGCGTACCACGCTGGGGAGGCATAGGTGAGGCGGGTGCGGATATATGCCTTGTAGACAGCTAGCTTCGCACGGAGGGGAAGTCCGGACGCCAAGACAGGACGCAGGAGAGCTCGAGCTGTTCGCGCTTGGCCAACAACGTTTTTGACGTGTGGGGCCATCGTGAGACGACGGTCTATGGTCACGCCGAGGTATTTTACCGTCGGGGACCAGTCGACGTGGTGTCCGAGCATGGTGAGAGGCGGGGGCAGTCTCCGTCCACCCATGGAGATCGCCTGGGTCTTCGCCACGTTGACCGTCAGTCTCCAGTCTTCTAGCCAGGGCGGGAGTGCATCCAGGGCGCGCTGCATCTTAACCGCCGCGTGAACGGGGTTAAGGGAGGTGGTGATGTAGGCAGCATCGTCTGCGTACAGCGCCAGCATGGCGCCACCAGCGACGGGGATGTCGTCCGTGTACCTACTGTAGCACACGGGCGAGAGGCAACTCCCTTGAGGGACGCCGGCTCTGATGGGGCGCTCTGTTGACAGGACGCCGTCAACTGTAACTTGAAAGCGCCTGTCCTGAAGGAAGGTGGCCACAGTCTTGACTACTCGACGGGGAGTAGTAGACGTGGACAGCTTGTAGACCAGACCGGCGTGCCAGACGCGATCGAACGCCTTCTCCATGTCGAGAAGTACTGCGACAGGGCTCTCCCTCTTGTTGAGGGCCACCGTCATGTGGTGCAGTACTCTCGCGAGCTGGTGTGTTGTGGAATGTTCGGCTCGGAACCCGAACTGCTCGTCGCGGGGTTGGATGTGTGGAGTGAGATGCAGCAGTAGAAGCTTCTCGAAGACTTTCGAGAGTGTCGACAGCAGCGTGATTGGCCGATAGCTTTCGGGCTTCAGAATGTTTTTCCCGGGCTTGGGCAGCATTATGACTCGACCGAGTCTCCATGCTGCGGGGAAGTGGCTTGTGCGGAGGATGCCGTTGAATAGCTGCGTCAACGACGCGATTGCTCGCGGAGGTAGGTGACGCAGGGCTTCATTGGTGATCCGGTCGGGACCAGGGGCTTTCCGCAGTTTGGTGCGGCGAATCATTCGCTGCACCTGACCCGGGGAAAAGACTACTGGGTCTTCCGGGGGGGCTATCGGCGATTGGAAGTAGGACTCCAGACGCTGCTGGATAGCTTCTACATGCTGCATGTTGGAAGCTGGATTCGGCTGGAACTGGGTCTCCAGGTGATCGGCAAAGATCTCCGCTCGGTCCTCGGGGCGGTAACGTGGGGTACCGTCACCAGCCAGGAGGGGCCTAATCGGAGGTTGCTTCCCGGAGAGTTGGCGGCACAGACGGTGGATGCCTGACCAGTCTTCACCTGCTCGCTCGATGGTGCGGTGCCAGGACTCGGTGGCAACTGTCTCCAGTGCACTCGAGATCTTCGCAGCCAGAGCGTTGAGCTGGGACTTCATGGTCGGGCATCGGGTGCGTTGCCATTGGCGTCTCAGCTTCCTCTTCCTCTCGATCATCGCCATGATGTGAGCCGGGAGTTGGGGAGGCCTACGTGTCGACGCAGCGTCCAGACGCGAGACTCGAAGCGCTGTGTTGATAACAGCGCTGAGTTGCTCAGCGAGTGTGTCGACGTCTGCGAGGGTCTCGATCCGGCGATAGGGTGCGTGGTTCGCCATGTAGCCGGCGAATGCTTGCCAATCCTGGCGGTGTCGAGAGGGTGGCAACACTGTTCGAGCCGGAGCACTCGACAGTGTGAGCAGTACGGGTTGATGATCCGAGAGGAGGTGGTCGTCCAGGACGTCGATCGATGGTGCGGTCGGCAGGCCGCGGATGACCGTCAAGTCGATGACGTCTGGTGTGAGGGCTGCCTGGTACGGGTAGTGCGTTGGGACTTCTGGTCCCAGCACGTCGTAGCCGTTGCGGTCTGCATCGTCCAGTAGACGGCGGCCGTCAGGGCAGGTGGTGGTGGAGTTCCAAGCCGTGTGTTTGACGTTAAAGTCGCCCGCGACAATGGTCGCGTTCGGCGAGTCCAGCAGGGCGTGAACATCAGCCGTCGCTAGTCTGTTGCTGGGCGGCTTGTAGAAAGCAAACACACGGATGGGGCGGCTGTCTATGCAAACTTCTACGCCGAGGGCGTACGACGACTGCAGTGTTGGTACAGGCAGCGGTTGGTGGACGATCCGTCTCTTCACTAGGACTGCTAATCCCCTGTACGCAGTCCCGGTTGGAGAAGTGTGGTCCTCTCGGTACATATGGTACCCTGGCATCTTAAAAGAGGAGCTGGCCTTAAGGTGCGTCTCGTTGACGAGGGCAATGTCAACCTGCCGCTGGGAGAGCAGCAACCTTAGGAGCCTGGTCTTCTCGGGGGATACTCCGTCGGCGTTCCAGTAAACAATGCGTAGGCTACTAGCGGCCATAAGAGCATAGTTCGCCTACGCATTTGAGGATGAGCGGGACCGGATCCCGCCCGTCCTGCAGGGCCTGTAGCACGGCGTTGAGCGCGCCGATGGCCATGGTGATGACCGGGTCTACTCGTGCCGGCTCCGGCATGGTGGTCACCGGCGCTGGCGCTGCAGCCTGCTTCGCCTTCGTCCCCCTTGAGGGGGCAGCGACCACAGGAGCAGCAGACTGCGCCTTCTTCTTGGTCTGCTGCGTGGATGTCGCAGCAGACTTGCTCCGGAGTCTCCTTCGCCTCCTTCGCTTCTTACCAGCTGCCGCCTGGGCAGGGTTGGCAGCGGCCATGAGAGAGCCGGGGGCGTTTTCGTCGGCAGCAACGGTGGATGGTTTTGCCACGGCTGCAGAGGTACGAGCCACTGTGCCGGCTCGTTTGTTCCGCGCCTCCTTGCGGAACACTGGGCAAGCAATGTTGTTGGCTGTGTGTGCACCTCCGCAGTTCGCGCAGGTGGGTGGCGCCTCAAGTGGGCGTGGACAATCTTTCGCGGCGTGCTCCTCTCCGCAGCGCACACAAGCTGGAGGCCTGTGGCAGTTGTGAGATGAGTGCCGGAACAGCTGGCATCTATGGCATTGCGCGGGGCCTTTCTTACCGCGCCATGTCTCGATTTTGACGCCGGGCATGCATAGTAACTCTGTCACGTCATATATACCCGGCGTGATGTCTGGGGTCCGCTGCAGCTGCGCGTGAAACAAGCAGCCGGGACGACCGGTGCGCGCCCGTATAGCGCGGACGTACTCCGGGATGTAACCGAGCTCCCGGAGTTCCCTCTCGATGTCCCCGGGGTCGGTGTTTGAAGGCAGGCCTCGTATTGCTACCTTCACACTCTGCTCGGCTGGGAGGGAGTAACAGTACCAGGATATCCTGGTCTCCTTCTCCAGCTGTGTGAGGTAGCGCTGGGTAGTCCGGTATTCGGCTTCCGACTTCGGCATGAAGCGGATGCCTTTCCCATATGCGCGACTGTTCGGCGCGTACCCGAGACGCTTTTTGAGCTCCTTAAGGTGCGTCGGCCAGTCCGGAAGTACCTCGACCACGAGTGGCGGGTACCTGGTCTTCGCTGGAGGAGCAGGTGCGGTGGTGGTCGTCGCAGTGGCGGTGGTGGTTACCACTGGAGTGGGCAGCGGTGCTGCGACAGCGGTGGCGGCAGTAGGTGCGGCAGAGGTAGACGTACCCGCTGCGTTCACGGTGGCAACGGCGGCGTAGGACGGCCCGGTCTCCATGGGGGAGACTGAGGTCGTGCTGTGTAGGCTGAAGGGCGGCGTCGTAAAGATCGCCTGCCTCTTCTCGGCCATCTGGGGGGGTGATGGGAACCTCTCCGGTGAGATGGTCACCGGTGGCGCCGTGTATCGCGGCGCACAGGGTGGCTGGTCCAGTCTGTCCGGTGGTGGTGCACTGGGTGCACTCTGCGTCAGTGGCCTCTTCTCTCGCCGCTGCTGGGGCGCCATATGCAGGAGGGCAGCTGACGTCGCCAGAGGGACGAGGTGCGGGGGCAGGACTGCGATGTGTTGGTCGGGCGTGACGCCCGCCGGTGGGGCATAGTTGACAGCAGCAGTGGGTGCCGGAGCGGGGCCTAATGAGGGCACGGCGCCAGGCGGCTGCATGACACCGGTCGGTTGCCCGGTGCGGGACGACAGCGCGGTGCTGGTGCTTGCCTGCGGCCACACAAAGGGGTGCGCGGGCTGCGGGGGGTCGGCGGCTGGGGTGACACCTATCGGTGGCATTGATGGCGCCGAGAGCCTAGGTGGTGCCGGTGATGACCGTGGGGACGTCCTCGGCGTCGGTGTCGGCGTTACGGGCAGAGGACTGCCCGCAAAGTATTCCTCACCCCCAAGGCCGGATGTTATGTTGAGGGGAGGTGTAGTGGTGCGGGGCGCTCGGCAGACCTGCTGGTCGCTTATCATGCGCTCAACGCCCGCCTGGATTGCGGCGAGCGGAGCGACACGCGAGCGCCATATGCTGCGTCTTGGAGGAGGCGGGCGGGTTGCCTTCCTCGAGGGTGGATACTGTTGTTGGGGTGGTGGCGGCATCCTTCAACGCCACATTCTTACCGGCGCGAAATAAACACCGCGGTCGAAGCGCGGCGGTTTTGACGCGGCGGCTGAAACGCCGAGCTGCGTTGACGGCGCGGTACAGTGATGCTGCGGCGCGTTAGCACGTCGCGGTCAGCCACGCGACGCGGAGGCGACACGCGGACGGTACGCGACGGTCGAACGCGACGCGGTTATGCACGCGGCGCGGTAGTTACGTGGAATGGTTGGGGGGGCTGTCGTGCGCGGTCTCTGCCGACCTCCTCGGCACACGACCCCCACTGAAACGGCCCCCGGGGCTTGCCGCTGGTGGCAGACCGAGGACCGAATTCAGTAGTGAGCCGTGTGATAATCCTAAGAAGTCGGTAGGTGCACAATAATATTAATATGGCGTCCCCGCGTGAGCGTGTAATGACGCACACGGATTTAATTAATACGCGAGACCCGAGCGCTGCGAGAAACGACGTCCACTCGCTACGACGGCCGGCGGGCTTAACAAATAGTGCTTGATCCTACGGAGGTCATTAACCTTTGGAGAATCTTAACATCGACTTTTAATTTATGACGTAATTTGATCAGAGCCATCTAGTTCAAAACACAGGAATTTGTTGAAATAGATGAATGCTTACATCATTAACGTTGTGATCCACCGTTAAACTAAGTTGTTTAGTAATTAATGGGGCCGTTCATAGATGGCGTAAGTAGTATATTGATGATGTTTCTTCTTAGGTGTGTTACGCTTTTTCTTTTAACGTTCCCCAGTAAAAGAAGTCGACTGGATTTAAGTCCGGTGAACGGGCTGGCCACGAAATCAGAAAATTACTAGAAAATTTGAAATCGAAATTGGGCCGTCCTATCCATCTATCTCGGTATTCTACATCGAGAAATTATATAAAATATTTTTTTCTTATTTTTCTGATAACCATCATTAATATCGCCCATTGCCGGCTTGACGTTGATTTCTGGGATACCCTGTATAAAGGATCAAAATCTTCTCCTGTCTTTAAAATTAATATAATTTTTTGCATCATTGTCTATAAAGGCTGCTACACACAGCGCCGGCGGCACACAAAGCCGTCGGCCTGGCCGCACGAATGAGCCGCCGGCATGGCCGCGCGGCTAGGCTGCCGGCCGGCCGTGGGTTGCAACTTGCTACTTGTGTGTGGTCGTTCTATTAGGGTTGTCAACCATACTTTATAATAACGTATCCTACTTTATTTTTGGCAATATACTTTATACTTTTGTATACAAATAAAGTATATGAAAATACTTTACTTCCAACCCTTACTGTGACGTGTAAAACCAAACACTAATTATGAATACTTATCTATATAACGTTACACATAAGTTAAATGGATGATGGGAACTATTTAGGCTCAAAGAGATCTAAAAGAAATTCACCACTAATGATAAATATTTTTTACAGAAAAAGGCAATTGGCAATAGTATAGACTCACGCCTGTATCCCCGAAGGGGTAAGAAGAGCTGTAATATTACACCCACATTTCGCCACGAATTTTTAGGTCCCACGTAATAGGGGGCGAGCCTATTCTGCCCCCATAACGAAAAAAGACGTATCTACACAAAATGTGAAATCGAAAAAAAAAATGTTTTGTGTTTTATAAATTAAAAAGATCGCTGTCTGAAGGTAAATAATAAATGTAATAATTTTATTGTTCTGGTGGGTACATTAAAGGTCCCCCCCGTGGGATCTCCACCTTGTCGTGGTGGGGGGGCTCAGTAGCCGTGGATTGGTCACCCGCGGTGAAGCTAAGAGGGATCCAGGAGGGGACGCTCCACGTGGGCTTGGAGGGGCCTGCGCAGGATGCGTCCAACGGTGCGGGTGCGGGGGACAGTCCTGTCTGTCCCTCGCAGTCGGGTGCGGTCGCGGGAGGAGAGGCGTGTCGGTGTTGCGTTGCCGCGCGCCCTATCTCCCGCGACCAAATGGGGGCGCACCATTCGATGCGTCGCGGTGGGGCCGCAGAGGAAGAGGAGATGCGGTGTTGCGTTGCCGTCCTCCCTATCCTCTGCGGCCGCTGGGCGTTTTGGCGGCGGAGTCCAACATCTTAATCCGTCGCCAAGGGGGTTTTGTTCGGGGCCCGCCTGACCATCTGGCGGGCCAATACCCGTCGGAGGGTGGCGACGAGTGCTTTGGTGATGCCCCACCCTCCGACACACGGGTACATGGCGGAAGTCGAGGTGGTTTTTAGTGGAAACACCACATACTCCGGCTCTTATTTCCCCCAAGAGTCGGAGATCCGAAGGGATTTTCCACCTCGTAAAACAAAAAAAAAAAAAAAAAAAAAAAAAAAAACATTAAAGGTTGACCTATCGAAATATTGATGCAAATTTTTACAAAAGTTATTTAAGGTATTAAATAATTCACATTTTATTTTTCATTGTAGTACAAAAAATGCAAAGAAATACATAATACTACAAAGAAAAGTCGTTTCTGGCTATATACGTCTTTTCAATGTAGTAATTTATCAAACGTCTTTCTTACTTCGTGATAATACGTTACCAAGTTCTAGTAACCCAAAGTAAAAAGACCTTTCTAGCCACTTGCTGTGTTTCAACTTATTTGAATTGAAATATTAAATGCTGATGCGCCCTCGCACCATTTTAAATACATTAACATTTTGGTGTGAATACGCCAATAAAACACAAAATATGAGAATCAATTTTTTTATTAAAAAAAAAGCAATTATGTAAACTTTTCTGGTAATTTTAAAATAATATTCTGAAATCTTACACAAACAAAAAAAGCTATTCAGTTAGGATTCTTCCTATTCTCAATTAAAAAACTATAAAAAAGAAACAATTAAAAAAATAAATAATAACGTTTCACAAAACTTAGCATAAGTTTGAACTTCTTTCAAATACAATATTCTAATCAGGAATTACGTATTTTCTTATTTAATAATGGTTACATAATATCAACATAGTTATCACAAAATCTTCTTTTTTTTATTTCTCTCATTAATAAAAACAAAGTAATCAAATAATAACATAAAAAATAATAATCATAGAACTTAACAATGTATTGTAGTTTCTCTTAAATCTAATTAGGAACATTATCACAGCCCTGAAAGCTATTTACTTATAATTCAGTCTTCATAAACTTCAGTGAGATCAACGCTATTTTTATCGATAGGTAAATTATACCAAAATGATTTTCTATTATCTGGCATTAAAGGAGTCAGTTTTTGTATGATCCCTGACCTGCGCTCTTGAGTAACGCCTCTACACCGATTATTTGGTTTTGGAGGCGGTATTCCAGATTTAATATTTTTTAATCTCAAAAAGTCTAGTGAGTATTCTTGTTCGTCATTAAAGTCCGTTTTGTAGCGAATAACGTGAGTGCCTCTGAAGAACGTCACTTTGCAGATGTCACTTAAGTAAGCTCGAGGTGACGAGCTTTGCAATTTATAAGTTGAGGAACAATCTTCAAACTGACAAAAATCTTCCATGTTCATTACTTTAACGGTAATATTAGTTCTGGTATTCGAGACAGCTTGTTTAAAGTCCTCAAAATCATATACATGTTTCTTCTTTTTCATGGATAACTCTACCTGATGGTGAAATTCATCTGCAGCCATGTACGTATGGCCTACCTCTAAGTATTTTAACGTTATGGTTTGAAAATTGACTTCAACTGAATTGACAAGATAAACTAAGTATGAATATAAAGACCAGTTTTTATTTTGGGCTGCACAGTTATCCAACCAAATAACAATGTTTTTTAAGTCTCGATTGGCGTGCAGAAAAGCTCTGAAACAGCTGGCTATATCGCTCATTTTGCGACCGGAAGTTGCTTCATGCCATATTGCAGCAAATGTTTGAAAAATTGTGTTTTTTTGTTTGTCACCTAATGGAACGAAACTTTCATTGAACACTATTAGCCGGGGGCAAAACATAACAATTTTAAATTCGTCAAGCCGTGGAAGCATAATTACTTTCTCCAAATCAGCAGCAAAATACGCAATGTCTGAATTGATATCAGTCTGATTTTGCTTTTCTACATCATGTCTATATGCCTGCCTGGCGGTTATATATTTTTCCCGGTGTCTTTCATAGCTTCAACACTCTTGACAATTTCTGTGTCTTAATTGTTTGTATTCTGGGTTGTGAATAAAATGCTTTTCACATACCTCACACTCTTCATGGCCCAGTTTTGAAAAGCTAATATTTAACTTTTTCAAAATTTTCCTATAATAGTCATAGGATACATGTTCATCATTAGACGGATGCTGCTTGCAAAAGTCTTCATACATGCTGGTCACTGTTAGGTCAGATGGAAGATATTTTCTATTTGGAGCGTGCTCGCGGCGGTAGTGTGATATGGAAGGATTAAATGAGTTTATATGTTCTATGACTTTGGTGTCATCAAATTTTTTCGGATTAGGATTGGTTCCTCGTTTATCTAGTGGTGTATCGCGTATCGGGGTGTTTAAGGCGTTGCGTACTGACTTATCATTTTTTCTATTGTATCCTAATGTTTCTAGAAAGAACACTTTGCAGACATTGACTTTAGTTCCTGTTTCATTTAGTAGAAAATACGATATGCTTACGTTTCTCGGTAATTTTCGGTTATCTGTTACAGTTTTTCTCTTAGGGTTTTCTTTAGACGTGTTATGTATTATAAAATATTGTTGTTCTTTCCAAGACAAATTTCTGTAGTAATGATTTATTTGTTGCCGTGTTTCTTCCATAAATTGAGAATGACATTTTTTTTTACACACATCAGTATTACAACCTGGCTTTAGTTTGTATTTAGATACTATGTCTTTCAGTTTTTTCATTTCTTTTCTTTGTGCTAGTGATCGATCACACTTTTTACGTTTTCTGATTGTTCCTTTTTTTGTAAGATTTTGCGGCGTTACTTCGTCACTTGAAATTTCTGGTGATTCAGATATCGTAACCATAACTGATTGTGAATTCGGGATGGTATTTGTAGATGAGTCTGAATCTTGGTTTATTGTATTCATGTCTATACTTGTGGGTACATAATCCTTATCAAAAATGGAATCATCAGAATCAAAATCTAGATCGCTAAGAGACATGTTTTGAAGATCCGTTATATTCAAAGTGTTACCTTCGTCCGTTGTAGGCAAAGGCTCAACGTACTTCATATTCGTCTGAGACAGGGAGGAAGAAGCTATATGCTCCTGCTGTAACTCTTGTGAAGAACTGGTTGATGGCACCAAAGAAATAATTTTTGAGCAACGATTGCGTTTCATTTTTGCACTGAAAAAAAAAACAATTATTATAGGATACGTACATACATATCGTCACGCCTTTTATCCCCGAAGGGATAGGCAGAGGTGTATTTCTACACCCACTTTTCGCCAGATATACTTTAGTTCCACGTAATAAGGGGCGAGCCTATTGCCGTACCGGGCACATTTCCAGACTCCGTGCTGTTACTGAGAATTTCGTGTCAGAAAAACCCAATAACACTGCCCGACCCAGGAATCGAACCCGGGACCTCCCGATCCCACGCGCACATTTATGCCGCGAGACCAACGAGGCAGTCGTAGTCGCAGTCGTCGGGTTTGATGTCGAGTTTTCCGTCTCTACGCAAAGATGGTATTTGCATCGTGTTATCCCTTAGTCGCCTCTTACGACAACCACGGGAAGATAGGGGGTGGTGACACTTGTATTCTATGCCGTCAACCACACGGCATTATAGGATACGTGACGTCAGAAAACCTGGTATTAAATCATTGCAATAGTGAGACAACTAAAACAAATTCTCAACTTCAGGTGTGAACTAAATGAAATATTTACAACAAAAACAAGACATTTTTGTTAAAAAAAAAGTTATGGCTAACATAAATAGATAAACAAATTTATCTCATCCAAAATGTATACTTTTTTATAGTTTAATACTTTATGTCAGTAGGTAAATTATTAGGTAAATACATGTTGTACTCAAAAGAATCACCGTTGCTTACAAGGCACAACACTCAGTTCAATAGTCTGTTAATCTCACGTGATAGGTAGGAACATTACGAAGAACGTGTAAGTAAATTTACTGCAAGTATTTATAATTCATATATCTAATTTCATTACTTTATAACGGATCTATGTCACGTGTAATATTTAAGGATTATAAATACCTTATTTATTACTTGAATAAATAAGCGACAGTAAAATAGGTATTTATTATCCTTTACATACCTATAATACGCGACGTTGACCCGTTATAAAACATTTTCACAGGTTACTAGTCGCAAAACTTTTACGATCTTCGTATGTAAACAATAATACATATTTTAACAATAAAAGAATCACAACTTACCTTATGATTTTGCCCCAGTTATAACCTGTAGAAATGCGCGTGCACACGTCTCTTGCCCGCCACAAACTGGGCGCAACTGATCGTATAGTATTGCAACCGCGACCCCCCCTTCACTCCGCAAAACTACAAATGCTTAGTAGAAAAGACGCTACTGCCACTTGCGCTCGGTTAATTTTCATAATACTAAAAAGAAAAGACACATCTACGCAGATATGTCTTTTTTTCTTATGACCAAAGTAAGCCGTTTTTTCATTTTATGATCTAATAGTTATTATATTAAGTAATAAGGCACTTCTACTTAAATGCGTCTTTTCAATTTATTGCGCGCGAGAAATGTTTTTCCTATTTAGTAAATGTTACAGAATTAAGCAGAAGTGTATTTTTTGATAGTGAGGTTAACAGGGGTACAATTGGTTTAGGCAAAATTAAAAAATACTTGTAGATGCGTCTTTTTCTTCTGATTCCGAATATGCAATTAACTCAGTTTCGACAAAAATGTTAGATGCGTCTTTTCTTTTTATGACGGCAGTATTGCCGTTACCGGGCACATCACCAGACTCCGTGCTGCTACTGAAAATTCGGAAAAACCCAGTAACACTTTTGCCCAACCCGGGAATCGAACCCGGGACCTCCGATCAGCAGTCGCATACACTATCCACTGGACCATGGAGGCAATTTATACTTTAAATCATATCTCCGTCTCCGTCCTCGCCACTTCAGAAGTTCAGAATTAAAGAGTTCAGTGATGAATCCAAAGAAGCGAGAAGAAAGAAATAGAACGTCAATAATTAACGTAATTAAAAACTAATTGTTTATTTTTTAAATTTTATTGTCAAACAAGCTATGAAACATTTAAAGATAGAAAAATTTGGCAAAAAATGTTGGCAACCCTACGTTCTTTACAACTGGAATGATACCCGGCGGCTTTCTGCGGCCGATGCCGGCGGCACCGACGTCCGCCAAAAGCCGGCGGCATGAGCCGCGCGACAAAAACCGGAGGCCAATGCCGCCGGCACTGTGTGTAGCAGCCATAAGACAAACGAATCTTGAGTGCACGGTTGGTGTAATGGTTCAAGCAGCCGCCTCGCCGCTTGACACTGCGCCGAGGGCTGTGCGTTCGATCCTCAAACGATACAACACTTTGTGTGATCTATGAGTGTCCGTTAGTTGTATGTTTGTAAATCCCCTAGTAGATTTGTAAAAAATAGCTACTGCAATGAATAAACCTTTATTCGTTGTGGTAGCTATTTTCAATACGAAAACCATATTCATTTTCCAAACAAATTCAAACACTACAACTGATTATGCAAAAAACCATAATCCACCAAAGCGCTGTTCCATAGCAGTTACAACACCACTGTAAAACGGGTTTTCATAGCAAGTTGAGAGTTTTAAAGACACGAAGACAGTTCCGTGATAAATTACATTATGGTATGACAAGCTGACTGAACGGGGTCGAGACAAAGCGGACGAGCTGTGCTAAATGGGTGACCCGTTTTAGAAAAAGAAAAAAGAAAAAAAGAAAATATATCTTTATTGCAAGCACGCTGTACAGTACTCCTTAATTTTACTTATTCTAAATAACAAAAAAAAAAAAAAAAACCACACAAAAAAAGAAAATTGTGGTGAAGTCAATATTATTATACACTATCTACTATAACTCAAAAGACGCTAATTGGCAGCTTGTTGCCGTAATGCCGTTTTGAACTTGTTTGTTGTACCAATATGATTGTTTTCTATTGGCTCATATTATGGGCTAGGTTTCTTAAATGAGTTGTAAGTTATAATTTACTTGTAAAATGCAAAATAAAGATCTGGTATTAGCTTTGGTCACAAAGTAACGCTTATAAAAGTCAAATAAACATATAAACAGGGCCACAGCAACTGCGTTAGCACGGGCCCCGTCATCATCACTATCCTTGTAACCACCTCAACTCATTCCTTATTAGAAACGACATCCTCAATACTTTTCAATCAGGTTTCCGTTCTGGTCATTGTACCACTACAGCCCTTGTCAATATTACGGACGATATCAGATCAGGTATGGAGGACGGCAAGTTCACAATTCTCTGTTTATTGGATTTCAGCAATGCTTTCAACACTGTTGACTTTGATGTTCTCCTTGCCATTTTAAGCTCTCTTAGCATATCTCCATCCTTGATTGACTGGTTTTGTAGTTACCTGTTTGGCCGCCGGCAGCGTGTCCATCTGGAAGAAACTTATTCGTCCTGGTGCGACAATAGGGTAGTTTCCAGGGTCAAAATAATTAAATTTTATTAAGTCCGTATTTTAGATTATAAAAAAAATATTGGACACGTATTTTTTCTTTTTTCGATTAAATAAAAAATAACAAAGATATAGCCCATTAAAGTTACGTGTGACGTCATCTAGTGCGAAAAATTGCAGCACGGCGTGACGTTATACGTTACTTTAATGAGCTATATCTTGGTCATTTTTGGTTTAATTTACAAATAAAAAAATACGTATCGCTTATTTTTGAATAATCTAAAGGACGGACTTAAAAAAATTTTTTTTGTCAACTAGCCTATTCTGCGGGTGCGCCTCAGGGCGGCGTTCTCTCTCCTCTGCTCTTCTCTATTTTTATCAATAATTCAATATCTAATTCTATTTCAAGTTCCTACCACCTCTATGCACATGATCTGCAAATCTACTCTCAAGCAAAGCTTGAAAATTTATCATTAGACGTCGCCAGTATTAATCAAGATCTTGTAGCCATATCAGAATGGACTATAACGTATGGTCTTAAGGTTAATCCTGTTAAAACCCAGGCTATAATTATCGGCAGCTCTTGACTTATTACTAGGATTAACTGGTCAATGCTTCCCCAGGTGTCATTTGCAGGTGTTTTTATTCCTTTCAGCAAAAATGTTAAGAATCTGGGGATATACATAGACACAACACTTTCTTGGACCGTCCAGCTACAATACATCAGCCGACGTCTTTTGGCTGCCATAGCATCATTGAGAAGACTCCGTAATTTCCTTCCGACTACCACTAAAATTGCCCTCGTGCAATCTATTCTTCTTCCCATTCTTGACTATGCCGATGCCACTATCTCGATCTTAATAATGATCAGCTTGATAAAATTGAGCGACTCCAAAATTTCTGTATAAGATTCATATACGGTTTACGCAAATATGATCATATTTCTGAATTTCGCATGAAGCTCAAGTGGCTGCCAATCCGCCTTCGCCGGAATACCCACATTCTCTGTCTTCTCTATAATATTCTTTACAATCCTGCTTTTCCCATGTATCTCAAAACACGCTTTGAATACCTTCACGACACACATACGAAGTGCTTAAGATCATCGGAGAATCTTAGATTGAAAGTGCCTGCACACTCTACGGTTTTCTACGGCAAATATATTACTGTACAGGCTGTACGATTGTGGAATTCATTGCCAGAGACAGTCAGACAGGCTCAATCCTTGACAGTATTTAAAAAACTTGTCACCCAACACTACTTGGCAAATATTCCACGACTACTCTTTGTATATACCTATTTATGGTATCTTTTTATATGTACATACATACATACATAGAATCACGCCTGTTTCCCGGAGGGGTAGGCAGAGACTACGGAACGCCATTTGCAACGATCCTGACATATCTCTCTTGCTTCATTCACTCCCATCAGATTCCTCATGCATGCTCTTCTGTTCAGGGTACTTCTCACCTGTCCTGTTTCTAGGATGTCTCCAATCTGGCCAGGGAACGTCCGCCTAGGTCTTCCCCTTCGTCCTGTCCCTTCCACACTTGCCTTATATATCTGCTTGGTCAGTCCTTCGTCATCTATCCTCTCCACGTGCCCAAACCATCTTAGCATACCTTTCTCGATGCTTGTCACTACATAAACGTATCTTTTTGGACACGTTTTGGCTATTCATAAACGCCTTCAGAGCTCCATTCACTCTATTACCTGCATTAACCCTTTTTTCAATATCTTCTACATCCTTACCATCTCTTGTAAATAGTGTACCTAAATATACAAACTCATTCACTTGCTCCACTCGCTGTCCATCGATCATAACATTACAAGCCGTAACGTATTCCTCCTTTTCAAAAACCATGTTTGAAATAGAATTAGTTTTTATTATAAGTCAAATCGATTAGATCGATTGAGTAACATTTTGTTTAGTCTATTGAAAATTTCTGACAATGGTCACACTGAACTGTCACTTCCTCCCGCTTGAAAAATTAAGACGCCATTTGCTGTCTCGCGTGGGTTGTAATTGAATTGAAATAATTGATCGCCATTTGAAAAGCACATCCTTGTAGCTACGCGAATAGTTTGTGAAATCTTATAGATTGCCGCTTTTGACTTCCGGCAAGGTTTGTGACATATTGAACATTTGTGAAAAGTTATTGTGAGCACACCTTTTTGCATTTCGTGTGAATTGTTTAATTGAACTAAATTGAGTAAACTCGTAAAACTGCCGCTTTTGATTTGTCCGGCACTGATCAGTCCGCAGTGTTGATCAATTTGTGATATTATATATATGGAACACTGGCATTTTGAGAAATTGTGAATTCTACTACCACTTGCATCGTGCATTGAAGACACTGCATTGGAGTCTGGTAAAGTAAAGATAATTCACTGGCTAATATTGGCCAATTTTTTTTTTTTTTTTAATTTGAAGTTCAACTTTTAATTTGTTATAAGTTACAACTTTTGATAACTTTTGTGTTTGTTTCAATATACTGAAACCTTTAATTTTGTTGGGCAGTAAATACCTGTCACTTGCCTGCACTTGCAGTAAACAGGCTAATACTTTGTTGGTTTCAAAGAATTAAGAAAAATTAAGTTTTGATTGTTAATATTATTTAACGCTTGTCCGGGCTCTTTTGAAATTTGATTATGTCAGCTATCAAGGACTTGCGTGCGGCTGCTGGTGCTATTGCATCAGATTTGCGCTGATTTGCCTCGGCCAATGCTTTAGTGAACCGGCCTGATCGCCAGCAGGCCTTACTTCAAAGGTACGAGCGGATCGATGATCGCCTGGCAAGTGTGGAACAGCAGTTCCGCACTTTCAGCGCTTGCTGTCTCGAAGTGTCAGTCACTGATTTCACTGCTGACCAGCGAAATAAGGTCAGCGAAGACTATGCCCAGGTCTTAGACCTGTATGATGCTGTCTCCAATAGAGCGAGACAACTAGCTGCCGATAGGGAAGGGCAACCCGGCCTGAAGCAGGAGCTTCCTAGGTCAGCACCGGGGCTGGTGAGTAGGCCCCCCCATTTTGATGGCTGCCTAGGAAGCTACCTGGGCTTCGTTAATTTGTTCGACAGCTTAGTCCATGATAGGGCTGACCTTCGGCCGGCACAAAAGTTGGCATATTTAATGTCGGTTCTGGATGAGGAGGCTAAGGGCCTCATCCAGCATCTGCCCGTGTCTGACGAGGCGTACCAGACGGCTCGGGACCTAATCACCCGTAGGTACCATAATAAGCGTTGCCTCGCCGGCACGCACATCGAGCAGATTTTGGGTTTGCCGACGCTCACCCGGGTCTCTGGGTTGCGCACCCAACTTTTTAACCCGCTTTTGGTGGCCATCAACGCACTTAAGTGCCTTGACCTGCCCGTGGACCAATGGTCCTATCTATTGGTGCACATTGTGCTGAAGAAGCTGCCTGCCGACCTGAGGTCGCGTTTTGAACAGCGCTTTGGTGGGGATAGCGCGACCCATCTGCCCCCCTTTGCTGACCTGGAGAGGTTCCTGGAGGATGAGTGCCGGGTCTTGGACAACTCCGGTGGTGACACGCCGGCTTAGACGCAGCCCCCCAAGGTCAAGGAGCAGGCTCGCGTTCACACCCGAGCCAATGTTGACCGGCGCCCTCCTCGCTTTGCGATCACGCAGAGCCCAGCGGAGTGCTCCTACTGCAAGGGTCACGGGGCACAGAACGGCCAGTTGCAGGGCATTTTTGGACCTTCATGTCGCCTCTCGTAGGCGCATCGCGTAGCCGAGAGTCGCCTCGCTCAATTGATCGCCACTCGCCCCGCTTGGAGAACCGTAGCGTGCGCACGCCTCCTCTCTCTCGCGCACCTGAATGAGCTGTTCAGCGTCACCAGCAACATGACTGCTGCCCCAGGTATTCCCCTCCTTTGGCGGAGCGTCCGCGCCTTGACTCGCGCCCACCTCGTTTTGGGCGGGTGCGTCATTATGACCCCCCACAGATGGCGCGCGGATCGAGTCATCGCGCCTTTGAGGACTTCAAGCCGCACCCTCGTTTTGACTTGCCTGGTCCTGGCCAACGGTCGCCGCCCAGGCAACAATAGGTCATTGACCCCTGCCCTATAACTCCAACCTCCCCCATTGAGACCGTTATCCTATCAACGGTTGCTGTTAGGGTCTGGGGACCCACGGGAACCTCTGTTGTTGTCCGTGCTATATTGGACACAGGGTTCACAAGGTTGCATTGTTTCCACTTATTTGGTAGGGCAGGTTAAATTAAATATGGGCTCTTTTCCAAATTGTATACGGGGCATAGGTGACATAGCCTCTAATGTTGAAGGACAAGTTAAAGTTTTGTTTGCCCCCGTTGAATCTTCACACCCGAGGATTAAAACCTCGGCTATTGTGTTGAAGAATATTTTGGGTATGCACCCACAGAAGCAGCTACCTGCTGCTGTGGTGAATTTGACATCGGGATTGGAACTGGCAGACCCCAAATTGGACACACCGGGACAAATCGACTTGTTGATTGGCTCTGATGTCCTCGGTGGAATTTTGATTGGTGGGAAACGGGTCTTGGTGCCAAATGGTTTGACTGCCATCTCGACCATATTTGGATTTGCTTTGATGGGACCTGTACCTAGGGACCCCCCTCCACCCGAACTTTATAATTTGTTGGCTGTAGGCTCTGCTCTCTCTGATGCAGTTCAGAGGTTTTGGGAGATAGAGGAGCCTCCTCAAGCTGCCCGTTTGAATCCAGAACATGAGGAGTGCGAGCTGTTCTTCCAGAACAACACTGGTCGACTCCGTTCTGGTCGGATCATTACGAGGCTACCCTTCCTGTCTGTTCGGCCTCCGCTTGGTGAGTCACGACCTTTAGCCGAAAAGAGATTGTTGGCTATGGAGCGTCGCATGGGTCGTGATCCGGAGCTCAGACAGAAGTACATTGAGTTCATGAGGGAATATGAACAATTGGGACACATGTCCGTGTCAAATTTGGATTGGCGTTCGGTGGAGCATTACTTTCTCCCGCATCATGCGGTATTGAAGACATCGACTGGCAAGCTGCGCACAGTATTTGATGGTTTTGCGCAGACTTCATCAGGCGTATCCTTGAACCAGTGCTTGCATTCTGGTCCCAAGTTGGTCAAGGACCTTTGTGACGTCATCACCAGCTTCCGACGACATCAGGTTGTCTTTGTGGCCGATATAAAAATGATGTTCAGGCAGACGATTATCCACCCTGATGACCGTCGCTTCCAGCTGATGCTTTGGAGAGAGTCTCCTCGCGATCCCATGGTCGTCTACGAGCTCAATACTAATACGTACGGGTTAAGGTCAAGCCCCTACTTGGCAATACGTTCTCTTTGGGAGTTCGCAGACCGCGAAGGCTTACGTTTCCCACGAGCCTCCGCCATCTTGAAGGACGATATTTACGTCGATGACATTTGCTCGGGCGCCTCATCAGCGGACGAGGCGATCCTCCTGCGGGACGAATTGATAGGTATTTTGGCCTCCGCTGGTTATGAGTTGCGCAAATGGATTTCCAACTCACCAGCGCTTTTGGAAGGCTTGCCAGAGAATCATCAGCAAGATCCACATTTGTTTGAGATTGTTGACAACCCCGCCATGATGGCTGTTCTAGGCGTTCAGTACAGACCAATCCAAGACATCTTTACGTACAACGTAGACTTAAAATTGCCTTGTTCTTGGACTAAACGTCTCGTATTGTCTACTGTCGCCAGAACCTTTGATCCGAACGGTTGGATCTGTCCAATTATATTTTGGGGAAAATGCTTCTTGCAGAAGCTTTGGACAGCAGGATTGACCTGGTACGAACCTCTGCATGGCACTCTTGTTGAGGAATGGACCTCCTTTGTATCCTCACTTCCTGCCGTTAACGAGATCTCCTTGCCTCGTTCCATCCTTCCTCCCGGGAAGTACAAGGCCACCCTTCACGGGTTTTGTGATGCCTCGGAACGTAGTCACGCGGCCGTGGTGTACTTGCGCACAGTCAGTGCCTCAGGTCAGGTGAGGGTTTCCCTGATCTTGGCAAAGAGCAAGGTCGCACCCCTTCGGACATCTCTGACCATCCCAAAATTGGAGCTCTCGGGAGCAGCCCTACTTGTACGCTTATTGAACCACGTGTCTAACACTTTGGGTAAAAGCATTTGTATTAATGGGACCTACGCCTGGACAGACAGCCAAATTGTTCTTTGTTGGTTGAAGGCTTCTGTCCACACCTTGGAGGTATTTGTCGCTAATCGCGTTTCCCAAATCCAGAAATCCGAAGTCAAACTTGTTTGGAGACACGTGCCAGGTGAGCTCAACCCCGCTGATTGTGCTTCGCGCGGATGCTTGACGCCTAGTTTGATAGGTCATTCGCTGTGGTGGGGTCCGGAATGGTTGAGTCCACCAGAAACTGATTGGCCTCGAACGCCAATTTTGAATACTTCTAATTTGCCGGGTCTACGAACACTCGCTCTTGAGAAGGTAGAATGCTCCTTCGACCCCGATTTTTTGTTGAATCGTTACAGTTCCCTCGACAAGTTGTTAGGTGTCACTGCTTGGATAAAGCGTTTTGTTTTTAATTTTAGGCACCCACAACAGAAACGACTGACACCGTTTCTCTCACCACAGGAACGACAGGGGTCCATCACCTTTTGGGTTCATTCTGTGCAATTGGCGCATTTTGAAAAGGAGATTGCTATCCTTAAATCAGGGAGATCGAAATTGTCGGGAGCTGTCTCTAAATTGAACGCCTTTTTGGACGATACGGGTCTCTTGCGCGTTGGAGGGCGTCTCAAGAACGCCAACCTCCCTTACGGGGCTCGTCACCCCCTTTTGTTACCTAAGGACGGTCATTTGGTACGCTTGTTGGTAACTGACCGTCACCTTAAAAATTCGCATGCTGGTTGTAATGCTTTGTTGGCCATTTTGCAACGCGAGTTTTGGATTTTGTCTGCCCGAAGAATTATTCTGAGTGTAGTCTTTCGCTGCATCCCTTGCTATAAGCTCAAGGCTTCTACCATGCAGGCCTTGATGGGAGACTTACCGGCAGATCGCGTAACTGAGAGCAGGACGTTTGACGGTGTTGGCACGGACTTCGCTGGTCCCTTTTTGGTGAAAACGTCGACACTTCGAAACAGCAAGACTGTTAAGGCCTACTTGTGTGTTTTTGTTTGTCTCTCCACAAAGGCTCCACACTTAGAACTGGTCTCCTCGCTTACGTCCGAAGCGTTTGTAGCCACATTTGACAGATTTGTATCCCGCAGGGGGCTGCCTTCCTTGATCCGTTCTGACTGCGGCACTAACTTCAAGGGCACCTATAATTATTTGAATGATGTTGTTAATTTCCTTGAAACCAACAAAGCTGATATAGGTGATAGGCTTGCCCGACGTGGGATAAATTGGTTGTTTTCCCCACCAAATTGTCCACACTGGGGTGGTATATTTGAGGTCGCCGTAAAATCGGCCAAAAGACACTTGCGCAGGACAATCGGTGAATATGTCCTTACATTTGAGGAACTCGCAACTGTTTTTTGTAAGATCGAGGCCGTTTTGAACTCTCGGCCGTTGTGCCCGATCTCCTCAGATCCGAAAGATTTGGAGGCCCTTACACAGGGCCATGTTTTGATTGGTCGCCCACTTGTCGCCTTGCCTGAGTACCCCTACATTGATACGAGACCTGGTCGTCTCTCGCGCTTTGAATTGGTACGCCAGATTACTCAGAGCTTTTGGAAACGCTGGAATTTGGAATATTTGCACATACTCCAGCAACGCGTTAAGTGGACCGACAAGACCGATCCACCCAAGATTGGTGACCTCGTTTTGATCAAGGAGGCTAACCTTCCGCCACTCAGATGGCGCAGGGGGCGCATCCTTCGTTTGGTAACTGGGGCTGATGGAGTTCCCCGATTTGCTGAGGTCTTGGTGGACGGTTCGATTCTGAGGAGAGCGGTTGCAACATTGTCACGTCTACTAACCGATTAGCGGACCGGTAGGCCGGTCCGGGGCAGGTGGATGTTTGAAATAGAATTAGTTTTTATTATAAGTTAAATCGATTAGATCGATTGAGTAACATTTTGTTTAGTCTATTGAAAATTTCTGACAATGGTCACACTGAACTGTCACTTCCTCCCGCTTGAAAAATTAAGACGCCGTTTGCTGTCTCGCGTGGGTTGTAATTGAATTGAAATAATTGATCGCCATTTGAAAAGCACATCTTATAGATTGCCGCTTTTGACTTCCGGCAAGGTTTGTGACATATTGAACATTTGTGAAAAGTTATGAGCACACCTTTTTGCATTTTGTGTGAATTGTTTAATTGAACTAAATTGAGTAAACTCTCGTAAAACTGCCGCTTTTGATTTGTCCGGCACTGATCAGTCCGCAGTGTTGATCAATTTGTGATATTATATATATGGAACACTGGCATTTTGAGAAATTGTGAATTTGGATTTGTTAATAGACGCTGCATTGGAGTCTGGTAAAGTAAAGATAATTCACTTGCTAATATTGGCCAATTTTAGTCTTGTGTGTATCTAACTTGCCTCCAGGACTCCACTCAAGAACATCACCAGGAGATATAAGGTAAAATTTTCATGTACCTACTTAATGCTTGTATTCGCTGTGCAACACAGTGCATTTGTGTCTGAGATTTGTTGTGGCTGACAAGGGCTGATGAATAGAGTCACGCTTCCACAAATCTGCTGCAATTAATCCCAGCTCTTTCTAGCCAAATTCTAGACAAACCATAACTTTCGTTTTACTTACATTCACTTTCATTCCTTTCCTCTCTAACGCACGATGCATGATTGTTACCATCTCCTGCAACTCCTCCACTGAAGACGCAAGTATAACCTGATCATCAGCATAAAGGAGGCATTTGACAAGTAACTCATTCATCCTTAATCCACAATCACTTGGTTTCAAATCTTGCAAACAACTGTCCATGAAGAGGTTGAACAGCCACGGCGACGCTACACATCCCTGTTTAACACCTGTGTCGATGGTAAACCAGTCAGTGTATGCCCCGTTTATCCTCACACAAACTCTAGAATCCTCATAAAGGGATTTCATAGCTCGAATGAGGTCCACCCCATACATCGACAGTACCGACCACATTTCATTCCTCACCACTTTATCGTAAGCCTTTTCCAAATCCACGAATGCGCAGTAGAACTTTCGACCTTTGGCCAAAAATTTCTCAGCTATGCATCGCAAGGAAAAGACTTGATCCGTACACCCCATACCCTTTCGGCAACCCGCTTGTACATCCCATATTTTCTTGTCGGTTACTTTCATAACTCTTTCAATCAGTACCTTCGCATACAATTTGCCAACAATGCTGAGAGCTTTATATGTATATTTTATAATATTTATACTTAGTAATATTGGTATGTAAGTAAATAAGTATTATATATATATTATTAGTTCTGTTAAACTTATAAGAATTCACTATTCCATGAAGTACACCATAACCTACCCATTCTCTCTGTTACTTAACCATTTATTCCATTCTTAGTTGTCTGGCAGAAATCGCATTTTGCGATAAGACCGCCCTTGTGCCACTAGTTTTAAGTTCTTTATTTGATCATTGTATTTGTATTTCTGTTTTTCTAGTATACAATAAAGAATTTTTATCTTATCTTATCTTGTATGCAAAATGCTGGACATGGAACAAATGTCTTTCAAGTACGTTATGGAGAACCTTCAGCAATGAAAGCTTCCACACGATATTTTTACTGCTTTATAGTAATTATTGCAATTTAATACGCATATAAAAGTCGAGGAAGTGAAAGAGGTTTTATGATAGTACTATAGTACTAGGCGGCAAACGACCTGATGGATCGCCTGATGGTAAGCAATTACCGCCGCCCATGGACACAAGCAACACCACAGGAGTCACAAAGTGCGTTGCCGCCCTTGGGGTTGGGAAAAGGGATAGAAGGAGGAGTGAGAAATGGGAGAAGGTAAGGGATGGGAACTCCGGCACCCTCACTCACCGGACGAAATGCAACAGTTAGGTACCGTTAATTTACGTCAATTTTCTGTGAGAGGGTAGTACTTCCCCGTTCGAGCCGTCCCATTCAAGCTGAAATCAGCAAAGCTCTACTACCTGTATAAAATTTGGTTGTGTTTGAATTGGATTATTTGGCGTTCCATAGTCTCTACCTACCCCAATGGGAGACAGGCGTGACGATATATAGATAGATAAATTCGTTTCTAAGTATCAGTGCGCGCTGTGGGGTTGCACCTGAGACCATCTACGTACCAGTCTTTTGGACTCCCCATCAGGCCGGTACCGTTGCTCTTTGACACCTTTCAAAGGCACAAAAATATTAACCAACACGAAACAAAAATATCCACCCTCAACAGCGTCATACATTTTTAATCACGAAACAAACACGAAACTTACTTTGAAACTCAAATGACAGGCAAAAATATAACGTTGAAGCATCGCTCATAAGTTGTTGGAGTGGTCTTAGTTGTTTAGAGCCGACATTGGCCGAGCGGACTGCTCCATAAAAAGCCGAGAGCGGCTGAGAGCCACTTCACAACCATATTGCGCTCTTTCCCTGAACAAAAAAATGGAAACCTTCACTTATTGCTATGGCAGTTTCTATTCAAATATAATTTGTACGGATAAGTTTTAAAGTGTTGTTTTTTGAATAAGTTTTTAATAAAAATGTAAGTTTGCTAATTTTGTTTTGTAATTATAATGACTTGAATTCCGCTTTATGAATCAGACTATAAACATTATAATTAATTTTGCTTTTTAGTACCTAATAAGACTGGAGGTAGTACTATAGTAAAACAAATTTTATAGCAAATATGTACATAGCCGCTACAACATGTACATAGGCGCATAAACATGTACATAGACTCGAGTGTAGTCACATAAGGGCCTCTAGACCTAAGAATGTTTAGACATAGAGTATACGACTGCCGGCACGAGGCAACATTTTCAAGAGAAAGGATTACGGGCCTTTAATCTTTTATATTCAATCGATATTCAAGTACGAAATAAATATAAAATATCACCGATAAAAATACTTCAAAGTAAATAAACTAGTAAGAAACGAAACTCGAATCCGTCTGTAAAACTTTAAATATTAATCCTTCTAAATTGTAGGCGAACTGGGGCTAATTAGTTACACGTTGACCTTTAGATTGAATTTCAAAGATCAAAGTTCAACTAGAACTTGAAAAACTAACAAAACTTAGTTTGAGTTACAAATGGTTTTAAATTCATTTAAGCTACTTCGTCATTCTTAAAGTGGTGTAAAAGTCTTTTAATGTCGGAACGTTTACAAACTGGTTCATAGGAATAACTGCTGTTGCAAACCCGAAATGTTCGTGAAGATGAATGTTTGATTGTTAGTCATCCACACACAAACTCTGAACCAATTTTGATGAAATTTTGCAGTAATAGGTATAGCTTTCCTATTGTTACGATGACCGACCTTCCACATTCCTATTACTACACAGATGCCGAAACTTTGGGTAGGATCTTTGAGCGTAAAAATAAACATTTCGAAACTGGACGTAGTAGGGTTTTATTCCGTGTCCAGTTTTTAATTTATTTTGTACTACAAGATAACTCGACTGCGCTCCAATGTATAAATACCTCTAATCTAATGAAATGAAGAAGACAGTATTCTAGATCTCAACTGTGCAAAACTCGTTACGTAAAACGAAAAATTAAAATGTTTTTGTTCCTTGAACGCACTTTTAGGTCTCTTAGCTATATCTTTGACCTTAAAATATAAAAACGAGTGATAACAATCAAACCTTTTGCAAAACCTCACACTCTTAAAATATTGCAGTTGTCGTCAATTGATAATAGAGGGTGTGGTAACGCTATATGATTTCGACATAAAATAAAACTTTCCCCCACAAAAAACGTTACGAGTTGCCACTAAAGTCGAGATTCATGTTGAGTTATGGTAATGCTTGTTTGACAGACGTATGGGCATCCAATACGTCAGGTGTCCACATGTGTTTGTGACTCACTCCAGTCACTCAAAACATCGGTCCCCGTCTTATTTGGATTGCTTGTTTGTGCTTACTGTGTGGGTTAAGTTTTAGCGGTTTGTAGTTTTATTGGTGAAGACATTTTGAAGAATTCAGTTGTATGGATGTTGAAATTACGTGTGAATGTACTAGAATAGTACTACGAGAACGATAAATTATATTACATCATGATGTATATTTATTTATTAAAAATTAATTTATGGAGCTTTCTGAAGTAACTTATAAAAATATAAAGGATTAGAAAAGGTGTTAGTATATTTTATGAAATACTAGAGGACGCTAGCAGCTACACCTGCATTTTTTTTAAATTTACCCGTTTTGGCCGATTCCGTGGCAATTTCGGGAAATCCCTTCTTAGTGCACCCCTTCGGTCCCCAAGGAACATCCATGCCAAATTTCAGCTTCCTGCGCCCAATAGTTTCGACTGTAGCTTGTCTGTCATTCAGTCAGTAACGCAAGGATTTTAGAAAGATAAGATTATTAAATTGTGCATAATTATTATGCATTACAAATTCCAATATGTCTCTATCTCGTCTTAGTATATGGATTGTGTGACTAAATATTGCTTGAAATGAAATTAAATTAAATGAAATTATTTATTTGCTTGAATGTGGTGTTACAGATGTCATAATTTAAATAATATTGCTTTCGGCGTATTCTGTCCAATGGGACGTGCAAATGGTACAAAAAAATATCATAATGGCATTACAAAAGAAAATTAATACATTCTTAGATATACAGTTTTACAAAAAAAATTAGGGTATAAATCTGTCTTCGAAATATTCCTTAATGCTATAGTATGTTTTACTAAGTAATAATTGAAACAATTTCTTTTTAAACACTCTTATGGGTAGTTCTCTTATATATTGGGGGAGATGGTTATATAATTTAATTGCCATGCAGTATGCGTTTCTTCTAACCAGTTCTACAGTTGCAACGTCAAATACGTAGTTCTCAACATTAATCAAGAAAATATTTAAAAGTCTAAGCAAGTAAGCTTAAAGAAAAAATAATAAGTACGTTAAGAAACGAATTATTATTAATAAAGCTCTTTCATACAAACTCACTTAATACCATGGCAAAGCCAAAAACAATACAATTCTTTCTTACACAGCATATTGCACTTGCCATAATATTGCATTGGGAGATTTTGAAACGAATTCGTAGCATTTCCGCGGTTCATAAATGTGTTTCTCACTTTAATCCTCCCTGTCTAGGCATCATGTCAAATTGCGATTGTTTTTGCTGGGTGCATTGCAGCGTAGTTATTATATGTATAAGCTAGCAGTTGGCGGCTTCGCCCGTGCGTAATGACGGACTTTCCATATAAAAATTCAACCCCTATTTCCAAAAACGCGTAAATACATGATCACTTATTTCTAATCAGAAGCTAGTATATGAAATTTCACTTCGCATAAAAACTTTCAAACTTTTCAACTTTCAGACCAATGCATTTAGGGAAGTTGTTGAGATATTGTAGAGAGCTATAATAATAGACAATATTACTAGGTATCAGGTACAGAAAACATAATATAACGATCGTAAAACAAATATTTGCAATAGTGTTATTTTGAAAGTTATATCTTTATTTAAATTGCTGATTCTTTTTTATGCAATAGGCGGCAAACGTACATACGGACCACCTGATGGTAAGCGATAACATAAATGTGCTGCCGGCCTGGAAAAAGAATAGGAGGAGGAGTGGGATGAGGTACAAGGAAGAGGAGATGTGGCCACCGGCCATTCTTCGTCTGTACGTGTGTCATTGCACTGCTCCCAAACAGTAGGGCTTGCTGGATAGTTCAGATTCACAACGTCTAGAGGAATATTAATAGCCCTCAATTTTGGACTCTATTGGTGGCGGTAGGCTGCGGGCGCAGTTGTTGGCATCATCCAGTGTCTATATAAAATGTGTTGTAGTGGGTAGTCAACGAACTAGCTGATCTCTAAAATGTTCGGGTTAGCATCCTGCTGCAGCTGCGTCATTTCGGTGCCGGTACAGACTGTCCGTGACCGCTTGCTGAGTCTGGTATTAAGTTCAGCGCACCGTGCTTGCACTTTAGAGAGCACGTGGTTCATTTACGTAAAGTGTTGACTCACTGCAAGAATTGTTAGGCTGTATCGGAGACCTTCAGGCGGCCAATAAACTCCAACACCAAGGTCAGGCCAACGAAAAGAAAACACAAGAATAAAATACAAATATACATATCATAAAACCGGAAATATATACAGCACATTATCCATACGAAGCCAAAAGTAAACAACACTACAAATCTTCCGTAATTGTTACGATGTGCGACACAAACCATAAGACATACTTCAGCTTGGTTTTATGATCTACCCCGCGGTATAACATTCTGCATTGTAATTTAATATGGAATTGTATGCGACGAATATGCAGGCTCACGACACCCTGCGGCCAGATGCTTTTGTTCATGAAAGTTAGTAAGTTTTACATTTGAGACTTGGAACACAAAACTTTCGTTGCTCTGAAGGTTCTGTGGTGACACACGAAGTTTGGTTATTAGTTTTCACGGAGTTTGGTTATTAGGCTTTATGAAACAGTACCTGAATGCGCGATCTTTTCTCGGTATTTGTGTTTTTATAAAAATGAATGCTGGCCTGATTGATTTATGGTCCCCCAAACAAAATTTCATGTATATCTTTGGAGCCGTAATGGAGGTCGCTCAAAGGTATAAGATATAGCCCTCCATTAAAATCTGAGATACATAAAATATTCAAAATACTCTTTAACTATCTTAAATATGTCTAGATCAAGATGAGGTCAAGTGTTAGTCAAATCAACTATATTTTTTTATAGACGTCGCTGAATATAACTTGAAATTAAATGAAGTAATTTATTTATCACATCACCGCTTAGGATATTATTCATATTGACTGGGCATTATAGATAATATCCAATTTATCATTAAGCGTTGTAACGTAATACTACACGTATTGCGTTATAATATCTCGCAGGCGCTTAACGCCAGCTTAGCCGTTCGCAATATTACCAAATATGGTCATGTTCACTAGCCAAAGGCAGTTGTGAGTCATAGGCCTATATCTATATAAGATGGGTGAGCGATCTAAGTCGATCACTTGCCCTACACACCGTCTCGCTGATGGTTGAAGTGACTATTACTACCTACTATTATTACTATCCTACTTCTACTGTCCCGCTGGGGGTAAGCATATTCTAGTTGTCTGTGTGCCTATACGTTCTGTCCGTAGTATCTGTGTCTCCTAAGCATAACAGCCGATCTAGGGACCGCCTGTTCCTGACCGGTTGTTGTGTATTCTCTATGCTGTTTCCAGTTCTTCCTACGGGCTACGTTCTTCCTACGGGCTACGTTCTTCCTACGGGCTACGTTCTTCCTACGGGCTACGTTCTTTTTACGGGCTACGTTCTTCCTACGGGCTACGTTCTTCCTACGGGAGACGTTCTTTCTACGGGCTACAAGCCACGAGCTGCTGGCGCCGTGCCGCTACTAGCCAGCTGCCACCAAGCCTCCGTTCCTGCCTACGAGCTCCTACAGCCAGGCCACGGACGCCTGAGCCTGACCGCTCGGCCCACATCGGCTGCACCGCCTGGGACCCCGCTCAGCCTGAACCTCGACCACAGAGCTGCCTGCGTAGCGCACCTTGGCCAGCTCATCGGCGACCCTCCGAGCAGCTACCCTGCGAGCGTCGGAGAGCAGCTGGAGTCTACACTCCAGCCCTCAGGCCAGTGCTTACCTAGTTCGGTCATACTGTATGTAAGCGGTAGTGAGACATAATAAAGAACCTGTTCAGCCTAGCAGTGTTTCTCTTGAACCCCGACATCCTACCTGAGATCCTCCGTCTCAGTGGCGCCCAACTCTATTTGTCTCACTTCCAATTACTGCAGTTGTTCTTGTTTAGGAGGTCAGTCTTTGTAAACGAGGAGGTGCAGACATCAGCGAACCGGTACGTACTATTTAACTTGTGTATATCTGTGTTTTGCGGTCTATCTTTAATTTCTATTCTTGTATAACTATTATGTGTTATCTTACTATTGCCTAATTCAAACAACTACCGATTCCCTACGTAACTGTTCGCAATTTGAAATAACCGTTTTTTGTTTTTGCAAGTCACTTATCTATTGTCTACATTTTTACACCGAATCGTCGTAGTTTCTTTGTAAAGCAGAACGATTGCACACGGAGGGCTGTAATATACTTACGTTCTTTTCCTATCAAACACTTCATTTCATCATGAGCACTAACCCCATTAAGTACTTCCTACTTAATAAAAATGAATTGGCCTACGAGGTCGCTATTCGCGGAGAGGAGCCGGCTACCTCTGTTTTAGGTTTACGGAAGCAGCTACCTAAACTACTCGAGCTGATTCCGAATGACGAAATCCTAGAGTCAGGCCTAGACATAGCAGACGACTTCAAGGGAGCTAGCCTGTCAGTTGCCGATTTAGATTCGCGAATCTCTTCCCTTAAGGAACTATACGACCACAACTTGGCGAAGCGAACTACGGCTTTGCACAACCAGGTCTACCACTGATTGGGCAGATTAGACAAATCCGAACCTAAGTACGGCAAGAAAATATACGACCTGACTGAACGCTTTCGGATGCTGTCGGCAGAGCTATCTAAGATAGAACACTCGAATGTTCCGTCGGCGGAAGTCGGAGTTACGATGACTTGCACGGATTCAACCCCTGCACAGGCAGCGTCGACTCCGGTAACTGTTCACTGTGAGCATTTGAGGGTTGGCGAACTATGGAAACTCAAATTCGACGGAACAGGCTGCGTTCGCGAATTTCTACAACGCGTGACGGAATTTAGAACGGTTAGAAATCTACCTGCCAATAAATTATTCGATTACGCTTCTGAAATTTTTACGGGTAATGCGTTACACTGGTTTCGCGGTGTTAAATATTCCATTTCTACATGGGACGAACTAGCTAGTAAACTCACAGCTGATTTTACACCGTACGACTATGATTATAAACTTTTAGCCGAGATTCGTAATCGTACTCAAGGGCAAACTGAGGGTATAATCATCTATTTATCAATTATGTTCCAACTTTTTGCGCAATTGTCACCGAACACGGTACTAACCGAACATGAAAAATTAAATATATTGCTTCACAATATTAGACCGTGTTATTCTACAGTACTAGCTTCATGTACTACGGCTATAGACACTATAGACACTCTAAAAACACTATGTCTAAACTATGAGAGGTTCCAGTGTTTAAGTGCACAATTTCACGAACCTAGTTTCCCTACGTCTAACACAGTAGCACCTGATTTAGCTTACATAAATAAAAAGGACACGCACGGTCACTACAATAATTCACAGTACTATAAACCGTCTAAACTAAAAAACTACGCTTCTGTCGCATCTATAAAAGTCGAACCGAACGATACACCTGTGCCTAACCTACAACACTATAATGTCAACATGATATCTAAATCAGCTGTTCCTACAAAAATAACTAATAAGAGGTGTGTGTTTTGCCCGCGATGTCGTTCAACTGATCACTCACTAGGGACGTGCAAGCGAGAACGTTATCCGATATGTTTTAAGTGTGGCCTTAGGGATGTCACGTTCGTAAATTGTCCTAACTGTAAAAATAAATATTTTTCAAAAAACTAATTTACTCGGATCGTAGTTCGTCAAATAAGATGACAAACCCTACCGTTTGTACATCTTCTAAACC
Organism: Euclidia mi; assembly: GCA_944739405.2. NCBI lineage: Eukaryota > Metazoa > Arthropoda > Insecta > Lepidoptera > Erebidae > Euclidia > Euclidia mi. The sequence goes on from OX123192.2 coordinate 30,202,324, forward strand.
TAAATATTTTGACATAGAAGACTGGAAAAATTGGCTGAACACTCTAAAAGTGTATTTTTCCAGTTATTCTGTGGCTGCGATCCGTGATCATAAACCTAATACTGATTTTCGACCCTACGTTAATGTAACCATTAAGAATCTACCCCTTACTGGGTTACTTGACTCAGGTTCTGCCGTGACTATATTGGGCAATAATTCTCATGAAGAAATTGTTTTTAAAAAGAATCTCCCTTTGAATAAGTGTGACAACCCTACTATATTTTTTCGATCGGCGGGTGGTCATCGTTTGACACCGATCGGCTATATCAACCTACCCACCACTTTTGAAAATAAAACTTATAACTTTAAAGCGTACGTAATTCCAGAAGCCACAAGTTCGTTAATTTTAGGTATTGACTTCTGGAAAAGATTTAAATTGTTACCAAGTTATATTTACTCTGTCTCTTTAGCTAATAATGACCCTTGTAGTAATTCCTTGCCTAATAAAGTTAATGCTACCGTGTCAGCTATTGATACTAACACTGATAACGAGACTACTATAACCTCTGATCAGTGGTATACTACAATCTACAATGGCTGTAAAACTCACCTACATCTTTCCCTAATTATTCTATCAGGAATAATAAATTGTACAGATATATGGTATCTAAATGTACACGACGTAAAGTATTCGATTGGAAAGAGGTCCTACATACCTCGGATAGAACTACCGCTATTAAAGAATACCATTCGGAACTCGCTGCGGGTCATTTAGGTATTTTTAAAACGTATAAACGTTTAGCGCAGCGTTATTATTGGCCTGGTATGCACGCTGATGTTTTTAAATTTATATCTTCGTGTGATACTTGTGTCGCACATAAGCACCAAAACAATGGTACTTTATATACACACACATACAACTTACGTCGTAAACTGGCTGGGTTTAACGTGGGTGATACTGTGTGGAAAAGAACCTACGATAAATCATTTGGCAAAAAACTAGCTCCTAAGTTTACCAAGTGTACTATTATGGCTAAAAAGTCACCACTAGTATACGAATTAGCGGATTCGTCGGGTAAATCTATTGGCAGTTGGCACATTAAAGATTTAAAACTAATTAACTACACTGATTCCTAACCTAACTAGATTCTTTTATTGTACCTACCTGCAGTTTGAGTTTCATAGTCACTATCTACTTAGCACTGTCTACAGAAGTTTGGAGGACTTAGTTAGACGGATTTTTCTTGTCTAGACACGAAAAATCCTGCTGTACAGAGCGGGGTATTCTAACGTAATACTACACGTATTGCGTTATAATATCTCGCAGGCGCTTAACGCCAGCTTAGCCGTTCGCAATATTACCAAATATGGTCATGTTCACTAGCCAAAGGCAGTTGTGAGTCATAGGCCTATATCTATATAAGATGGGTGCGCGATCTAAGTCGATCACTTGCCCTACACACCGTCTCGCTGATGGTTGTAGTGACTATTACTACCTACTATTATTACTATCCTACTTCTACTGTCCCGCTGGGGGTAAGCATATTCTAGTTGTCTGTGTGCCTATACGTTCTGTCTGTAGTATCTGTGTCTCCTAAGCATAACAGCCGATCTAGGGACCGCCTGTTCCTGACCGGTTGTTGTGTATTCTCTATGCTGTTTCCAGTTCTTCCTACGGGCTACGTTCTTCCTACGGGCTACGTTCTTCCTACGGGCTACGTTCTTTTTACGGGCTACGTTCTTCCTACGGGCTACGTTCTTCCTACGGGCTACGTTCTTTCTACGGGCTACAAGCCACGAGCTGCTGGCGCCGTGCCGCTACTAGCCAGCTGCCACCAAGCCTCCGTTCCTGCCTACGAGCTCCTACAGCCAGGCCACGGACGCCTGAGCCTGACCGCACGGCCCACATCGGATGCACCGCCTGAGACTCCGCTCAGCCTGAACCTCGACTACAGAGCTGCCTGCGTAGCGCACCTTGGCCAGCTTATCGGCGACCCTACGAGCAGCTACCCTGCGAGCGTCGGAGAGCAGCTGGAGTCTACACTCCAGCCCTCAGGCCAGTGCTTACCTAGTTCGGTCATACTGTATGTAAGCGGTAGTGAGACATAATAAAGAACCTGTTCAGCCTAGCAGTGTTTCTCTTGAACCCCGACATCCTACCTGAGATCCTCCGTCTCAACGTATAACATAATAATATGCAATATTAAAACGCACTTACTCGGAAAATACACAAATTATTGACAGAACAATAAAGTTACTGGCGAGTCAATAATTTGTGTATAACAACAATGATGCCAAATTATGGCATCTGATGATCTGAACCTGATGGCAAGTATAGAAAATATTAGTGGCGCTGATTATTCGTTGGATTCAAATTTATTCTATTGGAGGTTACTTAAAATAACAATATTTTGACGTGACAACGTCTTATAAATTGGTTTGCCGGGTGACACTTCAAGAAACTGCGTTACGCTCCGCTCACGTTATGCGCTCACAATGAGAACGAGTGAGAGGCACGCGTCCCGCCTAAGAGCGAGAGAGACAGACATAAAAAGTGAAAGGCACGCGTCTTTCATCCTTCTTCCTACTATACGAATGAATATTCACATTAAAATTATTTTACCACTCAAAGTCGTTGTCACGTAAAACTTTCGCCCGTATACCGACTTTACAGGCAACCAATTTTTTATGTATATAACATCTAGTACAGAAAATTGTTTATAAAAAATATGGATTATTCCTAATATTTTTAGTAAATAGTGAATTATATGAGATTCCCATCAGACACTACACTAAATACTGAACTCTTGCTATATACATTTTAGCACTGCTTTGGTTGCGAATTAAAACATTCGCCAAAGAATCCGGTGACCGCTTATTATTTAAATTATTTTATAATCACATACATACATACATATACTCACGCCTGTTTGCCGGAGGAGTAGACAAAGACTATGTAACGCCATTTGCAACGATCTTGACGAACCTATGTCTTTTGCTCCATTCACTGCTATCGAATTTCTCATGCATGCTCTTCTCTTCCTGGTACTTCTAACGTACCCTTCTTTATTTATATATATGTGTGTATAATAGTCTAAAATGTCACCAATACTGTACTACGCCCTGTTAAATCTGGAGCGAAACGGATTGAATATGTAGTAAAAATATTACGTAGGCAAGTACATCAGACAGATGCTATCTATAATATCTAGTCTATAAAGATAAAGAGTTCATAATATACCGAACCCAGTTTACTCTTATTTTAAACGGAGTAAAATGTCTGTGAAATAAAGAAGTTGTAAGCTTCCGAAGAAACTTAGGCAAAGTCTTTCTTTTGTTTGTAAACAAAACTTTGTGTGGAACTACAGCCAATTACGAACGTTACTGGCTTGCTATAGCTTAAGTAAGTAGCTGTATCTTGGCTTATTAGCTATGAAAACAGATGTGGGTTTAAAAACTTGAGTTGTAGCCTTGCAGTTTATATTTCAGTAGTTTAAACCCGGAATGTAATACCATCCCAAAGAAATTTAATGTTAGGTAATAATATCTGCTATTCTATCAGACTTAAAATAGTAAAACTGCACACGTTAGTTGTAACAGGGTTGTGTTATCTTCAGTTCCATGAACCGTACTGATAAAAGAAATACAGCCCTATTTTTTGCAGTGACTAAAATATGCTACGCCAGTATATAATCTACAATAGATACAGTTTTCAGATTGTCTGGCTAACTGAACACTGGACAACGAAATTTTACACATTTTCTATAGTTGAAAGATCGTTACTTTCGTGATCATGATGACTGCAATACAAGACTTAATTACTTCAATATAAAGCCACAAAATGAAAGCCCAATGTTGTAATCGTCGTCATCATCATCAGACCTGTATATAAACTTTCCCACCGCTGGGCACTTCTCTCACCACACCACTACGCTGGACAAGTGCAGGGTTGCGGCAGACTCCACATGTTTTTTTACAAATTTTATGCAGAACTCTCTGACTTCCCCGTCAGGTCCTTCACCGTTTAGCAAGTGATAATTGACAATTGAATAATTCTCCATAATCGAATCATCTTAGCCTGGAGATGCCCACTGCTGGACATAAACATATCCAAAGTCTCTTAACATTAACCCATCTCATACTAATAATAATTTTCCTCTTGATGTCTTAGAAATATAAATCTAACCACGACCCGTACGAAGAGTTTATGCTCGTTATACGTCTCGTAGCAGCATTAATTTAAATAAAGACGCTTCTTTGAACAGAGTTATGAGCTTTTACACTAATATCTTTTCGAAAATAAGGATCATAGTAACTTTTTACATGACATAATAATAAATTTAAAATTAACTGAATACAGGGTGTTGATATGCATTTGCAAAATATTTTCAGGGTTGAATATACTACTATAACTGAATTCAAATACACGAAAAAATAAGTCACTAGAACTTATTTATTTTCTTTTGTGAGCATGTATTTTTAAAATCATCTCAGTGTATTGACCGCCTCCGTCACTCAGCTGATCGCCGCACCGCTAGCTCGCATTGCAGTTACTTATCACATACAAGCACACGTTCCTACCGTGCAGTCTTATTCGGCACCTTACAACAGTTTATTATGTTTCATTATCGAAGTAAAATTTAATGAAAATAGGGTCTGAAATTATCGCACACTGTTTGAAATAATTTTAGGTGAATAAGTATAATGTCTATAGTGTATTACTAAAATATTTTGCAAATGCATATCAACACCCGGTATATTGCGATATTCAGGCTCTAAGAGGCAGCGATAGCCTAGTGGAGATACTTTGCCATGCAGAGTAAACCGTGTGTGTATCTTTTGTTTACTTTTTACTCGACTACGGCGAAGCCAAAAGGAAGGGTAATGTTTTTGGCAGTCTATATATGTATATGTAAGTATGTATGTATGTATGTATGTATGTATGTATATGTAAGTTGTATGTATGTTTATATGTTCCACCGTAGCGCCTAAACTACTCAACCGATTTAAATAAATGGGGTGTCAATAGATACGTAATAATGGCCCGGATGACATAGGCTATATAAATTTTATCCAAATTTTTCTATTACGGAATTAATTGTTCAGATTCCAACCTCAAAAAAAATCTGATATAATCATTACCTACGTGTTTGGTATCAAAAGAAAGGTATTGGAGAGCACATTACAAATATGTATATATATTAAACTGCTTCAGTCAAAATATAAGTTTAAAACGCCGTTGTCCTCAAAATTTCGCGGTTCTCACATTTTGGGTTACCTATATTTATTTCTTTCTTCCTATAAATATGATAATGTTATTTACATATTACACGGTTAGTTACTTAGTTTACATCGGGATATGGAAAAGGATTAAATAAAAAAAAATAGTTTTAAAACTTATAACCCGACTACCTACGTCAAAAAGGGGGTCTAAAAAGAACGAAACAAGAAAATAGCTATATATAGTATAAGTACAGTAATGCTCAAACTAGAGCCGTGGTCGCACCTTTTGTACTACTGGTGACATCTCGGGTAGACTTTTATTGTTCTTGTAAGCCACAATCTTCTCATGGGTGTCGTAAGAGCCGACAGAGGGAGCATATTATGCAGATAACAGCACCGTAAGAGAAGGAAAACTTGATACAATCCCTATACCAACCCGTTTGGCCAGCGTGGTATAGTAGGCCAATTCCTCCTTTCAAAGAAGAGGCCTAGTCCAGCAGTGGACTGTTAAAAGCTGATGATGATGATGGTATCATACAGGTGTTATAAATTTAACGTCCAGCATATTCTGCCACATAAGGCGTGCTAATAATAAAAAGACATTAAAACGTTGCTAGTGAATCACATTAAGGATGACATTTTGAATAATTAGCATTACATTTGGAATAGTTAGTGTACATCTCTCGCCTGCACTACACCACTAAGGCGGAGGACATCGTGGAGTACGTGCGCCAAAAGTCCAAGTACATGCCGAGAGTACAGCTGCTGGAGTCGCGACGCAACGTCAACTTCAAGGCGTTTGTGGTGCGGATCCCGACGTGCTTTCTGCCCGTTGTTATGAAGGAGGACTTTTGGCCGAAAGGTGTGGTGTTCCGTCGCTTCCGCGGACAAGTGCCACCAGAACGCACAACATTATCGTGGCCGTAGATAAGTGAAGCAATTTTAACATAGTATATAAGTATATTTCTATTATTTACTAACAAAAATTGTATATTGTATGTATGTTAGTATGTAAGGTATGTATCTAAATAAAAAATATATATGTCAAACCGTTGTCTAGTACCCATAGTACAAGCTCTGCTTAGTTTGGGACTAGATGGTGATGCATGTAATATATGTAATGTGTATTTACTTATTTAAATAAATTGATTGATTGATTGAGTTATCATTACATAAATTAATTAATAATCAATTATACTTAAAACTAAGGCTGATAATGATGATGATGAAGCCACAATCTCATGATGTAAAAAATCTAAAATATTATTTGAAACTATCACAAAAAAGGATTCAGTTGTTATTCCTGCCTAGCAACATGGCAATGTAACGTACACAACATAAAAATAAAATAAACCAGCACTTACACCCAAACGTCCAACCTAAGGGAATATTAATAACATTCTGCATAAAAATATAATAGAATTATGACTAATAAATAAACATAAGTCAATCAAGATTTGGACGACGGAAACATGTATTTACGACCACATTCCATTAACATAAATGAGGTCATCGCCAGAGAAAATAATCCAAATGTTCGGAGATGAAATCTCGTATCTTATAGGGAAAATCTTTCTTACTGTGTTGGCACTTACATAATTATGCATGCCGCGAGTAACCGAGGCTTTCCAAACACGTTTCTAGCTTTATATGACGTAATAGTTGAGTTCTGTTAAGGGTAAAGGAAAACACTGTGAGGGAAATGATTGAGAGTTTCGTATTTTTGTAGAGAAGTCTTCTTATTTGCAGTAAATAAAAGATCTACGATCTAATATTACTGTTGGGATCTTGAAGTCAGCAGTAAATTTTATACAGTAAGGGTTATAGGTACTATTCTTATCTAGACTACTACAACCGCCTTTTTAGACTTGGACACTTTAGTCAAAGCTCTAAGTATATTAATTACTAGCTGCTGCCCGCGACGTCGTCTGCGTGAACGCTTTACAGCACCTAACTATTAAATAAATACCTACGATTATACCTTTTAAAAATACGTGGCAGCGATAGCCCAGTGGTGTATGTAACGGACTGCAGAGACGATGGTCTTGGGTTCGATCCCCAGCTACCCCGGGCACACACCTATGACTTTTCGAAGTTATGTGTGTATTAAAAAATATTAATTAATTATCGCTCGCTTAACAATGTGCCCGGTAGATGGCTATAGGCTCGCCCCGTTTCTTCTTTATATTTCATACCTGCAGAAAGTGTAGTAACACAGGGAGACTGTCTTTTGTAAAATTGACCTTCAAAAAGTGCTGATTTTCAGCCTGCTTTGAATAAATGACTTTATGGTGATTCTGCTGAATTAAGTCATAAGTTGTGACTGAAGCAGGTGGAGAAAATAAGGAATACATAATAGGGTAAAATACATACTTTAAAGGACTTCTCGATATACAACATTAGTGGTTTGGCTCTCCGCAGCCAAAAGGTAAAGAGAGTCAGGACTGGTGACGCGGGAGCAAGCGACATGCTGATACAGGGCACCCGCTGCCCTCAATGTCTGCCTGTGCGACTTATTGATGGTCATCGCGAAGCAAACACTCACGGGGAACTGTATGCGCTTGTATTATGAGGTATGAGAGGAATGCGTGGTATAAATACTGCCTCGCTGACGCCACAACCCGTAAGAATTTCCTAAATGGTGTGTCTGTGGAGCGAGATGATTTTCAAGCGGGTCACGTTACACAACTTCGGAGGAGATAGGTTCTGAAGAAGCATAATCGGGACACCGACCTTCAGCTTGATGCTATGCGCTGGAAGTTCACTTGCTGACTGGGAGTTCAGAAATTCCACGGGATAATGTGTGGCGTTTTCTTGCTCGACGACAGTGCTTATAGAGGTGTAGACCACTTCATTTCACTCAATTTCCGAGAGAATGCATTCGTTAATTGCTACAGCCTGATCATTTTTGGGCGTCAAAATAGGCCACTCACACACTCACGAATTCTGCTATTACGGTATACAGCTGTATAATTCTAAGCTGGATACAACTCTACTGTGAGACTCTGGAAGCACCACCTGTCCACCATCCTCTGGTAGAGTGTCTTCGCCAATACTTAGAAAGACATCTTAGAATTGTTGAGAACGTGCATTGACGCCAAGCTGAGCTCTCATATTAATGGTCAAGCGCAGCATACGAACTCGTGACCACAACAAAGATAATTTCAACGAAGCATTCACCTTATCCGTGTGGTGATGGATTAAGAATACGGAATGTCACTACCCCATATCATCCCATGGGTGTTGTAAGAGGGAGCAAGAACAGCACTGTAAGAGAAAGAAAACTTGATACAAACCCTATACCAACCCGTTTGGCCAGCGTGGTATAGTAGGCCAATTTCTCCTTTCAAAGGAGAGGCCTAGTCCAGCAGTGGACTGTTAAAGGCTGATGATGATGATGACTTACCTCGTTAGCCCTCGATCCCCGCGTCACCACAGGAAGCGTTTGTCGGGAATCGTCACTGAACAGAACTGTGACCACCTATTAAATGCTCGTTCCTGCGGATGTCCTGCAGGGTTCTGTCCATGGCCTGAACTGCCTTCCTATTGGCCATCGTACGCTAATCCCATACGATCAGAGAGCAATCCTTGAGCATGTGTCCCTTATCACTGTTACGTGACACACCACAAACGGGTATTATGGCGCTCTCTAAATCGATGGGAATTTTAAACATGGTATGTGCTGTCTTGCCACCCAGAAGCAGTGTGGCAGCGATTGCCGGCGACGCTACAGCAATGACAATTTTGCCTTGCCTCCTGACCTCTGCAAGTATGCCAGTAGTAACAAATGTTTTTCCTGTTCCACCAGGAGCATCCAAGATAAACATTTTAGCCTGGCTTTGCCCAACGCTTTCAAGGACGGTGTCGTAAATTCGCAAGGTGGTCATTTCAAATTGTCTCAGCGTTATACTCCCAATTTTCACGGTCTTGATGCGGTGATGATTGGAAAGCTGGGTACAAATATTTGACCAGTGGATTGCCGCTGATAGTAATGACCACGTCTTGAAGTGAACTGAGACAGGTTTCAGCACGCGGTCATCAGTTACTTCGACTTCGTCTCTAGTAACAAGCCTCAAAGCTCGTAGAAAATCTTGAGACAGATGATGGCGATACTTCTCCCAGAAAGCTACCGCGTTCGCGACTCCACAAAACACCAAGATGACGTCAAACAGATGACGCATGCGGCTGGGACTGTCACTGACGCTCGCCTCCGCGAGGTTGTCATCCCAGTATTGGTCACTGTCGAGAAAGTGACGTACTACGCAGGCTGTGCGGTAAGTGGGATACTCCAAGCCATCAAATGTCCTCAGAAAGGCGAAAGACGTTGGGCTTCGGACCGTGTGAAGTAACAACCGCAGAAAATAGCATTCGACATTATTTGTGTGTACGGTATAAACTCTACAAAATGCGGTGTCCTTGAAACTTCCCGGAAAACCTTCCACAGCACCTCCTCGTCAACGTCGGTTAAATACACCCTTTTGCTTGTCGTACGTGTAATATGAAGGCATCTCGTCATACGTAAGGGACCTCCCAAACTGATCGATTTTACAGAGCCTGAAAAATGCCAAGAGAGTTGTTTGATGCGGATTTTCCAAGTGCTCAGCAACGCTGTCGGGATCAAAATATATGCGCTGGCCGTTCTCTAGGTGGTCGTGTAAATGCATTACGGTAGGATGCTTCTCATGTATAGAGAACACCAGTATCCGCCAAACCGCTTCAGACGTAACAATAAATAAATGGCTGTGTGTGAGAAAAAATAATCTAGCTAGTTCCACATGTCACTAATGTTTATATACAGTTAATCCAAACAAAGGTACGTGCTATATGTATATCCCGGAAGACAATTTAAAGCAAGTTTACATGCGACATGAAAATATAATTATTAAGAAGCAACAATTACACCAATGTGACCAAAATGTTTATGTTGTACTAACTCTATTACTATTTATTCTGACAGAAATGATGTAAGCAATCAAGTGTGGCGATGGTGTAGTTAATTAATTAAATAACTTCAACTAATAGTCTTGCTCATCTCTGAAACGAATTAAAAATATAAATTTTAAGAAGAAAATGTACAACTCCATCTATGACTTTTGAAAACAACTATTAACGTCGCCAACATGTTCAAATTTAAATTATTTCATATATCCAAAAAGGGCTTACACATCTATTTCGACTAGATGTTTTTGAACTCTGAAACTAAGATGGCGCTGCATTAAAATTGTCTTAATTCTAATAATATTCAATTAATTATTTTTATCAGCCTAAGTTACTTATATTGCGTGATTTTTATAGTGTGAAGCTAGCTTATAGCATAGTTAACATAATAACAACATTCAAATATGCATTGTTACATTACACGTTGTTACAGAATGCGTTGGAGAAATAAAGGTTCTCTGCTCGTTCCCTGTAGGTCAAAGCGTGATAATATGTAGCCTATGTGGTGACCCGACTTTTTAATAATATTTGTGCCAAATTTGAAGTAAATCCACGCAGTACTTTTTGAGTTTAGCCCGGACATAAGGACAAACAGATAAACAGATAAACAGACAAACAGACAAACAGACAAAAATTCTAAAAACTATATTTTTGGCCTCGGTATCGATAGTAGATCACACCCCAAGTATTCTTTAAAAAAAATATTCAATGTACAGTTTTGACTTTCCTACCATTTTATTATATGTATAGATGATTATAATTGATTGCTTCTAAGTAATCACTTATAATTATACATAATTAGAGTCCAGTGCCTCCGTGATCCAGTGGATAGTGTATTCCACTGCTGATAGGAGGCCCCGGGTTCGATTCCCGGGTTGGGCAAAAGTGTAACTGGGTTTTGCCGAATTCTCAGTAGCAGCACGGAGTCTGGTAATGTGCCCGGTAACGGCAATAGGTTCGCCCCCTATTACGTGGCATCTAAAAATTCATGACGAAATATGGGTGTAATATTACGCCTCTGCCTACCCCTTCGGAGATACAGGCGTGAGTATATTATATATATAAAAAAATTGAGTCCAACTCTAAGTATAGTTGAACTCCAATTTAAGAAATACTGGTTCTTTTTGAAAAAAATGTTTGTTGGGTATAGATAGCCCAATTACCGAAGGCTATAGGCTATACAGCACGCTATGGGCCACGGGTGCAGAGCAGTAACCTAGTTAATAACGCGAGTTCAACCACGGTCTCAGCTAGTTATGTTACATACACGTTCAGAACCTATTTGTATGAGCTTAATTGTATGTGAAATGGTTGAACTGAACACGTTCATTAAAAAACGAAAACATGTTTTCTCATTAGCCTGTGCCACAAACGTTTTAAAATTTAATTAATCTGAAACAACACTGTATTTGCCTGAAGAATATTGTAAGCTGTAAAAATGGAAGAGCAAAATATTATTAATGCTCAAACTTCAAACAATCATCGTTGTCTGATCATCGCAAACAACCGGTAATTAGCTTAAGCATACAAAAAGTTTTATATAAATATTTTCTCTATATTAAATTATGCTTGAAATGAGAAATACAGTTGTATCTTTATTTCAGTGTATTTTAAAAGCTTCCTATGGCATTACATTGATAAAATAATGTAACCAAAACGTGCAGCGAATGAGTGAAGAAAGAATGACGAATTAAATATAGAAGGCAAATGTGTATGGGCAAATCGGTCGCGGTAGACGTCGTAGGACATTCGTTGACCAAATTGGGGACGTCGTGAAAAATGGATATGTTCGAGACACCTATAACCGGCGATATAGTATGAAAAGATTAATGAATGTAAAGGAAGCGCGTGAGATTTGTAAGGATAGAAGCTGTTGTCTCCTCCTACCTCTAAGGGATTAAATCGTGAGTATCTGTATTATTTTCAATGAAGCATTTTCTTAAAATACATGGCGTATAAATTTTTAACACAATTTATATGTAACGGATTCTTAGATCATAATTATAACCTGGTTACTATAACTTGAAAAATAGTTTACAGTACGTTACGTCCAACAAAATAATAATTTTATCTTAAGGTAGTTTGTTTGTTTAGTTTTTAAATTATTATTAATTTCTTATTTATGTAAAATAACGCAAATGGAAATTTGGCGTAGGTAAAGATTATACTAAAAATCAATATCTTGTCCTAACATATCGTCACAGAGCCTAAGAATTTTTACGACAACGGCTCTCACTCAGGAAGCATTATTTACTATTCCAACCCTCAAAGAGGGTTAAATACTTGATGACGGTTTGTTCGATAGTCCGTTATTTTAAAGTCAACGCTATGAAAATTTGGACAACGGCTAGTATATAGCGGTAATTCTGCATTCTAAATACTTTAAGATCAATTAAATAAAACGGTCAAAGATTGTGCTAAACTGACGATGTCAAACTAAGGGAAAATTTAAGACCTATTTTTATGAAAGACTCATATTTAGATCTCTACAGCACCCACTAGTAAACAAATAGCGTTATGACACCCAATTATCAGTAAAACAACGTTTTGGCATCAATACTGTCTGCCACAATATACTATGACTAGCCGTTTCCCGCGGTTTCACCCGCGTCCTGAGGGAACTACTTCGCGTACCCGAAATACCCAAATATTTTACGGAACCCTATTTTTTCTAAAATAAAATATAGCCTATGTTACTCGCAAATAATGTAGCTTTCTAATGGTGAAAGAATTTTTAAAATCGGTCCAGTAGTTTTTGAGTTTATCCATTACAAACAAACAAAAATACAAATTTTTCCTCTTTATAATATTAGTGTAGAAAACAAACAATAAAAATAAGCATAAGAGCGGAGTATTTTCTTATAATTTTCCCCATCGTTATTCAGTAGAAAAAACGCGGAAATATCGTTATCTAATGCATTGAAGCTTAAAATAAAATTGGCTGGAGTAGAACGTTTTGGGATTTACTTGAACAGCTCTTACCCCTTTAATAAATACATTATTATTTTGTACTAGCCCATTATTATTAGTTAGTAAGTGTAGTATTTTGGCAAGTGTATGGTATTTTGGTTCTACGGGGTCCTAATTATTTTTCGAAAGTAAAGCTAGTCAAAGTTACTCCTTATAACATAGTTACATTATTTTCCAGTTAAATTTACGATCTGTCCAGGCATCTCTGCGATTAGTCTGCACAAACGCGGTCAGCTAAACAGACAATCAAATAGTTAGAGTATTTTGTTTTAAATTTCGCGTTTGTACATTTTCATACGCATTTAGTAAAAATCTGTTATATTGACGTATGCTGAATTATATGAACGCATGTTTTAACTAGCGTTACTTTTTTTGCATTTTTAGGGTCCCGTACCTCACAAAGTAAAAAAAGGAACCCTTATAAGATCACTTTCTTGTCCGTCTGTCTGTCTGTCTGTCTGTCCGTGTGTCACCACCGATTTTCTCAGAAACGGGTGGCAAATTGAAATTTATACCAGATACTGAAGTCTATAGTTCCTATTAGGTGTATAAAAATCAAGGTCCTGGGTCAACCCGATAAAAAGATATCGTGCAATAACTTGTAAGTACCAAAATTAAACTTAATTTTCAACTTTTTTAATTAACGGAATTTTTCCTTTATTTGTGCTGTAAGACCTTGGTTTAACCAAAATTGACAATTCTAGGTCAACCGTAAGTACCCTATAGGTTTTGGGTCGAAAACCTATATGGTAGTTCCCGTTGAACTAGAATCACGAAATTTGGCCAAAAGCAGGGTCTTACAGCACAAATGAAGGAAAAATTACAAAAAATAAAATAGTGGAAAATTTAAGGGTCTCCCCATACATAGTAGACTCCACTTAAGATAGTCCTCTAAGGTTTATGGGCGCTCATACAGATTTAGAGGACTAGCGTAATTAGCACCAACCTCAAATAAGGTAAATAAATTAAATTGTGCTACTGTGTGAAAGAAAATATTTATTTGCAATCAGCGAGATGAATAAAATACAGTTGAGATGGTAAACAAAATGTCTCTGATTAATAATAATATGTATAATTGTCGCTTAAACGGACAAGTCAAGTCACGCATGCGCGTTACCATTTGTTCGCGATAGACTGAAGATGTCACGTCGAAAAACGAATTCATCTGTAATTTGAAAAGTTGCTCGAGAGTTATTAGTTACTTATTTTAAACAGTGCCATAGTTTCGCGAAAAACCAAGGATCTTTCACAGTGCAATAAAACAATATGGCCATTTATTCATAATTTCTTACCAATTCTTATGAATTTTGTAAATAAAAACCTAAAGGGTGCTTTTTGTGGACTTAGATTACTGTAATTTTGCAAGAAGCAAGGTCTTACAGTATGAAGACAAGAATAACTCCAAGAACGGTTTTGTAGATAGGAATGTACTTAAATATTTTCGCGATTACTAGGTACTACAGTTAAGGAGGTCATTCATGTTAACAGTAGAAAAACTTTTCTTATACTTATTTTAGCAATATTCTATAACGGCAGTCGACATAAAAAACGGGCAAAATTCGTCTTGATACGATGCAATGCGTACGGAACCCTCGGTGCGCGGGTCAGACTCGCACTTGTCCGAATTTTTGTTATAATTATACAGCGTGTTTTCACTTTTTTACATTATTTGAGGGTTGGAATGAAAATTGTATAGTTGCTGAGATATCACTGTATAGGTACCTGTGCCAAATTAATTTAATTCATGTTATTATGCACACAAGCTACCATTTCATACAGCACACATATGTATTTCATGCATATGACGTCTGGTCAAGATTGAGATCGCTCTAATACGTCTCGAAGATGATACTATTTACATTTTCCAATTGCACTGGACGGTGATCTGATTTATAAGATGGATCGTCTACACTGCTTACTTATAGAGATAAACCTATGCATAGTATAAAATAAAGTCCCCGTCTTGTCTTGCCCGCGGTAAGCTCAAAATTTACCAAACGGGTAAATGTACAATTTTAACCGATACATAGTATGATTCCTGAGGAAGTTTTAGGTGAATGGGTAAAGTGTAGTCGAAGAATAAATTTATATTACAAAAAATATTTTTAGCTGTACCTAACGATTTCATTTGCTTTCAATATTTGACCTTGAAAACGTCTTACGAACTCTAAAACTATTAAGCGAGGAAAATCATACCAACCATGATGTCAAAAATTTCAGTTTGTGGCTTCAAATAATTATGTGATAATTAAAAGTAATATTTCAGGGTCAAATAAAAACTGTCAGACAGATTATGAATAATCGATTTTAAACTTTCGCGATTTGAATACATCATACAATTTTATTTAAACGGGTCAATTTTATTTAAAATAATACAATTTTATTTTAAATAAAAAACAACTGAGGGTAGCTGCCGAAACCCGCGCTTCACAAGGACGACGCTGAGATGACATCAGTCCTGCCGCGACCAAGGCTGTTGTAAGACGGCCAAATCGTCGGTAAAATATAGGTATTTATACCTTAAATTAATTAAATATCGCGAATAAGACCTGTTTAAATAAAATTGTAAGATTATGAACAAGGCTGATGAAAAATATGTTGTGAAATACTCAAAAATACATGAGCAGTGTACACGTCCTACCCTGACAACGTGGAAATCGGATTACTTTCTCCAAAGCTTTCATATACGTCCAACATTTTACTGATATTTTAATGTATTATTATAAATTGAATATGTATTTTGTTTGTGCAAAATATAAAAGGAAAAATATCGCCAGGTTTCGGAGCTTAAAATCGTTTGCATGATCAAAGGAATAATGATATGAATATTAAATTCAGAAGATCGATTTATGTTCGTGTGTTACATTCAGATTCAGTTTTACTTATGTATACAAATAAAATATTTGTACTCCGTGGAATGTCATATTATTATTTATTTCTTGGTCTTAAATTTTAAAGATACATCTTGCACTATGAAAAAAATAATAGAACCAGATAGAGTTTCACTTGGATGTGGAAATATTCAAGTAACGGACGTAAAAACACTCAGATTCACAACAAACCTGTATTGATCGCCCAACATTTTGATTTATATACTCAACGAGTCTGGACATACATTTACAGGTGTATACTGTTAAAACCTCTGGTCACCGTACCATAACGGTCTAATCATTGTAGTCGAAACTTAGTCCTCCAATCTTTAAGCTCAGTCTGACTTCCTGTATGTTAGAAGTGTGCATGGATCTTCAGGTACGTCAGAAATAACGTATATGAATATCAATACAACAAAATGAATATCTACACTTATTTTTAAGTCTTCATTCAGAAAAATAAATGCCCCTTTTAATGTAATTGGCTACGATAGTTAAAATCCATTATGAAAACCTAAAATCTATTAAGAAAACTAATTCATTTCATAGCATTTACAATTTTATTCTTAAATATGTGCAGTAAAATTTATTCTAATATTCATTTTAAGAAAGATGTGATAGTCAAGGAGATCATTGAACTATTAAATTAAAATTGTCTTTGTTTCGAACCTCAGACATAAAACTTCAGTTTGTGTACTTATCGAATCCATGTAACCTGCAATATTGCTATAAAAATGAATGACGTTCTATAAAAATATCTTTACTGTATTATTTTATTTTTATTAAAATAATAACACACAACATTCTGTAACTAAAAATATTCATCCCAAAAAGTTTTATGTTAAATTGTTTAAATTACACGTATTATTCGTAAGCTACGAGAATAAAAATGTATATTTTGAAATGTTTATTCTTAATTTTAGAGGAGCCAAGTATAATGATGACAGGACTGTTATAAAATATTGTGAATACGACTCTACTTATTACAATATTGTAGTTTATAACGTTTAATGGCGTATGTAACAAAATATCGGTTCACCTTATGTTCGCTAGCAACGCAAGCACGGGTTTGTGTTATGGATACTAAGGTCTAATATATCGTTTATGGATAGGCCGTATCTTCCAGATAAACTGTGACGGACACCATGTCAACAATGGAGTAACTTTATTTGTGTCAAATTATGTGGGTTTGTGGAAAGAGCTTTGTGACCCATAACACAGTTTAACTTTAAAGATGGTCGCCATTGCCGAAAATAATTAGTGTAAAATCAAACATGACAGTAAAGTTCATGTGTAACTTATACATATTAAAAAATAAAGCCCCGGTCGTCCTCTCTGTCAATATTTTTGTACGGTTTTCACCAGCAGATGATTCCTGAGGAAGAATTAGGTGTACAATTCACGCGAACGGCGCCGTAGCCGTCTCGTTCATACTACAAATATCGAAGTACAAGTATCGTCTATCTTTCACACTTATATTCGCAGCTGTATCTGTATTGTTTAGTATATTGATATTTATTGTATGTGCATAAAGTATGTATTCATTTGTACTGTCTTTAGGTAGGAATAACCATTATGTATGCTGGTACATATATACCTACTTATGTATATATTTGTATATATGTGTGTATGTATGATTAATAATAGTATATGGGCATTTTAGGTATGTTATTGAAATATTTAGTTATATAATTAGTTACATAGCTACACCATCGTCACAAAATATCTAACAGCATTCTTGTCCATCCTAAAGTTGCCTGGAAGAAACCGCCCTTGGCGATAAGGCCGCCTTTATAGATTTAATTTACTTTTTTTGGTGTACAATAAAGAATATTATCTATCTGTCTATCTACAAATAAATCTATCCGTAATTCCAATACTAAATATGTAATGTAATTTCGTCTGCTTGCCCGTTACATTTCCACATCGAACCCGGTGAACTAATTTTGTTGGAAGGCAAACTTTATTAATTTGACTTGACCGTTATTCGAAGCTTATTTAATTTGAGAAAGGCACTACGTTTCCCGCCATATATATCTGTCTCTTTCTCTCTCGTATTCCTCTCTTTCTATCCCCACCACCTGGCAGAGTGGGGGCTGCGCTGAGTGAGCCGCCATCTTTATGCCTCATTGGCGTCTTGTTTCCCGCCGCGTACGGTTGTGTTAACAAAAACGTTACCACAATACTGTTATTTATTTTAAAAAAAATATATTATTAAGTACCTACGAGTATATTAAATCGATTCTATATTTTTGAATAATTTCAATATTTTCGGTTGGAGTTTTACGTGTGGTGCAACATGTGTGTGGTTATAAGAAACCTAGTGGTATAAAGTCCCCACAGGGCAACACGTGAGTAATTTCATAATTATATTTTACCAAAGAAATTTGGGTCCACAATTAAGTAGGTACCCACATTTTTAAAAAAGTGTGAAAATAATTTTACTAACGGTTTTTACCGTTCGTATTAATTTTAAACGTTTTCGTTTTTAGAACGAATAATTTTATCGTGCTTTAATTGAGTGATTGGAATACACTTACCTAACCTTAATTAAAAAAAAAATATGCGACGGTTTTCTTTCTGACCGTTATTGTTGTTCTAAAGCTGTTCTGTTTTAGAATGGATAAAAATTCTGTACAAAATCAAGTGACCGAACCAGGACCATCTGGTATGCAGGGTAAGTTACGATGTAGGAGCTCGAGTTTAACCAGTAGTTCCCAGAGCAGTTCTTCATCTTCTTCGTCATCATGCTCCTCAAAGCGTCGACGGATTCATCACGGAAAAAAGAGGAGGGGAAAAAACGAAGACATTCAAAGCAGGAGTATCGGAAATTATCAAAAGAGGTACGTGACCTTCGCAAATCCTTTTATGTGATAATGAGCGTCGAGTTCAAATTAGTGATCACTACTATAACGATTCCATGTCTATTAATTCTGGTGACAGTCGTTGTCTTTACGAAGAATTAGGTGATAACGCCTCGATTACTGACGCACCTAGCGATGTTACTTTTAATATTCAAACAAAATTAAAAGAACCTTCCATGCCCAAAACTTCTGAACACCATTTGAAACTGCTATGTAATTTTCAACATTCGGATACTAGTAACTGGAATGAAATTAGATATTCTGAAACTCGAAAGGCGTATAATCATAAACCGGGTTTCATGGATATTGATATAAATGAAGGCCTTCCAGTCTCCCCACCACTTGATATGCGCTGATAAAACCTTTGCTGCTTTAACAATGTGCATTTTAAAGCAAGAGGAGTCGCTTCTGAAGGTATTACATGATTTTGCTCAGTGGTCTAAAGGGGTTTACCTCAGATTAAGAGGTCATTAATAATAAGTTAACAGAACTTATAAATTAAGGTGATTTTCCAAACAACCGCCACAGATTTTTTACAGCTTGTTTGTGGCCATCGCGCAGAGATATTGCAAATGCGCCGAGACTATAATAAAACAGGTAAAGGAGCCATTAATAAAATCTGCGCTTAGGAAGATTCCTCCGGCATCTACAAACTTGTTCAACGCAGAAAAATTCACAGCCGTTTTGGAAAAAACGGGTGGAGTACGAAAATGTTTTTGGCCGCTAAAGAAGTCTAACAACTCTACCTCGCAGGTAGAGAGACACAAAACTAGCGTCTCCTCGCAGGAGTACGCAACCCGAAAAAGACCCTCGCAGGGTTGTTGACATGGATTATGCCACGTGCAAGGCTGTTGTCAAACTGCACCACCCCGCAGGGTGGTTTTAACTCTCACTAAAATGGACATAGCTCTCATTCGGTCGCACCGAATAATCGGAGTCTTTCTCGTAGACGTGGACGTCGAGAAATAACCCTCAAGCAGCGAAATCAGTCCAAATCTGGGCAGAAACGAATATCATCGCCGCCCAACAACAGAACAGACGTCAAACGTCGAAAATACTGACATGATGCAGTTCAAAGTAGGCCGTCTAGCAAATTTTTTAACTCAGTGGGAACAACTTGGAACTCCAAATGTTATGCTAAAGATGATATCGGAATATCGCATACCCTTTCGTCAAAGGCCTCCAATGATCAATCCAAGGAACATTAAACAGAGCATGTTGGTTCCTTATTCAACAGAGATGACTGCTGTCATCGAGAAAATGAAGGTTCAAGGTGTCCTCGAACGAGCACATATGTCTCCAAGTTTCCTCTAATCAATGTTTTTAGTCCTCAAAAGCGACGGCTCTGCTCGACCCATTTTCAACTTGAGGGCCCTCAATCAATACGTAATAACCCAAAAATTCAAATTAATGAATGTTTCTCGTGTGCCAAAATTCCTTCAGGAATGAGACTGGCTATGCAAAATAGATCTCTCACAAGCGTACTTTTATGTTCGCGTAGCTCGCAGCCACAGAAGATTCCTACGCCTAGTCTATCAAAGAGAGCTTTTACAAATGACATGTTTACCGTTTGGTCTAAGTACTGCACCCAAGACTTTCGCATCAGTGACAAATTGGGTTGCCCAAATGCTCAGAGAACGAGGAATACGGATCCTGGTGTTTTTGGACGACTTCCTGATTGCTCATCAACAAGAGGAAAGCCTAAAGAAATATGTAAATATTGTAATTCAGACTCGAAATCTGTGCTAACTCCGTCAAAAACATTGGTGTATCTGGGAGTTCAGTGGAACGCTTGGACAAATCAAAAGCAACTCCCCAAGGAGAAGTTATCATCACTAATTGCGAAGCTGTCCCAAATGCGAGACAAGGAACATATAAAGCTCAAAGAGGTTCAGAGTTTGGTGGGATTTCTCAATTTTGCAAGTTTTACCGTCCCAAGAGGCCGACTCAACTATTGGGCTTTACTGGAACTCCTCAACAAAATGTTGAGATCCGACAAAAAATGGCATTTAATTCCCATGGAAGCCAGGGACAACGTAATATGGTGGCTTCGAAACTGCAAACGCCCTTCAGCCATTCATGTTCCTCCACCAACCCATTACCTAACAACGGATGCCTCCGATATAGCATGGGGAGCTCGATTAGACAATTTGTCGTTAACAGGGTTGTGGGAAGATCACGAAAAACAGTTACACTGCAACCAGAAAGAGATGCTCGCTATCCTAAGGGTGTTACAAGATCATTGTCAGCTCCTGCGCCGGAGTACAGTTTCTAATTCAATGCGACAACAAAACAGTTATCGCATATCTCCGAAACGAAGGGGACACGAGATCCACACCACTGATGGATCTGACATGCCAAGTTTTTCGAATCCTGGAAGAATACCAAAGTCATGCGAACATTTATCATATTCCCGGAATGTACAACGGTCATGCGGACCATTTGTCGAGACTTCGTGTCAATCCAGAGTGGCATCTTCTGGCCAAAGCCACAGAGACAGGGTTTGCCTAATGGGGCGTTCGTGATAGACCTCTTTGCCACCAGTCGAGCACACGTGGTAGTGAATTATGCGTCTCTGGATCTGAACGATCACTAAGCATTGTTTCACGATGCGTTCTCCCGGCAGTGGAATTTTCAACTGGCCTGGATCTTCCCACCACCATACTTGATCCCCAAAGTGCTATCCCATTTGAACAGTGCTCACGGGATATACTTGCTAGTAGTTCCACACTGGGATTGAGTATATTGGCGGGCAGATCTAAAGGCCCGAGCGTTGGCAGCCCCATTCACTCTTCGGGATCTCGATCAAGTCTTAATAGACGTGTAGACGGGACTCCCACCTCCCAGAACACAGAACACGATTCTCGAGGTATGGAAATGTGGGGGTGGGCTGAGACCCTAAAAGATCGGAATGATAGCCAACTAAAACTATTGAAGAAGTCTTGGCGCCCTTCCACGCTAAAGACTTATGATGTTGCTTGGAAAAAATGGCTTATCTGGTCTAAGCAACACCAAATTGATCCTCATAATCCTAAAGGTAGAGAAGTAGCCAGATTTCTGTCGGACCTTCATTTGGTTAACAAGTTATCCTATAATACGATTCTGTTGCACAAATCTGTAATTTCAACTCATTGCAATCCAGACATTGCTGGCCAAATTCGTTCTCATATTTTAGTAAAACAGGTCTTAAAGTCCATAGCGTTAGAAAAACCAGTTAAATCAAAACCGCCAATTTGGAACATAGATAGCCTAGCTACCTACCTAAGTAATTATAATGATATACATGATAACATCTTCCAAGTGCAAAGGCACACTGCAACATTATTACTCTTATGCTCAGGTCGAAGAGTTCACGATTTAACTTTAGCAAGAACTGATGCAGAGCATTGTATCCAGAGTAATAGTTCTTGTGAATTCTTTTACAGTTCTATCTAAATTTGTGAACAATTTCCAACCCGATTGCCTGGGATCCGAAGAATCGGTCTTCGAATCAAAAACAGGCCATAAGGTGATCCTTAAGGTGATCCTTATGGCCTGTTTTTGATTCGAAGACCGATTCTTCGGATCACAGGCAATCGGGTTGGAAATTGTTCACAAATTTAGATAGCAATAACTTGGATCCAGTCTATTGGATTAATAGAACGATTGAACTGTTAAAAAATCGCAGAGACTCGGCTAAAGTTCATAATCTGTTCATTTCTACAAGAGGTGAAGCAAAAGCAGCTTCTAAGGCAATCATATCAGGATGGATTAAAACTCTACTTAAAGATGCGTGTATAACTGCAACGCCGGGAAGTTTCCATTAGAAGATATTCTTGCGAGAGGAAATTGGAAGTCCCAAAATACTTTTTGTAAGTTTTATAGGCGAACAGTTCTACCCTCATCTTCCAGTACATATATAACTATGTTATTTAACCCTGTTGATTGACATTACTGATTTAATGTTGATTGTAAAATTGTGTTTAATCGAGGTTAAATATCCATGATTTAACCAACATCGTATAAATATGTAAGAGTTTTTATTTTCGTTGCTGCTTTTGTTCCATTCAAAGGGTCAATATAACAAGAGATACTTTATCTCACTAACATTAATTCACATTGACGTCCAGATCACCACCACCAGGCGATAACAAACAGGTCTCAAATTAAATAAGCTTCGAATAACGGTCAAGTCAAATTAATAGAAGCGTTTTACCTACCAATAAAACGCATATTAATTTACTTACCTTATTCGAAGCTTATGTTTTTAAAGGCTGCCTGGTGATTTTCGACTCAATGAGGCATAAAGATGGCGGCTCACTCAGCGCAGCCCCCATTCTGCCAGGTGGTGGGGATAGAAAGAGAGGAATACGAGAGAGAAAGAGACGGATATATATGGCGAGAAACGTAGTGCCTATCTTAAATTAAATAAGCTTCGAATAAGGTAAGTAAATTAATATGCGTTTTATTGGTAGGTAAAACGCTTCTATTAAATCTCCTCTCAAGGGGATATGCCGTATTCTATGCGAGTGAATGCAGGTTATCGTATTTTAATGAATACAACTGAATAAAACTATTGAAATAATTAATCTACCTACTTATCTCATTAATAATTTCATAATATTTAGTTCAAATTTCAATTCAATTTGCTTGATTTTATCATATTACTTTGTTTACATATTGGCATATAAAGAACTGAAGTGAGGCAGGCAGTCAACATTTTTATAGTATAGATTTCTGGATTATAATAATTATGATACCGTGCTCGTGGAGTTTGCCCTTATATGATAATACACCGACATCTACTCTGATGGAGAGCTCTGGTATATAAAGGGCCCTACAGAGAGGCCGGTACCGCTACTTATCGTCACTCTGTCTGATCTACGTGCTATGTCTACGTCGTACGTGTATCCTAATCCCAGCTGTGGGTAAGTTACTACATTAACTGCGTTAGCGTACTGCCCATCTCTCTACCTGCTAGCTGAGGCCGGCTGGCGCCGCCTGCCTGTCTCTATGGGTTGTGGCTCTTCTAATGCTGCTTTCCTTCAGGTTCCAGGTCCACCTTGAGGCTCCGGCTACGCTACCCTAGCTCTATTCTTCTCTTCACTTCAACCGCACCGTCTTTGACGACACTACTGTCGGATGAGTCTGGCCCTGCCGCTCGTCGCGCACACACCGCCACATTACAAGATGTTGAGTGAATGCGCAGTTCACTATGTTCTACCATTTCAGGCATTCAAAGATTTTTATTACAATTGATTCAATTATACGATACAGTGTCATAAATAAAAAATAAAATAAATTGAGCTTAGTAAGAATTCACCAAAATGTCAAGAAAAATGAAATTACCTATTAATATTACTATCATCTAAATACTGTTTTATTGAGTAGTATGTTTTGTTTATTAATATATCATTTACTTGCCTTTTAAATATTTTTATATTATTGCCTTCTAAAACAGATGTAGGTAGTTAGTTATATATTTTGGGTGCCATGCCTAAGAAGTTCCTGTTCTATATTGTTTCTCTGAGTGGTCTGAACCTTATTTAATGTCTATGACGTAAGCTATTAAGCGTTTTAAATAAACTAAAATTGTTTCTAATGAATAATACAACTTCCAATATGTAAAGACAAGGAATAGTCAGTATACGAAGACTCTTAAAAAATGGGTTACAGCTATCAGTGGTTTTGATACCGCATATAGCTCTTATGCATCTCTTTTGAGCTCTAAAGACAACTTCCATATTTGTGAAGTTGCCCGAGTATATTAAACCGTAGCGTAAGGAAGATGCGCCATATGCGTGATATACTGTAATCAAAGTTGACTGGTTAACTTTTTGTGACAATTTATGAAGAGCATATGAATGTTGACTTAATCGTTTGCAAACATTATCAGTGTGATTTTTCCAAGACATGTCTCTATCTAATTCAAGCCCTAAGAATTTTGTAGATATGGCTTCTGTAATTATTTTGTTATCAAGTCGTATGTCAAGTATTTTATCGTCAAACGAGTGAATTGATTATTATCAACATAAAACAATATTAACTAGAATCGTGTTAACTATAGTCGCAGCGTTAACATCGAAAATATTCCTGATAGACAGATGATTTATTCATATGATAAAGGTTCCGTTTTATGTTTGAAGTTAACCAATCTCAATCTCAGACTGCACGGTTGGCAAAGTGGTTTAAGCGGCCGCCTCACCGCTTGTCACGGCGCCGAGTGTTGTGGGTTCGATCCCCACACGACAACACTTTGTGTAGTCCACTAATTGTTGTTTCGAATCTGTGTGTTTATTGTGTCCTTTAGTTGTATGCTTGTAAAGTCACCCGCGACACAGGATTTAGTCCTAACGCGGGAGTAGTCTTTTAAAAAGAAAAAGAAGTCAGCCTATTGCAGTTCACTGCTAGACAAAGGCCTCATCCAACGCCCACCCAGTCTCAGCCACCTTTATCAGGTCGGTCCATCTAGCCGAGGGCCACCCTACATTACGCTTACCGATTCGTGGTCTCCACTCCAAGTCACACTTTCTCCATCGGCCGTCGGTCTTTCTAAAGATATGACCAGCCCACTACCACTTCAGCTTACTATATTACCTTCACGTATACGTTTGATACTATTACTTTCACGTAAGTTTTATTACTATCAAATATAATTTTACCTCCACGTCTAACATTTATGATTTCAGCGAACGTCAGCCTTCACTTATCATTACCTTATAATAATACCTCCAAGATATTGTTGAAGTCTGAACGAACGTTGTACGCTCAGGCAGGTTGGCAACTGTGCCGACAAGTCTTAGACTGCGTTTGCTAAAGACATGAGCGAGGCACCTAAGCGGTGTGAGAAAACATCCACGATAATATTTCTTTGTTGTTTGCTTGAACGCGCTAATCTCAGACACTAGTGTTTCGATTTGAAAATTCTTTCAGTGTTCAATAGCCCATTTATCGAGGAAGGCTTTTTAATATCACGCTATAAGCCACAGGAGAGGAGCAGTAAGCTTAAATAACGTGGGTGTATTCGCGGGCTCATCAAGTAATATTATATTAGCCCTGTTTGTAATTTCATTGTTAGACATGATGGTCTTCTCACATAGAGTAGTCACATAATCCACGTTGCTAAGTTTAATGTGCCAAGTTCGGATTCGAGAAAATTATGCGAAATTCTCAGACATGAAGCAGGTTTTCCCACGATGATTTCTTGTGCCATTTAACAGGCGATAATTTGACAATCTAATGCGCACATAGCTTCGAACTCAAGTGCGCGTGCCGTGAGTTTGATCCCAAACCTATCTGCGTAACAATATGTTGGTTTTGTCACTGGGCTATTTATTGCTTCCATTTTTGATGCTAACTACTAGAAGTAACACTTTATTTGCCTTGCCACGGGGGCCTTATATCTGAGGCACATGAAAATGCGCAGCAAAGCTGTGGAAAGATCTGTAGCTAACCGATACGTAGCAGATCACTGCTACGTATTCGGGCGAACCGATGAAAAACGCATCAGCGTAGCGAGGTTTTTCATCGGTTCGCCCGATATTCTGTAGCCTGGATATTCTGTTGCAAGTATTTCCCAGTAGCATCTGTTGCAAAAATATCTCTTCTTTCTCATTTGCCACTAGACGAACACTGCGCTAAGCGAGGCTATTGAAGTAAAAGTTGATTCAATTTGTTTCTCTCTATCCGTGAATGTCTTCTTCTCAAACAGCTGTTTCGCACACCTTTAATGGATATGCAGCCAAGTAGCTGATGCATAATATGATATAATTATTACTGTAATAACTTGCCTCCGTCTAACGAAGTAGTTTCAAACTGTGCTAACCTAAAACACTTATGTGTTCTCGGAATTGAGATGTGCTATGAACAATTTAGAAAATAAATGTACATTGAAGACAATGTCTTTATTTATTTAAGAATACCTAGATATAGATATTATTATATAAACACTATACAAAAATACTGTTATGAAACTGCCTCGTAACCGACAACGACGAAAAAATACGAACAATCGTTCATGTTATAAAAATATATACATCATCAGCCGCATACTGTCCCACTTCTGGGGACGGGCCTCTTCTCACTATGAGGAGAGTAAGGCCATAGTCCACCACGCTGGCCAAGTGCGGGTTGGCAGACTTCACATGTCTTTTGAGAACAATCCGAAGAACTCTCAGACCTGCAGGTTTCCTCACGATGTTTTCCTTCACCGTCGTTGCTATCACCTACACGAGCGTAGCAACTCATATCACCTCCATCGAGTGACATACCCATTGTCGTCGCTATCACCTATATCGAGCGATAGCGACTCATTGCCACCTCCATCGAGTGACAATAACCTTGCCAGTGTCGTTGCTATCACCTAAACCGAGCAAAAGCAACTCACGCCACCTCCGTCGAGTGACGTGAACCATGTCACCTCCCTCGAGTGACTTTTAGATTTTTATTGCCTCCAACGAGCAATACAACGAACACATCACCTAAATCGAGTGACATGTCCGATTACCAACTTAGTAATGATACCAACTACTGTTCACTAATCAGAAAGAAGCACCACTAAATTCAATTCATCATTCAGTTAAGCTAAGGTCTTTGGACTCTACATCTTCTACCCAAATGCCTTTAATAAACTACCTTCATTTTCATTGCCAGTTTTGGCCAGATAGGCTTTAGCTTTACCAGTTACCAGGCTCTTCAAAGCCACATACAGGACAGGCCCGCGCACTACACATGGGCCGCGCGCCACACACGGGTCGCGCGCTACACAGGCTACGCTAGCCACCAGGCCGCGCCGGCCTCCAGGCCGCGCCGGCCACCAGGCCGCGACAGCCACCAGGCCGCGCCGGCCACCAGGTGGTGCCGGCCTCCAGGCGGCGCTGGCCTCCAGGCGGCGCCGGCTTCCAGGCGGCGCCGGTCTCCAGGTGGCGCCAGCCATCAGGCTGCGCTAGCCACCAGGATTACTCAAAGTGGAAATAAATCTACCAACGGTATTTCAAAGATTCTTCTCATCGTATACCCACTGAATAGAGTATCCGTTCTTTCAGACTAATTCAACGTCCGGACTTCTTAAATTTTAAGCGATCATCAAATTCATTAACAACTTCACAACTGTACAGAACGTAACTCCCGTCCAGACTCTCAATGAGCTATGTTAAAACTGGATTTCACCACTGACAAATCTAAAACCAGATGCGAACATGGCGAGAACTGATAAGCTACCTTCGAACAAACTGCTGACAAATCTAAAATCAGATGCGAACATGGCGAGAACTGATAAGCTACCTTCTAACAAACTGATTTCCTTTGGCTACATAGATGCAATGACTACAATTCTGAGATAACCAATCGACTGTCCATGAGTACTTTCAGATTTTTGCAACACGCTCTTATCATACGACACAGAAACCAGAGGTAGATAATTTTAGCAATCAAAAATAAAATGAGAGCTACTTGAGTAGCAGGGTATCCATGATGGCGATCAACAACCACACTTTAATGTACTCTAATTCTCGAACAGTAATCCTAGTCGTTCGGCCATTCGTGGCACCAGTCGGTGGGCATTAAAAGGTACTCTGAGCAAAATCATCACAGGTTTTCATGATAATCGTAACTAACTCTTTCTCTCGAAGCGGACATGTTGAACAACACGCATACTCGTCCAAATAATAAGAAACTCATTAAAATATTGCATTGCTCATACTCTGACATCCATCGGGTCTTCAACATCACGCTATGCAACCTCCATCCGGTTATACAACACCATCCGGATAATAATTTCGAGCGTTTAACAAAGTAATCTTAAACTAGGTTCGTTCAACATGTTGCTTTGGTTTTCCTTATCACATAGACTATAAAATAATCCTACTAGGCTGATGCTCTAGATGTAAAGTTTACTACCAAGTATCCAACCAGTCTTTTAAGCGTTATAACTTTGTCATGGATTGTTTAAATACGAAGCTTATCCTAAACTAATCACTAGCGATACTGCAACAGACCTTTCGCGTTCTAGGCGATGGACAACGTTTGTGATACTATAACACTTTAATACCGTCAGTCACGATATCCTCCTCTCCATACTATCCCACCTTTCGATCGCACCTGAAGCTTTGGAATGGTTCTCATCCTATCTTCGTGGGCGTCAACAGTCTGTTCGCATTGATGAGTCCTTATCTCGTTGGTGTGATCTTGACTCTGGCGTCCCACAAGGCGGCATTCTTTCTCCACTTCTTTTCTCTCTATTTATTAATATCTTAACTCACAATCTTCGGTGTTCGTATCATCTGTATGCAGACGACCTGCAGCTGTATTCTCAGGCGAGGGTTGAGGACCTAACACGGGCCATCAACGATGTGAACCAAGACTTAATGGCCATAAAGCATTGGTCTGATCAGTTTGGGTTATCAGTTAACCCGTCAAATTGTCAAGCCATTATCGTGGGTGGTAACCGCATGATGTGCAGAGTGGATACTGCAGCTCACCCTCCAATCATCTTTGATGGGTTAAATATTAAGATCACTTCAAGCGTTAAGGACCTGGGACTACACATAGATAACACCCTTAACTGGAGAACGCAAGTCACTAACGTGTGTCAAAGTGTCACTGGGACCCTGCGATGTCTCTATCGTCTGAAGAATTTCCTCCCCTCCAAAACAAAGACTATGCTAGTGCAATCTTTAGTGTTCCCTGTCATCGATTATGGTGATGTGTGTTATTATGACCTGAATGCAGACCTTCTCAATAAACTCGACCGGCTTCTCAATAACTGCATTCGATTCGTTTTCAATCTTCGCAAGTATGACCATGTGTCTACTTATCGTTCTCAACTGAGATGGCTTCCCATTCGTCAACGCCGTAGCTTGCGTGCTCTCACTACTCTCTACTTCACTCAGCCACTCCTCCAGCTTATCTTACTTCTCACTTTCAATATCTATGCTCTTCGCATGATAAAGCTCTTCGTTCTTCCCACAACCTTTTACTTCTATGTCCTCAACATAGCTCTGGCCTTGTACATTCTTCCTTCTACGTTCAAGCTATACTCCTATGGAACGCGCTCCCTCTGGAAGTCAGGACGGCAGACAGTCGCTGGACATTTAAAAACAAGGCTCGTCTATGGATTCAACGTGGGTTATTGGCTGAATCATCGTAATCATCACAGGATTATGTATGTATATAGAATATTTTATTGAATATTTATGTATATAAATATAAATATATATGTTATAATATATTAATATATATAATATTATAAATAGTATATTGTATTAATTATTAAATTTATGTGTATTGTATACGTGTGTTATGTATATTATTTACTAAAGTATCTAGTTATATATAAATTCAATTATAAAGTACTTCCACCTAATACCTGCCTTAACTATCTCTGCATCACCCTAAGGTAGACTGTTAGACAATGCCTAAGGCATTAAGTCCGCCTATGTACAGTATTGTGCAGGAAGTTTAATAAATAAAATAAAATAAAATAAATAAAATACAAATGCACTAACGGCTGTATTGTTTGCACACCAACGGAGACAATGACTATCACAAAAGCTCAAGGGTAAGCTAGGCTAACCAGAAAGGCACTTTGCCGGTCTAACCAACGGCAACGCATGGCTACACATGCAGCCGCACAAACGGCTTATCCAGTTTATGCAAATCTACACCATCGGAAACGCGGGTACCACAAAATTATCACAACAACGACTAAAAAGGACCCATTTAATGAGAATAAGGTTAAACATATTATCATCACTAACGATCACTAACCTAGTTCTACCTACAATGAAAATTAAAATCTCTGAAACTGATTATCATAACGCACTACGATGATAACTCAATAATTTTCTTCTACGTCTGATAATTGAGTTTAACAGCTTCTACTAGAAACACTATCACTAAACGTCCTAAGCATAACTTGGAATTGGCCAGAGAACTCGGGGCACTTGATAAAAATTCTCAGTGTATCACATGAATTTTAAAAACACACAGTAGGTAACTTTCACGAGTAAAGTCTTAAAATTTAATTGAATGTTACTAGTGGTGCCATCTAATAATCATGAGTAAGAAACATTTTAATGTGCTATGTTAAAAATGTATGTACACAAAGAA
Organism: Euclidia mi; assembly: GCA_944739405.2. Lineage (NCBI taxonomy): Eukaryota > Metazoa > Arthropoda > Insecta > Lepidoptera > Erebidae > Euclidia > Euclidia mi. The sequence goes on from OX123192.2 coordinate 30,233,255, forward strand.
GCAGGTGTAATTGCAACACCGAGATCGTCTGTTCAACTCAGAATTACAACGAGTAACAGTGCTACTTTTTACTTAGGCTCTGATCACGTTTAAACGATAAATCGCTAGGTATAATTAACACCACGAGTCGATATAATAATGGCACTAGTAATATCTTTCTTCTATGGTCAGGTTACACTAACCAACCAACCGCACACGTCTAAACATTACTGCAGTTCACACGTCCATTTAACACGTTCCCGGGCAGTGAGTCACCCTACTTTAGCACTATGTTTTTGTATGGGATTTTTGCGATTGCTCTAGCATTTCCGTCACGATGCGTACCAACCTGCACCATCAAGTGTAACACGTATGCTATAGTAGACGACTACTTTGAGATCTTCTTTGGCTTTCCTCTCGTTCATCATAGGATTTTTCAGATTCTTCAATGCTGGGAGCCGAAGAATCATCTGAAACTTCTTCAAACAACCTCTGAATTTGCTCTGTGTCTGTTATTTTGAAATTTTGAGGACGTTTTTTGGGTGGCATTTGTGAATGTAAATAATGCGAATTAGGTTTATTTTTCGACTTATCGAGCGTTATTACCTGGTTAGTTTAATGTCTAACTTCTGAAATACCTTGTGAATAGCATCATAATAACAAAAAAACAAAAGAAAACATGGAAATAATTGAACTTACGATGTTTGTAATATATTGGCGCGAAACGAAAATGCACAACGCACTGACGACCACTACGTGCGGCAGTGGCCGCTACACTGAATAGATCTCAATGCATTTGACGCCTGCTATAGCATACGCTACCACACGGGGTTCGCCCGGCGAGGTGTAGGGGGAGGAGTAACCATTGTTTTTTCTTTGTGTGCAGAAAAGGTCTCATGTAGTAGAAAGCGATCTGTGGTTTCGTCAGCAGTGACAGTAAGAAATAAACTACCTATATTTTATAGGGAAAAAGCAACTGCTTAAGCATAACTGCCAAAAAAAACTCAATAAACTTGGAATGCTATAGCATCCGCGACACAATTAAATCGTCCGATACGAATGCTATAGCATGCTCGTCCGGGAACGTGTTAAGAAATAAAAGCTACAAGCTGTTCTACACAAAGCTAGTTTAGTCTAGCACAGTCTTACACTATGAACCCAGTATGAACGATTCGATTAGTTTACCAACTTTAGCGCCGCTGCCCTGCGAAGGACAGTCTAGACAGGAGTTATTTTTCTAGATTTAGCAGAAAACCAACCTAAGCTGAGTGTTGGTTCTAAAACCAATAGTACAACTGCACTAGAACAATAACTAGCACGTTTCACTCAAACGCACTTGCTTGGGATAATGCAAGTTAGCCTTTACGCTTACTCTCGCTACCACTATAGTCCATAAAGTAAGACTGAGACAAGATAACCTATTTGCAAGCAAGCATACAAGGTTCGTGTGTGCGAGCCATCCTCGCATGAAGAAATAAAAATAATCACTTTCTTTTTAACCGGCGTATCAAACTCAAAACCTACGTTCGATATCTACGCTATAGCTAGGTCACAGGGGTAGTCAGACAACCATACGCTAACATAAAATACGGCAAAGGTCAAACGGTTCCACAACTCAGTGTCTCGTGTACGAATCGAACCTACAACACTCGATACGATGTGATGGCGACATCATCACAACGATTATGACATTTCCAAGGTTAAACGCGTAGCAGTATTGTGCTAACCAAGAATGGGAAAACAACTACCGTAACTAAATAAAATTTGCAGTACCAAAAACAAAAGACATAAAAAATACTGACAAAATACGCTTACCACGGTTGCAGTTGAAAACCCAGCTGATTCAGCAACATAGCAGCGTTAGCAGCCGCCTTAGCTCGCGCTTTGTTGGCACACTTCATTGAACAGGTCCATCCCAGGAAACAGCACGGTAGATAGCCAGGTCGAAGCTCCCCCCTCCAAGGCCCGGCTTAGTGCGACCATAAGCGGGGCGCAATGCGGATCTCGATTGTCCAATCACATGTCTGCAGCGGTCACCAAAGCACGTGCATCTGGGTCAAACACAAAAAACGAAAAAAAATGTTTATGCAAGGTAAAGCCGTTATTAAAATATTATATCAACATTACATACATTTAATAAATATTTCGTGTTGAAAACTAGGTACATTTCATAAAAAAATCGCGTGTATTGAAATTTAATTTATAATTTTTGCTTTTGAATCTGAAAAAATCTCCTTCTGTGGACTGTTCGGATACCAAGAAGTAAGAATTTAAGTGATGGTTAAAAATATAATTATATACACATACTTTCGATGATTTAATATCGTTTCATTACATGAGTTATATTATCAAATATTCATAACATAACGTATTAAAAAATATTTAATTCCAAATTTTGTAATAAAACGTATACACATGTTGTTCGCAAATTTTTAGTCTACTTCTGTAGACTTATAAAATAAGCCAAAATTTATTTATTTATTTATTTATTTATCACATAACTTTGCCATTACAGATATAACTTAACCTAATTCGACAAAGAACCTAACTTAAAATATATTTCCTTAACTATACTTCCTTACATACTACACAGTAAGTGGCCCTTGTGAACTCGCTCAGTGTACAGTTAAATATGTCAATCTCATCAGCCACCGTGTTGAGAGTGCGCAACGCGCGAGTGAGCGGTGCGCGCCCCAGCAGGTTGGTGCGCGCACGCGGCACCACCAGCAGCCGCGGCCTGCGCCGCCGCGTCACGTATTCGTCCGGAATACAAAAACCTATCTCTGAGAGTATACCAGAGTTTTGTATTGTACCTCTCAAAACTTTCAGAAGATAAGTTGCCAATGCCACTTCACGCCTGACTTCCAATCTGAAATACCCCACCATACCAGGACAGAATAAGGTGGGGTACAGTAACGGGTATCCCGGATATATCCCATATAATTTTAAATACATAAATCTAATATATTTGTTCTGTATCCGCTCGAGCATCTTTTTATATTTATTTTCGCTCGGACTCCAGATGGCCGCATTGTATTCCAGATGACTCTTCACAAGAGCCTCGTACAAAGCCCTTAATGCACCGATGTTCGTGAACTCATTCGCCCGACGCAGCATAAACCCCAGATTCCGGTACGCCTTCTTACAAATATGTACCACGTGTTTACGAAACTGTAAGTCGCTGGTGAAATGGATGCCTAAATCCTTTACCTCCGTGACACGCTGCAGCAGCTCCCCGTTCATACTGTACTGGTGGTGTTGTTGGTTTCGTGTGCGGGTGAATGAAAGCACTGAGCACTTTGAAACATTGAAGTAAAGCTTATTGCAGTGACTCCATTCAGCGACTCTATCCAAGTCGCGCTGCAGCATGTCACTATCAGCACTGTTTTTAATCACCGCTGACAACTTAAGGTCATCAGCAAACAGTAGACATGTTGACCTGACCATCGCCGGTAAATCATTTACCATGATAATAAATAATAAGGGTCCTAGATTACTGCCCTGACTGACTCCCGATTTTGTGTAGTAGGGCTCCGAGAAGTGTCCGCCACAGTCGACATACTGACGCCTATCTCGAAGATAACTGGCGAAGAACTTTACAGTATGAAAATATGCCGAAGATGAACGCATCGTTTTTATTTTGTTTTATATGTTGGTAGCACTGTATTCTCTGTCATTTGCTTGGTTGGGATTTTACGTAAAGTGCGTGTGACATTAAAAATTCCAATTTTATTTAATTACACAAGTTTTCGGTAAAGATCAGTATGTCTTTCCTGTGCAAGGTATATCTGAGTAAGTAGCCTTTACAAATAAATAAAAACATCAAGATAGTTTAAACTTATGGGCGCAGTATGCAAATATCGCATTGCTTAAATTATAACCTCATAATAAAGGATGCCATCTTTGATTTATGAAAATATGTCTCTCGTCTAGACATCTTTACTGTATACATTGTATCTACAGAAGAGACGTATGTCAACAGAAGTGAATAGGCAAAAGAAATTCACTGTGTTTGAAAAAGAAATTGGCAAGTGCGAGTCGGACTCGCGCACGAAGGTTTCCGTACCATCATCTATAAAATAAAATCATGTTTGTTGTATGTATACTTAAATATTTTTTAAGCTTCTAGCTGTTTATTAAGATCGAGTAATAAATTGCTTAAAATACGTTTGTTGTATGGCAGCCCCCTTTTTTATTTACTTTTTTTAATTTATTTTGGAAGGTAATATACAACTACATATTCTGTGAAAATTTAAAGCGTCTACCTGTAACAGTTAGTAATTTTGAGCAAAAAATACGAAAAAAACACGTTTTTTATATGGGACCCCCCTTAATATTTTTTTTATTTTATTTTTAGTATTTGTTGTTATAGCGGCAACCGAAATACATAGTTTGTGAAAATTTCAGCTTTCGAGCTCCCACGGCTTATGAGATACAGCCTGGTGACAGACAGACAGACAGACAGCGGAGGCTTAGTAATAGGGTCCCGCCTTTTACCTTTTACGTACGGAACCCTAAAAAAACAATAGCGTTATTCGCTGTTTAATTATTCCATTATATATCCATTTTGTTTAGTATTTTATAATGTTGCTTGCAGCGATCTTTTGTTTCAGTTACAATGCCACAAGCAATTCATCCTTGTACAATCTGTCACCTGTTTGCCCGGAGGGATCAAGATCACCAGACTCTTTATGAGAATGTGTCTATCCGTGATTCTCCTACGGCTCCTGTTACTCCTGAGGCTCCAACTGAGCCAAATTTACCAAGCCTCTCAGATAGACTGACTCCGGATCTTTCTATCGAAATATGGCATAAACCCCAGAAGAGAAAGAATCTATTTAGACGACTCTGAAGCTACTGAAGATTCACCACATAAAAAACGACCGACGAATTCCATGTGAGATGATTCTGACGAGGATAATATATTTTAATATTCTGTTCCTTTATTTGCCTACAGAAGCATAATGTCTGTTCTGTGGACAATTTCTTTTTATTTTTTTGCACTGAATTGGTATATAATTTTGATTATGTTTTGTTTGGAGGTTGAGGAGAACTCCATTTTAAGTATTTTTTTTTGTTTCTATTCTTGATCTTATTGATATGATTATGTAAGGTAATTTTTTTTCCCTTCTGTAGACAACTCTATCTCTTCTGTAGACGTGAAAAAACTAAAGACGTAATTAATTCCTAAAATATCCAAGACACCAGTCTTGGATATTAGGAATTAATCACGTTTTTAGTTTTTTCGTACTAGACATCAGTCTAGTGGTATTATTGTTAGCATAACATTAGCTAACTTTAAATAAATATAATGTTTCATAAAAAATCGTGAAGTTTTATTTTAAATATTTTGCAATGTTCACTTTTTGTGTATTCTATTCATCATTCATCTACATCTTGTTGCTCAGGATCGAAGTCCGGTAAACAAAAGCCATGTGACGATGTAGTAGGTATTTTCATGGTTTGGATCAGCGTCAGAAAATTGAGATTTTGTAATTCCAACTGGCCCAGCTATTTTTCGTTACTAGCGTCGTATCCAACTTCTGATAACGTAGGTAACGTAGGAGAATGTGGGCGTTCTTCGTTTCTCAGGTCTTCCTCCATCGTATATTTCAGGAAAATAAGACTCGACTCAACTCAATAGGTTTAACTCAAACTAATTAGTTCACAAACCAAATATGCACACGTAGCTCGGATGAAAATGGATTACTTTTGGAAACGCGGCGAAGTCGGACGTAGGTAGGCTACACTTGTTTCCTCCGCTGTGTCTGTCACCAAAAGTGCCGTTGACAGCTCCACGTTCGCTTATAAAACATTTAATGACATTGACAGCTGTCAACTGCCGACCTCAGTGTTGCCAACCATCGTATCCGAATACGCCCAATCTATTAAGATTTGACGTTCCGTTCTCCAATCTCCGACGCATATATACTTTTCTTTTTCTAGATACATACATATTAAACATAGAAACATCCAGACCAAGACAAACATCCATTTTCATGCACACAAATGTTTGACTTCAGCGGGAATCGAACCCGCGACTTTCGGCGTAGCAGTCGCTTACACTCCCACTGAGCCAACCGGTCGTCCGATTAATTTTGATGTTCGGATTATTCTAATTATTCTAGCCGCGTAAGATGAGTCAGGACTAGCGGCTTTAGGTGCTCTCCGAGACACAAGCGTTCACCCATCCAACGCTTAGTGATCTCTATAAGCGTTGTTTAACTTTGTTGCATTAAGAACTGTTGACCAATCTTAGTCGGGTACGAAAGAGATATTTTTCTATGATCTGGGGCAAGCGAGCATACGGGTCGCCTGATGGTACGCAATTTATGTGTCCAATGGATACCCAAAAAAACATAGAAGTCACATGTAACGTGAAGAGGACTGGTATCCTCATACCACTCCTGAAGAAAAAGATGATGGTCTCCGGCACTCTCACTCGCCAATCGAAGTGCAACACTATATTGTTACTTTACTTCGATATTCTAAGAGCCTCTATACATTAAGTGCAGAAAATGTACAAAAACACCCTTCGATGTGTACGAATCGCTAAAGACTAAAATGATACATCACCTTGGTCAGCAAACAAGCATGTATTGCCTTATAAAAGTCCACAACTAGATTATTATCCAGCCATATTGATTAATCTGGCCGGTCGGGTCGAAGCGTTCAGGCGATACACAAACGAACGACTGAGTCTCGCTCCTCACTATGACAAATGGCACAATTCTTATATGAATATAAGGTTGTATTACTTTGAGCTCTCGTTTTGTGTTATTTCGTATCAATGGAATGAGCTTTATTTACTTTAAAACTGCCTTTTATAAATGAGCTTTTGACAATCACATGCAGATTTTTATTGAGAAGGTTTTTAAGGTTTTTAATTGTACAGTTTTCAAATAAGGGAGAACAGAGAACAAGGGATTTATCAAATAATTATCATTATCATACCTATTAGCCTTATCCTTGTTGCATTCAAGACTTTTAAATTCTATACGTTTCCAGATTCCGTTTTTTAGTCTAATGAGATGACCTCAGAGGACTTCCGTTACCTAAAGGAGCAAAGCTTACATATGTACAAAAGTTTGGACTAGCGTGAAGATACTTAAGAGTACAGTATAATGTCGAAGGCACGAACACTGGTGGCATGTACCTAATGAAAATCTCCGGTACTACGAAGACGACAAACAATTAAAGGTCCAGAATCTCCCTATTAGAAATCTTACGCGTAATTGCCAAAAATCAAATCTTACAACAATATCCGTCAGCCCACAGTCCAGCACGATTACTTTGTCAGAAGATAATTTTCCTAGCTCAAGAAAACTTATAGCTCTATTACAAGAAAACTGACTCGCAGCAACTGTTAAAGTTTTTCATAAAAGTCAAGACCATCGACTAAACGTGCTCATGCCGCGGAGAACCCAAGTGGAAATGAACTATTTTATTCTAACATAACTTTAAAAACTTACGACACGATTGAGTCTGTTGGTCCTACCAATAGGACACGGTTGATTTTAGAGACATAAAATGACAATACTATCTACTGTTATTTGTTGTCTAAACCTGAACTTCTCTTAGCGTTATCCCAGTTTCAGTCTGGGGTCCGCTTTCTAGTCTAACGGGATTTGGCTGAATATTAGCTTTTCCACGGCGCGACTGCCTGTCTGACCTCCGCAACCCGAAGGGATAGCGATATTCCATGGTTTAGACTAGTGTCAGTTTATTTAGAAGGTACTGACGCCCTGTAACGACTGTCAAAGATCTTCATGACAACCGAGACCGACGCCTTAACGTGCTCTCCAAGGCACGGGACAAGCGATAATTAACAATTCAATACGCACATAACTCCGAAAAGTCATTGGTGCGCGCCGTGGATTCGAACCTGATACCCTCTGCATGGCAGTCTGTTGGTATATCCACTCGGCTATCGCTGCCTTTTTATTGATTCTAAACCTGAACATTTCAAAATAATTGCACATAGATTTTACAATCGATTCTTTATAAGCGACGTTTTTAATCCCCATGTGATATGATAGGATCGCCTAGCATAGCAATTACAATAATTTTTAACAGCGGAACAGAAAATACTTTGGTCAACTTGAACCCACTGTATAACAATCGTGTGCTTAAACTTATGACATGCAGTCACCATAAAATTCGAGAGCACATCTTAAACTTTTGACTCCTTACCCATTCGAAAAACAACGCCAGAGATAAAAAATGCGTCAGAAAGATAAAAAAAGATTTATTTACACATAGGACGGCGACACCCAAATACACATACATTTGGCTTCTACCCAACACAGAATAAGAATAAGATAGATTCGAAAAACGAATTAACATCCAAAACAGTAGGGGATAGTGCAAATATTTTTATATTTCAACATGGTGATCCGCCCCTCGTTGGGTAGACCCGGCTGCAATAACATGGCGCTTGGCAATCCCTTGAATACAGTGTAAATAAAAGAATTACTCGAACTGTTCGTTTTGGTTATGGAATTATATAGAGCTGTGTTAACCACCAATTTTTTTCTAAATTTGATCGATTTATTCGAAGCGGTGCCTTTGTTGCCGCTGATGTGACCCAATTGCCCCTCATTGAAAGACATTCGATTTTGTTTAATACTTCTCTTTGTCCGGCTTTGAACGACAGAAACTGTGGATGCCACTGATGGACAGTGTCAATCACACTTTTTTGATAAGTTATGTTCCCGTTAGTCCCTTGTGGACGACACAAGTTTAAAAATCTGTTGTATCTTTCCACCAGTGGCGTACAGAAACACAACTAGTTATGACAATGAATAACTAGACAAATTCGAATAATTATGTGCGCCTGGAAATATTAATGATGATTATTTTTACCGACTTCATTTATTTCTTACGTGTAGGTGTGTGCCAGCAACAAGTGGCATAATATTGTTACTGCATTTAAATAGCTCCATAATTAAATAGTTAATATGTACCTATTCTGTTAAATTTAGTAAGAGCAAATAACCTACCCGAAATTCGAGTCTTGTACTACAGTCGTGATAAAGACTTTCATAAAATACTAATAATAATACTAAAATAGCCTAATTTTATTACATTCAATGTTAAGAAATTAGTCCAACACGTGTTGCGGCTAGTCCATAGCTGTATTTAATAGTGCAGTTGTGGAGGCTCCGCTGCACGTGTCCCATCACATTTTAGATTAAAACTCTCTACGGGCCTCAGCACGCTGGATCCATATCCCCGTGTAAGCCTTCCAAAGGTTCGGTTAATCTTTAAACACCAAATGTTAGAAGAATAACCGTGTATAAGAGAAACATACTAATATTTTCATTTTTGATTGAAACTCTCTAACCCCCGAAGCATTTTGGCCACTATCGAGGCATCTCAGACACCCGTAGATGTATTTTGGCCACTTTCGAGGCTAGGCTTTCGCGCTAAGTACGGGCGCGTAATATTTTCGTTGAAAGAATGGTGATATTTCTATTTATTAAGTTAGTATTGTATATTAAAAGACGCGTAATTAAATAACCTTTCGAATAATATTAATTAACACCAAATAATATTATACTTGAAGCCCACGCAAGAGCGGTATAAAGCGCGCCCGGTATAATATTTTACCGCCATTTTCGAGCGCGCTATTATATTTCTAACATATTCATATTTCTCGTCGTCTTTTAGTATGGAAGGTATATAAGTATTGTACACGGTTAGAAAGGTAATTTAATTTACTTGCAGAGAAAATAAATATAATGGAAAGAAACATTTTAATTTTAAACATAAAAAATATAAATTATTGTTAATTGCCGCCAATTTCCGTATTTTATTTTTTCAAATTATTTTGTGAAATTGAGATTTTTTTGAAATTGTTTTGTTATATATCAGATTCAAACCTAGATAAGTTTCTCTTCAACTAGATTTCCAATTAAAAAAACCATATCTGATAAGAATCCGATATGAATTATTCTTATTGGACTTTGCACAATTGTTTACTGTTTCCCGCCAAAAATAACCGCCATTCCCGCCAAAATTTTCGAAAGCCAATATCTCATGAATTATAGGAGTATTATATATCATATGATAGGTTTATTTATATACTCATATTAAAACAATAATTCATAGCATACATGTAACCTTATCTATATATTTTCATTCAATAAAAAATAAATGCCGTTTTTTCGGTAATTGAATGAATATAGCCTCTTGAATTAAATTATTACACAATATTTGTTTATTTTTTGCTGTTATTTTATAATTAATTAGTTCATTCACAATTAAAACATAAAAATATCAAATATAATTATATTATTTGTTTACAATGATGTTTTGAATCCATAATTACGCCCCGCGCGCAACATGCAAAGTCAGCGAAATATACAAAATTTCAAATGCTGACATTTAAATAATTTTCTAAGCAAGCATTGCAATAACTTTATATTTTTGTAAAGCTTATATTACCAGGTATACAAAATAATAAAAGTAAGCAATTTATACCCCATATTGTTATCATGACAAACAAAAATGGCGAGTAGGTCGTCGATAGACGACATTGTTTACAATAGGATCAAGTTCGGCAGGTCTCATAAAGTAAACATTCCGTCATTCAGTCACCATTCAAACATTACTACAAAGTCTGTTTAAACTACTTTCATAAAAACATAACTTTAACTTCAACGTATGTTTAGGTTTAAAGTGGCACGGCAAGTGGCCTTGCTTCGCGGGTGGTCCGATAACGTCGCGCCGCGCGAACAAGCGTATTCGTTTTTAAATGGTGGGCGCACCACCGGCTAAGGGCTCTGTATGTTGGATCCATATCCTCGTTTAAGCCTCCCAAAGGACCGGTTATTCTTCTTACACCACATGATAGAAGAATAGCCGTGAAAAAAGGCGAAACATACTAATATTGATAGAAATAGTGTCGTGTTCTTTCTACTTATTTTGATGTGCTAGGGTCACTGGCACATCAAAATAAGTTGGTCAGTAAGTCAGTAACCCAAGAATTTTATGTATACAGATATGCAAAGCATACAATTAACTAAAACTAAATAATTTTAATCAAAAAGTAGGTATCAACAGCTCTCTTAACATACCTACACTATTTGTGTTTCTATCTAAGTTAATGTGGTGCTTAGGAAATACTTGAGTTACCGACTTAATATCACAAATGTATCGACTGGAGCCATCGCATTTATGTTTATTTTACACCGGCTTCAAGTATTTTGACGTCAGATATTATTTAAAGTGACGTATAGTATTGATATTTGAACACGTAGATGTTTGTTGACTTATGGATTACTGGGTATTTAGAGAAGTACAGAGTAAACAACATTGGCTAGCGAATCAAGTATGAGCGAAATTATTATGCTTCTTTATACAGACTTATATTTATTTATACCAAGTAAAACAGGAATTAATAATAATATTCGAGATATGAAATATAAATAAAATAGCATAACAATCATTATTGTCATTATACATGTCATCGTAATTAACTGGTATATATTTTATTAACTCTTATTCTTTCTTAATGTTTTTTTTGTATTCTAAAAACTATAATAAATATTAAGCCAGTGCAGTCAGTTGTAAAAATATGTATATACTCGTATCATGTGTTTTAATTGGTAAGATTCGGATAGTAAACTAAGCGGTAACATAAAGGACAAAACAGAGACCTATTAGGCGAAATCTATTTCACCAGTTATGGCTGATCATGACTATTCTCCTGAGATAGAAATGCTATTAATACTTGGAGTTTTCCGTCGCAAACGTAAGTAAATGACGCATTGGTTGACGCTCACTCTAACTGTGCTATGCCATATCCTGTCAGTATAATAATTTGTTTAGGACATGACTTGATATTTATATGAATTGTTCATACAAATATCAAGCCTTTCTTACAATACTCGGAAATCTTCCACAATCAGCGTATCTACACATTACTATTTCTAATAATCTAATGCGTCGAATGCCGTATTTCCTAGAAAAAGGACCGACTTAATAGCCTGTGTGTACCTTATAGGAAGTTGTAACATTTTACTATACAAAGACGTTTCCACTGTTATGTTTTTAATAAATATACACAACATAGAATACACCAACCACAATAACCGTACATCATAATGATAGACAGCCACCAGGAAAACCTCAAAAATGCCAAGAAAAACAGTATCCTTAAGACTCTAATACACTTGGAACACATAAAGGAACCCTTTCGTCTCCCAATGTGATCGTATAAAAAACCATTGCAACCAAAACAACGAATTCTTATATTCTCGTATACATTTGTTTTATTGTTACGAGCCTAAACACAAAAGCTACAGAGTTATATATGGTCACAATATCTGAATAATACATCTCTATTTTGCCGAAGAAAATCTCGATATCACCGGGAGACAAGCACAAGGAAACACTATAAATCATTGCTTGGATTTTTGTTACAAATGTTCTCAAGATCATTCGATACGTAGTAAGTGTGAACGTTTTATGTTTTTTTTTTATTTGCTTGTTGATTTTTATGTGTTTTGTTGACACATTCAATCAAAGATACGGTGTCATCTATGTGTCGTTATAGGCTTGTTTTATTCTTGTAGTTCAGGTCATTAGTTATTGACTACTTATTTGAAAAACAATTTTAAATAGCTGTTCTGCACTTTTCTCATTTATTCTAGCAGGATATTGTTTATTTTTAATTGTAAACGTTTAATTTTTTTTTAAAGAAGTTGACAATATTTTTTTATAGTCAACTACTTTCAAAAATATATTTCAAAGATCATCTATGGAGTTTCTTGTTAGCCTCTTCTTCAACAATAACTTTTCTAATGAGTAAATTTAATTGATACCTATTTTAAATATTTTCTCATTGTTATAATATTAGTAATTGAATCCAGTATCAAGCATTTAAGTATAGCAATCTTATGCCTTAGATCCATCGAGATAATAACGTAAATGAAATTGTCATGTAATGTGATTTTAAACAAATATTTCAGACACGTCGGAATCTTAACAAGATAGTATTTTAGTAAATCGATATAAAGAACAGAACACCATAAGATTCGGAAGGACTACAACTAGCTTCATAACAATTAAATAAAACATATTTTATATTTCCCTCTCTCTCATAAACTCAATAACTGTAACAAAAAATGATACCATCGATCTAATGTAAAGCATAATTAACTGCCGTACAATGGCTGGTAATTAACTAAATGAGCAACACGTAATAAAGGCGTAATGAAAAAAAATTACGTTATAACAATTTTAATATCAATAAACGAAATACAATAAATTAAAGTGCTTTAGGTATCACTTCCCATGGCTCGACATAAAATGATTTGTTTGCAACGCGAATACTTGTACCCAGAAATTGAAACCTCTGAACACTCCAGGGCTATCCAGTTCAATGGTCACAAAATGTTCGCCGGTACCGCCAGCTTTTACGTATGCTTCTCCCCACTTGTCAGGCCTTAGGTCTGAAACCTGTATAGCACTTATCACTTCACTCTTAGAACAGTTCACTGTGAAAGTCTCTGACCGAATCCAGATAGCCGGATCCAATTCATGAATTCTGCTGTAGATCAGTTTCGATGCCAAATCTGGATACCCCAAAAACAGATCATTACAATTTGCAATGACGAAAAGTACAGAAAAATATACTACAATTTTAAACATTTTCGCGGCACGACTCATCTTCTTGAAAATCAAAACATAATTGTCCTGACCACAATCGAAATGTAAATTTTGTTTAATAAATTTACGCTGACATGAGAATAGATCGTTCTGTCAATGGTCATACGAATCGTATAAATATGTATTGCGCAGCAGAAGTACTCTATAAATGTGTTTAGCAGTATTTTTTCCTAGTAATGTGCGTTACGTTTTCACACCTTAAGCAGTTACTTGTGAATTGCTGAGAATAGTATGATCAAATTTTCGTACTAACTTAATTCTTATAAATGTAACAACGTATCAAAACATCATCATAGCATTTTCAGCAGTGGTTGTGTCACATACTGTGTTACCAAAGATTAAAACAAATTCCAAAATGTTTTCGATACCAATGATTGTTTTAGTGTCATTACATTTATTGTCATTAGTGAAAGCCAACGATGTTATGATGGGACATGCGACTCCGTTTTCGAGAAAAATCTACAGTGCTATCAAAGAAGAGAACCCTGCTTTATGGAGACGAAGAGATAACATAATGGTCAGTGCTCCAAGCAATGAATTCATAAGTACTGTTTATATAACAGATCTAAGATCTGACAAAGAAGGTGAAACGTACGTGGCAGCCGGTGGTATTGGTAGTCGAACAGTGACTATATCTTTGAAGAGTCCTTCTACTTTGAGGGGATACAAGTTTTCAGCACTTTTCGCCAGATTTATTCTAGTCCAACGTAATAGGGAGCGAGCCTATTGTCGCACCGGGCTAGAGATGGGCGGTGGGTAAATACCCGAAGGGTAAATACCCAGGTATTTTCCCGTTTGGGAATAAACCGAGTATTTACCCGGGAAAATACCCGAAGCATGGGTGTTTTCAGAAAAACATTAAAAAAGCGCACGATTCATTGGAACTACAGTCAATAGTCGTTTAAAAGTTCTTAAATTTGGTCTTGCAACCTGATATACCGTTATAGATGTTTCAGTAATATGGAAATAATATAATGTAATCACATGGAATACTTTGAAACGCTTATTCTGCTCCATCACTTCTTAAAAACGCTTAGTATTATTGTAAAGAGACTTACAGCCGGTTTCAACATTCGATCTATCTACTTTTAAACTACCACGATTTGTACACATACTAATGATTATGTAACGGGTCTGAATCGTGTTAACTAAACTAAAAAGAAAGATGAAATATCTTTCTATTTGCCCCGACGTTTCGACATGGATTACACCAGCCGTGGTCACGGGAAGACTGATGTCCGTCAGCACTGCCTCCGAGAAGTGCGGGTTTCGGAACCTACCCTCACTTGGTCTTCACGATTATTAACATTTATAAGTTCGGAACTGTCGGTACTTCGACACACAACACTAATGGTATCTTCACACTGACGCGTAATATCACCTCGTCGGTGTCTACATTTGCTGATGACAGGATTCCAAGATGTAGATAAACGGTAACCATCCTCCCGGTTGAAATTTGTGTGCTTTTTGATTTCAACCGCTTCCCGTGCTATTTTTGAAAAATAGTGACGGTCTGTGGAGAGAACCTGGGGCCGATGTAGCTCAATCCAGTGATTGGATCCTGACTCCAACAAATGCTCAGCTATGGCCGACTTGGTGGTTTGTCGGTTCTTGACGGCCGTGATGTGTTCCTTAACTCGTTCGGCGATGGTCCTTTTTGTTTGCCCGATGTAGGAACTACCACAGCTGCAATCCACCTTATACACGCCTGGTGTTTGAAAAGGGATGACATCCTTTGGAGTACGCAAGTGATAAGCTACTTTGGAGTACGGACTATATACAGTCTTAATGGAGTATTTTTGTAGTACTGTTCCAACTTTATCCGTTACTCCCTTTATGTAGGGCATGAACGCTGGCGCTCTGTTCACTTCAGTCAGTCTTGACCTTTTCCTTGAACTTCGCATATTGTGTTTGTAACCGTTTTCCTTGAGTACCTCCCGAACATGTGTGAGCTTACTAACTTATACTTATCTAAGTGTTCGGGGTCGCAAAGGTCATATGCTCTGTTTGTCAATGAAGCAATAACGGATTGCAAATGCCGCGGGTGATGATCTGAATTTGCGTGTAAGTACCTGTCAGTGTGTGTGGGCTTCCCGTAAACAGTGTGTGCCAGGTTTCCATTTTCTCTCACCGTGATCTTCACATCGAGGATCATTCGATCTATCCATAGATTAAGAGATTCGAGATACGTGGTTAATATATTTTATATGGAGCTTATGTCAAAACTGAATCCAGGATCTTAAAAAAATGGATAGATTGAATATTGAATTCAGCGGTTAGAGATCTGTTTATTGAAAAGCCAATATGCTTAAATGTCGTCGGGGGAGAGCACTAGCATTTTAGGCCTTTTCTGTTGGCGGTCCTCGGTCTGCAGTGTACGTGTGTGAAGTGTTTCCTTGGGTAATTTTTATTAGTAGTGGTGGCTGGATCTCATGCAAATTTTCTATACCCCGTTATTCCTGACTTGGGTAGCGGCTATGGGAACAGCGGGGCCGCCGGACTAGGAGTCGGTTTATGGTGTGGCTCATTTTCGGGAGTTTTCAGGTCTTCTCACGATTCTCTTTAGGAAAACGGGGGGAAACTGATGCAGGTGGTGTGCTGTCTCAGTGAGTTTGGCCGCCGCCTGCAACTGCAGACGGATCACCAGAGTGTGGTCCTTGCCACTGGTGTCATATCCGGGCGTCTAGTCCGGGTGTGCTTCACCCCGCTAGCGAGACCTGACCCCACTGGCAGTATACCCAAGAGGGGAACGTCCGGTGAGCGATCTACGAGCCAGCGGCGGCTTGTTCGGTGGGGGCTTCGCTTATGTTGGCGAGATCAGCTTGCCGGGGGAGGCTCCCGTCAAGCGCCCGCACTGACAAACTGGAGTCAGTCTGGTGTGGTTAGTACTAACTACACCGGCGGGTAGAGCGCCAGCTCCCGCAGGTAGCGGAAGCATGAACACTCAGCGTGGGCGAACATGTTGGCGCTCAGGCGACCAATGAAGGCATCGAGGCTCCCCGTGCATAGGTTGCTAGCGATGACGTCGTTCCTCAAGTAGCGCGGGCGTCTACAATGGCGCGTAGGGCGAGCGACTGATGCGCACGCAACCGTTTGCGGAGGGTCACCGCTACCAGCATGTACCACGCTGGGGAGTCCTAAGTGAGGCGGGTGCGGATGTATGCCTTGTAGATGGCCAGGTTCGCACGGAGGGGAAGTCGGGACGTATAGACAGCGCGCAGGAGAGCTCGAGTGGTTCGCGCTTGACCAACAACGTTCTTAACGTGTGGGGGCCATCGTGAGACGACGGTCTATTGTCACGCCGAGGTATTTCACCGTCGGAGTCCAGTCGACGTGGTGTTCGAGCATGGTGAGGCGAGGACAGTCTCCATCTATTTTTGGGAGGTTAGCCGTAACCACTTTTATACAAATCGTTTCACTATCCAGGAATTAACGCGATCTACTAACCAATATAATAATGGCTGTAATTTTTGACACATGGATCCGCAGGGAATGCTTTGCCATAGATAAACGAGCATCAGCGACAGATACAGCTAAAACCTTTTATGGTACCAAAACCCTCGCGAACTAAACTAATGACTATACTCCAAAAGCATCAAAAAGTGAAAACATTATAACCAAAATGTCACTGGTGTGCCCATCTAGTGGCTTATGTTGCTAAATGCACGGTAGATTCACCGAGCACACTAACTATACGGCCAGTATCAATAAATAGATCAAAGGACCATGCGTCAAATTGGGCTCAGTGTCCAACAGAGTTATGACATATGCCATTGTAAAGGATTTCGTTCGTACTAAAATTGTTACTACTAGCACCACCTTCAATTCTATTGCAGAAAAAATATATGCACTTAAATAGATTTTGTAGAAAAATACAATTATTAGTCATAAAACTGTTATAGTAACAATATATTCATACATTAAAATCGGTGGCGTAGCTAGCTTGGGTGGCACCTGGGGCGGAAGTTGGCGGTCGACCTTTTTCTTTTTTTTTAGACGATACCTAACAAATACGGGCTAACTGCTCCCAAATCGTAGTGCTGAGTTAGTGCCTATGTTTTTTTATATGTTTGTACATTGTTTTTAAAGTCGAGTTTGGGGTGGCACCCCAAAAAGGGTGACATCCGGGGCGGACCGCCCCCGCCGCACCCACTCCCTTCTTACGCCACTGTTTAAAATAATGGTAAACAATAGATGCGCTTGCGCCCGTGTGATTTACAACACTCTCCTTCCCTCTCACACTTCTCGGATGCCTGCCCGGGCGCCCGTTTGCTCTTAGTCAGTCGACTCGTGATTTTCACGGTGTTATCTGTCCTAAAAACAGGACAGGTTAGAAGTGCCCTGAGCCGAAGAGCATGCATGAGCAATCTGATGGGAGTGAATGAAGCAAGAGAGATATGTCAAGATCGTTGCAAATGGCGTTCCGTAGTCTCTGCCTAACCCCCCGGGAAACAGGCGTGAGTCTATGTATGTATGTATGTTATCTGTGTGTTTTCGTGTAACCTCTCGGCACATACAATTTAATCCACTGGCAGGTCACCTAAACGATATTATTATTGATATTGATTGAAATGTTAATAAAAATATTTTTAACTGTTAGCAGCTGTTTTATTTTGTATGTATTCTTTGCACATGGAATTAAAACTAGCTAAAGATGTGAAACAACAAAAACTTCAATGCCATAACAGCATTATTTTGCAGGATTATAGTTTATTTATGGCAGAAGAAAAATATTTATACCAAAATAACCCCATAGATTCTTCGCAAAAATGAGTTTATATCTTTATATTTAGTACTTTAGAAGTATATACAAAGTGGTCTCATCTCTGTTGGTGGGTGGCTTCATAAATTTTTGCCCATGGTCTTTAATATTGGGACTGGGACCGTATATGAATATAGTATTTGTTTGAAATAGAATTAGTTTTATTATAAGTCAAATCGATTAGATCGATTGAGTAACATTTTGTTTAGTCTATTGAAAATTTCTGACAATGGTCACACTGAACTGTCACTTCCGTCCTTCCCGCGTTGAAAAATTACCACGTTGTCGTCTCGTACCTAAAATAATTGATCGCCTTTTGAAAAGCACATCCTTGTAGCTACGCGAATAGTTTGTGAAATCTTATAGATTGCCGCTCTTTGACTTCCGGCACGGTTTGTGACATATTGAACATTTGTGAAAAGTTATTGTGAGCACACCTTTTTGCATTTCGTGTGAGTTGATTAATTGAACTTGCATCGTGCATTGAAGACGCTGCGTTGGAGTCTGGTAAAGTAAAGATAATTCACTTGCTAATATTGGCCAATTTAGTCTCGTGTGTGTCTAGCTTGCCTCCAGGACTCCACTCAAGAACATCACCAGGAGATATTTGGTAAGACATTAATATTAAGATTATAAGTCATCACTGTGCTACCACAGTGAAGGTGTTTAGATAAATTGTCTATCGTGGTCAGGTGGATGTATTACAGCTTCCACTGCAACTCTGTTCTCAACAGTTTCCCACCTGGCTGCGGTAACTCTAGACATAATTTTTGGTAGCAGAGCGTGGTTGAAATTTAGCCACTGTGGCATTACTAAGTATAAACTCAGATTGGTATGAGCTTGTATCTTATCACTTTGTAGACAGTATTGTAGTGTTTGTCAGGTCAGTTATTGTCTAAAATACATAATATTTAATTGTATAAGTTGACCTAGATAATTTGAAACACATTGTCACATAACCTCAATCAGTAATTGTTGATTTGTATTGTTGAAAAATCTAACTTAAATTTGTTGTTGCATTAATAAGTCACTTTGATTGGATACATATCAGTTATATGTATCAATTGATTTAGTTTATTGCATATATTGATATATTAAGTTTGAACCTTACATTGTTAAACCTTGTTATAATATAAATATAATATTGTTAGGTAACACATATTCTGTGCTTACTTCCTATTGTATATCTCAAATAACACAGCCAGTCTGTCTGTTGCAAGTAATTAGTTAATTTATTTGAATATTTAACTTTAATTAACTTATTCGAAGGTTCAACTTTTGATAACTTTGACTTTGTTTTGTGTCAATATATATTGAAACTATTAATTTTGTTGGACAGTAGATACCTGTCACTTGCCTGCACTTGCTGTAAACAGGCTAATATTTTGTTGGTTTCAAAGAATTAAGAAAAATTAAGTTTTGATTGTTAATTTTATTTAACGCTTGTCCGGGCTCTTTTGAATTTTGATTATGTCAGCTATCAAGGACTTGCGTGCAGCTGCTGGTGCTATTGCATCAGATTTGCGCTGGTTTGCCTCGGCCAGTGCTTTAGTGAACCGGCCTGATCGCCAGCAGGCCTTACTTCAAAGGTACGAGCGGATCGATGATCGCATGGCAAGTGTGGAACAGCAGTTCCGCACTTTCAGCGCTTGCTGTCTCGAAGTGTCAGTCACTGATTTCACCGCTGACCAGCGAAATAAGGTCAGCGAAGACTATGCCCAGGTCTTAGACCTGTATGATGCTGTCTCCAATAGTGCGAGACAACTAGTTGCCGATAGGGAAGGGCAACCCGGCCTGAAGCAGGAGCTTCCTAGGTCAGCACCGGGGCTGGTGAGTAGGCTCCCTACTTTGGACCTCCCCCATTTTGATGGCTGCCTAGGAAGCTACCTGGGCTTCATTAATTTGTTCGACAGCCTAGTCAATGAAAGGGCTGACCTTCGGCCGGCACAAAAGTTGGCCTATCTAATGTCGATTCTGGATGGGGAGGCTAAGGGCCTCATCCAGCATCTGCCCGTGTCTGACGAGGCGTACCAGACGGCTCGGGACCTAATTACCCGTAGGTACCAGAATAAGCGTGGCCTCGCCGATACGCACATCGAGCAGATTTTGGGTTTGCCGACGCTCACCCGGGTCTCTGGGTTGCGCACCCAACTTTTGAACCCGCTCTTGGTGGCCATCAACGCACTTAAGTGCCTTGACCTGCCCGTGGACCAATGGTCCTATCTATTGGTGCACATTGTGCTGAAGAAGCTGCCTGCCGACCTGAGGTCGCGTTTTGAGCAGCGCTTTGGTGGGGATAGCGCGACCCATCTGCCCCCTTTTGCTGACCTGGAGAAGTTCCTGGAGGATGAGTGCCGGGTCTTGGACAACTCCGGTGGTGACACGCCGGCTAAGACGCAGCCGCCCAAGGTCAAGGAGCAGGCTCGTGGTCACACCCGAGCCAATGTTGACCGGCGCCCTCCTCGCTTTGCGGTCACGCAGAGCCCAGTGGAGTGCTCCTACTGCAAGGTCACGGGGCACAGAACGGCCAGTTGCAGGGCATTTTTGGACCTTCATGTCGCCTCTCGTAGGCGCATCGCGAATGCCCGCCGCCTTTGCTTCTCTTGTTTGGGGTCCCACTACCAGCGAGACTGCCCGAACTCTCGCCCCTGTCATCACTGTGGAGGACAGCATTTGGACATTCTCTGTAAGAATGCCAGAGAGGTTGGCCGCTTGTCCAGCCAGCCGACGCCGCGCACGGGCGGGTGTTTTGAAGGTGGCAGCCGAGGCTCACCGGCGCGTAGCCGAGAGTCGCCTCGCTCAATTGATCGCCACTCGCCCCACTTGGAGAACCATAGCGTGCGCACGCCTCCTCTCTCTCGCGCACCTGAATGTGCTGTTCAGCGTCACCAGCACCATGACTGCTGCCCCAGGTATTCCCCTCCTTTGGCGGAGCGTCCCCGCCTTGACTCGCGCCCACCTCGTTTTGGGCGGGTGCGTCATTATGACCCCCCACAGATGGCGCGCGGATCGAGTCATCGCGCTTTTGAGGACTTCAAGCCGCACCCTCATTTTGACTTGCCAGGTCCTGGCCAACGGTCGCCGCCTAGGCAACAATAGGTCATTGACCCCTGCCCTATAACTCCAACCGCCCCCATTGAGACCGTTATCCTACCAACGGTTGCTGTTAGGGTCTGGGGACCCACGGGGACCTCTGTTGTTGTCCGTGCTATATTGGACACAGGTTCACAAGGTTGCATTGTTTCCACTTATTTGGTAGGGCAGGTTAAATTAAATATGGGCTCTTTTCCAGATTGTATACGGGTCATAGGGGACGTAGTCTCTAATGTTGAAGGGCAAGTTAAGGTTTTGTTTGGCCCTGTTGAATCTTCACACCCGAGGATTAGAACCTCGGCTATTGTGTTGAAGAATATTTTGGGTATGCACCCACAGAAACAGCTACCCGCTGCTGTGGTGAATTTGACATCGGGATTGGAACTGGCAGACCCCAAATTTGACACACCGGGACAAATCGACTTGTTGATTGGCTCTGATGTCCTCGGTGGAATTTTGATTGGTGGGAAACGGGTCTTGGTGCCAAATGGTTTGACTGCCATCCCGACCATATTTGGATTTGCTTTGATGGGACCTGTACCTAGGGACCCCCCTCCACCCGAACTTTATAATTTGTTGGCTGTAGGCTCTGCTCTCTCTGATGCAGTTCAGAGGTTTTGGGAGATAGAGGAGCCTCCTCAAGCTGCCCGTTTGAATCCAGAACATGAGGAGTGCGAGCTGTTCTTCCAGAACAACACTGGTCGACTCCGTTCTGGTCGGATCATTACGAGGCTACCCTTCCTGTCTGTTCGGCCTCCGCTTGGTGAGTCACGACCTTTAGCCGAAAAGAGATTGTTGGCTATGGAGCGCCGCATGGGTCGTGATCTGGGGCTCAGACAGAAGTATATTGAGTTCATGAGGGAATATGAACAATTGGGACACATGTCTGTGTCAAATTTGGATTGGCGTTCGGTGGAGCACTACTTTCTCCCGCATCATGCGGTATTGAAGCCATCGACTGGCAAGCTGCGCACAGTGTTTGATGGTTCTGCGCAGACTTCAACAGGCGTATCCTTGAACCAGTGCTTGCATTCTGGTCCCAAGTTGGTCAAGGACCTTTGTGACGTCATCACCAGCTTCCAACGACATCAGGTTGTCTTTGTGGCCGACATAAAAATGATGTTCAGGCAGACGATTATCCACCCTGATGACCGTCGCTTCCAGCTGATCCTTTGGAGAGAGTCTCCTCGCGATCCCATGGTCGTCTACGAGCTCAATACTAATACGTACGGGTTAGTATTGAGCTCGTAGACGACCATGGGATACGTACGGGTTAAGGTCAAGCCCCTACTTGGCAAAACGTTCTCTTTGGGAGCTCGTAGACCGCGAAGGCTTACGTTTCCCACGAGCCTCCGCCATCTTGAAAGACGATATTTAAGTCGATGACATTTGCTCGGGTGCCTCATCAGCGGACGAGGCGATCCTCCTGCGGGACGAATTGATAGGTATTTTGGCCTCCGCTGGTTATGAGTTGCGCAAATGGATTTCCAACTCACCAGCGCTTTTGGAAGGCTTGCCAGAGGATCATCAGCAAGATCCACATCTATTTGAGATTGTTGACAACCCCGCCATGATGGCTGTTCTAGGCGTTCAGTACAGACCAGTCCAAGACATCTTTACATATAACGTAGACTTGAAATTGCCTTGTTCTTGGACTAAACGTCTCGTATTGTCTACTGTCGCCAGAACCTTTGATCCGAACGGTTGGATCTGTCCAATTATATTTTGGGCAAAATGCTTCTTGCAGAAGCTTTGGACAGCAGGATTGACCTGGGACGAACCTCTGCACGGCACTCTTGTTGAGGAATGGACCTCTTTTGTATCCTCACTTCCTGCCGTCAGCGAGATCTCCTTGCCTCGTCCCATCCTTCCTTCCGGGAAGTACAAGGCCACCCTTCACGGGTTTTGTGACGCCTCGGAACGTGGTCACGCGGCCGTAGTGTACTTGCGCACAGTTAGTGCATCAGGTCAGGTGAGGGTTTCCCTGATCATGGCGAAGAGCAAGGTTGCACCCCTTCGGACATCTCTGACCATTCCGAAATTGGAGCTCTCGGGAGCAGCACTACTTGTACGCTTATTGAACCACGTGTCTAACACTTTGGGTAAAAGCATTTGTATTAATGGGACCTACGCCTGGACAGACAGCCAAATTGTTCTTTGTTGGTTGAAGGCTTCTGTCCACACCTTGGAGGTATTTGTCGCTAATCGCGTTTCCTAAATCCAGAAATCCGAAGTCAAACTTGTTTGGAGACACGTGCCAGGTGAGCTCAACCCCGCTGATTGTGCCTCGCGCGGATGCTTAACGCCTAGTTTGATAGGTCATTCGCTGTGGTGGGGTCCGGAATTGTTGACTCGACCAGAAATTGATTGGCCTCGAACGCCAGTTTTGAATACTTCTAATTTGCCGGGTTTACGAACACTCGCTCTTGAGAAGGTAGAATGCGCCTTCGACCCCGATTTTTTGTTGAATCGTTACAGCTCCCTCGACAAGTTGTTAGGTGTCACTGCTTGGATAAAGCGTTTTGTTTTTAATTTTAGGCACCCACAACAGAAACGACTGACACCGTTTATCTCACCACAGGAACGACAGGAGTCCCTCACCTTTTGGGTTCGTTCTGTGCAATTGGCGCATTTTGAAAGGGAGATTGCTATCCTTAAATCAGGGAGATCGAAATTGTCGGGAGCTGTCTCTAAATTGAACCCCTTTTTGGACGATACGGGTCTCTTGCGCGTTGGAGGGCGCCTCAAGAACGCCAACCTCCCTTACGGAGCACGTCACCCCCTTTTGTTACCTAAGGACGGTCATTTGGTACGCTTGTTGGTAACTGACCGTCACCTTAAAAATTCGCATGCTGGTTGTAATGCGCTCTTGGCCATTTTGCAACGCGAGTTTTGGATTTTGTCTGCACGAAGAATTATTCGGAGTGTTGTCTTTCGCTGCATCCCTTGCTATAAGCTCAAGGCTTCTACCATGCAGCCGTTGATGGGAGACTTACCGGCAGATCGCGTAACGGAGAGCAGGACATTTGACGGTGTCGGCACGGACTTCGCTGGTCTCTTTTTGGTGAAAACGTCGACACTTCGAAACAGCAAGACTGTTAAGGCCTACTTGTGTGTTTTTGTTTGTCTCTCCACAAAGGCCGTACATTTAGAACTGGTCTCCTCGCTTACAACCGAGGCGTTTGTAGCCACATTTGACAGATTTGTATCCCGCAGAGGGCTGCCTTCCTTGATCCGCTCTGTCTGCGGCACTAACTTCAAGGGCACCTATAATTATTTGAATGATGTTGTTAATTTCCTTGAAACCAACAAGGCTGATATAGGTGATAGGCATGCCCGACGTGGGATAAATTGGTTGTCTTCCCCACTAAATTGTCCACACTGGGGTGGTATTTTTGAAGCCGCTGTAAAATCGGCCAAAACACACTTGCGCAGGACAATCGGTGAGTCTGTCCTTACATTTGAGGAACTCGCAACTGTGTTTTGTAAGATTGAGGCCATTTTGAACTCTCGGCCATTGTGCCCGATCTCCTCAGATCCGAATGATTTGGAGGCCCTTACGCCGGGCCATTTTTTTATTGGTCGCCCACTTGTCGCCTTGCCTGAGTACCCCTATATTGATACGAGACCTGGTCGTCTCTCGCGTTTTGAATTGGTACGCCAGATTACTCAGAGCTTTTGGAAACGCTGGAATTTGGAATATTTGCAGATACTCCAGCAACGCGTTAAGTGGACCGACAAGACCGATCCACCCAAGATTGGTGACCTCGTTTTGATCAAGGAGGCCAACCTTCCGCCACTCAGATGGCGCAGGGGGCGCATCCTTCGTTTGGTAACTGGGGCTGATGGAGTTCCCCGATTTGCTGAGATCTTGGTGGACGGTTCGATTCTGAGGAGAGCGGTTGCAACATTGTCACGTCTACCAACTAATTAGCGGACCGTTAGGCCGGTCCGGGGCGGGTGGATGTTTGAAATAGAATTAGTTTTATTATAAGTCAAATCGATTAGATCGATTGAGTAACATTTTGTTTAGTCTATAGAAAATTTCTGACAATGGTCACACTGAACTGTCACTTCCGCCTTTCCGCTTGAAAAATTAACACGCCGTTTGCAAGCTCGCGTGCCTTGTACGTAAAATATCGCCTTTTGAATTAACGCGAATTGAATTAAATTGAGTAAACCGTTTTGAACGCCGCCTGATCTAGTGCTGGCAACGGTAAATTGATTGTGAACTATTGATTGACATTTGTGAAAATTGTGAATCTGGTATCGAGTGCCACGTGCCAACGTGTCCTGAAAACGTCGCGTTTGAAGCTTAATAGCTAAGTATAAGATACTTCATTCATTTATTTTGGCCAATATACTTGTATGAATGTGTCTAATTTAGCTCAAGCCTGACATCAGCAAGGATAGCGGGTAAGTAAAACATAATATTGATATTGATTGATTTCAATTCATCACTGTGCAACGCAGTGCATTGTGTCTGGATCATTGTCTATCGTGGTCAGGTAGATGTATTACATCTTCCACTGCGCACTTCTGATACACCTTCCTGCCTGGCTACGGTAATTCTAGACACCAAAGATTCCCGTCGATCTAAAATTCCAAAGGGTATTATATTAGCTGACCCAAAATTCAATCAACCAGCTTCTGTTGATATACTCCTCGGAGCAGATATATTCTGGGATATATTACTCAGTGAACAACAGTCATTAGGTCCAAATAATCCTAAGTTGCAAAATTCTAAATTAGGCTGGATTGTAGCCCGCCCCATCAATACACAAAAAGGCATACAAAATATACAATGCAATCATACAAATATTTCAAACGATAATTTACACGAAATTATCACAACATTTTGGGAATTAGAAAGTGTTCCTGAGACAAAAATTCTCAGTCCCGACGAAATAGTATGTGAAAATCATTTTCAAAATACTACAACCCGCCTAATCGATGGCAGATTCTGTGACAAGTTACCACTAAAGGACTCACATGACTGCCTTGGAGATTCTTATAATCAAGCTAAAAGGCGACTGTTAAATCTTGAAAAACAACAAACAACTACACAATATACACGACTAATCATCCATCTGGAAATAGTCATGGTGGTACTGCAATCATTATAAAAAATAACATCAAACACTACCTTATGGAAGAGTATTGCACTGAAAAAATCCAGGCGACAACTGTCAATATTACACATAAACGGGTCGACACAAAAATCTCTGCTGTCTACTGTCCTCCCAAACATACAATAAACGATAAAGATTTCGAAACATTTTTCTTAAAAATGGGTTCAAGATTTATCTGTGGTGGCGACTGGAACTCCAAACACACGCATTGGGGATCCAGACTGATTAACCCGAGGGGCAGGCAACTAATTAAAGTAACAGAGAAAATGAAACTGGAACTCCTAACAAGTAGAAAGCCAACCTATTGGCCAACAGACAGAAACAAGATCCCAGATTTGTTGGATTTCTTTATTACAAAAAATATAGACACCAATTGCACAAGCACGGAATCATCGGATGACTTAAGCTCGGATCATACCCCAGTTATCCTTAATATCAGCACAATAGTGGCAGTGGTTGAACCCCCTTTGCGGATATATAATTCAAAAAATACAAACTGGGCAATATACCAGAGTATTGTAGACACTGAAATTAATTTGAAAACGAATATTAAGAACGTGGAAGATCTTGAGAACGAAGTCGAGCACCTAAACATCGTCATACACAAAGCTGCTAATAAAGCCACGCCAGAAGCAAAACGAATCCCGCCCAAGAACAATGTTTATCCAAAACACATAAAAGAAAAAATACTAGAACGACGACGACTTCGCAAAACTTGGCATATCACTAGATACCCGAGAGATAAAACACTTTTCAACAAATGCTCGGCAGAAATAAAAAGCCTAGTAAAAACACTTATCAACAATAATCTGCAGACATACCTAGCTTCTCTATCTCCCACATTGGACACCAATTACTCTCTATGGAAAGCAACCAAAAACCTAAAAAGACCTAAAACTCAAATACCACCCATAAGAAACAATAATGGAGAATGGGCAAGATCTGATTTCGAAAAAGCTACAGTTTTCGCCGAACATCTTAATACAGTTTTCCAAGCATTACCAGAGTCTGATCAGGGAAATACGGAAAAAATAGCAGAATACCTAAAATCAGCTACACAATTGTCTTGGCCCCTGAAAAGCACAACACCGAAAGAAATACTACGAGAAATAAGGCAACTCCAAGAAGGCAAAGCACCGGGATACGATCTTATTGACGCAACACTCCTAAAACACCTACCTCACAAAGGAATCATGATGCTTGTGAAAGTCTTCAACGCCTGTCTACGACTAGTGCACTTTCCTGGACAATGGAAGATTGCACAAGTAGTGATGGTACCTAAACCAGGGAAACCACTGCAAGAAACAACCTCGTACAGACCCATAAGCTTAATACCGGTTACAGGGAAACTGTTGGAAAGAATACTCTTAAACAGAATGAAAGAACACCTAGATCAGGTTATCCCAAGCCACCAATTCGGCTTCAGGGAAAAACATGGTACAATCGAACAAGTGCACCGCACCGTGGATCTTATTGGTAGATGCCTGGAAAACCGGAAATACTGCTCTGCTGTTTTTCTAGACATTAGTCAGGCGTTTGATAAGGTCTGGCATGATGGCCTAGTGTACAAATTGAAAAAGTTGCTACCACACTCGTTCTTGCATATCCTCACAAACTACCTTAACAAAAGAAGCTTCCAGGTGAAATGTAGGAACGAATGCTCGGAATTATATGAAATTAGCTCGGGAGTACCTCAGGGGAGCATACTGGGACCAATACTCTACCTCATCTATACTGCAGACCTTCCAACTAATGAAAAGACAATGACTGCAACTTATGCCGACGATACTGCCTTGCTGTCAACAAGCACTAATCCAGAAACAGCTTCAATCCAATTACAAAACCATTTGAACGACGTTGAAAAGTGGCTGAAACAATGGAGAATAAAAGTCAACCAAAGTAAATCGATCCATGTTACCTTTACTCTAAGAAAAGAAACTTGTCCACCAGTGAAACTAAATAACCAGGCAATACCCCAAGATGACCATGCAAAATATTTAGGAATCCACCTTGATAGGAGACTAACATGGCAAAAACATATCTGGACCAAACGTAAGCAACTTGATACCAAACTCCGCAGCCTCTACTGGTTAATAGGACCCCACTCGCAACTCAATAACTACAGCAAGATGATGGTGTACAAAGCTATCCTAAAACCAGTATGGACATACGGTATCCAATTATGGGGCACAGCTAGCAATAGCAATATCGAAATACTCGAGAGGTTTCAGAGCAAAGCATTAAGGACTATGTTCAACATCCCAAAATGTATTAGTAATAAATACATGTATCTGGATTTAAACATAAGGACAGTAAAGCAGGAAATAAGCATCTACAGTATGAAATATCAAAACAGGCTATTAAATCACGTGAACGAACTTGCAATGGCACTAAGTGGAGAGGGCGGCCTACATCACATGCGGTTGAAGCGAAGCGACATCCCCAGTCTGAACAGTAGATTCACATAAAGGGAGAGTACCCGATTGGAAAGTAGAAAGGGACTCGTAAAACAAAAAAATATCGTACAGATTTGAAAATCATAGAGAAGAGTGGCTTATTGTTTTCAAACAGATTGCCATGAAGCAGTAGACAGCAAAAAAAAAAAAAAAAAAAATTATAAGTCAAATAGATTAGATCGATTGAGTAACATTTTGTTTAGTCTATTGAAAATTTCTGACAATGGTCACACTGAACTGTCACTTCCGTCCTTCCCGCGTTGAAAAATTACCACGTTGTCGTCTCGTACGTAAAATAATTGATCGCCTTTTGAAAAACACATCCTTGTAGCTACGCGAATAGTTTGTGAAATCTTATAGATTGCCGCTCTTTGACTTCCAGCATGGTTTGTGACATATTGAACATTTGTGAAAAGTTATTGTGAGCACACCTTTTTGCATTTCGTGTGAGTTGATTAATTGAACTTGCATCGTGCATTGAAGACGCTGCGTTGGAGTCTGGTAAAGATAATTCACTTGCTAATATTGGCCAATTTAGTCTCGTGTGTGTCTAGCTTGCCTCCAGGACTCCACTCAAGAACATCACCAGGAGATATTTGGTAAGACATTAATATTAAGATTATAAGTCATCGCTGTGCTACCACAGTGAAGGTGTTTAGATAAATTGTCTATCGTGGTCAGATGGATGTATTACAGCTTCCACTGCAACTCTGTTCTCAACAGTTTCCCACCTGGCTGCGGTAACTCTAGACAGTATTCATATACGGTCCCGGTCCAATCGGTCCGGCCAGAGAAAAAGACATAGCGCATTATGTTGGTGATTTTTTTGCTTGAAAAGATTTGGTTACTAGAGATATATATTTGACACAAGCTCGAAACAAAATAAGTCAAATATGTAGTACTCTACTAGCTAAATCCTTGAATAGATGAAATTGGGACCAGCCGTTAGTATCAATTTTAAAATTATGACATAAAATGCCATTATTTGACTTTTATAGAACATATAAATGTTCGATATACACAATTCACGCTATAGGCTGTAATTAACAGTTAGTAAATCAACAAATAAATATTATATAATAAAAAATGGGGGTGTAAAAATATATCTTCCGATAAATACCCTGTTTAAGCACAAGAATGGGATTTCTTTAGTGAAACTCTTGAATCCTTTGAATATCGTGTAATTTCGTATTTTAGAGAAATTTGTTGTACAGAGAAATGTTAGATGATTTGCAATATTAAAAGTGAATGAACTACCTACATTTAGAATAATGACATTAATAAATATTAACAGCCCACCCAAACATTTATAACACATTATTATAAAACTAAAACATTGCTCTCGTAACTAAAGCAGGTGCTTGCACATAACCTCCGCCCATTGAAGATCCCTGATCTTCAATCTGAAAAGTCGTCGGCACTAGGCAGGGGACATAAACGAAATAGAGATCGATGCACACAGCCTCTTGTTGTGTTCACATCTGCTACGCGAGGAATGCCATCTGGTCCAGGGTAGAGTCTAGCAACACGTCCAAGTCGCCAGCATAATGGTGGTCGTGCAAAAGAACAAGATCTCCGATTTTTAGCTTGGTAGTACCAGTTTTCCACTTGGTTCTTTGTTGTAGTTCGGATACGTATTCGTTCTGCCACCGCTTCCAAAAATCGCGCCTTATTTGTTCAAGGCGTGCATAACGTTGTAGATGAGTTGCCTTGCCATCGGCTTGAAGTGGAGTTGGCAGCGCGTTGAGTGGTCTGCCAA
Organism: Euclidia mi; assembly: GCA_944739405.2. Taxonomy (NCBI): domain Eukaryota; kingdom Metazoa; phylum Arthropoda; class Insecta; order Lepidoptera; family Erebidae; genus Euclidia; species Euclidia mi. The sequence goes on from OX123192.2 coordinate 30,264,113, forward strand.
TGATGAAATGCCCTGGGGATAAGGAGAGGAAATTGTCAGGGGATGATGACATGGGACACATGGGACGACTATTTAATACTGCTTCTACTTGTGCAAATAAAGTACAAGTCTCTTCAAATGTGAGATGGGTATTTCCCATGACTCTTTTTATGTGAAATTTGGCAGCCTTGACACAGCCAGCTTCCCAAATCCCTCTGAAATGGGGACTATACGCAGGTATGAAAGAAAATATTATTCCTTCTCCTGATGCAAACTCAAAAAGAGAATGGTTATGGAATTTTAGAAAATGACTAAGTTCTTTAGCAGCTGCCACGAAATTTCGTCCATTGTCGGAACAGATTTCCGCTGGTCGGCCGTGTCGGGCAATGAATCGACGCAATGTCATAATGAAAGCCTGTTTAGTTAAGTCCGAGACTGCTTCTAAATAAACACATTTAAAGCGCAAACAAATAAAAACACATAAGTAACATTTAGATAATTTAGCACCACGGCTCTTTCTGTTTAGTATAAAAAATGGACCGGCGTAATAAATTCCAACTGATTTAAATGGAACATCTACCGATATAAGATTTATTGGTATGTTACACATTTTAGGACATAAAGTTTGACCACGAACACGCACACAGGTCACACATTGCCTTACAACACGTCTAGCAAGTTTCCTACCATTGATAGGCCATATAGTCTCTCGGACAGTTGCTAGTAATAGCTGTGGGCCAGCATGTAAATTTTTGATTTTTTCGCGTATAAAATAAAGTTTTGTTGCATAATGAGAAGAATCTAAGAGTATTGGGTGTTTTTTATCAAAAGAATAATTTGAGTTGACTAATCTTCCCCCAACTCATATTAATTGAGTAGTTGGGTCAAAGTATGGAGTTTTTTTATTTTTTTTATTTCTGCCGAACAAATTGACTCCATTCTGCCTGATGTTCAGCAGTCAGTGAAGTCCAATAGTGATGGCCATCATTCCAGCAGCCAGCATGGCATTATAGCATGATGGCCCTCACCTTGACGGCCTTGAGTAAAGCTTTTTCACGCCCCGCTTAAGGACCCAGGATCATAAGTGGAGGGAAACACGTGGACTGGTAAAGAGTTCCACATCTTAATGGTACGGCAGAGACAAGAGGCGCCGAACCGTTTGGTGCGTGACGGTATCTGTTCTACCGTGTAAGAGTGGCACCTAAACCCAGCACGTGTCGTTCGGGATAGGAAATGAGAGGGTGGGATTAGTTGAAAGAGCTCTTCGGAGCACTCACCGTGATAGATTCGGTAGGCGACAGCCATTGAGGCCACGTCTCGGCGTAATTGCAGTGACTCGAGAGTCTTAGTGGCCTCTGGATCCCCGATGATATAGACAGCACGCCGCTGCAACCTATCGAGGGCGTCCAATAAGTACTGAGTGGAGCTATTCCAAAGGTGAGAGCAGTATTCCACGCAGGAGCGAACCTGGGTCTTGTATAACAGACACAACTGCTCCGGCGCGAAAAACCTCCTCACCTTGACTCCGAGTTTCCAAGATGTGGATTTGATGACATCCTCGATGTAGTTCTTCTCGTTGAGATTTCTGCGTATGTCCATACCCAGGATATTGAGGCTGTTTTGAATCGATAGTGGAGTGTCCAGCAGAGAGGAATGGGGAAGGAATGGAGACACTTTGGCTGAGAATGCGCACACCTGTGTTTTCTTGGCGTTGAACTCGACCAGGTTCTCATCACCCCAATGCGAGATGCAATTCAGAACCCGGTAAAGCTCAGCAACAAGTGTTCGCCTATACTCCTCCGTATCGGCTTGCTTAGCCGCAGGGTGTCCGAGATATCGCCCATGTACATTACTGTCATCTGCATAGCAATGTATGCCCCCAAAAGTGAGCATATCATTGATATGCAGAAGAGAAAGCGTGGGCGATAACACGGACCCCTGAGGCACACCAGCATTCACCTGGAGAAACTTCGATGACTCACCGTCACAAAGGACTCGTATACGGCGCTCATGCAGGAAGCTGGCAACCCAGTTGCACAGTCGAGGTGGCAAGCCGTAGGCTGGAAGCTTCGATAGAAGCGCACGATGCCAGACTCTATCGAAGGCTTTGGAGATGTCGAGACTAATAGCCAACGACTCCCCATGCCTGTCCATCGCCTCACCCCAAAGGCGAGTGACATACGCTAGAAGATCACCCGTTGATCGTTTTGGTCTGAAGCCATACTGACGATCACTGATGAGAGAGTGATCTTCTAGGTAGCGAATGAGTTGGTTGTTGATTAAACGTTCAAACACCTTGCAGAGGATAGGGGTGATAGCAATGAGTCGATAGTTGCCCGGATCAGAACGATCCCTTTTCTTGGGAATCGGTTGTACGTTCGCCTCTTTCCAAGCCTGCGGCACTACGCCAGAGGCATATGATAGGCGATACAGGCGTGTAAGCATTGGAGACAACTCAACTGCGCATTTCCTAAGCACAACCGCTGGAATTCCGACAGGTCCACTGGCTTTTCGGACATCGAGAGATCGCAGTGTCGCGCGAATATTGCATTGCCTGATTTTAATATCAGGCATGGAGTGGCCGCAGTAGAGAATCGAAGGCGGCTGCGCACTACGATCATCGATTTGGGAGTTGGCCGCAAAGAGATTGACAAGCAGGTCAGCTTTCTCTTGCAGCCCATGAGCCAGTGATTCATCAGGGCATCGCAACGGCAGCAGTGAAGGCTGGCAGAAATTAGATTGCACGGCTTTGGCCAATCGCAAGTATCCCCGGCTGCCCGTGGGGTGCGACAAGAGTTCTTGACCAAACCGTGCAATGCGCTGTGCATCCGCTCTTATGTATGCCCGCTTGCAGACCTTGGTGGCTCTATTATAGGCTGTCTTGATGAGATGGACATTCGGATCGCGACGAGACCGAGCCCTGATCCAAGCGCGGTAAGCCGACTGTTTTTGTTTAACAGCATCGGCGCACTCGCGATCGAACCAGGGCCGTACTCCGCTGCTGCTGGAGACGTCAGTGGATGGAATATAATATTCCATACCCAAGATAATTTCTCCAGCAACAGCAGACGCACTCTCCGACAGATCCCTCCCACCAAAGCAGCGTTGAGACCACGGGATGGACGCATAATAGTCTCGCAGGCCATCCCAATACGCTGACGAGTAGTGCCACAAGCGTCGCTTTGCCTTCACTGGTTGTGGAGGTGAAGCGAATGGCACTGTAGTGCGAACCAGACAGTGGTCGGAGGAACCCAAAGGGGCTTGTACCTGTATGGGAACGGTAAAGGCACACGTAAATCCGGGCCAATGAACCCAGACTTACGTGTACCCATAGGACAGAAAAGGACGGGTCCTCTAGGCAGCGTAAACGTCGACAGCAAATATCCGCTCTGACGAACAAGCATAGCCCGGCTTTTGCGTGGAAGTTATCCTCCAGTGCATAACCGGGATAATGCAAATAAGCCGTGTCGTCAGGATGGCGTATTTGAGTCTCCGTCAAGAAAAGCATGGCCGGTCAGGCCGTCTCGAGATGATGGTGGACGGCGTTGAGGTTCGAATAAAGTCCGCGGATGTTAGCGGACTCCACCTCAAAAAGTGAGTTGGTGGGGAACGAAGACGCCGCTGTTTGACCGGAACCATTTCTTGAAGCTGCCATAGAAGAAGAAAAGGGGGCGTGAAAAGAGGAGGCAGTCAACGCAGCAGCGCGTGACCAAGCGCAGAGTATTGTATTGTCATTATACTGTGAGGTATAGCGGTGGTCGACCCACACTACCCACACAATGACTCCACGGATACTCTACTGGTCCCACGTATGCTGCGGTAACTGCCCCCTCAGCTAATCCTCCTCATTTTCTCCTCCTTCCCCATATGGGCAATGAAGAGAGGATTGGGAGGGTATGGTTGGGTCTCCGGCTCTCCCACTCACCGAACGAAACGCAACAGCATAGAACATACTGTTACTTTACGTCGCTCTTCTGTGGGAGGGTGGTACTGCCCCGGTCGAGCCGGCCCATTCATGCTGTAAACAGCGTGGCCCTACCACCATATAAAGATAAACTCAGTAACTTGGATTTTGATGGTAATGGTTTATTTGTAAGCATCAATTTATATTCATTGGGAAAAAATTGTTTCTGTATGATTCGACAAATAAAATTAAATGAGCTGTTTAGTTCATTTACGGATAGAATGCCTGATAATTTAATAAGTTTGTTTGCCTTTTTTGCGTTGTGGAGAAATCGTAAAACATATGCAAAACTACTTTGCAAGTGAGTAAAACTTGAATATTTTTTAAAATCAAATGTGGCTTCTGGTAGATTAATATACTGGAATTTAATTTCAGGTAAATTGATGTTCTGATTTTGAGATAAAATTGGCCATTGTGATTCATGAATATATATATGATGTTTCATGAAGATATATAGATGATGGACCTTGCCACCACATCAGGTTGGCGCGGAGCTGGTTAGCGTTTACCCCTCGAGAAATTAAATCCCCTGGATTAGCTTCAGTGGGAACAAAACGCCATGACTTACGATTGGTCAGATCTAAAATTTTAGCAACTCTGTGGGCTACAAATGTTTTCAGTTTGTTAGAGTTATTGTTAATCCAGCAAAGTACGACATTTGAATCACACCAGTGTGTTACTTTAACCGGGGTGTTGTACCTTAAGGACTTAGTTACAGATTCACATATTTGTGCAGATAACAAAGCTGCACAAAGTTCTAGGCGAGGTATGGTTGTAGATTTTAAGGGACAAACCTTTGATTTTGAACACAACAACCTCACTGTTACCTCATTATTTTGATTTAATGATCTCATGTAAATACAAGCCCCGTAAGCGACTTGTGATGCATCGCTGAAAGAGTGAAGCTCTATAGATTTTGGTGTATCACAGAGAACTCTACGTGGAATGTGAAGATCTGCAAGACAAGGTAAGTTTTTAGAAATTTCATACCAATTTTGTAATATATCGTCGGGCACCGGTTGGTCCCATTCAATTCCTTTGAGCCACAACTTTTGAATTAATATTTTTAATTGAATTATGCAAGGACTTAATAAACCCAGGGGATCGAAGGTACGAAAAGATTGTGACATAATAAATCTTTTGGTTATTGTGTAATTATCAGGATTAATTTTTACAGGAATATGAAACATGTCAGTCGCTGGATCCCATCCCAGACCTAGAGTATTAGAAGATTCACTTAAGGTAAGTTTTTCATTTGTTTTCATGGCAATATTATGACATAGTTTAGGTAAATTAGTTTTGTATTTTCGTAAGGGTAAACAAGCTGAATTTAGAGCTGTAGAAAGAGCGTTTTAAATGTAAATAAGCTGACGTTCGCAGTCTGAGCCTGTGATGAAGTCATCGACAAGGAATTCATTCTGAATTATGGTTTTTATTAATTCATCCTCGCACTCTTCTCTCAACTGCCACAAACATTTAGTGCTAAGGTAGCTGGCGCTTGCAGTACCATAAGTGACAGTACCTAGTCGCAAGGTTTGAATAGGGTGCGACTCATCTTCTCTCCATAATATTAATTTCATTCCATAAGATTACAATCATTTTGATCCATGACAATTCGTCTGTACATTTAAGATATGTCTGCTGACAGAATTTATTTATATTGCCTAGCTCTAATTAAAAGGAGAAAAGAGAATTCTGCAAATTAGGCCCTACTAATAAGATATCATTTAGAGAATACCCAGAGGTTGTGGGAGATGAGCCATCAAAAACTACTCGCAGTTTAGTGGACTCACTGTCTTCCTTGAATACAGCGTGATGCCCTAGAAAATATGAAGGAGTTAAAATGGTAATCGGTGACACTGAAAGATGTCCTAAGTCCGAATATTCACGTATAAATTCTACGTACTGTGACTTTAGTATAGGATTTTTCCTGAACCTTTTTTCAAGATTTAACAGTCGCCTTTTAGCTTGATTATAAGAATCTCCAAGGCAGTCATGTGAGTCCTTTAGTGGTAACTTGTCACAGAATCTGCCATCGATTAGGCGGGTTGTAGTATTTTGAAAATGATTTTCACATACTATTTCGTCGGGACTGAGAATTTTTGTCTCAGGAACACTTTCTAATTCCCAAAATGTTGTGATAATTTCGTGTAAATTATCGTTTGAAATATTTGTATGATTGCATTGTATATTTTGTATGCCTTTTTGTGTATTGATGGGGCGGGCTACAATCCAGCCTAATTTAGAATTTTGCAACTTAGGATTATTTGGACCTAATGACTGTTGTTCACTGAGTAATATATCCCAGAATATATCTGCTCCGAGGAGTATATCAACAGAAGCTGGTTGATTGAATTTTGGGTCAGCTAATATAATACCCTTTGGAATTTTAGATCGACGGGAATCTTTGGTGTCTAGAATTACCGTAGCCAGGCAGGAAGGTGTATCAGAAGTGCGCAGTGGAAGATGTAATACATCTACCTGACCACGATAGACAATGATCCAGACACAATGCACTGCGTTGCACAGTGATGAATTGAAATCAATCAATATCAATATTATGTTTTACTTACCCGCTATCCTTGCTGATGTCAGGCTTGAGCTAAATTAGACACATTCATACAAGTATATTGGCCAAAATAAATGAATGAAGTATCTTATACTTAGCTATTAAGCTTCAAACGCGACGTTTTCAGGACACGTTGGCACGTGGCACTCGATACCAGATTCACAATTTTCACAAATGTCAATCAATAGTTCACAATCAATTTACCGTTGCCAGCACTAGATCAGGCGGCGTTCAAAACGGTTTACTCAATTTAATTCAATTCGCGTTAATTCAAAAGGCGATATTTTACGTACAAGGCACGCGAGCTTGCAAACGGCGTGTTAATTTTTCAAGCGGAAAGGCGGAAGTGACAGTTCAGTGTGACCATTGTCAGAAATTTTCTATAGACTAAACAAAATGTTACTCAATCGATCTAATCGATTTGACTTATAATAAAAACTAATTCTATTTCAAACATCCACCCGCCCCGGACCGGCCTACCGGTCCGCTAATCAGTTGGTAGACGTGACAATGTTGCAACCGCTCTCCTCAGAATCGAACCGTCCACCAAGACCTCAGCAAATCGGGGAACTCCATCAGCCCCAGTTACCAAACGAAGGATGCGCCCCCTGCGCCATCTGAGTGGCGGAAGGTTAGCCTCCTTGATCAAAACGAGGTCACCAATCTTGGGTGGATCGGTCTTGTCGGTCCACTTAACGCGTTGCTGGAGTATCTGCAAATATTCCAAATTCCAGCGTTTCCAAAAGCTCTGAGTAATCTGGCGTACCAATTCAAAACGCGAGAGACGACCAGGTCTCGTATCAATGTAGGGGTACTCAGGCAAGGCGACAAGTGGGCGACCAATCAAAAAATGGCCCGGCGTAAGGGCCTCCAAATCATTCGGATCTGAGGAGATCGGACACAATGGCCGAGAGTTCAAAATGGCCTCAATCTTACAAAACGTCAACTGTCACTTGAGATATAAACAATAACTCTGTATTTATAACTAATTTAATGTACCAATAACATATCTAATAGTGTTTAAAATAGTGAAAATATGTTTCGTAGTACCCAGTAGTTCGGTGATATCGTTTGTGACTAAAACAAATAAGTGAGTTAAAAGTTATAAACTTTCACAAAAATAGTGTAACTTAGTGAAGTGGCTACTTAATAACAACTCAATAAAATTAAAACAGTTGATAATCACCAAATAACTGCTGTGTTTCACAAAACTTTACCGTAAATAAACCACTTACGCATAATACAGTGTAAAAACATTCGTATTAATATTAAAAATAAAATTTGCAGACTATCAAATACGTTACTTATCATTCAAAACAATGAAAAAGTGATAACTGTCAATCAATAGTGTCAATAATACCAACCTAACCGCACGACCATAGGGCGCGTTCCAGTCACGGACATTTCACCTTCGGGCCAAAGTAGCCCGCGGAGGTAACTGTATTCCTTGGGTTAAAGTCAGCGGCCTTATCATAATATATCACGGGCTAATATAACCTATCGGATTCACAAATATCTGAATAAATATTGAACCCAACTTCGATATTTTCTTATATACTTTATATTATATCAGAATATGATGGATAATAACGACAGTATTAATGTCACCCAAAGAAACCGACGTATTATACGATCCAACTCCAACCTTTCGATTGAATCTCTGGATACGTCTTCGCCAAGTTTAAGTGTAAAGAGCATGATGGATTTGTCCACTCATACTAAGAGTGACGAGGTTGTGGAATTGCAAAATTTGATCGTTCAGTTAAAAGAAGAATTAATGAGTGCTCACTCTGAAATTGAGACGCTAAATTTAAATAATGTTTCACTGCAACAGAAATTACAACTTGAAATTAAGAAAAATGAGCATCTCAAAAAATTATGTACAGGTTTAAGCACTAGTAAACATTTGTCAACGTCGACCATTTCAAAAAGAAAAAAGAGAGAATTGACAAAGGCGACTTCTTACATCCCTCCAAGAAAATTAGACTTTGATACCCCTAAATGTTCTCAGGAAAGCACGCAAGTGATACAAGCAAATATACATAAGAATGATTTCAGTCAGCAAATTCACATCAATTTAGAAAACGAGAAAATTCAATGTAAAAATGGAAAAAATGGAGACACGATAGTGACGGATAACTTGAGATGCAGCAAGGTTACTAAAACCACTAGAAACACAAGCAAAATAATTCTACTTTCTGATAATCAAGGTAGAGGTATTGCACAGAGGCTACTAAATAACAAGCACAACCTACATAAATGTCAAGATGTTCAAATACAATCTATACGGAAACCGGGTGCTAAAACAAAATATGTGTTAGAGGACTGAAGTAGCTTAGCGAAAACATTGACACAAAATGACAACGTAGTTATTATGACAGGGAGTAATGACTCAAATCCAATGGAGTTTATGTCGGTGATGTCTATAGCGTTAAACTCTCTTAACAATTGTAATATATTTGTAGTTAATGTATTCTATAATAGATATCTTAATGAACTTAAGCTCAATCAACAATTAAGACTCGTTACTCAAAATTTCAATAACTGTACTTATTTGGCAAAAGATAATACGCAGGACATCGCTAAACAGATAATACATGAAATAAATGTTATTCATTACAATAATGACTTCCTGACATACAACAACCGCAAATTAACAAAAAATATAGTTACACAGAAGGGTGAATTTCATAAAAGGCATTCTTCAATTCGCGGTTCTCTTCCGCGACCTAGTAGTCCTTTAAATCCAAAAAAAGGTACAATACCGTATTACTTCCCGTCACTTAAGAAAATGTCACAATCTGTGTCACAAACAGAAATGACAGCTGAATCCGATTTTTTTCGAGACTAAGTGTGATGGGTATGCTGTTTTTCACCAAAATATTGCCGGAGTCTTAAATAAAATGCAAGATTTAGAGGTAGTACTACATGATCTTCAGTATGATTTTAATGAAAATATTATTATTATATGTTTAAGTGAACACTTTATAAAAAGAACTGAAGAAAAAATTTTGAATATAAAAAATTACTACCTTGCCACAATATATGCTCGTCAAGATCAACGACGTGGAGGCACATGCATATTGTGTAGGAATGGATATGACAGCACTAATCTAAATATCGTAAGTGAATTTGCCATTGATAAACACTTTGAAATATGTGGTATTGAAATTAAAATGTTAAAAATAATTGTACTTTGCATCTATAGAACTCCAAATTCTGATGTGAATATTTTCTTTGATAACTTAAATAAAACTTTAACAAATCTCCAAAACAAAAAATCTAGAATCATAGTCTGTGGCGACTTTAACATAGATTTACAAAATTCTGACAAAAATAGTACGATATTTAAAGAACTTCTTCTCAATTACGGAATGCAATACCACATACACGAACCAACTAGATTAAATAAGTGCATTGACAATATTATTAGTAACATAAACAATGTCACGGGTAAAACATATAATGTCTATCTTTCTGATCACAATACAGCACAAATAATTACAATCAAACATCAAATATTACGGGAAAAAAACTACTATTTCACGACTGTAAATAATTTGAGCATCAGGTCAGGTGAGGGTTTCCCTGATCATGGCGAAGAGCAAGGTTGCACCCCTTCGGACATCTCTGACCATTCCGAAATTGGAGCTCTCGGGAGCAGCACTACTTGTAAGCTTATTGAACCACGTGTCTAACACTTTGGGTAAAAGCATTTGTATTAATGGGACCTACGCCTGGACAGACAGCCAAATTGTTCTTTGTTGGTTGAAGGCTTCTGTCCACACCTTGGAGGTATTTGTCGCTAATCGCGTTTCCTAAATCCAGAAATCCGAAGTCAAACTTGTTTGGAGACACGTGCCAGGTGAGCTCAACCCCGCTGATTGTGCCTCGCGCGGATGCTTAACGCCTAGTTTGATAGGTCATTCGCTGTGGTGGGGTCCGGAATTGTTGACTCGACCAGAAATTGATTGGCCTCGAACGCCAGTTTTGAATACTTCTAATTTGCCGGGTTTACGAACACTCGCTCTTGAGAAGGTAGAATGCGCCTTCAACCCCGATTTTTTGTTGAATCGTTACAGCTCCCTCGACAAGTTGTTAGGTGTCACTGCTTGGATAAAGCGTTTTGTTTTTAATTTTAGGCACCTACAACAGAAACGACTGACACCGTTTATCTCACCACAGGAACGACAGGAGTCCCTCACCTTTTGGGTTCGTTCTGTGCAATTGGCGCATTTTGAAAGGGAGATTGCTATCCTTAAATCAGGGAGATCGAAATTGTCGGGAGCTGTCTCTAAATTGAACCCCTTTTTGGACGATACGGGTCTCTTGCGCGTTGGAGGGCGCCTCAAGAACGCCAACCTCCCTTACGGAGCACGTCACCCCATTTTGTTACCTAAGGACGGTCATTTGGTACGCTTGTTGGTAACTGACCGTCATCTTAAAAATTCGCATGCTGGTTGTAATGCGCTCTTGGCCATTTTGCAACGCGAGTTTTGGATTTTGTCTGCACGAAGAATTATTCGGAGTGTTGTCTTTCGCTGCATCCCTTGCTATAAGCTCAAGGCTTCTACCATGCAGCCGTTGATGGGAGACTTACCGGCAGATCGCGTAACAGAGAGCAGGACATTTGACGGTGTCGGCACGGACTTCGCTGGTCCCTTTTTGGTGAAAACGTCGACACTTCGAAACAGCAAGACTGTTAAGGCCTACTTGTGTGTTTTTGTTTGTCTCTCCACAAAGGCCGTACATTTAGAACTGGTCTCCTCGCTTACGACCGAGGCGTTTGTAGCCACATTTGACAGATTCGTATCCCGCAGGGGGCTGCCTTCCTTGATCCGCTCTGACTGCGGCACTAACTTCAAGGGCACCTATAATTATTTGAATGATGTTGTTAATTTCCCGGGGAAGGTCCCCAACCAGATGGAGCGATCAAGTGAGAGGCTCATCATCAACCATGTTTTGCTCTGTCGCCCGAGACGCCATGAACAGGCACCGGTGGAGGCAGATCATCGAAACCAGGTGCAAACCATCCACATCCGCCGATGACCACGATCCTCAGTCATGAGGGACCGACCACAGAGAGAGAGTTAATTTCCTTGAAACCAACAAGGCTGATATAGGTGATAGGCATGCCCGACGTGGGATAAATTGGTTGTTTTCCCCACTAAATTGTCCACACTGGGGTGGTATTTTTGAAGCCGCTGTAAAATCGGCCAAAACACACTTGCACAGGACAATCGGTGAGTCTGTCCTTACATTTGAGGAACTCGCAACTGTGTTTTGTAAGATTGAGGCCATTTTGAACTCTCGGCCATTGTGCCCGATCTCCTCAGATCCGAATGATTTGGAGGCCCTTACGCCGGGCCATTTTTTTATTGGTCGCCCACTTGTCGCCTTGCCTGAGTACCCCTATATTGATACGAGACCTGGTCGTCTCTCGCGTTTTGAATTGGTACGCCAGATTACTCAGAGCTTTTGGAAACGCTGGAATTTGGAATATTTGCAGATACTCCAGCAACGCGTTAAGTGGACCGACAAGACCGATCCACCCAAGATTGGTGACCTCGTTTTGATCAAGGAGGCCAACCTTCCGCCACTCAGATGGCGCAGGGGGCGCATCCTTCGTTTGGTAACTGGGGCTGATGGAGTTCCCCGATTTGCTGAGATCTTGGTGGACGGTTCGATTCTGAGGAGAGCGGTTGCAACATTGTCACGTCTACCAACTAATTAGCGGACCGGTAGGCCGGTCCGGGGCGGGTGGATGTTTGAAATAGAATTAGTTTTATTATAAGTCAAATAGATTAGATCGATTGAGTAACATTTTGTTTAGTCTATTGAAAATTTCTGACAATGGTCACACTGAACTGTCACTTCCGTCCTTCCCGCGTTGAAAAATTACCACGTTGTCGTCTCGTACGTAAAATAATTGATCGCCTTTTGAAAAACACATCCTTGTAGCTACGCGAATAGTTTGTGAAATCTTATAGATTGCCGCTCTTTGACTTCCAGCACGGTTTGTGACATATTGAACATTTGTGAAAAGTTATTGTGAGCACACCTTTTTGCATTTCGTGTGAGTTGATTAACTGAACTTGCATCGTGCATTGAAGACGCTGCGTTGGAGTCTGGTAAAGTAAAGATAATTCACTTGCTAATATTGGCCAATTTAGTCTCGTGTGTGTCTAGCTTGCCTCCAGGACTCCACTCAAGAACATCACCAGGAGATATTTGGTAAGACATTAATATTAAGATTATAAGTCATCGCTGTGCTACCACAGTGAAGGTGTTTAGATAAATTGTCTATCGTGGTCAGATGGATGTATTACAGCTTCCACTGCAACTCTGTTCTCAACAGTTTCCCACCTGGCTGCGGTAACTCTAGACAGTATTCATATACGGTCCCGGTCCAATCGGTCCGGCCAGAGAAAAAGACATAGCGCATTATGTTGGTGATTTTTTTGCTTGAAAAGATTTGGTTACTAGAGATATATATTTGACACAAGCTCGAAACAAAATAAGTCAAATATGTAGTACTCTACTAGCTAAATCCTTGAATAGATCAAATTGGGACCAGCCGTTAGTATCAATTTTAAAATTATGACATAAAATGCCATTATTTGACTTTTATAGAACATATAAATGTTCGATATACACAATTCACGCTATAGGCTGTAATTAACAGTTAGTAAATCAAAAAAAAATCAAACGAATAAATATTATATAATAAAAAATGGGGGTGTAAAAATATATCTTCCGATAAATACCCTGTTTAAGCACAAGAATGGGATTTCTTTAGTGAAACTCTTGAATCCTTTGAATATCGTGTAATTTCGTATTTTAGAGAAATTTGTTGTACAGAGAAATGTTAGATGATTTGCAATATTAAAAGTGAATGAACTACCTACATTTAGAATAATGACATTAATAAATATTAACAGCCCACCCAAACATTTATAACACATTATTATAAAACTAAAACACTGCTCTCGTAACTAAAGCAGGTGCTTGCACATAACCTCCGCCCATTGAAGATCCCTGATCTTCAATCTGAAAAGTCGTCGGCACTAGGCAGGGGACATAAATGAAATAGAGATCGATGCACACAGCCTCTTGTTGTGTTCACATCTGCTACGCGAGGAATGCCATCTGGTCCAGGGTAGAGTCTAGCAACACGTCCAAGTCGCCAGCATAATGGTGGTCGTGCAAAAGAACAAGATCTCCGATTTTTAGCTTGGTAGTACCAGTTTTCCACTTGGTTCTTTGTTGTAGTTCGGATACGTATTCGTTCTGCCACCGCTTCCAAAAATCGCGCCTTATTTGTTCAAGGCGTGCATAACGTTGTAGATGAGTTGCCTTGCCATCGGCTTGAAGTGGAGTTGGCAGCGCGTTGAGTGGTCTGCCAATGATGAAATGCCCTGGGGATAAGGAGAGGAAATCGTCAGGGGATGATGACATGGGACACATGGGACGACTATTTAATACTGCTTCTACTTGTGCAAATAAAGTACAAGTCTCTTCAAATGTGAGATGGGTATTTCCCATGACTCTTTTTATGTGAAATTTGGCAGCCTTGACACCAGCTTCCCAAATCCCTCTGAAATAAGAAAATATTATTCCTTCTCCTGATGCAAACTCAAAAAGAGAATGGTTATGGAATTTTAGAAAATGACTAAGTTCTTTAGCAGCTGCCACGAAATTTCGTCCATTGTCGGAACAGATTTCCGCTGGTCGGCCGTGTCGGGCAATGAATCGACGCAATGTCATAATGAAAGCCTGTTTAGTTAAGTCCGAGACTGCTTCTAAATAAACACATTTAAAGCGCAAACAAATAAAAACACATAAGTAACATTTAGATAATTTAGCACCACGGCTCTTTCTATTTAGTATAAAAAATGGACCGGCGTAATAAATTCCAACTGATTTAAATGGAACATCTACCGATATAAGATTTATTGGTATGTTACACATTTTAGGACATAAAGTTTGACCATGAACACGCACACAGGTCACACATTGCCTTACAACACGTCTAGCAAGTTTCCTACCATTGATAGGCCATATAGTCTCTCGGACAGTTGCTAGTAATAGCTGTGGGCCAGCATGTAAATTTTTGATTTGTTCGCGTATAAAATAAAGTTTTGTTGCATAATGAGAAGAATCTAAGAGTATTGGGTGTTTTTTATCAAAACAATAATTTGAGTTGACTAATCTTCCCCCAACTCATATTAATTGAGTAGTTGGGTCAAAGTATGGAGTTTTTTTATTTTTTTATTTCTGCCGAACAAATTGACTCCATTCTGCCTGATGTTCAGCAGTCAGTGAAGTCCAATAGTGATGGCCATCATTCCAGCAGCCAGCATGGCATTATAGCATGATGGCCCTCACCTTGACGGCCTTGAGTAAAGCTTTTTCACGCCCCGCTTAAGGACCCAGGATCATAAGTGGAGGGAAACACGTGGACTAGTAAAGAGTTCCACATCTTAATGGTACGGCAGAGACAAGAGGCGCCGAACCGTTTGGTGCGTGACGGTATCTGTTCTACCGTGTAAGAGTGGCACCTAAACCCAGCACGTGTCGTTCGGGATAGGAAAGGAGAGGGTGGGATTAGTTGAAAGAGCTCTTTGGAGCACTCACCGTGATAGATTCGGTAGGAGACAGCCATTGAGGCCACGTCTCGGCGTAATTGCAGTGACTCGAGAGTCTTAGTGGCCTCTGGATCCCCGATGATATAGACAGCACGCCGCTGCAACCTATCGAGGGCGTCCAATAAGTACTGAGTGGAGCCATTCCAAAGGTGAGAGCAGTATTCCACGCAGGAGCGAACCTGGGTCTTGTATAACAGACACAACTGCTCCGGCGCGAAAAACCTCCTCACCTTGACTCCGAGTTTCCGAGATGCGGATTTGATGACATCCTCGATGTAGTTCTTCTGGTTGAGATTTCTGCGTATGTCCATACCCAGGATATTGAGGCTGTTTTGAATCGATAGTGGAGTGTCCAGCAGAGAGGAATGGGAAGGAATGGAGACACTTTGGCTGAGAATGCGCACACCTGTGTTTTCTTGGCGTTGAACTCGACCAGGTTCTCATCACCCCAATGCGAGATGCAATTCAGAACCCGGTAAAGCTCAGCAACAAGTGTTCGCCTATACTCCTCCGTATCGGCTTGCTTAGCCGCAGGGTGTCCGAGATATCGCCCATGTACAGTACTGTCATCTGCATAGCAATGTATGCCCCCAAAAGTGAGCATATCATTGATATGCAGAAGAGAAAGCGTGGGCGATAACACGGACCCCTGAGGCACACCAGCATTCACCTGGAGAAACTTCGATGACTCACCGTCACAAAGGACTCGTATACGGCGCTCATGCAGGAAGCTGGCAACCCAGTTGCACAGTCGAGGTTGCAAGCCGTAGGCTGGAAGCTTCGATAGAAGCGCACGATGCCAGACTCTATCGAAGGCTTTGGAGATGTCGAGACTAATAGCCAACGACTCCCCAAGCCTGTCCATCGCCTCACCCCAAAGGCGAGTGACATACGCTAGAAGATCACCCGTTGATCGTTTTGGTCTGAAGCCATACTGACGATCACTGATGAGAGAGTGATCTTCTAGGTAGCGAATGAGTTGGTTGTTGATTAAACGTTCAAACACCTTGCAGAGGATAGGGGTGATAGCAATGAGTCGATAGTTGCCCGGATCAGAACGATCCCTTTTCTTGGGAATCGGTTGTACGTTCGCCTCTTTCCAAGCCTGCGGCACTACGCCAGAGGCATATGATAGGCGATACAGGCGTGTAAGCATTGGAGACAACTCAACTGCGCATTTCCTAAGCACAACCGCTGGAATTCCGACAGGTCCACTGGCTTTTCGGACATCGTCTCTCGATGTCCGAAAAGCCACGGCTTTGGCCAATTGCAAGTATCCCCGGCTGCCCGTGGGGTGCGACAAGAGTTCTTGACCAAACCGTGCAATGCGCTGTGCATCCGCTCTTATGTATGCCCGCTTGCAGACCTTGGTGGCTCTATTATAGGCTGCCTTGATGAGATGGACATTCGGATCGCGACGAGACCGAGCCCTGATCCATGCGCGGTAAGCCGACTGTTTTTGTTTAACAGCATCGGCGCACTCGCGATCGAACCAGGGCCGTACTCCGCTGCTGCTGGAGACGTCAGTGGATGGAATATAATATTCCATACCCAAGATAATTTCTCCAGCAACAGCAGACGCACTCTCCGACAGATCCCTCCCACCAAAGCAGCGTTGAGACCACGGGATGGACGCATAATAGTCTCGCAGGCCATCCCAATACGCTGACGAGTAGTGCCACAAGCGTCGCTTTGCCTTCACTGGTTGTGGAGGTGAAGCGAATGGCACTGTAGTGCGAACCAGACAGTGGTCGGAGGAACCCAAAGGGGCTTGTACCTGTATGGGAACGGTAAAGGCACACGTAAATCCGGGCCAATGAACCCAGACTTACGTGTACCCATAGGACAGAAAAGGACGGGTCCTCTAGGCAGCGTAAACGTTTACAGCAAATATCCGCTCTGACGAACAAGCATAGCCCGGCTTTTGCGTGGAAGTTATCCTCCAGTGCATAACCGGGATAATGCAAATAAGCCGTGTCGTCAGGACGGCGTATTTGAGTCTCCGTCAAGAAAAGCATGGCCGGTCAGGCCGTCTCGAGATGATGGTGGACGGCGTTGAGGTTCGAATAAAGTCCGCGGATGTTAGCGGACTCCACCTCAAAAAGTGAGTTGGTGGGGAACGAAGACGCCGCTGTTTGACCGGAACCATTTCTTGAAGCTGCCATAGAAGAAGAAAAGGGGGCGTGAAAAGAGGAGGCAGTCAACGCAGCAGTGCGTGACCAAGCGCAGAGTATTGTATTGTCATTATACTGTGAGGTATAGCGGTGGTCGACCCACACTACCCACACAATGACTCCACGGATACTCTACTGGTCCCACGTATGCTGCGGTAACTGCCCCCTCAGCTAATCCTCCTCATTTTCACCTCCTTCCCCATATGGGCAATGAAGAGAGGATGGGGAGGGTATGGCTGGGTCTCCGGCTCTCCCACTCACCGAACGAAACGCAACAGCATAGAACATACTGTTACTTTACGTCGCTCTTCTGTGGGAGGGTGGTACTGCCCCGGTCGAGCCGGCCCATTTATGCTGTAAACAGCGTGGCCCTACCACCATATAAAGATAAACTCAGTAACTTGGATTTTGATGGTAATGGTTTATTTGTAAGCATCAATTTATATTCATTGGGAAAAGATTGTTTCTGTATGATTCGACAAATAAAATTAAATGAGCTGTTTAGTTCATTTACGGATAGAATGCCTGATAATTTAATAAGTTTGTTTGCCTTTTTTGCGTTGTGGAGAAATCGTAAAACATATGCAAAACTTCTTTGCAAGTGAGTAAAACTTGAATATTTTTTAAAATCAAATGTGGCTTCTGGTAGATTAATATACTGGAATTTAATTTCAGGTAAATTGATGTTCTGATTTTGAGATAAATTTGGCCATTGTGATTCATGAATATATATATGATGTTTCATGAAGATATATAGATGATGGACCTTGCCACCACATCAGGTTGTCGCGGAGCTGGTTAGCGTTTACCCCTCGAGAAATTAAATCCCCTGGATTAGCTTCAGTGGGAACAAAACGCCATGACTTACGATTGGTCAGATCTAAAATTTTAGCAACTCTGTGGGCTACAAATGTTTTCAGTTTGTTAGAGTTATTGTTAATCCAGCAAAGTACGACATTTGAATCACACCAGTGTGTTACTTTAACCGGGGTGTTGTACCTTAAGGACTTAGTTACAGATTCACATATTTGTGCAGATAACAAAGCTGCACAAAGCTCTAGGCGAGGTATGGTTGTAGATTTTAAGGGACAAACCTTTGATTTTGAACACAACAACCTCACTGTTACCTCATTATTTTGATTTAATGATCTCATGTAAATACAAGCCCCGTAAGCGACTTGTGATGCATCGCTGAAAGAGTGAAGCTCTATAGATTTTGGTGTATCACAGAGAACTCTACGTGGAATGTGAAGATCTGCAAGACAAGGTAAGTTTTTAGAAATTTCATACCAATTTTGTAATATATCGTCGGGTACCGGTTAGTCCCATTCAATTCCTTTGAGCCACAACTTTTGAATTAATATTTTTAATTGAATTATGCAAGGACTTAATAAACCCAGGGGATCGAAGGTACGAAAAGATTGTGACATAATAAATCTTTTGGTTATTGTGTAATTATCAGGATTAATTTTTACAGGAATATGAAACATGTCATTCGCTGGATCCCATCCCAGACCTAGAGTATTAGAAGATTCACTTAAGGTAAGTTTTTCATTTGTTTTCATGGCAATATTATGACATAGTTTAGGTAAATTAGTTTTGTATTTTCGTAAGGGTAAACAAGCTGAATTTAGAGCTGTAGAAAGAGCGTTTTAAATGTAAATAAGCTGACGTTCGCAGTCTGAGCCTGTGATGACGTCATCGACAAGGAATTCATTCTGAATTATGGTTTTTATTAATTCATCCTCGCACTCTTCTCTCAACTGCCACAAACATTTAGTGCTAAGGTAGCTGGCGCTTGCAGTACCATAAGTGACAGTACCTAGTCGCAAGGTTTGAATAGGGTGCGACTCATCTTCTCTCCATAATATTAATTTCATTCCATAAGATTACAATCATTTTGATCCATGACAATTCGTCTGTACATTTAAGATATGTCTGCTGACAGAATTTATTTATATTGCCTAGCTCTAATTAAAAGGAGAAAAGAGAATTCTGCAAATTAGGCCCTACTAATAAGATATCATTTAGAGAATACCCAGAGGTTGTGGGAGATGAGCCATCAAAAACTACTCGCAGTTTAGTGGACTCACTGTCTTCCTTGAATACAGCGTGATGCCCTAGAAAATATGAAGGAGTTAAAATGGTAATCGGTGACACTGAAAGGTGTCCTAAGTCCGAATATTCACGTATAAATTCTACGTACTGTGACTTTAGTATAGGATTTTTCCTGAACCTTTTTTCAAGATTTAACAGTCGCCTTTTAGCTTGATTATAAGAATCTCCAAGGCAGTCATGTGAGTCCTTTAGTGGTAACTTGTCACAGAATCTGCCATCGATTAGGCGGGTTGTAGTATTTTGAAAATGATTTTCACATACTATTTCGTCGGGACTGAGAATTTTTGTCTCAGGAACACTTTCTAATTCCCAAAATGTTGTGATAATTTCGTGTAAATTATCGTTTGAAATATTTGTATGATTGCATTGTATATTTTGTATGCCTTTTTGTGTATTGATGGGGCGGGCTACAATCCAGCCTAATTTAAAATTTTGCAACTTAGGATTATTTGGACCTAATGACTGTTGTTCACTGAGTAATATATCCCAGAATATATCTGCTCCGAGGAGTATATCAACAGAAGCTGGTTGATTGAATTTTGGGTCAGCTAATATAATACCCTTTGGAATTTTAGATCGACGGGAATCTTTGGTGTCTAGAATTACCGTAGCCAGGCAGGAAGGTGTATCAGAAGTGCGCAGTGGAAGATGTAATACATCTACCTGACCACGATAGACAATGATCCAGACACAATGCACTGCGTTGCACAGTGATGAATTGAAATCAATCAATATCAATATTATGTTTCACTTACCCGCTATCCTTGCTGATGTCAGGCTTGAGCTAAATTAGACACATTCATACAAGTATATTGGCCAAAATAAATGAATGAAGTATCTTATACTTAGCTATTAAGCTTCAAACGCGACGTTTTCAGGACACGTTGGCACGTGGCAGTCGATACCAGATTCACAATTTTCACAAATGTCAATCAATAGTTCACAATCAATTTACCGTTGCCAGCACTAGATCAGGCGGCGTTCAAAACGGTTTACTCAATTTAATTCAATTCGCGTTAATTCAAAAGGCGATATTTTACGTACAAGGCACGCGAGCTTGCAAACGGCGTGTTAATTTTTCAAGCGAAAAGGCGGAAGTGACAGTTCAGTGTGACCATTGTCAGAAATTTTCTATAGACTAAACAAAATGTTACTCAATCGATCTAATCGATTTGACTTATAATAAAAATAATTCTATTTCAAACATCCACCCGCCCCGGACCGGCCCGCGGCCTACCGGTCCGCTAATCAGTTGGTAGACGTGACAATGTTGCAACCGCTCTCCTCAGAATCGAACCATCCACCAAGACCTCAGCAAATCGGGGAACTCCATCAGCCCCAGTTACCAAACGAAGGATGCGCCCCCTGCGCCATCTGAGTGGCGGAAGGTTAGCCTCCTTGATCAAAACGAGGTCACCAATCTTGGGTGGATCGGTCTTGTCGGTCCACTTAACGCGTTGCTGGAGTATCTGCAAATATTCCAAATTCCAGCGTTTCCAAAAGCTCTGAGTAATCTGGCGTACCAATTCAAAACGCGAGAGACGACCAGGTCTCGTATCAATGTAGGGGTACTCAGGCAAGGCGACAAGTGGGCGACCAATCAAAAAATGGCCCGGCGTAAGGGCCTCCAAATCATTCGGATCTGAGGAGATCGGACACAATGGCCGAGAGTTCAAAATGGCCTCAATCTTACAAAACGTCAACTGTCACTTGAGATATAAACAATAACTCTGTATTTATAACTAATTTAATGTACCAATAACAAATCTAATAGTGTTTAAAATAGTGAAAATATGTTTCGTAGTACCCAGTAGTTCGGTGATATCGTTTGTGACTAAAACAAATAAGTGAGTTAAAAGTTATAAACTTTCACAAAAATAGTGTAACTTAGTGAAGTGGCTACTTAATAACAACTCAATAAAATTAAAACAGTTGATAATCACCAAATAACTGCTGTGTTTCACAAAACTTTACCGTAAATAAACCACTTACGCATAATACAGTGTAAAAACATTCGTATTAATATTAAAAATAAAATTTGCAGACTATCAAATACGTTACTTATCATTCAAAACAATGAAAAAGTGATAACTGTCAATCAATAGTGTCAATAATACCAACCTAACCGCACGACCATAGGGCGCGTTCCAGTTACGGACATTTCACCTTCGGGCCAAAGTAGCCCGCGGAGGTAACTGTATTCCTTGGGTTAAAGTCAGCGGCCTTATCATAATATATCACGGGCTAATATAACCTATCGGATTCACAAATATCTGAATAAATATTGAACCCAACTTCGATATTTTCTTATATACTTTATATTATATCAGAATATGATGGATAATAACGACAGTATTAATGTCACCCAAAGAAACCGACGTATTATACGATCCAACTCCAACCTTTCGATTGAATCTCTGGATACGTCTTCGCCAAGTTTAAGTGTAAAGAGCATGATGGATTTGTCCACTCATACTAAGAGTGACGAGGTTGTGGAATTGCAAAATTTGATCGTTGAGTTAAAAGAAGAATTAATGAGTGCTCACTCTGAAATTGAGACGCTAAATTTAAATAATGTTTCACTGCAACAGAAATTACAACTTGAAATTAAGAAAAATGAGCATCTCAAAAAATTATGTACAGGTTTAAGCACTAGTAAACATTTATCAACGTCGACTATTTCAAAAAGAAAAAAGAGAGAATTGACAAAGGCGACTTCTTACATCCCTCCAAGAAAATTAGACTTTGATACCCCTAAATGTTCTCAGGAAAGCACGCAAGTGATACAAGCAAATATACATAAGAATGATTTCAGTCAGCAAATTCACATCAATTTAGAAAACGAGAAAATTCAATGTAAAAATGGAAAAAATGGAGACACGATAGTGACGGATAACTTGAGATGCAGCAAGGTTACTAAAACCACTAGAAACACAAGCAAAATAATTCTACTTTCTGATAATCAAGGTAGAGGTATTGCACACAGGCTACTAAATAACAAGCACAACCTACATAAATGTCAAGATGTTCAAATACAATCTATACGGAAACCGGGTGCTAAAACAAAATATGTGTTAGAGGACTGTAGTAGCTTAGCGAAAACATTGACACAAAATGACAACGTAGTTATTATGACAGGGAGTAATGACTCAAATCCAATGGAGTTTATGTCGGCGATGTCTATAGCGTTAAACTCTCTTAACAATTGTAATATATTTGTAGTTAATGTATTCTATAATAGATATCTTAATGAACTTAAGCTCAATCAACAATTAAGACTCGTTACTCAAAATTTCAATAACTGTACTTATTTGGCAAAAGATAATACGCAGGACATCGCTAAACAGATAATACATGAAATAAATGTTATTCATTACAATAATGACTTCCTGACATACAACAACCGCAAATTAACAAAAAATATAGTTACACAGAAGGGTGAATTTCATAAAAGGCATTCTTCAATTCGCGGTTCTCTTCCGCGACCTAGTAGTCCTTTAAATCCAAAAAAAGGTACAATACCGTATTACTTCCCGTCACTTAAGAAAATGTCACAATCTGTGTCACAAACAGAAATGACAGCTGAATCCGATTTTTTTCGAGACTAAGTGTGATGGGTATGCTGTTTTTCACCAAAATATTGCCGGAGTCTTAAATAAAATGCAAGATTTAGAGGTAGTACTACATGATCTTCAGTATGATTTTAATGAAAATATTATTATTATATGTTTAAGTGAACACTTTATAAAAAGAACTGAAGAAAAAATTTTGAATATAAAAAATTACTACCTTGCCACAATATATGCTCGTCAAGATCAACGGCGTGGAGGCACATGCATATTGTGTAGGAATGGATATGACAGCACTAATCTAAATATCGTAAGTGAATTTGCCATTGATAAACACTTTGAAATATGTGGTATTGAAATTAAAATGTTAAAAATAATTGTACTTTGCATCTATAGAACTCCAAATTCTGATGTGAATATTTTCTTTGATAACTTAAATAAAACTTTAACAAATCTCCAAAACAAAAAATCTAGAATCATAGTCTGTGGCGACTTTAACATAGATTTACAAAATTCTGACAAAAATAGTACGATATTTAAAGAACTTCTTCTCAATTACGGAATGCAATACCACATACACGAACCAACTAGATTAAATAAGTGCATTGACAATATTATTAGTAACATAAACAATGTCACGGGTAAAACATATAATGTCTATCTTTCTGATCACAATACAGCACAAATAATTACAATCAAACATCAAATATTACGGGAAAAAAACTACTATTTCACGACTGTAAATAATTTGAGCATCAGGTCAGGTGAGGGTTTCCCTGATCATGGCGAAGAGCAAGGTTGCACCCCTTCGGACATCTCTGACCATTCCGAAATTGGAGCTCTCGGGAGCAGCACTACTTGTACGCTTATTGAACCACGTGTCTAACACTTTGGGTAAAAGCATTTGTATTAATGGGACCTACGCCTGGACAGACAGCCAAATTGTACTTTGTTGGTTGAACGCTTCTGTCCACACCTTGGAGGTATTTGTCGCTAATCGCGTTTCCCAAATCCAGAAATCCGAAGTCAAACTTGTTTGGAGACACGTGCCAGGTGAGCTCAACCCCGCTGATTGTGCCTCGCGCGGATGCTTAACGCCTAGTTTGATAGGTCATTCGCTGTGGTGGGGTCCGGAATTGTTGACTCGACCAGAAATTGATTGGCCTCGAACGCCAGTTTTGAATACTTCTAATTTGCCGGGTTTACGAACACTCGCTCTTGAGAAGGTAGAATGCGCCTTCGACCCCGATTTTTTGTTGAATCGTTACAGCTCCCTCGACAAGTTGTTAGGTGTCACTGCTTGGATAAAGCGTTTTGTTTTTAATTTTAGGCACCCACAACAGAAACGACTGACACCGTTTATCTCACCACAGGAACGACAGGAGTCCCTCACCTTTTGGGTTCGTTCTGTGCAATTGGCGCATTTTGAAAGGGAGATTGCTATCCTTAAATCAGGGAGATCGAAATTGTCGGGAGCTGTCTCTAAATTGAACCCCTTTTTGGACGATACGGGTCTCTTGCGCGTTGGAGGGCGCCTCAAGAACGCCAACCTCCCTTACGGAGCACGTCACCCCCTTTTGTTACCTAAGGACGGTCATTTGGTACGCTTGTTGGTAACTGACCGTCACCTTAAAAATTCGCATGCTGGTTGTAATGCGCTCTTGGCCATTTTGCAATGCGAGTTTTGGATTTTGTCTGCACGAAGAATTATTCGGAGTGTTGTCTTTCGCTGCATCCCTTGCTATAAGCTCAAGGCTTCTACCATGCAGCCGTTGATGGGAGACTTACCGGCAGATCGCGTAACGGAGAGCAGGACATTTGACGGTGTCGGCACGGACTTCGCTGGTCCCTTTTTGGTGAAAACGTCGACACTTCGAAACAGCAAGACTGTTAAGGCCTACTTGTGTGTTTTTGTTTGTCTCTCCACAAAGGCCGTACACTTAGAACTGGTCTCCTCGCTTACGACCGAGGCGTTTGTAGCCACATTTGACAGATTCGTATCCCGCAGGGGGCTGCCTTCCTTGATCCGCTCTGACTGCGGCACTAACTTCAAGGGCACCTATAATTATTTGAATGATGTTGTTAATTTCCTTGAAACCAACAAGGCTGATATAGGTGATAGGCATGCCCGACGTGGGATAAATTGGTTGTTTTCCCCACTAAATTGTCCACACTGGGGTGGTATTTTTGAAGCCGCTGTAAAATCGGCCAAAACACACTTGCGCAGGACAATCGGTGAGTCTGTCCTTACATTTGAGGAACTCGCAACTGTGTTTTGTTAGATTGAGGCCATTTTGAACTCTCGGCCATTGTGCCCGATCTCCTCAGATCCGAATGATTTGGAGGCCCTTACGCCGGGCCATTTTTTGATTGGTCGCCCACTTGTCGCCTTGCCTGAGTACCCCTATATTGATACGAGACCTGGTCGCCTCTCGCGTTTTGAATTGGTACGCCAGATTACTCAGAGCTTTTGGAAACGCTGGAATTTGGAATATTTGCAGATACTCCAGCAACGCGTTAAGTGGACCGACAAGACCGATCCACCCAAGATTGGTGACCTCGTTTTGATCAAGGACGCCAACCTTCCGCCACTCAGATGGCGCAGGGGGCGCATCCTTCGTTTGGTAACTGGGGCTGATGGAGTTCCCCGATTTGCTGAGATCTTGGTGGACGGTTCGATTCTGAGGAGAGCGGTTGCAACATTGTCACGTCTACCAACTAATTAGCGGACCGGTAGGCCGGTCCGGGGCGGGTGGATGTTTGAAATAGAATTAGTTTTATTATAAGTCAAATAGATTAGATCGATTGAGTAACATTTTGTTTAGTCTATTGAAAATTTCTGACAATGGTCACACTGAACTGTCACTTCCGTCCTTCCCGCGTTGAAAAATTACCACGTTGTCGTCTCGTACGTAAAATAATTGATCGCCTTTTGAAAAACACATCCTTGTAGCTACGCGAATAGTTTGTGAAATCTTATAGATTGCCGCTCTTTGACTTCCAGCACGGTTTGTGACATATTGAACATTTGTGAAAAGTTATTGTGAGCACACCTTTTTTGCATTTCGTGTGAGTTGATTAATTGAACTTGCATCGTGCATTGAAGACGCTGCGTTGGAGTCTGGTAAAGTAAAGATAATTCACTTGCTAATATTGGCCAATTTAGTCTCGTGTGTGTCTAGCTTGCCTCCAGGACTCCACTCAAGAACATCACCAGGAGATATTTGGTAAGACATTAATATTAAGATTATAAGTCATCGCTGTGCTACCACAGTGAAGGTGTTTAGATAAATTGTCTATCGTGGTCAGGTGGATGTATTACAGCTTCCACTGCAACTCTGATCTCAACAGTTTTCCACCTGGCTGTGGTAACTCTAGACAGTATTCATATACGGTCCCGGTCCAATCGGTCCGGCCAGAGAAAAAGACATAGCGCATTATGTTGGTGATTTTTTTGCTTGAAAAGATTTGGTTACTAGAGATATATATTTGACACAAGCTCGAAACAAAATAAGTCAAATATGTAGTACTCTACTAGCTAAATCCTTGAATAGATCAAATTGGGACCATCCGTTAGTATCAATTTTAAAATTATGACATAAAATGCCATTATTTGACTTTTATAGAACATATAAATGTTCGATATACACAATTCACGCTATAGGCTGTAATTAACAGTTAGTAAATCAACGAATAAATATTATATAATAAAAAATGGGGGTGTAAAAATATATCTTCCAATAAATACCCTGTTTAAGCACAAGAATGGGATTTCTTTAGTGAAACTCTTGAATCCTTTGAATATCGTGTAATTTCGTATTTTAGAGAAATTTGTTGTACAGAGAAATGTTAGATGATTTGCAATATTAAAAGTGAATGAACTACCTACATTTAGAATAATGACATTAATAAATATTAACAGCCCACCCAAACATTTTTAACACATTATTATAAAACTAAAACATTGCTCTCTAACTAAAGCAGGTGCTTGCACATAACCTCCGCCCATTGAAGATCCCTGATCTTCAATCTGAAAAGTCGTCGGCACTAGGCAGGGGACATAAACGAAATAGAGATCGATGCACGCAGCCTCTT
This sequence comes from Euclidia mi, assembly GCA_944739405.2. Taxonomy (NCBI): domain Eukaryota; kingdom Metazoa; phylum Arthropoda; class Insecta; order Lepidoptera; family Erebidae; genus Euclidia; species Euclidia mi. The sequence continues at coordinate 30,291,229 of OX123192.2, forward strand.
GTTGTGTTCACATCTGCTACGCGAGGAATGCCATCTGGTCCAGGGTAGAGTCTAGCAACACGTCCAAGTCGCCAGCATAATGGTGGTCGTGCAAAAGAACAAGATCTCCGATTTTTAGCTTGGTAGTACCAGTTTTCCACTTGGTTCTTTGTTGTAGTTCGGATACGTATTCGTTCTGCCACCGCTTCCAAAAATCGCGCCTTATTTGTTCAAGGCGTGCATAACGTTGTAGATGAGTTGCCTTGCCATCGGCTTGAAGTGGAGTTGGCAGCGCGTTGAGTGGTCTGCCAATGATGAAATGCCCTGGGGATAAGGAGAGGAAATCGTCAGGGGATGATGACATGGGACACATGGGACGACTATTTAATACTGCTTCTACTTGTGCAAATAAAGTACAAGTCTCTTCAAATGTGAGATGGGTATTTCCCATGACTCTTTTTATGTGAAATTTGGCAGCCTTGACACCAGCTTCCCAAATCCCTCTGAAATAAGAAAATATTATTCCTTCTCCTGATGCAAACTCAAAAAGAGAATGGTTATGGAATTTTAGAAAATGACTAAGTTCTTTAGCAGCTGCCACGAAATTTCGTCCATTGTCGGAACAGATTTCCGCTGGTCGGCCGTGTCGGGCAATGAATCGACGCAATGTCATAATGAAAGCCTGTTTAGTTAAGTCCGAGACTGCTTCTAAATAAACACATTTAAAGCGAAAACAAATAAAAACACATAAGTAACATTTAGATAATTTAGCACCACGGCTCTTTCTGTTTAGTATAAAAAATGGACCGGCGTAATAAATTCCAACTGATTTAAATGGAACATCTACCGATATAAGATTTATTGGTATGTTACACATTTTAGGACATAAAGTTTGACCACGAACACGCACACAGGTCACACATTGCCTTACAACACGTCTAGCAAGTTTCCTACCATTGATAGGCCATATAGTCTCTCGGACAGTTGCTAGTAATAGCTGTGGGCCAGCATGTAAATTTTTGATTTTTTCGCGTATAAAATAAAGTTTTGTTGCATAATGAGAAGAATCTAAGAGTATTGGGTGTTTTTTATCAAAAGAATAATTTGAGTTTACTAATCTTCCCCCAACTCATATTAATTGAGTAGTTGGGTCAAAGTATGGAGTTTTTTTATTTTTTTTATTTCTGAACAAATTGACTCCATTCTGCCTGATGTTCAGCAGTCAGTGAAGTCCAATAGTGATGGCCATTATTCCAGCAGCCAGCATGGCATTACAGCATGATGGCCCTCACCTTGACGGCCTTGAGTAAAGCTTTTTCACGCCCCGCTTAAGGACCCAGGATCATAAGTGGAGGGAAACACGTGGACTGGTAAAGAGTTCCACATCTTAATGGTACGGCAGAGACAAGAGGCGCCGAACCGTTTGGTGCGTGACGGTATCTGTTCTACCGTGTAAGAGTGGCACCTTAACCCAGCACGTGTCGTTCGGGATAGGAAAGGAGAGGGTGGGATTAGTTGAAAGAGCTCTTCGGAGCACTCACCGTGATAGATTCGGTAGGAGACAGCCATTGAGGCCACGTCTTGGCGTAATTGCAGTGACTCGAGAGTCTTAGTGGCCTCTGGATCCCCGATGATATAGACAGCACGCCGCTGCAACCTATCGAGGGCGTCCAATTAGTACTGAGTGGAGCCATTCCAAAGGTGAGAGCAGTATTACACGCAGGAGCGAACCTGGGTCTTGTATAACAGACACAACTGCTCCGGCGCGAAAAACCTCCTCACCTTGACTCCGAGTTTCCGAGATGCGGATTTGATGACATCCTCGATGTAGTTCTTCTGGTTGAGATTTCTGCGTATGTCCATACCCAGGATATTGAGGCTGTTTTGAATCGATAGTGGAGTGTCCAGCAGAGAGGAATGGGGAAGGAATGGAGACACTTTGGCTGAGAATGCGCACACCTGTGTTTTCTTGGCGTTGAGCTCGACCAGGTTCTCATCACCCCAATGCGAGATGCAATTCAGAACCCGGTAAAGCTCAGCAACAAGTGTTCGCCTATACTCCTCCGTATCGGCTTGCTTAGCCGCAGGGTGTCCGAGATATCGCCCATGTACAGTACTGTCATCTGCATAGCAATGTATGCCCCCAAAAGTGAGCATATCATTGATATGCAGAAGAGAAAGCGTGGGCGATAACACGGACCCCTGAGGCACACCAGCATTCACCTGGAGAAACTTCGATGACTCACCGTCACAAAGGACTCATATACGGCGCTCATGCAGGAAGCTGGCAACCCAGTTGCACAGTCGAGGTGGCAAGCCGTAAGCTGGAAGCTTCGATAGAAGCGCACGATGTCAGACTCTATCGAAGGCTTTGGAGATGTCGAGACTAATAGCCAACGACTCCCCATGCCTGTCCATCGCCTCACCCCAAAGGCGAGTGACATACGCTAGAAGTTCACCCGTTGATCGTTTTGGTCTGAAGCCATACTGACGATCACTGATGAGAGATTAATCTTCTAGGTAGCGAATGAGTTGGTTGTTGATTAAACGTTCAAACACCTTGCAGAGGATAGGGGTGATAGCAATGAGTCGATAGTTGCCCGGATCAGAACGATCCCTTTTCTTGGGAATCGGTTGTACGTTCGCCTCTTTCCAAGCCTGCGGCACTACGCCAGAGGCATATGATAGGCGATACAGGCGTGTTAGCATTGGAGACAACTCAACTGCGCATTTCCTAAGCACAACCGCTGGAATTCCGACAGGTCTACTGGCTTTTCGGACATCGAGAGATCGCAGTGTCGCGCGAATATTGCATTGCCTGATTTTAATATCAGGCATGGAGTGGCCGCAGTAGAGAATCGAAGGCGGCTGCGCACTACGATCATCGATTCGGGAGTTGGCCGCAAAGAGATTGACAAGCAGGTCAGCTTTCTCTTGCAGCCCATGAGCCAGTGATTCATCAGGGCATCGCAACGGCAGCAGTGAAGGCTGGCAGAAATTAGATTGCACGGCTTTGGCCAATCGCAAGTATCCCCGGCTGCCCGTGGGGTGCGACAAGAGTTCTTGACCAAACCGTGCAATGCGCTGTGCATCCGCTCTTATGTATGCCCGCTTGCAGACCTTGGTGGCTCTATTATAGGCTGCCTTGATGAGATGGACATTCGGATCGCGACGAGACCGAGCCCTGATCCAAGCGCGGTAAGCCGACTGTTTTTGTTTAACAGCATCGGCGCACTCGCGATCGAACCAGGGCCGTACTCCGCTGCTGCTGGAGACGTCAGTGGATGGAATATAATATTCCATACCCAAGATGATTTCTCCAGCAACAGCAGACGCACTCTCCGACAGATCCCTCCCACCAAAGCAGCGTTGAGACCACGGGATGGACGCATAATAGTCTCGCAGGCCATCCCAATACGCTGACGAGTAGTGCCACAGGCGTCGCTTTGCCTTCACTGGTTGTGGAGGTGAAGCGAATGGCACTGTAGGGCGAACCAGACAGTGGTCGGAGGAACCCAAAGGGGCTTGTACCTGTATGGGAACGGTAAAGGCACACGTAAATCCGGGCCAATGAACCCAGACTTACGTGTACCCATAGGACAGAAAAGAACGGGTCCTCTAGGCAGCGTAAACGTCGACTGCAAATATCCGCTCTGACGAACAAGCATAGCCCGGCTTTTGCGTGGAAGTTATCCTCCAGTGCATAACCGGGATAATGCAAATAAGCCGTGTCGTCAGGACGGCGTATTTGAGTCTCCGTCAAGAAAAGCATGGCCGGTCAGGCCGTCTCGAGATGATGGTGGACGGCGTTGAGGTTCGAATAAAGTCCGCGGATGTTAGCGGACTCCACCTCCAAAAGTGAGTTGGTGGGGAACGAAGACGCCGCTGTTTGACCGGAACCATTTCTTGAAGCTGCCATAGAAGAAGAAAAGGGGGCGTGAAAAGAGGAGGCAGTCAACGCAGCAGCGCGTGACCAAGCGCAGAGTATTGTATTGTCATTATACTGTGAGGTATAGCGGTGGTCGACCCACACTACCCACACAATGACTCCACGGATACTACTGGTCCCACGTATGCTGCGGTAACTGCCCCCTCAGCTAATCCTCCTCATTTTCTCCTCCTTCCCCATATGGGCAATGAAGAGAGGATGGGGAGGGTATGGTTGGGTCTCCGGCTCTCCCACTCACCGAACGAAACGCAACAGCATAGAACATACTGTTACTTTACGTCGCTCTTCTGTGGGAGGGTGGTACTGCCCGGGTCGAGCCGGCCCATTCATGCTGTAAACAGCGTGGCCCTACCACCATATAAAGATAAACTCAGTAACTTGGATTTTGATGGTAATGGTTTATTTGTAAGCATCAATTTATATTCATTGGGAAAAGATTGTTTCTGTATGATTCGACAAATAAAATTAAATGAGCTGTTTAGTTCATTTACGGATAGAATGCCTGATAATTTAATAAGTTTGTTTGCCTTTTTTGCGTTGTGGAGAAATCGTAAAACATATGCAAAACTACTTTGCAAGTGAGTAAAACTTGAATATTTTTTAAAATCAAATGTGGCTTCTGGTAGATTAATATACTGGAATTTAATTTCAGGTAAATTGATGTTCTGATTTTGAGATAAAATTGGCCATTGTGATTCATGAATATATATATGATGTTTCATGAAGATATATAGATGATGGACCTTGCCACCACATCAGGTTGGCGCGGAGCTGGTTAGCGTTTACCCCTCGAGAAATTAAATCCCCTGGATTAGCTTCAGTGGGAACAAAACGCCATGACTTACGATTGGTCAGATCTAAAATTTTAGCAACTCTGTGGGCTACAAATGTTTTCAGTTTGTTAGAGTTATTGTTAATCCAGCAAAGTACGACATTTGAATCACACCAGTGTGTTACTTTAACCGGGGTGTTGTACCTTAAGGACTTAGTTACAGATTCACATATTTGTGCAGATAACAAAGCTGCACAAAGTTCTAGGCGAGGTATGGTTGTAGATTTTAAGGGACAAACCTTTGATTTTGAACACAACAACCTCACTGTTACCTCATTATTTTGATTTAATGATCTCATGTAAATACAAGCCCCGTAAGCGACTTGTGATGCATCGCTGAAAGAGTGAAGCTCTATAGATTTTGGTGTATCACAGAGAACTCTACGTGGAATGTGAAGATCTGCAAGACAAGGTAAGTTTTTAGAAATGTCATACCAATTTTGTAATATATCGTCGGGTACCGGTTGGTCCCATTCAATTCCTTTGAGCCACAACTTTTGAATTAATATTTTTAATTGAATTATGCAAGGACTTAATAAACCCAGGGGATCGAAGGTACGAAAAGATTGTGACATAATAAATCTTTTGGTTATTATGTAATTATCAGGATTAATTTTTACAGGAATATGAAACATGTCATTCGCTGGATCCCATCCCAGACCTAGAGTATTAGAAGATTCACTTAAGGTAAGTTTTTCATTTGTTTTCATGGCAATATTATGACATAGTTTAGGTAAATTAGTTTTGTATTTTCGTAAGGGTAAACAAGCTAAATTTAGAGCTGTAGAAAGAGCGTTTTAAATGTAAATAAGCTGACGTTCGCAGTCTGAGCCTGTGATGACGTCATCGACAAGGAATTCATTCTGAATTATGGTTTTTATTAATTCATCCTCGCACTCTTCTCTCAACTGCCACAAACATTTAGTGCTAAGGTAGCTGGCGCTTGCAGTACCATAAGTGACAGTACCTAGTCGCAAGGTTTGAATAGGGTGCGACTCATCTTCTCTCCATAATATTAATTTCATTCCATAAGATTACAATCATTTCGATCCATGACAATTCGTCTGTACATTTAAGATATGTCTGCTGACAGAATTTATTTATATTGCCTAGCTCTAATTAAAAGGAGAAAAGAGAATTCTGCAAATTAGGCCCTACTAATAAGATATCATTTAGAGAATACCCAGAGGTTGTGGGAGATGAGCCATCAAAAACTACTCGCAGTTTAGTGGACTCACTGTCTTCCTTGAATACAGCGTGATGCCCTAGAAAATATGAAGGAGTTAAAATGGTAATCGGTGACACTGAAAGATGTCCTAAGTCCGAATATTCACGTATAAATTCTACGTACTGTAACTTTAGTATAGGATTTTTCCTGAACCTTTTTTCAAGATTTAACAGTCGCCTTTTAGCTTGATTATAAGAATCTCCAAGGCAGTCATGTGAGTCCTTTAGTGGTAACTTGTCACAGAATCTGCCATCGATTAGGCGGGTTGTAGTATTTTGAAAATGATTTTCACATACTATTTCGTCGGGACTGAGAATTTTTGTCTCAGGAACACTTTCTAATTCCCAAAATGTTGTGATAATTTCGTGTAAATTATCGTTTGAAATATTTGTATGATTGCATTGTATATTTTGTATGCCTTTTTGTGTATTGATAGGGCGGGCTACAATCCAGCCTAATTTAGAATTTTGCAACTTAGGATTATTTGGACCTAATGACTGTTGTTCACTGAGTAATATATCCCAGAATATATCTGCTCCGAGGAGTATATCAACAGAAGCTGGTTGATTGAATTTTGGGTCAGCTAATATAATACCCTTTGGAATTTTAGATCGACGGGAATCTTTGGTGTCTAGAATTACCGTAGCCAGGCAGGAAGGTGTATCAGAAGTGCGCAGTGGAAGATGTAATACATCTACCTGACCACGATAGACAATGATCCAGACACAATGCTCTGCGTTGCACAGTGATGAATTGAAATCAATCAATATCAATATTATGTTTCACTTACCCGCTATCCTTGCTGATGTCAGGCTTGAGCTAAATTAGACACATTCATACAAGTATATTGGCCAAAATAAATGAATGAAGTATCTTATACTTAGCTATTAAGCTTCAAACGCGACGTTTTCAGGACACGTTGGCACGTGGAAGTCGATACCAGATTCACAATTTTCACAAATGTCAATCAATAGTTCACAATCAATTTACCGTTGCCAGCACTAGATCAGGCGGCGTTCAAAACGGTTTACTCAATTTAATCAATTCGCGTTAATTCAAAAGGCGATATTTTACGTACAAGGCACGCGAGCTTGCAAACGGCGTGTTAATTTTTCAAGCGGAAAGGCGGAAGTGACAGTTCAGTGTGACCATTGTCAGAAATTTTCAATAGACTTATAATAAAAACTAATTCTATTTCAAACATCCACCCGCCCCGGACCGGCCCGCGGCCTACCGGTCCGCTAATCAGTTGGTAGACGTGACAATGTTGCAACCGCTCTCCTCAGAATCGAACCGTCCACCAAGACCTCAGCAAATCGGGGAACTCCATCAGCCCCAGTTACCAAACGAAGGATGCGCCCCCTGCGCCATCTGAGTGGCGGAAGGTTAGCCTCCTTGATCAAAACGAGGTCACCAATCTTGGGTGGATCGGTCTTGTCGGCCCACTTAACGCGTTGCTGGAGTATCTGCAAATATTCCAAATTCCAGCGTTTCCAAAAGCTCTGAGTAATCTGGCGTACCAATTCAAAACGCGAGAGACGACCAGGTCTCGTATCAATGTAGGGGTACTCAGGCAAGGCGACAAGTGGGCGACCAATCAAAAAATGGCCCGGCGTAAGGGCCTCCAAATCATTCGGATCTGAGGAGATCGGGCACAATGGCCGAGAGTTCAAAATGGCCTCAATCTTACAAAACGTCAACTGTCACTTGAGATATAAACAATAACTCTGTATTTATAACTAATTTAATGTACCAATAACATATCTAATGGTGTTTAAAATAGTGAAAATATGTTTCGTAGTACCCAGTAGTTCGGTGATATCGTTTGTGACTAAAACAAATAATAAGTGAGTTAAAAGTTATAAACTTTCACAAAAATAGTGTAACTTAGTGAAGTGGCTACTTAATAACAACTCAATAAAATTAAAACAGTTGATAATCACCAAATAACTGCTGTGTTTCACAAAACTTTACCGTAAATAAACCACTTACGCATAATACAGTGTAAAAACATTCGTATTAATATTAAAAATAAAATTTGCAGACTATCAAATACGTTACTTATCATTCAAAACAATGAAAAAGTGATAACTGTCAATCAATAGTGTCAATAATACCAACCTAACCGCACGACCATAGGGCGCGTTCCAGTCACGGACATTTCACCTTCGGGCCAAAGTAGCCCGCGGAGGTAACTGTATTCCTTGGGTTAAAGTCAGCGGCCTTATCATAATATATCATGGGCTAATATAACCTATCGGATTCACAAATATCTGAATAAATATTGAACCCAACTTCGATATTTTCTTATATACTTTATATTATATCAGAATATGATGGATAATAACGACAGTATTAATGTCACCCAAAGAAACCAACGTATTATACGATCCAACTCCAACCTTTCGATTGAATCTCTGGATACGTCTTCGCCAAGTTTAAGTGTAAAGAGCATGATGGATTTGTCCACTCATACTAAGAGTGACGAGGTTGTGGAATTGCAAAATTTGATCGTTCAGTTAAAAGAAGAATTAATGAGTGCTCACTCTGAAATTGAGACGCTAAATTTAAATAATGTTTCACTGCAACAGAAATTACAACTTGAAATTAAGAAAAATGAGCATCTCAAAAAATTATGTACAGGTTTAAGCACTAGTAAACATTTATCAACGTCGACTATTTCAAAAAGAAAAAAGAGAGAATTGACAAAGGCGACTTCTTACATCCCTCCAAGAAAATTAGACTTTGATACCCCTAAATGTTTTCAGGAAAGCACGCAAGTGATACAAGCAAATATACATAAGAATGATTTGAGTCAGCAAATTCACATCAATTTAGAAAACGAGAAAATTCAATGTAAAAATGGAAAAAATGGAGACACGATAGTGACGGATAACTTGAGATGCAGCAAGGTTACTAAAACCACTAGAAACACAAGCAAAATAATTCTACTTTCTGATAATCAAGGTAGAGGTATTGCACAGAGGCTACTAAATAACAAGCACAACCTACATAAATGTCAAGATGTTCAAATACAATCTATACGGAAACCGGGTGCTAAAACAAAATATGTGTTAGAGGACTGTAGTAGCTTAGCGAAAACATTGACACAAAATGACAACGTAGTTATTATGACAGGGAGTAATGACTCAAATCCAATGGAGTTTATGTCGGCGATGTCTATAGCGTTAAACTCTCTTAACAATTGTAATATATTTGTAGTTAATGTATTCTATAATAGATATCTTAATGAACTTAAGCTCAATCAACAATTAAGACTCGTTACTCAAAATTTCAATAACTGTACTTATTTGGCAATAGATAATACGCAGGACATCGCTAAACAGATAATACATGAAATAAATGTTATTCATTACAATAATGACTTCCTGACATACAACAAACGCAAATTAACAAAAAATATAGTTACACAGAAGGGTGAATTTCATAAAAGGCATTCTTCAATTCGCGGTTCTCTTCCGCGACCTAGTAGTCCTTTAAATCCAAAAAAAGGTACAATACCGTATTACTTCCCGTCACTTAAGAAAATGTCACAATCTGTGTCACAAACAGAAATGACAGCTGAATCCGATTTTTTTCGAGACTAAGTGTGATGGGTATGCAGTTTTTCACCAAAATATTGCCGGAGTCTTAAATAAAATGCAAGATTTAGAGGTAGTACTACATGATCTTCAGTATGATTTTAATGAAAATATTATTATTATATGTTTAAGTGAACACTTTATAAAAAGAACTGAAGAAAAATTTTTGAATATAAAAAATTACTACCTTGCCACAATATATGCTCGTCAAGATCAACGGCGTGGAGGCACATGCATATTGTGTAGGAATGGATATGACAGCACTAATCTAAATATCGTAAGTGAATTTGCCATTGATAAACACTTTGAAATATGTGGTATTGAAATTAAAATGTTAAAAATAATTGTACTTTGCATCTATAGAACTCCAAATTCTGATGTGAATATTTTCTTTGATAACTTAAATAAAACTTTAACAAATCTCCAAAACAAAAAATCTAGAATCATAGTCTGTGGCGACTTTAACATAGATTTACAAAATTCGGACAAAAATAGTACGATATTTAAAGAACTTCTTCTCAATTACGGAATGCAATACCACATACACGAACCAACTAGATTAAATAAGTGCATTGACAATATTATTAGTAACATAAACAATGTCACGGGTAAAACATATAATTTCTATCTTTCTGATCACAATACAGCACAAATAATTACAATCAAACATCAAATATTACGGGAAAAAAACTACTATTTCACGACTGTAAATAATTTGAGCAAAGAGTATGTCAACAAATTTGTCAAGTATACTAGCTGTCTAAGTTTCAATGAAATATTTGATATATCGGATACTAATAAAGCTTTCGATAACTTTCATGACACATTGACACTCTTATACAAACTATGTTTCCCTCATGTAAGACTGAAAAAAACATTACACAATTCAAAAAAATCTAAATGGATAACGAAAGGAATCAAAAATAGCAGTAAAACTAAGAGAAAGCTAAGATATAAATATTACGTAAATAAAACTTGTGAGAATAAAAATAAATACATAATATACTCAAAACTGTTAAAAAAATGTATGTGCGGGCTTCAAGCATTGTGTAACCAAAGACTAATAGCCTACTCACAAAACAAAGTTAAAGCCACGTGGGATATTGTAAAGAACACCATGGGTAGCACGGCACCTAAAGAATTCATATCGAATATTTTGGACAATTCTATATCACTGACATCTGGACCTGACATTTGTAATAAATTTAATAAATATTTCGTTGACATTTCTAAAAATACTCAATTTGACGATACAAAGAATAATAATAACAATAATGTAAATAATAATAACTCTGACAATATAATAAACAAACATGAAAAAAGTTTATTTTTAGAACCTACGTGTGCTTCAGAAGTCTATAATATTATAAAATCTTTAAAAAACACTAAATCAACTGGTTATGATAATATTGGCACTGATCTCATTAAAAGAATATCTCCATATATTTCAACGCCTATAGCTCACATAATTAACCTTTCTTTCATTCAAGGGTGTTTCCCTGAGAGATTGAAGCTCTCTCTGATAAAACCGTTACATAAAAAAGGTACAAAAACAGACATGAGTAACTATAGACCAATAGCGTTAATACCAATATTGTCAAAAATATTTGAAAAGGTAATGTACAAGCGAGTACTTCATTTTTTAGAAAAGTTTAAACTGTTAGCTGATCAACAATATGGCTTCCGACAAAATAGATCAACCTCATTAGCTATTTTCACATTAGTAAAGACAATAGTAACAAATATGAATAATAATAAATATTCCTGTGCTCTATTCTTAGACCTAAGTAAAGCTTTTGATTTAGTTAATCACGATAGACTCATAAATAAATTGGAGCGATATGGTATTCGAGGTCCGGCTAAAGAATGGTTCCAGTCATATCTGACCGAAAGGAAACAGATTACTAGAATAGTAAAATTGAATAAACTAAGCAACACTTTGGAAGATTTTGATTCGGAACCACTAATTAACTACTGTGGCGTGCCACAAGGAAGCATTTTGGGTCCGTTGCTATTTCTGATTTATGTAAATGACCTGCCTCAGTCGATTAAACATCAATGTGTCTTATTCGCAGATGACACTACTATTATCATAGAGTTTAATAGAAAACAGAATATTAATATAGAATTAAACGATGCGTTAAATTAGGTAACCAAATGGCTAGATGCTAATAAATTAAAAATCAATTTAACAAAAACTAATACCTAACACTTCAGACCTCGGCAATGTAAGCCATTAAATGCAAATATAAACTTCAGTAACAACATTATTAAGCAGGTATACAACACTAAGTTTCTGGGTGTGACCATAGATGAACATCTTTCATGGAAAAACCACATTGAGATAATCTGTAATAAAATGAATAGCTTTGTATTCGCCTTAAAAAAGATAAAAAATATCATGTCCAGGCATACATGCTTAATCGCGTACCATGCATATCTATGCTCAATCATACGGTATGGTATAATAGTCTGGGGGAATTCAACCGACATCTCTAGAATTTTCCTTGCACAAAAAAAATGCATTCGCGCAATGTTCGGTATGGATTGGTGTGATTCCTGCAGACCTGTATTTAAGTCTCAAAGTTTACTTACTGTTCCCTGCATTTATATTTATGAAATTTCAAAGTTTCTACGATCTAATAAAAATTTATTTGAACAAGTGGATAGTAAAAATAAAAGAACACTAACGCACCTAGACTACAAAATACCCGCCCCCAAATCAGAAATGTTCAGGAAAAGTTGCGTCTATATGGCCCCTTTAATTTATAACTCACTGCCTAAATCAATAACTGTGTTGCCATACAATAATTTCTGTAGCGCATTACGAAAGTGGTTGTTGCGGGAATGTTATTATTCTATTGAAGAATTTTTAAATAAAAATCCATGTATATTTTATAACATAGAACGAATAAGGCATAGATGTTGTTAATTTATATTTTATGACTTATATATAGTTTACTGTATTAATCTTGATGTTGCACGCTGTATAACAGCCAAATATGTGAAACAAATCTACTGTAACACCTTTGTATTACCTTCCATGTTTGACGCAATAAATGATATTATTATTATTATTATTACAAAACACAGTTGCGAGTTCCTCAAATGTAAGGACAGACTCACCGATTGTCCTGCGCAAGTGTGTTTTGGCCGATTTTACGGCGGCCTCAAATATACCACCCCAGTGTGGACAATTTGGTGGGGAAAACAACCAATTTATCCCACGTCGGGCAAGCCTATCACCTATATCAGCTTTGTTGGTTTCAAGGAAAATAACAACTTCATTCAAATAATTATAGGTGCCCTTGAAGTTAGTGCCGCAGTCAGAACGGATTAAGGAAGGCAGCCCCCTGCGGGATACGAATCTGTCAAATGTGGCTACAAACGCCTCGGTCGTAAGCGAGGAGACCAGTTCTAAGTGTACGGCCTTTGTGGAGAGACAAACAAAAACGCAGAAGTAGGCCTTGACAGTCTTGCTGTTTCGAAGTGTCGACGTTTTTACCAAAAAGGGACCTGCGAAGTCCGTGCCAACACCGTCAAACGTCCTGCTTTCAGTTACGCGATCTGCCGGTAAGTCCCCCATCAACGGCTGCATGGTAGAAGCCTTGAGCTTATAGCAAGGGATGCAGCGAAAGACTACACTCCGAATAATTCTTCGGGCAGACAAGATCCAAAATTCGCGTTGCAAAATGGCCAAAAGCGCATTACAACCAGCATGCGAATTTTTAAGGTGACGGTCAGTTACCAACAAGCGTACCAAATGACCGTCCTTAGGTAACAAAAGGGGGTGACGTGCTCCGTAAGGGAGGTTGGCGTTCTTGAGACGCCCTCCAACGCGCAAGAGACCCGTATCGTCCAAAAAGGGGTTCAATTTGGAGACAGCTCCCGACAATTTCGATCTCCCTGATTTAAGGATAGCAATCTCCATCTCAAAGTGTGCCAATTGCACAGAACGAACCCATAAGGTGAGGGACTCCTGTCGTTCCTGTGGTGAGATAAACGGTGTCAGTCGTTTCTGTTGTGGGTGCCTAAAGTTAAAAATAAAACGCTTTATCCAAGCAGTAACACCTAACAACTTGTCGAGGGAGCTGTAACGATTCAACAGGAAATCGGGGTCGAAGGCGCATTCTACCTTCTCAAGAGCGAGTGTTCGTAGACCCGGCAAATTAGCAGTATTCAAAACTGGCGTTCGAGGTCAATCAATTTCTGGTCGACTCAATCATTCCGGACCCCACCACAGCGAATGACCGCGCGAGGCACAATCAGCGGGGTTGAGCTCACCTGGCACGTGTCTCCAAACAAGTTTGACTTCGGATTTCTGGATTTGGGAAACGCGATTAGCGACAAATACCTCCCAAGGTGTGGACAGAAGCCTTCAACCAACAAAGAACAATTTGGCTGTCTGTCCAGGCGTAGGTCCCATTAATGCAAATGCTTTTACCCAAGGTACTGGACACGTGATTCAACAAGCGTACAAGTAAGGCTGCTCCCGAGAGCTCCAATTTCGGAATGGTCAGAGATGTCCGAAGGGGTGCAACCTTGCTCTTCGCCATGATCAGGGAAACCCTCACCTGACCTGATGCACTAACTGTGCGCAAGTACACCACGGCCGCGTGACCACGTTCCGAGGCGTCACAAAACCCGTGAAGGGTGGCCTTGTACTTCCCGGGAGGAAGGATGGGACGAGGCAAGGAGATTTCATTGACAGCAGGAAGTGAGGATACAAAAGAGGTCCATTCCTCAACAAGAGTGCCGTGCAGAAGTTCGTCCCAGGTCAATCCTGCTGTCCAAAGCTTCTGCAAGAAGCATTTTGCCCAAAATATAATTGGACAGATCCAACCGTTCGGATCAAAGGTTCTGGCGACAGTAGACAATACGAGACGTTTAGTCCAAGAACACGGCAATTTCAAGTCTACGTTATATGTAAAGATGTCTTGGACTGGTCTGTACTGAACGCCGAGAACAGCCATCATGGCAGGGTTGTCAACAATCTCAAACAAATGTGGATCTTGCTGATGATCCTCTGGCAAGCCTTCCAAAAGTGCTGGCGAGTTGGAAATCCATTTGCGCAACTCATAACCAGCGGAGGCCAAAATACCTATCAATTCGTCCCGCAGGAGGATCGCCTCGTCCGCTGTGGAGGCGCCCGAGCAAATGTCATCGACGTAAATATCGTCTTTCAAGATGGCGGAGGCTCGTGGGAAACGTAGGCCTTCGCGGTCTGCGAGCTCCCAAAGAGAACGTATTGCCAAGTAGGGGCTTGACCTTAACCCGTACGTATTTGTATTGAGCTCGTAGACGACCATGGGATCGCGAGGAGACTCTCTCCAAAGGATCAGCTGGAAGCGACGGTCATCAGGGTGGATAATCGTCTGCCTGAACATCATTTTTATGTCGGCCACAAAGACAACCTGATGTCGTCGGAAGCTGGTGATGACGTCACAAAGGTCCTTGACCAACTTGGGACCAGAATGCAAGCACTGGTTCAAGGATACGCCTGTTGAAGTCTGCGCAGAACCATCAAACACTGTGCGCAGCTTGCCAGTCGATGGCTTCAATACCGCATGATGCGGGAGAAAGTAATGCTCCACCGAACGCCAATCCAAATTTGACACAGACACGTGTCCCAACTGTTCATATTCTCTCATGAACTCAATGTACTTCTGTCTGAGCTCCGGATCACGACCCATGCGGCGCTCCATGGCCAACAACCTCTTTTCGGCTAAAGGTCGTGACTCACCAAGCGGAGGACGAACAGACAGGAAGGGTAGCCTCGTAATAATCCGACCAGAACGGAGTCGACCAGTGTTGTTCTGGAAGAACAGCTCGCACTCCTCATGTTCTGGATTCAAACGGGCAGCTTGAGGAGGCTCCTCTATCTCCCAAAACCTCTGAACCGCATCAGAGAGAGCGGAGCCTACAGCTAACAAATTGTCAAGTTCAGGTGGAGGGGGGTCCCTAGGTACAGGTCCCATCAAAGCAAATCCAAATATGGTCGGGATGGCAGTCAAACCATTTGGCACCAAGACCCTTTTCCCACCAATCAAAATTCCACCGAGGACATCAGAGCCAATCAACAAGTCGATTTGTCCCGGTGTGTCAAATTTGGGGTCTGCCAGTTCCAATCCCGATGTCAAATTCACCACAGCAGCAGGTAGCTGCTTCTGTGGATGCATACCCAAAATATTCTTCAGCACAGTAGCCGAGGTTTTAATCCTCGGGTGTGAAGATTCAACAGGGCCAAACAAAACCTTAACTTGCCCTTCAACATTAGAGGCTACGTCACCTATGCTCACTATACAATTTGGAAAAGAGCCCATATTTAATTTAACCTGCCCTACCAAATAAGTGGAAACAATGCAACCTTGTGAACCTGTGTCCAATATAGCACGGACAACAACAGAGGTCCCCGTGGGTCCCCAGACCCTGACAGCAACCGTTGGTAGGATAACGGTCTCAATGGGGGAGGTTGGCGTTATAGGGCAGGGGTCAATGACCTATTGTTGCCTGGGCGGCGACCGTTGGCCAGGACCTGGCAAGTCAAAACGAGGGTGCGGCTTGAAGTCCTCAAAAGCGCGATGACTCGATCCGCGCGCCATCTGTGGCGGGTCATAGTGACGCACCCGCCCAAAACGAGGTGGGCGCGAGTCAAGGCGGGGACGCTCCGCCAAAGGAGGGGAATACCTGGGGCAGCAGTCATGGTGCTGGTGACGTTGCGCGGTCGCACATTCAGGTGCGCGAGAGAGAGGAGGCGTGCGCACGCTACGGTTCTCCAAGCGGGGTGAGCGGCGATCAATTAAGCGAGGTGACTCTCGGCTGCGCGCCGGTGAGCCTCGGCTGCCACCTTCAAAACACCCGCCCGTGCGTGGCATCGACTGGTTGGACAAGCGGCCAACCTCTCTGGCATTCATACAGAGAATGTCCAAATGCTGTCCTCCACAGTGAGGACAGGGGCGAGAATTTGGGCAGTCTCGCTGGTAGTGGGACCCCAAACAAGAGAAGCAAAGGCGGCGGGCATTCGCGATGCGCCTACGAGAGGCGACATGCAGGTCCAAGAATGCCCTACAACTGGCCGTTCTGTGCCCCGTGACCTTGCAGTAGAAGCACTCCACTGGGCTCTGCGTGACTGCAAAGCGAGGAGGGCGCCGGTCAACATTGGCTCGAGTGTGAACGCGAGCCTGCTCCTTGACCTTGGGCGGCTGCGACTTAGCCGGCGTGTCACCACCGGAGTTGTCCAAGACCCGGCACTCATCCTCCAGGAACTTCTCCAGGTCAGCAAAGCGGGGCAGATGGGTCGCGCTATCCCCACCAAAGCGCTGCTCAAAACGCGACCTCAGGTCGGCAGGCAGCTTCTTCAGCACAATGTGCACCAATAGATAGGACCATTGGTCCACGGGCAGGTCAAAGCACTTTAGTGCGTTGATGGCCACCAAAAGCGGGTTCAAAAGTTGGGTGCGCAACCCAGAGACCCGGGTGAGCGTCGGCAAACCCAAAATCTGCTCGATGTGCGTGTCGGCGAGGCCACGCTTATTATGGTACCTACGGGTGATTAGGTCCCGAGCCGTCTGGTACGCCTCGTCAGACACGGGCAGATGCTGGATGAGGCCCTTAGCCTCCCCATCCAGAACCGACATTAAATATGCCAACTTTTGTGCCAGCCGAAGGTCAGCCCTATCATGGACTAGGCTGTCGAACAAATTAACGAAGCCCAGGTAGCTTCCTAGGCAGCCATCAAAATGGGGGAGGTCCAAAGTAGGGAGCCTACTCACCAGCCCCGGTGCTGACCTAGGAAGCTCCTGCTTCAGGCCGGGTTGCCCTTCCCTATCGGCAACTAGTTGTCTCATTCTATTGGAGACAGCATCATACAGGTCTAAGACCTGGGCATAGTCTTCGCTGACCTTATTTCGCTGGTCAGCAGTGAAATCAGTGACTGACACTTCGAGACAGCAAGCGCTGAAAGTGCGGAACTGCTGTTCCACGCTTGCCAGGCGATCATCAATCCGCTCGTACCTTTGAAGTAAGGCCTGCTGGCGATCAGGCCGGTTCACTAAAGCATTGGCCGAGGCAAACCAGCGCAAATCTGATGCAATAGCACCAGCAGCCGCACGCAAGTCCTTGATAGCTAACATAATCAAATTTCAAAAGAGCCCGGACAAGCGTTAAATAATATTAACAATCAAAACTTAATTTTTCTTAATTCTTTGAAACCAACAAAGTATTAGCCTGTTTACTGCAAGTGCAGGCAAGTGACAGGTATTTACTGCCCAACAAAATTAAAGGTTTCAGTATATTGAAACAAACACAAAAGTTATCAAAGTTATAACTTATAACAAATTAATAAAGTTGAAACTTCAACTTAATTAATTAATTATTTGCAACAGACAGACTAACTGTGTTATTTATGATATACAATAGGAAGTAAGCACAGAATATGTGTTACCTAACAATATTATCTTTATATTATAACAAAACAAAGTTTATTAATGTGACCCGCCCAAGTGGCAAGGTCAAGTTGGTTGTTATTACAATGTTTATGAATATATGCAATGAACTAAATTTACTAAATTTATTGATACATACAGCTGTTATGTATCCAAACAAACTGACTTATTAATGCAACAACAAATTTAAGTTAGATTTTTCAACAATACAAATCAACAATTACTGATTGAGGTTATGTGACAATGTGTTTCAAATTATCTAGGTCGACTTATACAATTAAATATTATGTATTTTAGACAATAACTGACCTGACAAACACTACAATACTGTCTACAAGGTGATAAGATACAAGCTCATACCAATCTGAGTTTATACCTAGTAATGCAACAGCGGCTAAATTTCAACTACAGCTCTGCACCAAAATTATGTCTAGAATTACCGTAGCCAGGCAGGAAGGTGTATCAGAAGTGCGCAGTGGAAGATGTAATACATCTACCTGACCACGATAGACAATGATCCAGACACAATGCACTGCGTTGCACAGTGATGAATTGAAATCAATCAATATCAATATTATGTTTCACTTACCCGCTATCCTTGCTGATGTCAGGCTTGAGCTAAATTAGACACATTCATACAAGTATATTGGCCAAAATAAATGAATGAAGTATCTTATACTTAGCTATTAAGCTTCAAACGCGACGTTTTCAGGACACGTTGGCACGTGGAAGTCGATACCAGATTCACAATTTTCACAAATGTCAATCAATAGTTCACAATCAATTTACCGTTGCCAGCACTAGATCAGGCGGCGTTCAAAACGGTTTACTCAATTTAATTCAATTCGCGTTAATTCAAAAGGCGATATTTTACGTACAAGGCACGCGAGCTTGCAAATGGCGTGTTAATTTTTCAAGCGGAAAGGCGGAAGTGACAGTTCAGTGTGACCATTGTCAGAAATTTTCAATAGACTAAACAAAATGTTACTCAATCGATCTAATCGATTTGACTTATAATAAAAACTAATTCTATTTCAAACACTTTGGTATGTCTTCGGTAAGCTGGTTAAGAACGTAGCAAGATAGATTAACTTGGTAAGTACCTTGAACTGACTTAAGGTGAATATCACAAACTTCTAATATCTTTTCACAATAGTTATTGCCTATTCCCATGATATTTAATGGATCTAATGTATTACATTTTAAACCTAATTTTTCTTGCAGGGATTTCGTAATGAAGGAAGACTGACTACCGCTGTCCAACATAGCGTGAAATTTTTCTGACTTGTTATTTAATGGATTGTAAACTTCTATAACTGCTGTAGATAAAAATACATAGCTGTTCCTTTGTAATGAAAATGCTGATACGGTTTCATCTGTCTTGACGTTTTCATAATTAATATTACACGTAGCTGATACATTAGGATCGTGAAGCAGAGTGTTATGTCTTTGGTGACAATGTCGACATGAACCCAAGCTGCATTCAGATACAGGATGACCTTGACGCAAACAATTCTTACATAATTTGTATTGAGTTACGCACAACATTTTCTCTTGAATTGACTTTGACTTAAACGTAGGGTTATGTTTGTTGTAATTTGAGTTAGTTTGCACAGTAGATTGAGAAGAGCGTGCATTTACTTGTACTTTAGAATTACTGTTGTTGACAGATTTATTACGATATATCTTAATAAATATATATAATTTTTTATCGATCGTTCAGATTTTAAGACATCTGAACGATCGATAAAAAATTTGGTAAACTGTGATAAGGTTCGTCACTTAAAGTATTACGGTATTCTTCCCATTTTTGTATAGTACGGTTATCTAATTTAGAGGCTAACAGATGTATTATCAGTAAGTCCCAGTAGTCTGTAGGCTGACCTAAACTGTTTAAGGCTCTTAGGTTTTTAGTGACGTGATCAACTAAGTAACGAAGTGATTTATCTGACTCACGATGTAAAAGTTGAATATTAAATAAGGAATCTAAATGATGATTGATAAGAATTCTTTTGTTATCAGACCGTTCGAAAATCAACTTCCAGGCCTCGTTGTAGTTAGCTGAAGATACCTCAAGGTTGGCTATAACAAGAGCAGCGTCGCCCTCTAGGTATGAAACTAAGTAATGAAACTTATGTATATCTTGAATGTAATTATTATTGTGAACCAAACTGACATAGGTATCCCGAAACTCCAACCAACGGAAGCACGAACCATCGAATTTAGAAATTTGTATTTTAGGCAATCTAAATCCTAAGTTTTGACTATTAGAGTCCGCATTCACAAGGATAGATTGACGGCGAGTACTGTCATCTTCGCTACTATATATTTGTAATTCAGTCTTAGCTAAAGCTATATTTTGAACGATGCTTTGTTCAATGCGTTCTCGTTCATCAAGTTCAATGTCAATATTTTGAGAATTTAAAACCTCAATCTCAGTTTGCAAGTCATCAAACCTTGTAGACAAACCCTGAAATTTATTTAGCTTTAAACGCAATTCTGCAAGCTGAATATTTGATATATCAGATGAATTACAAAGGTTATCCAAATAGTTTTTAAATTTTGTTATTTGTCCTTTTATCGAACTACGTTTTATGAATAATTCCTTTAAGGATGCCTTGGTGGATTTATCGCCACCCTCATGAGACATTTTGAGCTATTAATTAAAATAAACTTATGAAACTTCACTTATAATAATGTAACTAAATTGTTCTAGAAATAACAAGTTAGGTAGGTAGGTAGGTAATTGTCTACAATGTCAAATAGATTAAGAAAAGGAATAAAATTAATTGTTATATTCTCACGGTACTCCCTCGTTGCTCTACCAGGAAGCTGGTATCCTCGGCTGCAATGCACTGTCACTCTCAGCTGGACTAGCAGTGATCAAGTTTATAGATGAGATCAGCAACTTGTTTGGTAGGTTAACACCTGAAAATTTTGGCAATTCTACTTTAATGTAATGAAAATAAAGGCACTAACTAGTTGTCTTCTATGGATTAACAACAATGTTAAGAGCGGATGATTGTATAGAAACCTAAACAATAAAATTATTTGATTGTGGGATGTACCTATAATAGAAGTTATTTAGCTTATTTAGCACGATAAAACCTATTAAAATTAAGGAAAATAGCACAAATAAAAGCTGGTTATTTAAATAGTGTTAATATAGAATGAAAAATAGGCATGGAATTTGGAAAAAAGGTATATTAGGTGGTGTGGTATAATGGGAAAAAAGGATGGCACTTAACTTCCCACTGTTGAGGAGGCTCGGTGTATTCCGGTACGATCTTTGGCTGATACGTTGATCCAGGAAGGCAGGCTGGCCTCCAGTTACGCTGTTACGTCCAAATTTGATTCCTTTCTCGAAATTTCCAATCTCCAATATGATGGAACTCGTGTATCTGTAATTCCTAGTAAATAGTCCTGTCACGGTCGCCAATTTTCTTGTTTAAGCACAAGAATGGAATTTCTTTAGTGAAACTCTTGAATCCTTTGAATATCGTG
The DNA here is from genome assembly GCA_944739405.2 of Euclidia mi. Lineage (NCBI taxonomy): Eukaryota > Metazoa > Arthropoda > Insecta > Lepidoptera > Erebidae > Euclidia > Euclidia mi. The sequence goes on from OX123192.2 coordinate 30,312,767, forward strand.
TAATTTCGTATTTTAGAGAAATTTGTTGTACAGAGAAATGTTAGATGATTTGCAATATTAAAAGTGAATGAACTACCTACATTTAGAATAATTACATTAATAAATATTAACAGCCTACCCAAACATTTTTAACACATTATTATAAAATTAAAACATTGCTCTCGTAACTAAAGCAGGCGCTTGCACATACTCAAACTTCGGGTTTTTACCCAGGTAACCAAAAAGTTACCCAAAAAGATAAATTCCCGGGTATTTACCGGGTAGAATCCCATCTCTACACCGGGCACATAACCAGACTCCGTGTTGTTACTGAGAATTTCGTAACGGAAACAGCCAATAACACTTTGCCCGACCCGGGAATCGTACCCGAGACCTCCCAACCTCACGCGCACATTTATGCCGCGAGACCAACGAGGCAGTCAAAAGGACTTAACAACGATACAAATAACGGCAACAATGAACACCACACACACTAGACTCAAGACAACAATTTATGAATCATACAAAGAGTTGTCTCGTGTGGGAATCGAACACACATCACTTGGTGCAGTGTCAAGCGGCGAGGTGACCGCTTAAGCCACTAAATCAACCTTGCAGTATTAATAGACTAGGCAAGAGGTCAACACTTCTTTGTTATATTTCCTTCTATCCCAGTGGCAGCAAGTTAAAACTAAATCGATTAAGCTGCTGATAATTCCATACAAGTTTAAAGTATCAACTCAGGGCAAACAAGGCTAATTTGAAATAGGAAAGTTTTACGGAAAAAACATGTCATAAAAAGTGCCAAGTTAATTTCCCCACAGGGAATTCTCTAGAGGGGATCAGTTCGAAACCTTCATTTTACCTTTGGTTTGCTGATAATGCTATTAGAATGGACTCGGAGCGAGGCAATTTTTTTTGTGTGAAAATTTAGGTATCGAAATCTGTTTAGGGCCTGTGCGAACCACGTTTTTTAAACGCGCCGTACCGGCGCGTCTGTATCGATACACACGCGCGGAAGTATAGCGTTTGCTCAGATTATTAGAACAAAAGGCAGATGGAGCGCATTCATCAAAGTGAGGCACGTTGACAGCTATGTGTGCGAGACATTTGGCGACTGCACTGTACGAACACGAGCGTCTATGTGCGTGTAAAGTTGCCAGATTATGAATAATCTCCCACTCATCATCAGCCTTTAACAGTCCACGTCTGGTTTAAGACTCTCCTTTGAAAGGAGGAATGGGCCTACTATACCACGCTGGCCAAACGGGTTGGTGTAGGGTTTGTATCAAGTTTTCCTTCTCTTACTCTCTTCATAATATCTATATATTTACTCTTCATAAGATATATAGTTCTCTGCATAATATGCTCCCTCCGTCGGCTCTTACAACACCCGGATGATATGGGGTGGTGACATTCCGTATTCTTAATCCGTCACCCAATCTCCCACTATTTTGCACATAGTTTTGTAATGTTTTAATGGAAGTTATATACTGACATTAGTTTGTGGTCTTGAATAATTTACTGTATAACTGTAATAGATTTCAGTACGTATAATATTCATACACCGGAGACAGTGAACATTAATGAAAGCGACGTACACTATACAGGTGAATATATATATCAATTCTCTCACCCTTGTAAAGGTATTCATAAACCGGCGAAATTTTGTCAAGTACACAATAAAGTATAAATATTATAATTTGTAGACAACACTAATTTTACTATTAAAAAAATGTAAATATTAGAAGCGCAAACTCATGAATATGATTGTTTATTCTGACCATTCCAACGTACAGTTCTCAAATCTGGTCACCTACCCAGCTTCACAGGTCACGCCTAGGGATCTGCCAAAGAGCCATAGAGCGCTGCATCCGGGATCTTAACCTTAAAGACGGGAAACGGAACACCGAGCTGCGTTCTAGAACAGGCATCAAAGACGTGGGAAGAAAGGCTGCCATTCTCAAATGGAACTGAGAGAGCAGCGTCAGCCGTATGTACTAGGCTCGTTGGGCAAGAGTATCAACACTGTGGGTACCAGAGGATAGACGACGTCGCCGAGGCCGGCCACGAAACAGGTGGCGAAATGACCTAGACGCCTACCACAAGAGCTGGCTTGAGATTACGTGCGACAAGCATACCTGGAAAGATTTGGGGGAAGTCTTTGCCCAGGAGTGGGACAATGTAAGCTATTAAAAAAAATAATGCCTGCAATCAATTATTTCTGTTTCTACACATTAAGTACATGAATATTTAGATCGTATAGGGATCGAACCCAAAACAATGTATACATATTGGAAAGCCTATAACAATATTTGCTAATAAAGATATATTTAAATTATACTTTAATAATATGTTAATATATTTTTTGAGCAATTTTCCGGTTGTGATGTTAAAAAGAGCATAATTTCGATCTCATCAAATGCTGTTGGCAATGACTGTATCAGTCGAAACATGATCCTACCTATCCTTGATGAAATCCTTTCTGTCCTTTGTCATATACTGAACTACTCGGTTACTAGCGGTGTCTTTCCATCAGTATGGAAAGATGCCCAAGTAGTTCCGATACCAAAAAAATTCAAACCGTGTTCCTTTACTGACTTCCGTCCAATATCCATACTACCCTTTCTTTCCAAAGTCCTTGAGCGTCTTGTACACGCACAACTCTCTACTTTCCTTTCCAAGAATGCTCTCCTGAATCCTTTCCAATCCGGTTTTCGCCCTGGACATAGTACCACCACAGCATTGGTTTATATCACTGATCAGATAAGACTGGGCATGGATGGTGGAAAGCTCACGCTTCTCTCCTTACTTGATTTTAGTAACGCATTTAATACTGTGGATTTCCACATCCTGCCTGCCATACTCCGCTCTATTAACATATCTCCAACGGTAATTGACTGGTTTCGTAGTTATCTGTTTGGACGCCGACAGCGTATACGCGTTGATGAGTCATACTCTTCATGGTGTAATACATCTGTCGGTATACCGCAGGGTGGCGTGCTCTCACCATTACTTTTCGCAATTTTCATAAATTCTATCTCCAAAAACTTACTTTCGTCCTACCACCTTTATGCAGATGATTTACAGATATATTCACAGGCACCACTCCAGACGATTTCAGAGGCATTTAGTAACATAAACTTGGATCTGGCGCAAATTTGTACGTGGAGCAGAAAGTATGGCCTAAAGGTGAACCCGTCAAAAACACAAGTTATTCTGATTGGCAGTTCCAGGATGATTTCCAAGGTAAACTGGCCGCAGCTGCCTCAGATTGAGTTCGACGGTAAAATCTTAAGAATCTCAGACAGTGTAAAAAACCTGGGTATTTATCTCGATAAAACTTTATCATGGGGAAGTCAAATACAGGAGACAAGTCGCAAACTGTTTGCCTCAGCTGGGTCGTTGCGTAGGCTGCGGCACTTTCTTCCCACAACCACCAAGATTGCGCTTGCACAATCCTTGAAATGAAATGAAATGATTATTTATTTCGTGTAAACTTTTTTAAAGTGCTTACGAAAAGTCAAATTAAAATTGTTCAGTTTATACATCATTTATATTTTGTGTTGAATTAGAGCAGCTCAATCCCAAGCATTTTTATCGCCTATATAATCAGTAATTTTATAATATGCTTTTAAACACAGTGTAGTTGTAACAATAATTTTGAATTTATTTATAGATAAATTTCTTATATTAAGAGGAAGCTTATTATAAAAGCGTATACACTGCCCCATAAAACAGCTACTTATTTTGTGGAGGCGGGTGCTATGAACTATAAGATTATTCTTATGTCTAGTATTTACAGTGTGTAGATCACTTTTTTTACTAAATGTGTCAATGTTCTTGTGGACATATAACAGATTCTCGTATATATATTGCGAAGCAACAGTTAGAATGCCTATCTCACTGAACTTTTCTCTTAGAGAAACTCGAGGACCGAGGTTGTAAATACCCCTTATTGCTCTTTTCTGCAGAACGAATATTGTGTCAAGGTCTGCAGCATTCCCCCAGAGAAGAATCCCATATGACATAATACTATGAAAGTAGCTGAAATAGACCATTCTAGATGTTTCTATATCTGTGAGGCGTCTAATTGTCTAAACCGCATAAGCTGCAGAACAAAGTTTGCCCGAAAGTCTTTCTATATGCGGACCCCATTGAAGTTTGGAATCAAGCATAATACCTAGAAATAAGGTTGTCCCGACGGGCTCAATTCTGGTTTCCTTCCGTTGTACATTGGTTTCCATCTGTTTAACATTGGGCATGGAGAATTTTAAGAGTTTAGTTTTCTTATCATTGAATAATAAATTATTTACATTAAACCAATTAACAACTTTAGAGAGTGCGTTGTTTACTTCGTCAAAATTATTCTGTTGTCTTTTAATATTAAAAATTAAAGAGGTGTCATCCGCGAACAATACAATCTCATGATTGTTCTTTACGTAATAGGGTAAATCGTTGATATAGATCAAAAATAGAAATGGTCCAAGTATTGAACCCTGTATGACGCCCATTTTTAAGGCAGAACCTGGCGATGTCTTATCATTAATCTGAACCTTCTGGATTCTGTTGCCCAAATAAGAAACCAGGAGATTAAGAGCTTTGTTCCTAATGCCATAATGATGTAATTTCCTGACCAGAGTATCATGATGTACACAATCAAAGGCTTTGGACAAGTCGCAAAAAATTCCTAAAGCATCTTGCGACTTCTCCCAAGCTGTAAATATATTTTTGAGTAACTCTACTCTTGCGTCAGTAGTTGAACAACCCCTCGTAAATCCGAACTGTTTCTTGTGAAGAAGATTATGTCTGTTAAAATAACTAAGCAATTGACTAAGTATTCATTTTTCAAAAATTTTACTAAGCGTTGGCAATACAGAAATAGGTCGAAAATTAGAAGGGTCTGATGTGTCGCCAGATTTAAATAAAGGTATAACTTTACTATATTTCATTGAATCAGGAAATATTCCAGAAGCGACGCAACCATTGAACACTGTTGCAAGATGTGGAGCTATTATGGTAATAATAGATGAAACAGTCTTCTTTCCTTGCTTCTCCCAATACTCGATTATGCCGATGTCTGCTATCTTGTTCTTAATGAGGACCAACTTGATAAACTTGAGCGTCTCCAAAACTTCTGTATTAGATTCATTTTTGGTTTATGCAAATATGATCATGTATCTGAATTTCGATCCAGGCTCAAGTGGCTCCCAATTCGTCTTCGCCAGAAAACCCATATTCTTATGTTACTGTATAATGTGTTATTTAATCCAAATTCCCCCACATATCTCAAAGAACGTTTTAAGTTCCTCCATGACACACATTCAAGGACCTTGAGGTCGTCGGCGGATCTGAGACTGCAGATGCCAACTCATTCCACAAACTTCTACGAGAAATCCTTTGCTGTTCAAGCTGTGCGTTTGTGGAATGCGCTTCCGGTTGAGGTTAGGCAAGCTAAATCACTCAATATATTTAAAAATGCATTAAATAAGCACTATTTGTCACTTCACTCTGTTATCTAAACTTTACCAATGCTCTCTGCATTTATATAAATATATGTTTTATAATGGAATTATATATGTATTATATATGTATTGTTTGTATGTATATTATGTGTTATTTGTATGTATAGATAATGTATACCTTATGTTTTTGTATATGTATATAATATATATACCTACATATGTATGTATGTACATTGTATTCAAATAACTATAAGTTTCCAGATATATTTGTTAACTACACCATCAAACCTATAATCCTTTTCAGTCTGTCCATCCTAAGGTTGCCTGTAAGAAATCGCATTTTGCGATAAGGCCGCCCTTGTGCATTTACTATATTTTGTAAATTTAAGATATCTACAAATCATATGTAACAACTGTATTTGCGCAATAAAGATGTTATCTATCTATCTATCTATCTATTTTTCACAACATGACAATTCTTATTACATATTACATAAATCAATTGACAAGTGCATTTTCCATAATACAGGGAAAACGGCGTCGACGTAAACGGGCAACAATTACACATTTTTTGCAGAAATACGAATTTTTTCAAAATTAAATTATGAAACAGTCAAATAATCCATAGGTAACTGTGAAAAGATATTCTATAATTCTGTTTTTCTTACTTTTACAATGTTTAAAAACGCATGACGGCATTTTATGAATTTAAAAGTTCAGTTGATCGGGGCGCGTGAACTGTACGATGCTTCGTTTCGCACTGAGCCGGATTTGTATTCGCTTTTCAATTTCTATTTGCTTTTGCACGCGCGTTTGAATTTATACAGGTGTGCAAAGGTCTTGCGTGCGTATCGCGTCTGTATCGCTACAAACGCGCGTCGACGGCGCGTTTAAAAAACGTGGTTTGCATAGGCCCTAATAAACGTAAAAATCTGAAGTTGTTTTTTTAGAACGATTATGAAAAAAAGCTTATAGTCATGGGTAGATACCATAGGGCTTCATTTTCACGAAAATGCAGTATGTATTTGGTTATATAAAATATAGTTATTTAAAATCAATGAATCATAATTGCTAGACTTCAAGGTTTTTGTCTATGCCACGCAAAATCGTAAAGCACGCACGTCAAACATGTTTGCAAATAGACTTAGAGATTTAATTTAAAAAGAATTGTATTCTGCAATAAACACGTATATTTTATTTTTCTGTAGTTAATCTATGTATATATTTTTGATTTATCACAATCACCAAAACTAAGAAGTTTTGGTTATTGTTATAATAACTTAGTCAATGCTAGGGTTGCGGCAAAAACTCTTACATGAAAGCAATACGAAACAACAAAAACGTAATTTACTTAAATTATCTCTTCAAGTTATCTTCAACAACCGTCAACGCTACAAACTTGAAATCCATTTAAAAACAAAAAAGAAAACCGAATCTCTTTGATTTACTTAAGTTCCGTTAAACAGTTGTTTCAAAGACATCTCAACGTTCAATATTATCGTTGGCTCCTCCGAATGAATCCACTCGATACTGTGAGAAATTAAAAAGCTTCGGCAAAATGAGAACACTCATTTGCCAGAAGCTGTGTAGGACTTTTTTTAACTAGTTAGTTAAGGGGTCAGGTAGAATTGCTGAAGCAAAATCTTTTTATTTGAAGTCCTAAATGAATTTGGGATGTTGGTCGAATGTATTTTCACTCATTTTTTTATTGTAACTGGGCTCTTTTAAAAGGTTTGGGGTTGATTGAGTTAGATCCTAGTGTGTTTGATAGAGGTTTTCTTTTTCAATTTCGTTTGCTGACTAGTTTTTGGAGTCCAATAGAGAGTAATTAAAGTTAGCTTAGAGCCAGAATAGTCATTAATTCATTTGAATCTATATTTGTTATTAAAAGGCAATATTGAAATAATATACCTAGTCATAGGTGAAAAGTGATCTTGCAATCAGGTTCATTTGGTAGAGCAACGAAAGTAGTAAGTAGTCTTTATGCTCTTTTTATAGAAAATATTTCTTTTGATTCTGGGTAACCTCTGTGATTGCTATTTTATTGTCTATCAAGTTAACCGAAACTTCACCAAAATATCGAGAACAAAAAATGGAAATATTGAAATGTAGGAAACCCAAGGCACCAAAGAAACTGTTACGACAAGAATGCACTACTTAAAACTGTATGTACTAGACACTAACATATTCTTTGTGATGTGCAATTGACCGAAAAAGTGTTAATCGAAACGGTGCTCAGTTTTATTGCAAGGGTATTTCAAATTTCAATTTATTTTATTTTTTCAATTTATAATATTGTATCATTATTATTAAGTTACCTAAACCTAACTACCTAACTTAATAATAATGATACAATATTGTTTATTCGATAACTATAACTATACACATAGTCACAAGTACTAGTAGTACTGAGAATCACTGCTAAGTAGTTATTTCTAGGCAACACTAACTATGTCATTATTTTTCTCCCTCTCAGATAGAAACATGGTAATATTCGTCGATCTTATTGCAAAACCATTGCGCAATTTAAATCAAGGAGCAAAATGTTTACAACTCAATTTATACCTACTATCAAAATAATTTTGCTCAAAGAAAACTATCCAGAATAATTAAGTTGGAGTTCATCTGCATAGTCGACATCCAGAATAACGACGTCTTCTTTAATTCCACCGAACATCTGATACGAAAACATAATCATATTCCCGAGCCAATTTTATGAAACGAAAAGCAATTCGTCCGATAATCTAACGTCACAGTCAAGGTAAGCTCAGCAAAAACAATACATTACGATTCAGCCGACTCCTATGAAAGAAAATCGTTTTAATTTGCCCAACGCTATTTGCCGGCTTTTTCAAATATTGGCTCTGAGTATTGGTCCCGACTATCCGTAGAGGAACAATCGTACTTGAGTGCGACTTGAATCACTGCAGACTTAGAGAACTACTGGCGTGTCTATATATTTGTATACGTTGGTAATGGGTTAAGTTAGGACTCAAGAGTGGATTGTTGGCGATCGAGATCGTAAACAATTTATGTTGTGCTTTGACGGAGGTAAAGATTTCTGTTTGTTGTCACGTTGGATAGGGCTCTTCATTCTAAGGACGTTCACTCTTTGTTTGGTTGCTTTATTTGTAAGTGTTACCTTTTACACAATACTCTAGAATTTGCAATGTCTGCCTTTGAACAATTTCAAAATAGTAAGGTTTTGTAATATAATGTTGCTTTATAAGATTGGATAGTAGAATTTTAATATTTTATGACTTATTAATGAAAACGACCATTACCGGTAGGTATTTTGATTCAACGGGATGACGCAGTATGAACTTTAATTCTATTTCAATACGTATATTTTTTTCTGTTACTGACTGATTGACTGCGAACGCACAGCCTTCTAAGCTGAAACTTGACTTTTGTTGTGTTTGTGACTTGAATTGGCCCGCCAGATGGTCAGGCGGGCCCCGAACAAAGCCCCCTTGGCGGCGGATAAAGGTGTTGGGCTCCGCCGCCAAAACACTCACCGGCCGCAGAGGATAGGGAGGACGGCAACGCAACACCGCATCTCCTCTTCCTCTGCGGCCCCACCGCGACGCAACGATGGTGCGCCCCCATTTGGTCGCGGGAGATAGGGCGCGCGGCAACGCAACACCGACACGCCACTCCTCCCGCGACCGCACCCAACTGCAAGGGACAGAAGAACTGTCTCTCGCACCTGCCCCTTTGGACACATCCTGCGCAGGCCTCCATCAAGCCCATGCGGAGCGTCCCCTCCTGGATCCCTCTTAGCTTCACCGCGGGTGACCATTCCACGGTTACTGAGCCCCCCCACCACGACAAGGTGGAGATCCCACGGGGGGGAACGTTGCGGTAGCTTCAGTTACTGCAGCTAGCCGTTGTCTATCGTCTTTCGAATCATCATTTAAGCGTTACCCGGTGGCATCTAAGACTTTTTGGTTTGGATTTTGAGGACCGCTTTCGAGCCCAATCAGATTTAACAGAATATTTCACAGTGCGACAGCTATCTAACCTTTACAAACTTAAGGGATATGGATATGCCAAGACTTAGAACAATGTCAATATACACCACTATTTTTTAATTAGTACAAAAACTTTAAGGACATATTAGCGAAGACATTATTATCATATATGTGACGTAAGAATTTCATATTATCTATAAATAGCAAAGTTATAATAATTGGTTTTTTGTAGAAAATCTCACCTAAATCATAGACATATTTTAAATTCCATTCACTACTTCATTGATAGTATTTACTTTCCGTCCTACTCATACGCATTGTTTCCGTCGTACTTATAATGAAGGTAGCCGACAGTAAAATGAAGCAAAATAATAAGTATAGTTAGTTACTTTTTAATTTTCTAAATTCTACCCTCTCCTTCATACTTCATCCGGGCATAGGACCGACCGAAAATTTACCGTTTTACAAGTAACTAAATACGGAGGTATGTAATTAGAAAACAAACAAATATAAAAAAGAAGGTATTTTGTAATAAAAGAAAAGAGTAATTTTGACGTATTTATGAAGTTAGAATCATCTCCTATTTATAAATATTATTTTATCATCATCATTTCAGCCTAGAGACGTCCACTGCTGGAGGTCAAGGTTTTCCACACAGACTGATTTTGAGCCGCCCGCATCAAATTATTATTCACTTAAGTAGGTATTATTTACTAAACTTACAAGTATTTCCATTGTCCTTCGAAATGTCCACCACCATTGTCAATACACAGACGGGCACGTTTTTATTAAATTGTTTTTAACGAGAGAAGTACGCTTCTGTCTTTTCACTTCGTCAAAAGCGTCCAATATGCGCTGCTTTGATTGTTCGACACTAAGCGGCTCACTTTTGAACACTCACAAAAAGATGTCCATGGGTACACAGCTGCACTCGCGATTCCTCCACTTAAAAAGTACGTACGAAGTATAGCTACTTACTCCCATGATGTGAACTGATAAGCCATCGCTTCGGGCAAACGTAGACAAATGATTTACTCTTGCGGCGAAAAAATGGATGCGCTCACTTCCGCTAGCAATTTAGCACTGTTAGTCGCATCGGGGCGCGGCGCGGGTGCAGAGGGACAGGGGGGAATTTATCAATGGAGCAGTTTACTCCTGTTACTACTCACGCGGGTCGGTTATAGTCTTAGTTACGCATTTACCAATTATTACTTAATTATGTTTGTGGACAGTTTTGAGACAGTTTTGGGACTTAGTGTGAGAGACGAGTGTTTATATTTTTTAACTACATAAATATGATCAGTTATAGATACTTAGTGCCACGTTTAATTTTTTGTACTCATTAAAAAATAGTGGTGTATACAGGGTAGTGACTTCTCAAGATGCCTGTCAAAGATATTATTGGCAGCAAGGAGTTACAACTCAAAAGCAAGGTGCTAACAAAACATTGGCAACTTTGTTTTATAATACGTAATTAGTAAGACATCATCATATGTATTTCATTCAAAGCCTTGCCTTAATAAAACTAAAATAATTTCAATGAGATGAGCGTTTCATAAATATAATAAAGTATACAACGAAGAAATAAAATTTTCCCGGAGCTCTAGCTCAATAGCAGTTCAATACAAAATAGATAGATTTTCCTTTACAAAGTAATTATGAAGCATAAGATTTAATTTCCTTTTGCTGAAGTTCCAGTATTTTTTTTTGTTAGTTTCTAAGTTAGATATGAGCAATTCCAGCCTTTTTATATGAATATTAACTAATTACTTTATTTATAAATAAGGCGGCAATAGCCGAATGGATATACCAACAGACTGCCATGCAGGGGATATCGGGTTCGAATACACGGCGCGCACCTTATGTGCGTATTGAATGGTTAATTATCGCTTGTCCCGTGCCTCGGAAAGCACGTTAAGCTGTCGGTTCCGGTTGTCATGAAGATCTTTGACAGTCGTTACAGGGCGTCAGTACTAAATAAACTGACACTAGTCTAAACCATGGAATATCGCTATCCCTTTGGGTTACGGAGGTCAGATAGGCAGTCGCTCTGTGGAAAAGCTAATATTCAGCCAAATCCGGTTGGACTAGAAAGCGGACCCCAGATTGAAACTGGGATAACGCTAAGAGGATGATGATGACTTTATTTATAAAAAAGCGTAAAGAAAGCATATATATATTGTAAAGAAAGAAGTTTGCTAATAATAAACAGAGTTTTCAGTCTGAAAAGTATTTTTTTATGTAACGCATCGTCTGATCTGAAACACCATTATTCAGCTAATTATAAAAAAAAAGTGAAATGATTAAAAAGATATACGGTGATCGGTGGTCGCCATTAGTAGTCCGTGTGTCCGTGGTGTTGACCAGTGTCAAGTAGCCCCGGTGGATGACAAATGAGCGCGCAAGGTTGCAGGTCACCGACACTGAGTGGCGAGTGGCCGCCATATTCCGTCTAGGAAAGAACCTCAGTAAGTCTCCAACAAAATGAAGTATCAAAATCTAAGACACCTTCTTTTAAACAATTTTTCAAGCGTATCTCTTGTAATATTTTGAATATGGTGAGTAAAATACTTAAGTTATCTTGCCACGCTCGTGAAGGTGGCAACATTTTTCTTGTAACCTCATATCAGGCTGATTGACTCAGCGTTAGATAAAATAAATTGCTCTCCCGCTGGGACCGGGCACGTTTGAAACAAAAAATATATCGACGAAGAGATGGCTAACTCTAATATATATGAGCGTTTTCTTAGACTAAAATTGGAGACAATTTCTTTATAACGCGCTTATTATCGTGTCGTTACAATGACGGATGAGATGCCTCTTGCGTTTAATAACGTACATAAGTTAATGAAGTTTGTTTTCAGAGGCGTAAATTGAATATGAGTCGTCAAAAGCTAGTTTCGATGTGTATACACGCAACGTTGGAGCATAAATATTTATATCACAAAACACTCAGTCAGTAATCTGAAACAAACGAGATTCTTATGGTGACAGTGAATAGGATTTTTATAAGATTGGAATATAAATTACACCAACATTTTACAGGTCCAGCCGTTTACGTGGACTTATAAAATGAGATGTATATATTATGACTAGCCGTTTCCTGCGGTTTCACCCGCGTCCTGAGGGAACTACTTCGCGTACCCGAAAATCCCCAAATATCTTACGGACGCCTATTTTTTGTAAACTAAAATATAGCCTATGTAACTAGCAGATAATGAAGCTTTCTAATGGTGAAAAAATCGGTCCAGTAGTTTTTGAGTTTATCCATTACAAACAAACAAACAAAAATATTTTTTTTCCTCTTTATAATATTAGTGTAAATAGAATGCATTAATTGATCTTTGAACATAATATATTATAGCTCATATGAAAACAGTGTGGAAAATACGATGCTATTTCAGGTCTGATTGATATCAGCCCATTGTGCAGTGTCAGTTTAAAGGCTCTTGCGATAGCAATTTATGATCAAGGATTATTTTTATAATCTCGCTTACATTCTTACCAAAGGTTTCTCCGAATAAATGCTGACACATCTGCAGTGGCATAAGAGCGATCTAAGTATGATAAACAGTTAATTCAGTGCACGGGTTTACTTAGGTCTGGATTCAAATCCAATCTTTGGGCACTTCTTGGATGACAGACATGACACTGGTAAGGAATTTCTATTATAAGTTTCCTAAAACAAGTAAATTGTTTATCATCAGTTGCTAAACGGTGTGGTGACGGAATCGGAAAAACAAAGTGTCATAGCCCTATTTCATTACATGCGTGTTTTACTGTCGTAAGAGGTGACTAAGGAAATAGACGAAACAAAGATTAACATTGTACCGAGAGTGGAAACTTGATAAGCAACCCTATGCCAACCCATCACGCCAGCGTGATATAGTAAGCCAAATTCTTTTATTGGCTCAAAATGTTATTATGACGCAAAGAAGAGGCCTATGTCCGACAGCGGACTATGAAAAGTTGTATGTTGAAAATGTGAAGGAAGAATGTCTGAAAGTTGTCTATAATATTCTTGAATCCATCAAATCTTAACAAAAGGGGAATAGGGGTGTCTGAATTCGTGGCAGCGTTCTAGATCACCGGTGGTCTGAAACTGTGTGGTACAGACAGAGCATTTTGCCAACAATACTAGAGATCTTACGTGAGGTGAGCCTAGAGAAAAGAAATGTCTCAGCATGCCAATAACAACGTCTTCGTCAAGCTTTAACGTTGTAAGTTCATAATTTTTCAATTTGGGCACATCACTCTCTTGACGACTGCTGTGGACCGAACGTATATAGCAAATTAATCGAATTACCTCAGGCATTGGATCAAACTTATACTGAAAAATATTTATTGTCAAGATAACTCTGGAGCCCATTCACACTTTTTTTCGCAGCAAACATGAAGCGCGAGCTGCATTATTTTCAGCCTTGCATTTGCTTCTCACGTAAAAACAATTTCAAAATTTGGTTCAATTTTAAAAGCCTTCCATTCCAAAAATAAATACTGATTTCCATGAATCGCCACCAATAAAATATATTCGTAATAAATTTTCTTACCAAAGAATGAGCGCTATTTTTATTAACGTAACAGAGTCCGAGACAATAAACACAAAAATAAATAAAGTTTCATGTAAAATGTAAGCTATTTAACCCTACAGTGCAGAGTGTCCCAGATGTGGCACATACCAAAAAATTCTTCATATTTCAATACTCGTATAAGGTAGCATCATCTAGTAAAAAGTAAAAAGTAAATTAACTATGCAGTATTGGTTAATCAAATTTAATACTAAAGATTTGTTTAGATGTCTCTGAACGAGTATTTATTTATGTTTGTTCACAACTGACGGTACTTTGAAAGTGATCAACAAGTGGCGTATAAAATATCAATAATCTTTAAAAATTCCAATAGTTTGGATACGAAATAATTAGTAGAGGTAAGTTTATGTTTCTATTTGTTACTTTACTTGTTATTTTATAATTTCATAAATAAATAGTATATAGAAATACAATATTTTTGTATGTGCCAGACAGATATGGCACACTGTGCAGTGAGTGTTCTCAAAATATATTTATCGCTTGCAGGTGAGCCGAAAGAAAATATGATTTTTGATGAGGTTCAACACTATCTTGATATACCTTCCGGCATGACCTGGAACTGTCTGATGAAGACAGCGATGACGACTTGATCAGAATTGAGTATTTGGTGATAAATGAAGTTGAGATGTGCCCCGAAGTACTACAGGATGGTTTCTTCCATGAAAACATGAGCATACCTAGTCCAAGGTCAAGTAGTAGTATATAATTAGTGGCTCAGCCGACGAGCAGAACTTCTACTATAGCTAACTTTACACCTCAACCTAGTAATTCCAGGCAAGCAAGTCCTAGATGCAGCCGAGTGGCATCACGACCTCGAGCAATACATACTCCCCGCTTGATTTCACCTTCCCTACAGCCTGTTCGGCCTGCCAGGCCAAAACCTATGAGAGAATTTGGAGGAAGATGGACTTTCAGTCACCTGATACCACATAATTTACTGGCATTGACAAGTTGGCACATCCATATAATAGTTTCGAAACATCTTTGCAATACTTTCTGTAATTTTTTGACGAAGATTTGCTGGATCATATTGTCGAGGAATCTACTAAATACAGCATTCAGAAGGATTCAAAGTCAGTTATGGTTACAAAGACCCAGGTCAATAAATATTTAGGCATCTGTCTCTTGTTAGGACTGGTACCATAGCCAAACATTTGCTTGATCTGAAGTTCTGTGCTAGGTATACCCACAGGGTATTTCACTCATAATTGAAACGATGACACTTAGTGACTTTGAAAAATTATGAAATTTTTTGAATGTCTATGAAACTTCAATGATAACGTAAATTACAAACCTAGAGGAGAGCTAGGATACGACAGACTTTTCCATTCTATAAGACCCTTATACCGAAAAGTCTGTTTCTCCTTCCTATTTCTCACTAAAGTTCCTATTTTTATAAGTACAGATAAATTGATTGTATGGTTCTATAACCGAAGGCTTAATTAGTTATTATTAAATATATTATCTTATTAATAAAATTTGATTATGAATAGTTTTCTTTTATTACACAGTACAAATTTACATTCTATTGCATGGTGTGCCAGATGTGGGTCATACGGAAAAACTTACACAATTATGTTTCTATTGACTCGCGATTTTTTTAAATATTTATCCGAGAAATAGTATAATATTTTCTATCTAATATATTTATTTGAAGCCTAAATAAAAAGTCATGCACTGTAGGGTATGTTACACTGAGATTGACGAATAAACCTTTATCTTGAGAAAGAGATGTTATATAACAAGAAACGATGACAAACAAAAAAACAAGTTAATTCTCCACATTTATATTTTCTAATCCTTTTAGACCAACTTTCAATATTCACGAATATGACACATGATTGAGTAGTCTATTCTAGTCTAGACTAACCCGGGCTAGCTTTAGTCACTTTGCAAGACAGTGAGATAGGTGAGCCATCTTTCAAACTGAAGAGCTATCGGGGTGCTCTGATCGATTTACTAGCTTGTACTCTCATTTATCTTGTGAGGCAGCAATAGCCTGATGGAGATACCAACGGACTGCCATGCAGATGGTATCGGGTTCGAATCCACGGCGCGCCCCAATGACTTTTCGGAGTTATGTGCGTATTGAATTGTTAATTATCGCTTGTCCCGTGCCTCGGAGAGCACGAAAAGCCGTCGGTCCCGGCCGTCATGCGGATCTATGACAGTCATTTTAGGACGGCAGTACCTCTAAATAAACTGACACTAGTCTACACCATGGAATATCGCTATCACTTCGCTATTGCGGAGGTCAGACAGGCAGTCGCTCTGTGGAAAAGCGAATATTCAGCCATATTCGATTAGACTAGTAAGTGGACCCCAGGTTGAAAGTGGGATAACGCTAGAAGAATGATGATTTTAATAGTATAAATAATGTGCAGTAACTGCTATAAGTCAGTGGAACACGTCGTGTTTGAACCCGATACCCTCTGCATAGCAGTCTGTTAGAATGTTCACTAGGCTTCCGCTGGCATGATGCCATCATGTCAAACTTTATATATATAACTTTTTGGAATAAAGTATAGCGCGTCTTGTCTATCGAAACAAAAACTGCCCAACCTATTTATTTTTAGTTTTCACCTATATATCGTAAGATGCCTGCGGCAGGTTTAAGAGAAAATCTTGTTGGTTAGACCCTCGGGCGAAGTCTAGCAAACATAATTTAGTTACTCATCAAACTGTTCATCACAAATGATTCATAGCAAACACGATGTATTTTCTGAGGAAAATAATATTACAAAGGGCTCCTTTCATTTTAGAGCAAAGTCGTTGGCAAAACTAAGCAGACGATAAAAGCAGCGATAAATATTTCGAGCATTCCACCGACTATTTGCCTCCAAATAAATGTAAATTAAAAAGCGTACACCCTCGGTAAATATGTCCAATTATTTTATTTGCGTTTCAAAACTGCGTTAATGTCAGCCTAATGCTAATAAAAGGGCGAGAGGCTATCGAGTGATCATCATAACGACTCTAATTTAGTTTGACAGACTTCTAAGAGATAATTTATGCGTAACTTTTCGAAAGACCTCTGTCTCTTGAATAAATTTTCAATGAACTTCCCTAAAACGAGTTTGACAAGTTTTGATTGGTGCGAATACTTAAGAAGATTTTATACCGTGATTCCGATAGCCTCTTCGCTGGATATTTACATTTTTACATTCATTTTTAAAATTCGATAATTTTTTATAATCGTGTTTTTAATTTATTCATGAAGTTTCCCAGTTCATCGAACGATGGAGGACGATTAAAATATCGAGCGCTAATGTAGAATGAATAAAACAGTTTGCACTAGACCTTTTAGTTAATAACATAACAGAATAAATAATCCTTACATTTTTAACAAGTTTACCATTATTTACCGCTTACACAGACACGCTTCTGTCAACTTTATTATAATACTAAGTGATCTGTGAGTGAGAATTTTCACATCAATATGAGTACGTATCTTATATATAAAACTCACTTTATAAAAGTTACAAATCTCTTGTTATTTGTAATATACGTTTTTTCATACCTTGGTATTACAATAAAATTATAAGCCTCTTTAATATAGTCGTTGATTTTCAGACAATATTATGCAATATTTTATAACTCTATTACCCACAATGCAAAATTAAATATAAAAACAGTAAAGTGAAAAATATTCACAAAAATATTTTTTCATTAGAATAATTAATGCGACTCAACAGTCACTTGAAAATCTTTCTTACAGTTGAGATTAATACTTCACCAACCGCCATCAATTTATTAAATACACTTAAGACTTTAGATGACTTTACTGAGAGCAAATATTTATTTAAACAAACCCAAGCAATGCAAGGAATGAACTCTGCAAGGTGCCCTAGTCAGTCTGCAAACTAGATGATATAGAGAATCGTCGATCAGATTCAGCACTAACAAAAGATGCTTAATCGTCTACGTAATATCAAATAAAAGCAAATTAAGCATCAAACCATATTCAGTTCTATAGATAGAAAAACAAACCATTATACAATTCACTTGAAAGAATAATATCATATCATTTTAATAACATAGCAACTATTTTGGAAGACAAAACAGATTCCTGAAGTTCGAAACCTAAGAACTGCAAACATAACTTTATTAGACTGAATGTATGTAATAGTTCCATAAAAGTTAACTGCTAGTATTAGCTTAAGTACCGCCTAAACGTAAAGAAGTATCTCGGCCAGCATAAAATGAACTCTACCTCAAGATAGAGATCCTCCTAAAATTGCTACGCTAGTAGACACGACGGCGACGAGGGAGGTCATCTTAATTTAGATTTTCCACTCTCAAGGCGGCGCGTTTCCCGTCTTAGAACAAAAGCAGGATCGACGATTGTTGTGCAAGACAGCTAAAAACATTTTATATAGCATCAAAATGAAGGATCGATCTGGATATAAACAAACTTACTGCAATGCTACCTTTGTTTTTAACGTTTGACCAAACCTACACAACGTCTTTCTCTATCTTGAGAAGACATTTATTACAAAAAAAATCTTTTTGAACATCATAATAGTTCTCATCGCCTTTCAGCTTTGAAGCTTTTCCTGTGTGTATTTTCAGTTTTATAACGAGTTTGGCAGTGGTAGCGCTAACACTCGCCCTGGTGCAGCCCGTTGAAATATGAAAATTAAATCTTGTTACCCACGGTTTTCGTGGCGACACCAATATATTTGTTGTAAGGATGTATCGATTTGCTTTGCGGCTCTGCGACGGATTGTCTTGTCGTTTTCTTTGTATGTTTTGTACTTGGTTCGTCATCGTTTGATTTTCATTTCGGTTAAGTTTGGGTTATATTCTTTGTGAGTTATGAGAAACTGGATTGTGAATATTAATTAGTTTTGAGTATCTTCTACTTTCAGATGATCAAATCCAAAAGGATTAATAAAAAACATATACAAAATTTAAATTTTTATTTGCAGCATGCAATCCATAAAACGCCGAAGATTCTACTCCGTGAAGATAACAGTAAAATGGCTTAATTCAAATTTTGCTAACATAGTCTTAGCAGTATGCGGCATCCGTGCTGCTATTAAAAGTGTTCTACTTTTTTCCGGGGAGCAAGTCGGTCCCAGCTGTCAAGAAGATCTTGACAGACAGTACAGGGAGTCAGTACTTTTGAATAAACTGCATATATACTCACGCCTTTTTCCCGTCGGGTAGGCAGTCGCCCACTCACAAAGCACATATTCAGCTATATCCTGTTTTAATAGTAAGCGGAACCTGGCTCGCAATTGGAATAACTGTAAAAATCTTACTCTTTTCAGTTTTGTACCGACAAATTTACTAAATAACTATGTATTATATTTACCTAAAATAATCTACATTGAGAAATTGCAAGTCTTTTCTTTTACTTTTAATCAGGGAGCCAATTCTCCTATTTTTATATGACATTGATATTATATTTTGAATGGACTCAGAAGCGGTATTCTGATAACCTAATGTCATTATCGTATAATTTGAAATAAACAGTTCGTCGTTGACACATATTTTGATACTTGTTTAAATTTACGATCTCGTTACAATATGAAGCTCTAAAACATTTTTGTAATAACACTAATACTGATCATACCGATTCTTTTTCTTGAAACCTTAAATATTTTATTCTTAAAAAATAATTTAATTTGTTAGAGATAGTTTTAATGTCGCAGACAATCACGTTAAGCGCAATGTATAAATTTATTGGTCAGTTAAGTAGTCGTAGGTACGAAAGTACTGTTTTCTATTATTAGTGCCAATGACTTATTTTGACGATCTTTAGGTAGTTTTATAATAATAATAGGCGTGCAATATTTTTGGTTTCAGCATGAATACTTATAAAAGAATCTTGTGAGCATATTATAACTAGAAATTGCCCTAGCATGTAAATTAATAGTTGTTTTCGACATAATGAATAAAGACAAGTGTGTCTGACAATAATTAAATCAAGCAGCTAGAACAATTTGCATTCTCTAGTAATTTTCAACCCGCCTTTGAATTACGAAGCAATTTTTTCCACCCAAGTCGCCTTCTATTAGTACCGCTCTCAATTAATACTTAAGCACTAAGATAGCAAACGCCAAAAAAACCAAAAACTAGGTCACAAAGTTTTCTAATAACGCTTCTTTCCAGGCTGTCCGGCCAGACAAGAAAGTTAAAGATTGTTTAACCTATTTGGGACAATCATTTACCGTTAGCGAGACATCCGTTTCAATTAGCTCATTCTGGAAACTGAGGTTTTTATTTTCCCTTAAGAAATGTGATCAACAAGTCTATTTTAATTTGTACGCGCATAATTTCCAAACGTCTTTACCAAATTGTATAAATATTTCTTTTATGTTATCGTTATATTCAGGAGAAGGTATTTATGAAAATAAAATAGCAAATATAAAAAACATGGCGGTATGAAGTTCGCCAGGTCAGCCATTTTAAAATTTAAAAGACTGTTCACAATAATTAAATGTTTACTTTTGAGATACTCATATCCTAGCCAGTGGCAATTCGTATTCAAAATAATACATCTGCTTAGTTCCTTGAGAAGTATGTTCTCAATCGAATACTATTTTGAAAGACTACTATTACTGCGTCCTATCTAAGCTGGCTGTAACTTCGAATAAAAAAATGTACTTCTTTATGACTAAAGTTCGATGGTGATTAATACCTCTTTAGTAAACCTAGGCGTATACAAATCGCAGAAATCTAAAATCATTCAGTTTCAGACACATTTATAAACATAGGCGCACTTCATTCAATTGGCATTATCTACCATAATATCTATATCAAGGTAACTCAAATACGGCATGTATACTAATATCATAATCTAGATACCCACAAAAGCCCATTAAACAGTCCAACAGCAGTGTATGTGTAATATAAAACAATTGCACATGGTGTGAGTGAGCGGTGAGGGTAGCGGCGATATTGTACCGACCGGTTATGTCTTTGAGCTTTGTGCTTCTCTTGCAGAGTAGTGTAGTAGCAAGTCTGGGTTAGATACGATTAAATTTTTTCTTTATCGTATATTTTCATTTTTGAATCACAAACTCACACATTATATAAGTAGATAATTTTCAGTCTTACAAATTAGCATTGCTGATTAGAACTTCTTTCACTGTTACACTAGATTGCAAATAATCAATTACAACAAATTCATATTAAAGAAATTATAATTCGAAAAAGAAGAAGCTTACTTAGCAATAAATTTATAGTTTAAAATACACTAGAAAAACACGCCTTTATAAATGCACGTAAAAACAAAAAATAAATTATGGATCGTTCAAGTTGTCTCTATTTCTTGGCTGAAGTGTAAACTATGTGCTTTTAATTATAATATTTGATTGTAAAAGCGTGGGGCGCTGGAACAGGAAAGACGTTCTTGTTTAACTTGTTCAAAAATCAAGTTAACAGATGTTACGGGAAGTAGGTTCCACAGATTGGCGCTCTTACTGGAGTTACAACACGAGTAGTAAGTGGCTCTACATTAAACAGTCTGTTCAAAATACCAGTTTGTCGAACTCAGACAAAACATGCGCCATCAGCGAGGAATACGACATTCACCGACATTTCTAACGCCTCTTCTTTCAGGAAATTAAGTATATAAGGGTAATGCGGCAATAGCGTCAAAATGTAGAGTTCTTGTTCGTGGACGAGATATCTTTGGTTCCCTTTAGTAACGATTGGCGGCATACTTGCTATGCTCTTGTGAGACCTCATGCAGCTTCCGCCAGGAAGGTAGTATTAGTATTTGTTAACAATAAAGTCTTTCCTGTTCCAGCGCCCCACGCTTTTACAACCAAATATTATAATTAAAAGCACATAGTTTACACTTCAGCCAAGAAATAGAGACAACTTGAACGATCCATAATTTATTTTTTGTTTTTACGTGCATTTATAAAAGAGTATTTTTCTAGTGTTTTTTAAACTATAAATTTATTTTATAGTTTTTGGTCTTTGATAACGAAATATTCTTAACATTAATACATTTTGAAATTAAACTACAGTTTACGGATTTTATCGCGTTATATTGGTTTCACTTGTTATTACATTTAAACCGAATGATATAGAAACTACATATTGCTGACATCTTCATGGAGGACTTCGAGGCGCGAGCCCTGCAGACTGCCACCATCACACCGAGGTTCTACAAGCGGTATGTAGATGACACTTTTACAATTTTACCAACAGACAGTGTTAATGTATTCCTAGACCATCTTAATTCTATTAATAACCACATAAAATTTACAATGGAATTAGAGGCAAACAATTATTTAGCTTTCTCAGATGTTCTTGTGATCAGGAACAAAAACTACTGTTTGAGCCACACTGTGTATAGGAAAAAGACACATACAAATAGGTACTTAAACGGTGAACCTCACCACCATCCTAAGCATTTAGCTACCATAGGAATGTCTTTGTTTCAGAGAGCCCGGGGGATCTGTGACAAGAAACACCTGGACGCCGAGCTTCAACATGTCAAGCAAGTTCTGCAAGACAACAAGCTCCGACTGCCACGCCAACGTCACAGATCCCCAAAGAAAAAGCCAGCCACAGTGGAAAGACAACATGCTGTCCTCCCATACATCAAGGGCGTGACCGACAGGATTGGCTACATCTTGAAGCGAGCTTCAATCGAAACAGGGCGCCAACGAAGATAAGCCAATTATTACCATCTGTCAAGAGTCAGTTACCCTTACAAGAGGCCGGGGTTTAAAAGATAGACTGTGAGTGTGGGCTCTCATACATTGGACAAACCAAGAAAAGCATAGGCATTCGACTTAAGGACCATATAGCTGACATTAAACACAAACGCTCGACGAAGTCTGCTGTGTGTGAACATGTAGAACAAGGAACCAACCATTACCTGCGATTTGATAAACCACAGATACTTGCAAAAGAATACCGCTGTATTCAAAAAATGATACGTGAAGCTATTGAAAAACATCCTAATTTCAATAGGGAAGATGGTTGGAATGTTCCTCCAGCTTGGGACCCTGTTATCAGGCTAATGAAACCCAAGAAAGACAAAGTCACCAGAAGACATCAAGATACAGTGAGCACATTCTGCGTGGATAGTAACACCAATAGTTGAAAAATGTTCGGATACTTTGAGATAACTCCTAAATTCAAGACAAAGACAAATACCACCTCAGTCTGCCGTGAACATGAATTCTGTAAAGAATTTGAAACGTTGGCTAGTACCTAATAAATATGTATTTTCTAGATCATTCGGTTTAAATGTAATAACCAGTGAAATCAATATAACGCGATAAAATCCGTAAACTGTAGTTTAATTTCAATTTTAATAAAAAATTCATGAATTCGCGTAAACCCAAGAAAATATTATTTTTCACATTTATTTTAAGTAGGCGAATGAGCCCGCATCCTCTCCATCTCCACCTGTGCGTCTGTATTACATGGCGTTTTATCTGTCAGCTTATAACAATCTAGCTCTTCAATCAGGAGACCACTAAGTGATTTAAATCCACTCAGGGCCACATACGCCTGTCCAGCCGCAAAAGTACGAACCCTAACTACATCACTGCTTGGTCTACAATATATAATTGGTTTAATATATCCTTGAAACCTGATCGTGTCCAAAGTCCATTACATGACCTTTCTCACAAGTGCAAACACGACTATGATACGATATTCCATCATGGAATGCCAGTATCTATCTTCCGCCTTCACCATCAGACCTTGAAACTTAATTGTAGTCAAAGTTCATTACGTGGCCTTTCTCACAAGTGCAAACACGACTATGATACGATATTCCATCATGGAATGATGGTGCCTATCATCCGGCTTCATCATCAGACCTTGAAATCTAATTGTAGTCAAAGTTCATTTCGTGGCCTGTCTCACAAATGCAAACACGACTATGATACGATATTCCATCATGGAATGCTAGTGCCTATCTTCCGGCTTCATCGTCAGACCTTGAAACCTAATTGTAGTCAAAGTTCATTACAAGACTTTTATAAGAAATCCAAAACAGCTATGATACGTTTTTCCATCATGAAGTTCCAGGTCATATCTTCCGGCTCCATCATGAGATCAGTTCGATTGTACCATATTATTAAATTATCATCAGAACTACAAACAGCTGCCAATTTTCATTACGCTACGACCCTTGGAAGATGGTTAAATTAGTTACCTTAGATTCCATTACATAGTTAGTTACATTCACGACGACCTAATAAAAGCGTGTTAAAAGGAAGCATACCCAGTCTTAAGTGCTTCATCATTCTCATGACACGATTATGACAAACTTCATACACAAACGTTGCAAGTAAGCTGCAGGTGTTATTAGTTCGCAAAACTGCTTAGCAATAAAATGCTAAGTAGAAAAATGACCATAAGTGTTTAGAGCTAAAATAGAAATACTAGTCTCTGCAGTACATTGCTCTGTAGCATCTTGTTACGGAGTACGTCTGGCCCGCCACACACAGTATCCACTGTAGTTTCTGCAGGACATAAGCTATTGTAATATTTTGTTTCAAATTCAATATACGGGTGCATGTTAAATTTAATTTCAACTGTCTAAACTGTGATAGATACTAAATATGATCAGGAATACATTAAGACAGAATGAAGATTAACCGTGAACTGGCCCACTGCTGGGCACGGGTCTGTTCTGACTATGAGAAGGGTAAGGCCATAGTCCACCACGCTGGCTAAGTGCGGGTTGGCAGACTTCACGTGTCGCTCGAGACCATTATGGAGAACTCTCAAACATGCAGGCTACCTCACAATGTCCTCCCCAAGGCATGAAGCTAAGGTGACAAGACTTAGAAAAGTCAGCGGTACGCATCCTGATATCGAGCCCAAGATATTCTTAAAATAATGAGATGATTTATTGGTCTACTCTTCACTGATATGAAAAAAATATACTTACTTTTATCAAACGCTTTCTAAGAAATCTAGCCAAAAGACTGAAAAATAATACTATAGGTACGAGGCAAAAGGCTTTTCTTATACGCTGAACTGGGGGAAAAGAAAATTAATCACATCATCGATATTATCGTCAGCAATTACTGAGTGGCAAGGGATACGCAACTGTTTTAATTATCCAACGTCGAGGCAAATTGATTCAATTCGTTTGATACTACGCTATTCGGGAGCTACTACATATATATTTTGTCTACTAGATATATATTTTGTAATAAACGTTGGCTCAGCGGCAGACTAGCAAGATTTGTCATTATTAGCTGGCAGACGTGACTGCTCAGATTTAAATTGAGCTATTTTATTTGATTTGGAAAGTTGAATTCTGCGTGTAATTCTGTTTTTCACGGCTAAATAAATGAATTTAGTATAGTGCGTTCGTGTTTTTTTTGTTAAAATTAGGAAAGATAAATTTTATGGGAACAAGTAAGCACTGTCAAATTTAGCTTCAGTTTTCTTCCTGCGTAGTTTTTTATTACATGTTGAGATAAGACAGCTAAGAGTAGAGGCTAAAGTGCCAAAATACGTGATCAAAATGATACATACTTCAACATTTTTGGACTTCTTTTATAAGATTTTTAAAGGATTCAAAACTTTTGGCACGTTCACGTACATTAACAGACTGACGCGAACTTTTATTTATTTAAGTACATCACTACCCTGTTTTATCTGGCATTTATATTTTCTGCATGCGCCATGCAACTTCCATATTTTTATCTTTTCTGCTGCTATCCGCATTGATACCATTTCTGATCGCCACTATTCATAAAGCATTTGACGGGTGCAGTTTTCACAACATTTTGCCTTCAACATTTCCAAAGGCACGGTAACTACAAAAAATAAAAATCAGTGGAACACGTCGTGTGTATGAACCCGATACCGTCTGCATGGCAGTCTGTTAGTATGTCCACTAGGCTTTCGCTGGCATTATGCCATCATGTCATACTCGCGTAATCTTGCAAACAGATTTCTTTTCAGTTTTCACCAATATGATTCTTGTGGTAGGTTTAAGTGGAAAATCTCGTTGATGGAGCCGCGGGCAAAGTTTAGTAATCTTAATTTAGTTACTCATCAATCTGTTCATTGTAAACGGTTAATAGCAAACACGATGTATATTCTAAGGCAAATAATTTTACACAGGGTTCCTTTTATTTTAGAGCAAAGTACTAGACAAAAATAAGCAGATGATAAAAGCAGCAATAAATATTTCGAACATTCCACCGACTATTTGCCTCCAAATAAATGTAAATTAAAAAGCGTACACCCTCAATAAATATCTCCAATTTTTTTATTGGTGTTCCAAAATGCGTTAATGTCAGCCTAATGCTAGTAAAAGGGCAAGAGGCTATCGAGTGATCATCATAACGACTCTAATTCAGTTTGACAGACTTCTAAGAGATAAGTTATGCGTAACTTTTCGAAAGACCTAGTCTCTTGAATAAATTTTCAATGAAAACTTGTCAAACTCGTTTTAGGGAAGCTAAAACGAGTTTGACAAGTTTTGATTGGTGCGAATACTTAAGAAGATTTTGTAACGTGATTCCGGTTGCATATTATATTTGCATTTTTACATTCATTATTAAAATTCGATTATTTTTTATAATCGTGTTTTTAATTTATTCATGAAGTTTCCCTGTTGATTGGGCGATGGAGGACGATGAAAATATCGGGCGCTAACGTAAAATGAATAAAACAGTTTGCACTAGAACTTTAGTTTATAACATAATGGAATAAATAATCCTTACATTCCTACCATTTATTGCCCGCGGTTTCTTTTCTGGGTATATACATAATTTAAATATATATGCAGAATAACATAGTTGGTTGTCTGTGACAAAGGCTAATACAGACACGCTCCTGTCAATAACAAGTGGTCTATGAATATGAAACTTCGCATCAATATGAGAAACCATAGTACATTTAAGAACTATCATATCATCATCATCCTCCTAGCGTTATCCCAGTTTCAATCTGGGGTCCGCTTACTAGTCTAACCGGATTTGGCTGAACATTAGCTTTTCCACAGAGCGCATTGTGTGCCTGTCTGACCTCCGCAACCCGAAGGGATAGCAATATTCCATGGTTTAGACTAGTGTCAGTTTATTTAGAAGGTACTGACGCCCTATAACCACTGTCAAAGATCTTCATGACAACCGGGACCGACGGCTTAACGTGCTCTCCGAGGCACGGGACAAGCGATAATTGACAATTTAATACACACATTACTCCGAAAAGTCATTGGTGCGCGCCGTGGATTCGAACCCGATACCCTCTGCATGGCAGTCTGTTGGTATCTCCACTAGGCTATTCTGCCTTAAGAACTATAACTGCATTTAAGAACTATCATATAAATAATAATTATTTACAAGTCACTTGTTATTTGTAATAGACGTTTTTCATGCCTTGGTATTTATAATAATAACTAGATAACACCCGCAGCTACGCCCACATATTTTTTAAATTTAACCGCCGGTTCCCGTGGGAATTTCGGGAAATCCCTCCTTAGTGCACCCCTACGGTCCCCAAGGAACATACATGCCAAATTTCAGCTTCCTATGCCTAATATTTTTGGCTGTAGCTTGTCTGTCAGTCAGTCAGTAACGCAAGGATGTTATATATATAGATAATAACTAGCTGACCCGGCAAACGTTGTTTTGCAAATTTTTTTTTTTTTTTGAAAAATAGATGTTGGCCGATTCTCATAGATACCGGATAAGCACAAAAAATTTCATCAAAATCGGTCAAGCCGTTTCGGAGGAGTATGGGAACGAAAACTGTGACACGAGAATTTTATATATTAGAGATAAAGTTTATTTCAAAAGGATATTGTAGTTTTACATTGTTTTGACATAGTAATTGATACAAGTACAATGTTTATTCTATAATTCTACTTACAATAGGTTTATCAAAATATCGACAATATATTTATTAAGTATGGACTACAATATTCTTGGATGGAGAACTGTTTTCCTAGAGAGACTACTGAGTAGTCTGTTTAGGAGTTACAGTGCCGATCCCCTATTGGTTAGTTAATTATATATATTGCGTATCCACAATAAAAATAAGTTTGAAAGAACAAAGCAGTAAGGGTAACAAACAATGATAATAATTAAATTTAATAACAATGCGAGCGTGCATGCGTGTGTGAGTGTTTGCGTGCGCGAGTATATGTGTGTGTGTGTGTCTGCTATTATTTGTTTACGAATGATTCTCTTTCATCATAGCTTAATTTTAGCAGACGTTTAGAAATTACTTTATATGGAGTGTGATGGTGCTGTAGGAGAATTAAGTGGAGGATATACATTTGTCTTAAATTAAGAACGTTGCATGCCTTATAAAGCTCATGTGTTGGAAAAATATCGGACGATAGGTTGCCACTTTGAGTATGGCTCTATGAGTAATTTCTAGTGGTTTTAGAATAGTCTTTGCTGCACCTCCCCAACTAGAGATGCAGTAAATGATGATTGACTGGCATAGAGCATAATAATATACATTACGGATTATTACTGGGTTGGCTACGTGACGTAATGTTTTGAAAATGTAAATTAGTTTACGTACGTGATAGGAAAGAAGATTTATATGTTGCCTGAAGTTTAGGTGTCTATCTAACATTATGCCAAGGTACTTTGTCTCTCTGACTGTATAAGTGTATATATAGTTGGACATTGACAAGGGGTTGTGATCTGTGTAGTACAAGAGTGGGCTGTAACCGTAATGGGTGTTCTTGGTTGTAAGATTTTATTAAAAGAATATGTTAAGAAATTTGTTTTACTTGTATCGAGAGTCAGGATGTTAGAAGGGAGCCACTTTAGGATTGTTTCAAAACCATTTTGCGCAGTCATTTGCAGTTCCGCCCACGATGTAGCGGCAAATGTGATAGCAGTATCGTCTGCTTAAGATACAATTTTAGCGTTGGGTATTTTAAGTTCACAGAGATCGTTAATAAATACTAAACACAAAGTGGGACCAAATACGCTTCCCTGTGGGACCCGTACTGGATTGAGAGTTAATCACTGCTGTATTTATCAATAATAACTGTTTGTGAGTGTTTTATCTATATATTTATTAGCTATATATATAATATATATTTATCAGCTATATAATTATATATATTTATCAGCCACTTTAACATAATCTTCAAATTTCAGGCAATATTGTATAATTCTATTATCCACAATGCATAATTTAATAACAGTAAAATGAAAAATATACATATACTAAAAAAATTAAAAACATATACTAAAAATAGTATAATATACTAAATATAGTATATCCTATAATATTATTATTTTCATTATAATAAATTAATGCGACTCATCAGTCACTTCAAAATCTTTTTTCTTACAGTTGAGTTTAATACTTCACCAACCGCCATCAATTTACTAAAACACTTAAGACTTTAGATAACTTTACTGGGAGCAAACATTTATTTCAACAAACTCAAGCAAAGCTGAATTTCGCAAGGTGCCCTAATAAGTCTGCAAACTATATGATATAGAGAAAGACAATTCTCTAGAAGTCTAGATAGAAAAACAAACCACTGTACAATTCACTTGATAGAATAATATCAAAACATTTTACTAGCATAGCAACTATTTTGGAAGTCAAAACAGATTCCTGAAGTTCAAAACCTAAGAACTGCAAACATTACTTTATTAGACTGAATGTAATAGTTCCATAAAAGTTAACTATGCTTAAGTACTGACGGAACGTATAGAAGTATGTCTGCTAGCATAAAATGGTCTCCGACCCATGATAGAGATCCTCCCAAAAATGCTACGCCATCACGGCAACGAGGGAGGTCATCTTAATTTAGATTTTCCACTATCAAGGCGGCGCGTTTCCCGTCTTAGAACAAAAGCAGGATCGACGATTGAGTTTTGTGAGAACCGTGTGAACTAGACAATAAAGTCCACATTTGCTTGCCAGCGAATTATAAGAATATTGGGTGACGAAAAGGTTTGCGAAAAGCGTGGAATGGATAAAGAAAAGAAATTGTTTATAACTTTATTAACGGTTCATTTCAGATTTGTAATATTCCTGTTTGTATTATTCAATTATATTTCTGCTACACAAACATCCTTTTTATGATATAAAGAAGACTTCATATTAACTTATAAATTCAACATTGTGTACCTAGTCTCGTCAGGGAAAACAAAAAAATAATATAAACATACGTACGTCGTACCGCGTTTCTTTTTTTACATATCAATGTAGAAGGCGACGTGTTTAAATATTTTCGGATGAAATGACAATGACAGAATTAATGACGTCCAAGTTAATATAATATAATACAAAATAATGGTCCCTGACAAACTACCTAAGTAGTTACAATAATGGCCGTTGGCCGCAGTGTCTAGCATCGTAACCCACATGGCCGCAACGACCAAATCGCACAGTATGCGACCTGTGGCGGGACTTTGTGCATTTGCCATGAACGTCTGCACCTTGGTTTGAGTTTCTGTAGTCTAGTTCCGTAATCTGCAGAGTTCATAACATTATAGTCAAATTGGATGATAACCAGAGATTTAAGATAAATTAAGTAAATTGGCGAATGCATACTTACATAATGTATATAACCTGTATGCGTTGTTGAATGAAGGTATACAACGTTGTTATGAAAATCGATGAAACTTCTCGCCTTTGCAATTAATAAAAACACTGTGCAAGGCAGCTTAAATAGTTGTAAGTATATCGCATCAAAATTAATGTTTATTCTGAATATAGAAACAACTTTACTTCCATGTTTTAAACGTCTGATGAAACCTACGGAACATCTGCTTCAATCTTGGGAAGACATTTACCACAAAAGAAAAATCTTTTTGAACATCATGGTAGTTCTCATCGCCTTTCAGCTCGAAAGCTTTTCCTGTGTGTCTTTTCTGTTTTATTAGCAGTGGCAGCGCTTACACTGGCCAGCCCCTTGAAATATAAAAATTGAATCTTGTTACCCACGGTTTTCGAGGCAAAATCTATATATTTATTGTAAGGATGTACCGATTTGCTTTGCGGGTCTGAGATGCGATTGTTTTGTCTTATTCTTGGAATGTTTTGTTTTGTACTTGGTGGTTTAGATTAGTTTATAATTATAATTCGTGAGAGAGTATGAAAAATGGATGGTGAATATTTATGTAAATATTTATAACTTTCAGATTGTCAAATTGAATGATTCAAATTGATGATAACCCTTAGCCGTGTGTTGCCACCGTGTGATGATCTACGGCGCTGAGACGTGGTCGCTAACTATGGGCCTTATCTGAAAACTCAGCGTCACTCAGAGGGCGATGGAGAGAGCTATGCTCGGAGTTTCCCTGCGAGATCGAATCAGAAATGAGGAGATCCGCAGGAGAACCAAAGTCACCGACAAAGCTCTCCGAATAGTCAGGCTGAAGTGGTAATGGGCAGGACACATAGCACGAACAACGATGGCCGTTGGGGCAGGCGAGTTCTGGAGTGTCGACCACATACCGGACGATGCAGCATCGCGGGAAGCGGTTGGCTGCGGGCGGCTCAAAATCGGTCTGTGTGAAGAAATTTGGGGGAGGCCTATGTCCAGCAGTGGACGTTTCTAGGCTGACATGATGAACCCTTAGCTACACACGCTATTTCAAGCGACACAATATATACACTCGTGGGAAAGCCAGGTTCTCAATAAGTTTGTTATTTATTTAATAGAGCATTAATAATTTTCATAAGGATTTATTTTTATAAAACTAATGAGAAGCATATAAGCAATATGAGAGCCTGTCTTTTTTCAATTTAATCCAAAAATGACAATTAGTTGACGTTTTAAGTAATAAAGTTAGGTTTGCAGGTAAAAATAAAAGTTACAAATAAATATAAAAATCAAACGAGTCCTTTTTTTCGTTTCAGACATATAACCAAAATTAAAAAACAAGAATATTTTTTTACAATAATTTAAATAACATATAAAATCACAAAAGGTTTCTTGATTAATCAATTGTAAACATATTGCAGGCATATCCACTATTTTAGTTTAATAATATATCTCCTTATTTCCACCTTTATCGAACTCTATTTCATAGAAAAGACTTGAAATCTTTTGAAGATTTTCGGTCGATGATGAGAATACCCTGCCCCCCAAACGCGTAACGTTTAAAATAAAAATTATCATCATCATCAGCCTTTAACAGTCCACTGCTGGACTAGGCCTCTCCTTTGAAAGGAGGAATTGGCCTACTGTACAACGCTGGCCAAACGGGTTGGTATAGGGTTTACATCAAGTTTTCCTTCTCTTACAGTGCTGTTCTCTGCATAATTTGCTCCCTCTGTCGGCTCTTACAACACCCATGGGATGATATGGGGTGACATTCCGTATTCTTAATCCGTCACCACATGGACACATACAAATTATATTTACCATTATATGCTTGTTGGAGGACTCTAGTCCCCCACGAATGGTGTCAAGGGTAAATTATAGAAAATTCAAACATCATATTATTGGTAAAAAGTTGCACGATTAATCTGCAGCTGTTTTGAATTGCAATGCAAAAATGCTGGAGATACTCCTCCGTGAAGATAAGAGTAGCATAACTCAATAAAATATTGCTAACATAGTATTAGAAGACTAGCCTAGTCATTCAGGTAGGTACCACGTGGCCTTTTTAGGAAAAGACAGTTTGTATTTATAGAAAAACTGTTATAAAAAAAAGCATTGAAGGAAGAAAGAAATAATAAAATTCAAATTATCTTCAGCACCCGTCAACGCTACAAACCTGAAGTCGAATCCCATTTAGAAACACAAAAAAAAAACAAAACTCTTTCATTTACTTAAGTTCCGTTAAACAGTTGTTTCAAAGACATCTCAAATGCTCAATATTATCGTTGGCTCGACCGACCACTCCGAATTAATCCACTTGATACTGTGAGAAATTAAAAAGCTTTAGCAAAATAAGAACACTAATTGCCAGGAGCTGTGTAGGACTATTTTTAACTAGTTAGTTAAGGGGTCAGGTAAAGTTGCTGAAGCACAATCTTTTAATTTGAATTCCTAAATGAATTTGGTATGTTGGTAGAATGTGTTTTTATTCATTTTCTGATTGTAGCCGGGCTCTTTTTAAAGGTGTGGGGTTGATTGACTTAGATTCTATTATGTTTAATAGAGGGTTGTTTTTTCAAGCTCGTTTGCTGCCTTGTTTTTGGCATCCAATAGAGAGTATTAAGATTTAGCTTGGAGTCAGAATAGTTCTTTTTTTATTTGACTGTATATTTGTAATTTAAAGGCAACATTAAAATAATATAGTCAAAGTTAAAAAAAGTGATCTTGCAAGCTGATTAATTACTGAAACCAAGAAAAAATATTGATGGAATCGAAAATAAATTGCTAGTAATAACTTTCCTAGCAGTAATTTCCAGCAACAATAACCATGTCATTATTTCTCTCCCTCTCAGATAGAATAACTTTCTTCTCTCAAGGTTCATCAACCACTTGACAAAGCCATTGCCAAATTTAAATCAGGGAGCAAAATGTGTCCAACTCAATTTATACCTGCTATCCCAATATTTTTGCTCAAAGAAAACTATCCAGAATAATGAAGTTCGAATTCATCTGCATAGTGCACATCCAAAATTATGACCTCAATAATTCCACCGAATATCTGATACGAAAACATAATCATATTCCCGAGCCAATTTTATGAAACGAAAAGCAATTCGTCCAATAATCGAACGTCACAATCAAGGTAAGCTCAACATAAACAATGCATTACGATTCAGCCGACTGCTATGGAATAAAATCGTTTTAATTTGCCCAACGCTATTTGTCGGCTTCTTCAAATATTGGCTCTGAGCATTGGTCCCGATTATCCGTAGAGGAACAACCGTACTCGAGTGCGACTTGAATCACTGCAGACTTAGAGAAGTACTGGCGTGTCTATTTATTTGTATACGTTGGTAATGGCTTAAGTTAGGACTTAAGAGTGGATTGTTGGCGATCGAGATCGTAAACAATTTATGTCGTGCTTTGACGGAGGTAAAGAGTTCTGTTTGTTGTCACGTTGAATGGAGCTCTTCATTCTAAGGACGTTCACTCTGTGTTTGGATGCTTTATTTGTAAGTGTTACCTTTTATACAATACTCTAGAATTTGCAATGTCTGACTTTGAAACATTTCAAAATAGTAAGGTTTGTAGTGTAATGTCGCTTTATAAGATAAGATAGTAGTATTTATTTTTTTATAATTTATTTCAATTCAATTATTTTACAACTAATTACATTTCTACTAACTATTACTTAATTACTATTTACAACTAAAACTTTACTTATAAACCTATAACTAAATTAAAAAGAAAATAAAATAATATATTCTTACAAAATGCAAGGCACGAGGCGTTTAGGCGTCGTAGTGTACCTCCGCATCAATGTCATGGGGTAACGTGCCCAGAAGGCTGGCAGCATTGCCACGCTGGATGGCAATGCTGATTCTTTGAGCAAAGAATAAACCAGCCTTCTGGTCACGTGAGACGTCGATCAAGCGTTTCGAAATTTCTCGGTACAAAATACGAGCGCTCGGACCCCATGGGCCCAAAGTTTCTACCCCAAACGGCTCAAAGATGTAATTGCCGACTAAATTGCCGTATTTGCGCCGTTTGAGGGTTTCCGCCGTTGCAGCAGCAGCGCCGGCATGACCTGCTGTGCTTGGAATATGTGATGGCGCAAGAGTATCTACGCACGTTGCGTCCTACACCAAAGGCCTACCCATTTTCCATGGCAACAACGACATACCGTCAGGTCTCTTCCCGTCGTCTCGTACCAAACCATTTGGTTCGAGTACAGCTGGTACGCGAGACGTGGCAAGAGTACGACGAATTATGTCATTCAAATTAGCATGTCGTAGAATTCTACCTGTGCTTCTGCTGCAAGAAAGCCCATGATGTCCGAGGCTATCGACGTCTTCTCCACAATGGCACCGGTGCGGAAAAACACAAGGAGCACCCAAACGTAGGCAAGTGGCAATACGGAACGTCTCATCGTCCAACATGGATCCTGTGTTGGAAGATGGTAGTGCTTGTAGCCAAAGACCGGACTCCTATTCCCCCACAGCCAGCAAGCGAGCACGCTCTGCAACATTAGAAGCTGTTGACAAAATATTTTTTCTTAAGTTACAGAGCGGCAAGTCCCACTGTCTCTGGGAGAAAAGGTTGGTAGGCAATTCAGTGTCTGGACAAGCCATTTTGCAGGCGTTTAAAGCCTCGGTTTTGCACAGCACTTTCGAATCAACTAGTGTAGGTGTTAAATTTTTCCTAGTTAACTCTTCCGTGCTGTGAACCGAAGACAAAAACGCCGGTAAACTGACACTGGAAATTTTGCGAACGCCGAGCCCACCCAGACGTATAGGTAATGACGCTTGTAGCCAGGCTCGGTCATCTATGTGCACATTTAATATCTTTCTTAAAGTTGTTTGAATAATTTGATCAATTTTTCTTAAAAGTGCATTTTTCTTCCAAAGTTGTGACGATCTTAAAGTATGAGTAAATTTAGGGACGAAAAGGCAATATCGAATAATTGTGTAAGCTGAATGAATATTAATATTAAATAGGCGATCTGAAATATCACTAATATTTTGTATCTTTTCTTCTACGAAAGATTCAAAAACTTCTTCAAAAATTGGTGAACCTAGGAGGCGAAGAGAAGTTTTTTTCAACAATTTTGATATTTGGTGCAAAATTATTAAATTTCGATATTGCCAAATGTTTGTTCATTGAGTTTGTTGTATTTATAAAAAGTTCACATTTACTATAATTTAGTTCTAAGGCAATGGAGTTGAATTTATTTTTTAGAAAAGCCATGTCTTGTAATACAGTGTCTAGATCGCCTCCCAGGGTTCCATCATCTAAAAACCACACATTAAATTTTGAACTTATTTGCCGAATAATGGGGTGTATGGCTAACCTAAAAATGACTGGTCTAAGAGGGTCACCTTGTTGGCATCCAACTGCTGAATCCAAAACATTGTCCTTGTAAAGTAATATATATAGTAAGATATCTGTAACATAGCCAAAGAAATTTAAAAATTTTAGATGTTTCTAATTTTGCCTGTGCCAACAAAGTGTCCCTATTCACTGAATTGAAGGCGTTTTTCACGTCAACCTTAAGAATGACCCCTCCATCACTACTTCCAAGGTATGTAGAAAGGGCATGTATAGCAGCCTCACAACCCCCCTTGGAACCAAAAACTAGTTGGAGGGGTTGGAACTTTTCGGATAGCTCCCTGCTATAAAATTTACAGCATATCTTAGCTGCTATACGCCGATATGTGCTGCCCACCGCAATGGGACAAATGCCACCATCCTTCTTGTTTAAGGCGCACAAGTTTGCCCCATACAAGATTTCAATTATCGCATCGTCCACATTACCGGAGAGCATCATATTAATTAGCGCAGTTAGCTCCTTCAGAAGAGACTCGCTGGCCACCCCAGCACTTGCACACACTAAGTCTTTTAGGTGCTGCGGTGTCAAGGCATCAAGGCCACCTGCCGAGCCACTTTGGAAGGAGAAAACTGCTGCTAATACATCCTTGGCCGTAGTGATCAGATGTTCTGATTCCCTGTCGGGAGCTTCAGGGAAGGAGAGATCATCGATAGGCGCTGGATGCTTGCTCTTCAGACCCGCAAGCGTGTCTGGGGAGCAAGGCGCCACCACATCACTACTAAATAACAGTCTAGATGCGCCCCGAATATCGCTCTCCCTTAATTTGGATTCTACATATTGACTAAGCGATTTCTGCTTGTTAAAAGTGAATCTAAATTCACTTTTCCAAAGAGTTGGCCGAAACGTGACAGTTATATTTAATTTGGGATGTTAATGTAATTTGAGCTGCCTGACTTTTGTCAACATGTAAATTCCTATATGGGAAGGTCAATAATTGCTCCCAGGCCGTTATAGAGTTCTCCCTTACGACAAGACTTATACATTCTGCTAATTTTTTTGAAACTGCAGGTCTTGCCCCACGGGGAACTCGTTTTAGAACCGGAATCGAATGTTTCAATTTTGTTAGGGTTTGCCAAAAAGGAATTTGGGTGATGTCTTCTGATGCAGATTGTGTAGATATTGGAGGGCCAGGAAATGTATTTTGGGATTTGTGAACTCTACCAAAATGCACTTTCAGGCCCCGCTTACCTTAAAAAAAACGATCCTGGGAACATTGTGGGCAACGCATCAGACCAGCTGATAGCGATGCGGCAGGTTGACTCACACTCACTTCCGCATTGCCAGAGCCATTATCGTCTTGCATAAGTAGTATTTACACTATATTTACAAAAATAACGCAGTAAAAATTAATAACATTATTAACATTTTTTATGACTTATTAATGAAAACGACCATTACCGGTAGGTATTTTGATTCAACGGGATGACGCAGTATGAACTTTTATTCTATTTCAATATGTATAAATTTTTCTGTTACTGACTGATTGACTGACAACGCACAGCCTACGAAGCTGAAACTTGACCGATAACCATGTTTCTTAGAGAGTGTAGAGTTTCACTAAGAAGAGATTTACCGAAATTCCCACGGCATCAGGAGGAAGGAGTAAAATTTCAAAAAAATATGTGCGTGCGTAGCTGCGTGTGCTATCTAGTCTTTCTACATTTATATGTTAACATTGTTATACTGTTAAATTCCCCTGTTTAATTCAGCTTACCTCCTGTAATTTTGCACCTAAATTGGGTTCTTAATCACAAACACTGCACCTCAACAAGATGGCGATCAGGTGTAAGCGCACTTAAAACTACCAAACTACTTTAAACGATAGTTCTGTATGCGGTTGTAATAAACTCTCTCGGTGCTTATAAAAATACTCATAAATTTTAAATTGCCAGTTAACCATTGTCTATACGTCTTTCGAATCATCATCATCCTAGTGCCAGAATTTTTGCTTTAGACTCCGAGGACCACTTTACAAACAGAATATTAGCTTTTCCACAGTGCAACAGCCGGCTAACCTCTATAAAATAAAGGGATAGGAATATGCCATGACTAAGAACAATGTCAGTATACTCAGGGTACTGACTTCTCAAGATCTTCCAAATATATTTTGGCAACAAGTAGTTACGAATTAATATTTATATTGGCGACTTTGTTTTATAATACGTAATTAATACGACATCACAACACAATATGTATTTCATTCAAAACCTTGCCTTAATAAAACTAAATTACAATGAGAATAGCGCTTCATAAATGTAATAAAGTATACAACGAAGAAATAAACTTTTCAAGGAGCTCTAGCTCAGTAGCTGTTCAATCTAAAATAGATAGATTTTCCTTTACAAAGTAACTATGGGATATAAGATTTAATTTCCTTTTCCTGAAGTTCCTGTTTTTTACTTGTTGGTAACTTATGTATGAAGAAATGCTAGCTTTCTAATATTAAAATTTACAATCTTATTACTTTATTAATAAAAACATATCTAAAGCGTAACTTTTTTCCTAGTAATTGTAATTAGACAGAAGTTCTCAATCTTATGAAAAGTTTTTTTTTATGTAACGGCTGGCAAACTAGCAGTCAGATCACCTGGTAAGCGATCACTGCCGCCCGTGGGCACAAGCATCGCCATTATTTATTTAAGTAAAATTATTAAAAACATATTATACCGTGACCGGTGTTCGCCTAAGTTTTTTTTTATGGTAATAGGCGGCAAACGAGCAGACGGATCGCCTGATGGTAAGCAGTTACCGCCGCCCATGGACACAAGCAACACCACAGGAGTCACAAGTGCGTTGCCGCCCCTTAGGGTTGGGAAAAGGGATAGGATGAGGGAGAAGGACTAGGGGATAGGGCCTCCGGCACTCTCACTCACCGAACGAAACGCTACAGTTTAGGTACGGTTACTTTACGTCGATTTTCTGTGAGAGGGTAGTACTTCGCCGGTCGAGCCGGCCCATTCATGCTGAAATCAGCAAGGCTCTACTACCTTGATGAGTGAGATGAGACCGGTGGCCGACATTAGTAGTCAATGCTGGTGACCTAGTGCGAGTGGCGACGATCGGTGTCGAACTGGTGTGGACAATGGCACGTTCCGAACCCTAAGTGGCAAGTGGCTGCGACACAACATTTTCCGTAGTTATAAACTGTAGTGGCCACCGGTCATTGTAGTGGCCACCAATCACACAGCTAACTGCTGAAACGCTGCAACGCGAAAACGGGCAACGGGTGAATAAGATACCTCTAAGAAAGAACCGCAGTAAGTCTTTATCAGAATATAGTATCAAAATCTAAGCCACGTTCACTTAAACAATTTTTCAAGCGTATCTCTTGTAATACTTTTGTTTCTTATTTATATCAATGACATCAGCTACATAAACTTGAGAGGTCAAATAACACTATATGCCGACGATACATGTCTTTTTTACTTTGCTCATTCAATACATGACATTGTAACGCAAGCCAAAATGATTTGAACGTCTTACAAGTTTGGTTCAGGCACAATCTTTTAACCATAAATACCGATAAAACATCATATATGATATTTTGCGCAAAAAACAAAAATATACCCAATTGTACACCATTAAAAATCAACGAAATAACAATACAAAGGTTGGACGAGGAAAAATACCTTGGACTGCTATTAGACAGTAAATTAACTTGGAGGGCTCATATTGAATATGTGCGTTCTAAACTAGTCTCATTAGCAGGTGCTTTACATCGAATAAGAGGATGTATCCCTTTAAAAGTTTGCCACACCACATTTAGAATATCTAATAGAGGTCTGGGTATGTGCCGCCATGACCAATTTGAAAGATTTACAAATTGCACAAAATAAGGTTATCAAAACACTACTACATTATAATTACTTAACACCTACTATTAAATTATATAAAGAAACCAAATTATTAAATATTGATAAACTATATAAAACATGCATATAAATCAAGAAAATTGAATTAAATACAATCCATTCTAACATTTATTTTAATAAAAGGAGCCACAAATATTACACCAGAAGCAGGGATAAATTAAGTTTACCTACACCTCGAACCGAATACGGTAAAAGAAATATTACTTTTGAAGGTGCACAAATATACAACAAATTACCTAAAGAAATTAGACAATTACAGTTTATAAACAAATTTACACAAAGCTTAAAACATTACATCATGAATACATGATCACTTGATTATTAATCGATTTTATATTTGCATATAATTTAATCTAGCAAGTAAGTGTGTATTTACTTATCTGAAATCTTGTTTACATTGATATCGGTTTGGCTGGTGTGGGATGTACCTACCTATACTAGATATTATAGGTTAGTCAGGTTTTAATTGTAAAGGTAAAAGGATCGTCTTTTGTGATTATCTTAAACAATTGGTTTCTCAGTGAATATTAGGACCATCGGCGTCAACAAGAAATGTTACCTAATTTTAAGTTTTAGTTTAATTTCTCATGTAAGTGAACTCTTGTAAGTTCTTTTTGAGAATAAATGTCTTTAAACCGAATATTTTGAATATGGTGAGTAAAATACTTTTGTTATCTCGCAACGCTCGTGAAGGTGGCAACATTTTTCTTGTAACCTCATATCAGGCTGATTGACTCAGCGTTATCTATACATATAATAAAATGGTAGGAAAGTCAAAACTGTACATTGAATATTTTTTTTAAAGAATACTTGGGGTGTGATCTACTATCGATACCGAGGCCAAAAATATAGTTTTTAGAATTTTTGTCTGTTTGTCTGTTTGTCTGTTTATCTGTTTATCTGTTTGTCCTTATGTCCGGGCTAAACTCAAAAAGTACTGCATGGATTTACTTCAAATTTTGCACAAATATTATTAAAATGTCGGGTCACCACATAGGCTACATATTATCACGCTATGACCCACAGGGAACGAGCAAAGAACCTTTATTTCTCCAACGCATTCTGTAACAACGTGTAATGTAACAATGCATATTTGAATGTTGTTATTATGTTAACTATGCTATAAGCTAGCTTCACACTATAAAAATCACGCAATATAAGTAACTTAGGCTGATAAAAATAATT
Source organism: Euclidia mi (assembly GCA_944739405.2). Lineage (NCBI taxonomy): Eukaryota > Metazoa > Arthropoda > Insecta > Lepidoptera > Erebidae > Euclidia > Euclidia mi. Next base: position 30,353,712 of record OX123192.2, read on the forward strand.
AATTGAATATTAGTAGAATTAAGACAATTTTAATGCAGCGCCATCTTAGTTTCAGAGTTCAAAAACATCTAGTCGAAATACATGTGTAAGCCCTTTTTGGATATATGAAATAATTTAAATTTGAACATGTTGGCGACGTTAATAGTTGTTTTCAAAAGTCATAGATGGAATTGTACATTTTCTTCTTAAAATTTATATTTTTAATTCGTTTCAGAGATGAGCAAGACTATTAGTTGAAGTTATTTAATTAATTAACTACACCATCGCCACACTTGATTGCTTACATCATTTCTGTCAGAATAAATAGTAATAGAGTTAGTACAACATAAACATTTTGGTCACATTGGTGTAATTGTTGCTTCTTAATAATTATATTTTCATGTCGCATGTAAACTTGCTTTAAATTGTCTTCCGGGATATACATATAGCACGTACCTTTGTTTGGATTAACTGTATATAAACATTAGTGAGATGTGGAACTAGCTAGATTATTTTTTCTCACACACAGCCATTTATTTATTGTTACGTCTGAAGCGGTTTGGCGGATACTGGTGTTCTCTATACATGAGAAGCATCCTACCGTAATGCATTTACACGACCACCTAGAGAACGGCCAGCGCATATATTTTGATCCCGACAGCGTTGCTGAGCACTTGGAAAATCCGCATCAAACAACTCTCTTGGCATTTTTCAGGCTCTGTAAAATCGATCAGTTTGGGAGGTCCCTTACGTATGACGAGATGCCTTCATATTACACGTACGACAAGCAAAAGGGTGTATTTAACCGACGTTGACGAGGAGGTGCTGTGGAAGGTTTTCCGGGAAGTTTCAAGGACACCGCATTTTGTAGAGTTTATACCGTACACACAAATAATGTCGAATGCTATTTTCTGCGGTTGTTACTTCACACGGTCCGAAGCCCAACGTCTTTCGCCTTTCTGAGGACATTTGATGGCTTGGAGTATCCCACTTACCGCACAGCCTGCGTAGTACGTCACTTTCTCGACAGTGACCAATACTGGGATGACAACCTCGCGGAGGCGAGCGTCAGTGACAGTCCCAGCCGCATGCGTCATCTGTTTGACGTCATCTTGGTGTTTTGTGGAGTCGCGAACGCGGTAGCTTTCTGGGAGAAGTATCGCCATCATCTGTCTCAAGATTTTCTACGAGCTTTGAGGCGTGTTACTAGAGACGAAGTCGAAGTAACTGATGACCGCGTGCTGAAACCTGTCTCAGTTCACTTCAAGACGTGGTCATTTCTATCAGCGGCAATCCACTGGTCAAATATTTGTACCCAGCTTTCCAATCATCACCGCATCAAGACCGTGAAAATTGGGAGTATAACGCTGAGACAATTTGAAATGACCACCTTACGAATTTTACGACACCGTCCTTGAAAGCGTTGGGCAAAGCCAGGCTAAAATGTTTTTCTTGGATGCTCCTGGTGGAACAGGAAAAACATTTGTTACTACTGGCATACTTGCAGAGGTCAGGAGGCAAGGCAAAATTGTCATTGCTGTAGCGTCGCCGGCAATCGCTGCCACACTGCTTCCGGGTGGCAAGACAGCACATACCATGTTTAAAATTCCCATCGATTTAGAGAGCGCCATAATACCCGTTTGTGGTGTGTCACGTAACAGTGATAAGGGACACGTGCTCAAGGATTGCTTTCTGATCGTATGGGATTAGCGTACGATGGCCAATAGGAAGGCAGTTCAGGCCATGGACAGAACCCTGCAGGACATCCGCAGGAACGAGCATTTAATAGGTGGTCACAGTTCTGTTCAGTGACGATTCCCGACAAACGCTTCCTGTGGTGACGCGGGGATCGAGGGCTGACGAGGTGAGTCATCATCATCATCAGCCTTTAACAGTCCACTGCTGGACTAGGCCTCTCCTTTGAAAGGAGAAATTGGCCTACTATACCACGCTGGCCAAACGGGTTGGTATAGGGTTTGTATCAAGTTTTCTTTCTCTTACAGTGCTGTTCTTGCTCCCTCTTACAACACCCATGGGATGATATGGGGTGGTGACATTCCGTATTCTTAATCCATCACCACACGGATAAGGTGAATGCTTCGTTGAAATTATCTTTGTTGTGGTCACGAGTTCGTATGCTGCGCTTGACCATTAATATGAGAGCTCAGCTTGGCGTCAATGCACGTTCTCAACAATTCTAAGATGTCTTTCTAAGTATTGGCGAAGACACTCTACCAGAGGATGGTGGACAGGTGGTGCTTCCAGAGTCTCACAGTAGAGTTGTATCCAGCTTAGAATTATACAGCTGTATACCGTAATAGCAGAATTCGTGAGTGTGTGAGTGGCCTATTTTGACGCCCAAAAATGATCAGGCTGTAGCAATTAACGAATGCATTCTCTCGGAAATTGAGTGAAATGAAGTGGTCTACACCTCTATAAACACTGTCGTCGAGCAAGAAAACGCCACACATTATCCCGTGGAATTTCTGAACTCCCAGTCAGCAAGTGAACTTCCAGCGCATAGCATCAAGCTGAAGGTCGGTGTCCCGATTATGCTTCTTCAGAACCTATCTCCTCCGAAGTTGTGTAACGTGACCCGCTTGAAAATCATCTCGCTCCACAGACACACCATTTAGGAAATTCTTACGGGTTGTGGCGTCAGCGAGGCAGTATTTATACCACGCATTCCTCTCATACCTCATAATACAAGCGCATACAGTTCCCCGTGAGTGTTTGCTTCGCGATGACCATCAATAAGTCGCACAGGCAGACATTGAGGGCAGCGGGTGCCCTGTATCAGCATGTCGCTTGCTCCCGCGTCACCAGTCCTGACTCTCTTTACCTTTTGGCTGCGGAGAGCCAAACCACTAATGTTGTATATCGAGAAGTCCTTTAAAGTATGTATTTTACCCTATTATGTATTCCTTATTTTCTCCACCTGCTTCAGTCACAACTTATGACTTAATTCAGCAGAATCACCATAAAGTCATTTATTCAAAGCAGGCTGAAAATCAGCACTTTTTGAAGGTCAATTTTACAAAAGACAGTCTCCCTGTGTTACTACACTTTCTGCAGGTATGAAATATAAAGAAGAAACGGGGCGAGCCTATAGCCATCTACCGGGCACATTGTTAAGCGAGCGATAATTAATTAATATTTTTTAATACACACATAACTTCGAAAAGTCATAGGTGTGTGCCCGGGGTAGCTGGGGATCGAACCCAAGACCATCGTCTCTGCAGTCTGTTACATACACCACTGGGCTATCGCTGCCACGTATTTTTAAAAGGTATAATCGTAGGTATTTATTTAATAGTTAGGTGCTGTAAAGCGTTCACGCAGACGACGTCGCGGGCAGCAGCTAGTATAAAATAATTGCTCTCCCGCTGGGACCGGGCACGTTTGAAACAAAAAATATATCGACGCAAGAGATGGCTAACTAAAATATATGTGAGCGTTTTCTTAGACTAAAATTGGAGACAATTTCTTTATTACGCGCTTATTATCGTGTTTTTACAATGATGGGTGGGATGCCTTTTGCGTTCAATAACGTACGTAAGTTAATGAAGTTAGATTTCAGTGGCGTGAATTGAAGTTGAAGATGAATGAAGAATAATAATTATTATCATTTATTTCGAAACTTTCCATATTCATAAAAACACATACAACAAAACAAAATATATAAGTAACATTAATTAACATAAGGAAATTAATAATTATTAGCAATCTGCCTAATTCAAAAACCTTCGCTCGGCACCGGAACCGCAGCAATGTCTACGGGCCCCCCCGTGGGATCTCCACCTTGTCGTGGTGGGGGGGCTCAGTAACCGCGGTTAGGTCACCCACGGTGAGAGCGAGATCCCGGGAGAGGACGCTCCGCGTGGACTTGACGGAGGCCTGCGCAGGATGCGTCCAATGGTGCGGGTGCGAGAGACAGTTCTTCTGTCCCTCGCAGTCGGGCGTGGTCGCGGGTGGAGAGGCGTGTTGGTGTTGCATTGCCGTGCGCCCTATCTCCCGCGACCAAATGGGGGCGCACCATTGTTGCGTCGCGGTGAGGCCGCAGAGAAAGAGGAGATGTGGTGTTGCGTTGCCATCCTCCCTATCCTGTGCGGCCGCTGGGTGTTTTGGCGGCGGAGCCCAACACCTTTAAAAAAAATGCAATGTCTACGGGACCAGTGCATCAAGAATAAAAAGTATATGTATACACGCAACGTTACAGCATAAATATTTACATTTCAAAACACTTAGCCTGTAATCTAAAAGAAACGAGAGTCTCTCGGAGATAGTAAATAGCATTTTTCTAAGATTGGATATGATTGGATGAAAGGCATATAAATATCATCTCATCTAATAAGAAAAGAAATGAAATTTTATTTTCCCATTTAAACGAGACACAGGTACACAAAATATGGTTCACAATAAAAGCAAAATTAATAACAAAATACACAAAAAAAAGCTATGCAGAAAAAAAAGACAAACTTCTATATGTAGATAACGTGTCTCATACTAAACAAGAAAATAGGGCCCAGTTCAGCATATGCCTGACAGGTGTCAGACGCTGGTTTTCAACTAGGCCCTAGTGACGTCTAAACTGAAACCAGCAAACAATAAAAATAATAATAATTAAACAATCTTTACGTATTGAGTAAGTATTATCAGTTATTAATAAAGTAACGATAAGTAAAAACAAATAGAACAAGTAATACAATAGGATTATGTACTGAGCAAACTGCATAAAACTCTATTATTGTTATTAGAACGGAAGACCGGTTTTCGAAAATGTTTACTATTTACAAACAAAGTTATTTATGAATTAAAGCACAACAGAAACGTACAAAACGGGTACAGTCAGCATCAAAAGTCGATGACCACATTCAGATTTTCAAAATCAGTGAACATTTTATCACCCATAAATCGCTCAACAAGAAGGGCGCCAGTATTGAATGAACATCATTAAAGTTCAAAACTAACTGAACACTACTTGTCAAAAGTCACTGAACACCATTTTGTCAAAAATTGCTGATCGTTATAATATCCGAAAACATTTAGAATCATCAGTTTGAATTTATACCATCAACGTTATTATAGATTTTTTAGTTCGATTGAATTGTAACCTTATTTGTAAAGCAATAAGACTTATTTTCAAAAATCACGTAGATTCCGTTCAAATTCATACCATCGACTTAGTTTATGATTTTTATATTTACGATTGATTTAGAACCCAATCCGAGGGTCTAGTACGAAATTTACACGGTGATGATAGGCTAGTCGACGGGAACAATTTTCATACATTTCCTTAATGCACCCTCTATCGATCGCTACTAATATAATAATAAGGGCCGATAAAGGAGCTTTTAGAAAATCTATGGAAATAGGGTTGTTTCCAACTAGTCAAATCAAGCACTTTTAATTAAATGTCAATAACGACCTTTGTCAAGGCTTTTGTATGAAATATGATATAGTGATGTCATAGTGTTTTGCTGTCAAGTAGAATACTTATTATCAATAATTTGACGATAAATTTTTTTTAAATTAAGTTTAAACATTAATTGATGAATGAAACTACTATTATTTTGATATGTTTCACTAGATAAAAATACTTGTATAATTTATTTCACATGCAGGAAACTTCCGTGACGATCGCGTGCAAAAGTCAACCACGACTTTTGCACGTTTGAAAAACAAACTCTTGGTAGACCCCCTATATACATATAAGACTCATTTTTAAAATTCACACAAATTCTGTTTTAATTCAATTCTTTGTAAAACTGTTTACCCTTGAATGTAAAATAATATTTCTACTTAATTATCACTTTGTATCGAATGTAAACCATTGCAGTTGCAATTATTTATCATCTATAAAATATTGTATTAGCTTAAAAGACTATCGTATTATATAAAATTATTTACTTCGAAATACTTTTATAATAATATAATTAATCACATTAGTTTATCAAATGTAACGACCTCATTTATTTAGTTCTCGGACGTCACTGGCCGTACTGGCCGAATGACTGGTGACGTGGTGTTATGCTTTTTTACCATAACTTTAAGGTTTTGAGGTTTACCATAACTTTGTTTAGCGACTTTTGAAAAGTCATGGTCACCTATTTATGCCCTTTTAAGATAATCATTCATTTCTGGCGCTTGTCATGTTGAGCAATTTAGGTATATTATGGTGTACAGCGATATTGAAAATCTAAATGTGGTCATCAACTTTTGACGCTGACTGTACATACATACATACACGTACAGTAAACACAAATAGATATGCATGCATTGCAACTCGGCTCTTCCCTGTGAACCGTCCCTCCCTATATAAAAGAAGTATTAACATTTATCATGTCCAGCTCCCGCTGTGCGTCGATAAGATACCGCCTTAATTTATGTTTAAACGTGCCAATTGTTTTGAGCGATCTTATAGGCGGTGGAATGTTATTCCATATCTTGGACGCCGCTCAGCAGAAGCTTCCTTTAAACCCAGCTGTTGTGTGCAATGGGATGGACAGCTACTGTGAGCAATGTCTGCGGGTACAGTCACGCCGATCAGTAACCCACGCTAGCTTGCGATACAGATATAATGGTTTATTAAATTATTAAAGCCAAACTTAAGTGAAGCCAAGTGCAATTTACGTTTCGATTTCATTTTTAACATAAATTTGTCATTAAGGAACGGTGTCACGTGGTGTCTGGGCGGTATTGTGTAACAAAATCGAGCGCAGGCATTCTGCACCCTCTGTATAAGCCTGTCTGTGCGTGATAACAAACACGGTCCATATACGGTATCTGCATAGTTTAATTTGGATGGCCAAGGCCTCAACCAATTTTAAGCGTAAGTCCTCTGATAAGTATGGGCGCATTTTATAGAGAATACGCAACCTATAAAAGCAGTTACGTGCCAATTCAGCTACATGTTTTTCATACCTCAGGTTCGAATCAATGTACAGACCACACACACTGTGACATTGTGCAGTGTCATTCTAAAGGCTCTTGCGATAATAATTTATCGTAAGGATTTTTTTTTGAAAATCTCACTTATGTTCTTACCAAAGGTTTCTCCGAAAATAATTCTGTCATTTCTGTGCAATGGTGAATGGCAATACTTTATCTCAGTAAGTGTCTGCAGTCGCAAAAGCGATTTAAGTATGCTATAAGGATAATTTATTTTAATACACGGGTTTTACTCAGGTGATAGTCGAAGAGATTTTTTTAATTTATGTAGGCCACAAAGTGACGCTTAAGAGCGTCAAAATTGAAGTCAATTACTTAATGATTGTTCATTTACCGCCACCATCCGGTCTTTATTCAAAGCTAATCTCACCTGCAAGTTGTCCACTACTTGGATGACGAACAAGATACTAACTAACCAGCAAAACAGTAATTCATTATAGATAAGTAGTACAAAGTGTCACTAGTTCATTTCATTCCATAGTCGTATTAGAAGACAACTGAAGAAATTCACGAAACAAACCATAAGACTCAAAGTACAAATAAGGACAGGTTGATGTCCAGCAGTACAGTAAGACAGGCTGTATGGTGAAACGGTGAAGGAATAATGTCTGAAACTTCTCCATAATGTTCTAGTCCATAATGTAGAAGTCTGCTTACCTGCGTTGGCCAAGGCGGTTGATTATGGACCCAACCCGTTACTGTTAATCAAAGTGAACTAGGGTAAACGTGTCAGAAGTGGACGCTGCCGTAAGATATGTTAATAAAGACTCTTACCTATCACTACTAGTTCACCAGGTCTTCGATCTTATTCGAATTTGATACGATTTAACGTGTAAATGCCGAACAGTATCAAAAACTAGCATGAGCAACTCTGCTATAGATATCATGTTGATGAAAGCAGCAAAGAGGGGTGTGAATTCTCGGTAGCGTTCGAGATCATTGTGGTCTGTGACTAAGTGAGGTACTGTCAGAGCAATTCGCTAACAATATTAGAGATGTTACGTGAGGTAAACCACGAGAGAACAAATGTTTTAACATAAAAATTACAAGGGGAAAAGGAAAGATCTAAGCTTATGCGTATTGAGTCCGTATGGTGACGGATTAAGAATATGGAATGTCACCACCCCATATCATCCCATGGGTGTCGTAAGAGCCGACAGAGAGAGCATTTTTTGCAGTAAACAGCACTTTAAGAGAAGGAAAATTTGATACAAATACAATTTGAAAATTGGTTCAATTTTAAAGCTTCAAAAGCAAACATCTTTCCATTCCAAAAATAAATACTGATTTCCGTGAAGCGTCACCAATACAATTTATTCGTAATAAATTGCCTTTCCAAAATATGAGTACTATTTTTATTTACGTAGCGGAGTCGATTTGTTCCCTTGATGTCGAGTCCCGCCACGTCGAGTAGCCGCTACGTCTACTCCGAAAACTACACGCATTTATTCCCACCTCGTTGAGTCGTTTCAAAAGTCTATTTTACTACCGCTACGCTACTTAACCGATGTAAATTACTACCACAAAAAAATTTAGCCTAGTGCCTCCTCGTCGAATGTATTGAAAGGTACAGTCAATTAAACAAATCATTCCAATCATAAAATATAAAAAAACATAACATGAATTATTTTAATTTGAGCACAGTAAATCACAGATCAGTTATAAGTATATGACGAAGTTTCCTTTAGAGAATTATTATAATTAGTTATTTAAAGGTACTTCTGTCCCTATTATTATTAATAATCACAGTTTCTTATGTACTAAATAAAATAGGTTAATACTAATAAAAATACGTTCAGATTATATCTATTCATTCCTAACTTAAATTTTGTCTTTCAAGAAATCATCAACATTTTTTGTAATGTATTATTTATTGCCAACGGTGAAAAAATTATAACTCACTCATATATGCTTATCAAGACTGGGTAACATCAAAATATAAAACTAAAATGATATCAAGCTGAGCTGAAGTTAATAATTGAATAGTAAATATTTAATCAAATTTTCTAGATTTGTAAGTTAGGAATGAATAGATATAATCTGAACGTATTTTTATTAGTATTAACCTATTTTATTTAGCACATAAGAAACTGTGATTATTATTAACAACAGGTACAGAAGTACCTTTATATAAATAATTATAATAATTCTCTAAAGGAAACTTCGTCATATATATACTTTTTTTTATCTTCATATCGGTTACAAAAGCAAAGCTAATGACCGTCAATTCTTTTTTCTTTTACAACCAGGTTCGGAATGGTAGTGCTATGAGAAGAGCCTGGAAAAAACTCATGCCACTCTTTTAAAAACAGAATCTTAATTTTACAATTTGTGGTACCATGATTACTTATACTCTGCGAAATCGAATCAGAAATGAGGAGATCCGCAGTAAAACCAAAGTGGCCGACATAGCTCTCCGGATAGCCAAGCTGAAGTGGTAGTGGGCAGGGCACATAGCTCAAAGAACCGATGGCCGTTGGGACAGAAAGGTTCTGGAGTGGCGGCCACGTACCGGACGACGCAGCAGAGGTAGACCCCGCGCAAGGTGGACCGACGATCAAGTCAAGATCGCGGGAGGCGGTTGGATGCGGGCGGCTCAAGACCGGTCTGTGTGGAGAACCTTGGGGGAGGCCTATGTCCAGCAGTGGACGTCGTTTGGCTGATATGATGATGATTACTTATAACTGATCTGTGATTTACTGAGCTCAAATTAAAATAATTCATGTTATGTTTTTTATATTTTATAATTTACTGCATGATTGACAAAATAAATAGAAATATTATGATTGGAATGACTTGTTTCATTGACTGTACCTTTCCATACATTCGACGTGGAGGCACTAGGCTACATTTTTTTTGTGGTAGTAATTTACATCGGTTAAGTAGACGTAGCGGTAATAAAATAGACTTGTGGCACCACTGGCACCACACATCAACGGCACGGAGTGAGCGGAATCGCCCCGCTTATGAAAGTTGGACCACACCATAAAATCATACGATGTTTGAGTGCAGATGTCCGGCAAGTTACACGTGCCGCAGGCTCGAACTCGCCGCGTGATTTTTGTTCCTGGCGGACGGCAAGTGTCCTTGACGCGGCGCGCACGACGTGGGCGCAAGGCAGTCGGCGCGGAGCTACAACACACCGCTTCCAACCTGCTTAGAGCTTATACGCGTCGCGCTATATCATTGTTGCTAATTCATTTCATTGCTTTTGTATGTTCCATGTATAGTTTTAAATTTAGTTAATACATATATAATTTCATTTGCAATCATAATAATATTCTTCATTCTTCGCGTATCTTCTTGCTTCTTTCTCCTTACCTCATTATTCACTAAATACGTAGCTATACCCGCTTAGTGAGTTAAAGTCAGTGTTTTAACACGGGTTCAATTCCCGTACGTAGTTAGTGTAGGCTAGTACTGGCATACACTACAGACTTTTTAAACGATTCAACGAGGCGGGAATAAATGCGTGTAGTTTTCGGAGTAGACGTAGCGACTACTCGACGTGGCGGGACTCGACATCGAGGGAACAAATCAGCCATACGATGGCACTCGTGAAAAACTTAATTCGTTTATCACTAATTGTAATAATGCCTATGAACTGGCATCTGACTCACAAAGGCCCATCCTTTTTAAGCACATCCTATGTCAACTGATAGGTAAGGCAGAGACCGCCTGCTCAATTAAGGAGTTTAAATGCTGGGAACAGCTAAACGAATTTCTAAAAACCCAGTTTTCTGAAAGGAAACATTATTCACATTTGCTAACTGAGCTCCAAGAGAGCAAACAAGGGCCTACAGAAAACGTAAGTCAGTTTGCACTAAAGATGGAAACATGTTTGTCCCACCTTCTCACGGAGATCTCACTTTCATGTCTTAAAGTAAAGGAAATCCCCGGGCGCACTGCTGCCATGGAGGACTTAACCCTCCACCACTTCCTTATGGGGCTCCATTCCCGCGTATCTAACATCGTTAGATGCAGGGCCCCGTAAACATTCAACGAAGCGGTCAATCTGACGATCTCGGAAGAGAGGATCCAAGAAACCCTCTATAAACGCGGGAAAAACAATAATAGCTCGTAGCAGGACAAACAAAAGTCCCAGAACCGGTTCAAACCGGTTACCCAAACTACAATAAATAAGCCGAAATTCCAGTCAAGACATTATCACTCCGTCGTCTTCTCCCTGGTCGTCTCCTATCTGGGTAGTCCCCAAAAAGGCAGACCCCTCTGGCTAAAAAAATGGCGTATAGTCATCGACTATAGAAAACTAAATGACATCACAATAGGTGAAGTTTACCCCATTCCTCAGATTACTGAGATCCTCGACTAGTTAGGAAAGAGCCAGAGTACTTCACGACACTCGACCCTTCATCAGGTTTTCATCAATTATTGATTTCTCCAGAAGACGCATCCAAAACCGCCTTCTCTGTATCTCAAGGTCACTTCCAATTTAACCGTATGCCTTTTGGGCTGAAAAATGCCCCATCCACGTTCCAAAAGCTCATGAACACCTGCCTTACGGGCCTCCAGGGCTCCCGGTGATTTGTGTATTTGGATGACATCATCCTGTATGCATTTGACCTTGATTCAGCCATCCAAAACCTAAGAGCCGTCTTCAATAGACTTCGAGAGTTCAACCTTAAACTCCAACCGGAGAAATTTGAATTTCTACGAAAGGAGGTTACTTACCTAGGCCATATTATAACACAGTACGGTGTTAAACTCAATAAGGTCAAGGCCGTCACGCAGTTTCCAACTCCGAAGTCCCCTAAAGACATCAAATTCTTTTTAGTATTGGTCTCCTATTATAGACGTTTTATCCCAAAGTTCTCTAAGCTTGCTAAACCACTTACCTCTCTCCTGAAAAAGGACGTCCCCTTTGATTGGTGTAATGAACAGAAGCTTAACTTTGAAGCAATGAAAAATAAATAAGTAGAAGCTCCCATCCTCGCCTATCCGGATTTTAATCACCCCTTCGTACTTATCTGTGACGCATCCAATTACGCCATCTTGTCCCAAGAACCTATCGGACAAGACCGCCCCATCGCATTCGCGTCACGCACCCTAAACAAAGCCGAGTGTAACTACAGCGTCATTGAAAAGGAGTGCCTGAAAATTATCTTCGGCACTGAAACATTTCGCCCATATATTTATGGTCACCGCTTCACGATCTTAACAGATCACAAGCCCCTCCAATGGTTATTTAACTGTAAAGACTCCGGGTCTCGCCTTGCCCGGTGGAGGCTGAAGCCGGAAGAATTTGAATATGATATCCAATACAAAAAGGGTAAGATAAACGCAAACGCGGACGCCTTTTCCAGATTTCCTGTAAACTCCATCCAACCAAAAAAAAAGAATTTTACCTGATATACCATGTCTCAGACACCGATTAAGTGCTCGTCAACGCCTGATATTTCACTGACAACGTCTATCAGTGATAATGTAACTCAAAGAAAACGTAAGCAGCCTGAATCTGAGTTTGCTGAAGCCATCAAAACACTCTCCATGCAACTGAACCAAAAAATTGATGCTCTTCGAGATAATTTGGATGGTAAAATGTCTAGGATATCTGAGAATATAGCCAGTATACGGGACGATATCGTCACTGTTTCTCAGATGGCTACGAAAATTAAAGTTGAATTAAACAACTTACGCTCAGATCATGCTACGTTGCAGAATAAAGTAAGTCAACTAGAAAATGAGCAAAAAGTATTGTCAGAAGATATAACCACACTCCAAAAATCTATGCAGTATGCGATGGATATCCAGGAGGATCTTAAAAAACAGGTGAATTCATTTGACTCAAAAGCATTGAACTCTGAAATGAATGATGTGGTGTCCGGCTTAGAAACGAAGATTGACTCTCTTGAACAACACGTCCGTGAGTGCAATCTAGAACTGTGCAATATACCAGAGAAGCGAAACGAAAACCTGTTTCATATATTGGATAATATTACCACTACAATAAAATTTTCGCTGTCTCAAAGAGATGTTTTGTCCATACACCGGGTGCCTCGCATAAAGAAAACAACAGACCGAAAAACATCATCGTCAAATTAGCGTCACGTACTCTACGGGATAATTTCTTAAGTACGTATCGGCTAGCGAAGGGTCTAAATACCGAACAACTTGGATTTAGTGGCACCTCATTACCTGTTTTCATCCATGAGCACTTAACTTTGATGAGGAAGCATTTATTTCGACAAGTTAGAGATGCGGCCAAAAAGAATAACTTTAAATACGTATGGATTAAACATGCCACAATTCTTATACGAGAAGCTGACAATGAGCCAGCAATTGCAATTCGCTCAATCCAGGATATTGGCAAGATCAAACCCAATGCCAGCTCTAAAAACTAAAGTTTATTCTAAATCTTTGTCGTATTATGTTTTTTTTTTATATTTATTAACATTACTCAGTATTGTTAGTATCAGCCTATATTTTAAAACTCTTTTACCAAACTATATAGAAACTGTACACAACTTTAAACTCTTACCTGTTATAAACTGTAATTTGTATCATACAGCTTGGTTATGCTTGTTGCTGTTTTTGAGTGGACACGCGTTTCCGATTTATTTGGCAAATCTTTCTGCGCTCTTGAATGTATTGCTCACATGTACTAATAATCATCATATTGCAAGATCATACTTTTTAATTATCGTATTTAGGGTTTATGGATAGTATAATAATATATTATCAAAACTGTAGAGGTCTTAGGACTAAACTTAATATATTGTATATGGAAATATTATCTAATTGTTATGATGTCATTATCCTAACCGAGACTTGGTTAACTCCTCAAATATGCGATAACGAGTTCATAGATGAACGGTATGTGGTTTATCGATGTGATCGCAATCGGACTGTTACGGGTAAGAGGGATGGAAGTGGAGTTCTTATAGCGGTGGCGAAAAGATTACAGTCGGAGTGTATACCAATGAATATTCCATATGATTTAAGCATAGAGACAGTATCCATACAGATATTAGGATCCAACCGCAAAAAATGTTTAATTAATGCAGTTTATATTTCACCGAAATCTCCTGAAGAAGTATATATTTCTCACATTGAAATTATACAATATTGGATGGAGAAACAACTGTTTACAAACGGTTATTTATTCGGTGACTATAATCTACCAGATATAGACTGGGTTAGGATGGAGGGTAGTGTTTCAACTGCATCTACATGTAGGGGTTCGTCTTCAATCTGCGGCCATGTCGATAACTTTATGACATTACTAGGTGCCTCCCAATATAACAATATTAATAATTACAAAAATCGTATCCTGGATTTACTTATAAGTAATACTGAATGCAGTGTGTATGTACCATCATGCCCATTGCTTCCCCTAGATAGCTATCACCCCGCATTTTGTGCAATTATACATTATAAATCACAATTTCAACCACTTGCGCGAGCAAAAATTATCAAATGTAATTATTATAAAGCTAATTACGAACTGATTAACGAGGAACTCGCTAGGATCGATTGGGATGGACTTTTATCAGGACTCGCTGTTGAAGACTGATTAAACGCTTTCTACGATATTATATTAAAAGTCATAAAAATACATACACCAATCTCTAAATCACGAACCTCTAGATTCCCTGTTTGGTTTTCTAACTCACTTATTCGTACATTCAAGAACAAAAATAGAGCCTGGGTAAAATGGAAAACGTATAAAAATGTATCAGATTATGAGCAGTTTTCGTTCCTACGGCGTAGATTTAATAATGAATGTAAAATAAATTACACGCGATATATAAATTCCATCGAAGAAAACGTTCGTAAAAATATAAAATACTTATGGTCATACGTTGCAAATCGTAAAAACTACGCTAGTATACCATCCACAATGACATACAATAATAATTCGTCCAGCGATCCCAAAGAAATATGTAATATGTTTATGCATTATTTTAGTACAGTTTACGAAGTCTCTAGTTTTAAAAAGGACTGGCTGCCACCCGTAGAGACCGATAGGAACTGTACCCTCATTTCTAATATTACGTTCAGTGCCGAACAAATATTAAAAGCTTTGAAAGCTCTAGATACGTCTAAAGGACCAGGACCAGATGGCATTCCCCCATATTTTCTTAAAATGACTGCTGACAATATATATGTACCTCTACATATAATTTATAATAAATGTGTTTTTGAAGGTGTTTTCCCCGAAGTACGGAAACGTGCGAATATCACCCCAGTGCATAAGTCAGGTTCTAAACGGGCGATTGTGAATTATCGTCCAATTTATATTTTGTCGGCCTTGTCGAAGCTTTTTGAGAGGGTTGTCCATGATGCAATCCACACAAACATTTATAATATTATAATAGATCAGCAACATTGCTTTGTCAAAAGAAAATCAACCACCACAAACTTGTTACTATTTACCGATTATTTGTTTAACAGTATGGACCGTCAGATACAAGTAGACGCCATATATACTGACTTTCAAAAAGCTTTCGACAAGGTTGACCAAGCACTGCTACTATCCAAAATTGCGTATAATGGAATTTGAGGAAATTTACTTCGATGGTTTACTTCATATATAACCAATAGAACGCAAAAAGTATTAGTCAAGGGGTACCGCTCAAACACAGTAACAGTTACGTCTGGTGTACCCCAGGGCTCAATATTAGGCCCCCTCTTGTTTATTCTATTTATTAATGATATAGGAGAGTGCTTTAGACATTCGAAGTTTTTGTTATATGCTGATGATCTAAAAATATATAAACCTATAAAACATAGCTCTGATTGTTATTTGATGCAAGAAGATTTGGATCGTTTATCTGATTACTGCACTAAAAACAAATTATACTTAAATACTTCCAAATGTTTTGCAATTTCTTTTACAAAAAATAAAAATGTTATTGTCGATAATTACAGCATTAATAATATCAATTTAACAAAGATGTCAACTATCCGAGACCTTGGGGTACTTCTAGATAATAAACTACATCTCGATCAGCACATTGATGCTATAATCAAAAAAGCGTATCGTATGTATGGCTTCGTGATGCGATCACTAAGCGAATTTAAACAAGCGAGTACATATATTTGCCTCTATAAAGCTTTAATTAGGTCCCAACTCGAATATTCCGTTGCAATTTGCATATTATAACTAATATGTAGAAAGTTTGGAGATGGTACAGCGAAAATTCCTCAAATCTACGCATTATCGATGTTTTCATGTTTCCCTATCATATAATAATTTATTTAATACATTCAAGATTATGAGCTTAAAATCGAGACGCCTGTTTATAGAAACTATGTTGCTTTACGACATGTGCAACAACAGATATGATTGTAATGAGCTAATTCATAAGTTATGTTACATTGTACCAAGAACCGTTGTAAGACGAGAAGTGCGTTCTCGCCCCTTCTTTGCTGTTACGTCATATAAGACTAATGCTGGATATCGCGCACCTTTGTGTCGGATGTGTCAGAATTACAGTGAGCTTTTTACAGATCTAGATATGTTTGGAGTATCTAATAATGAATTCCGTAACCAATTAAGTATGGCAATTAAAGAATTGTATAAGATTAGTAAGCTAGTGGTAATTATGGTTGTTGAACTATTAAAATATGTTATAGCTTTTTGTTTTATATTTGTAAAAAAAAGAAAAAAATGTGTATGAGAATAGAATTGTCATTAATCTTTCTTAAATAATCTGTGGATAACGGTGTGGGTGCACAATTGTACAAATATCATATAGGTACATTTTTAGTTTATAAGTATTGTGTAACCGTTTGTTATTCCAAATGAATAAATAAATAAAAATAAAACCAACTGTCACTAATGAAACACCTAACCCTCAAGGTCAGGACATCAATTCAGAGCAGTTAAAACAATCTCTTTTAGAACCGGGTAACTTAGATAAGGACCTAATGGACTTACTAACATCTCCGCGTTCCTTCCCGTCTGAAGATCTAAATCTAGACATCCTTTTAGAATGTGCTACTCCAGAACTACTTAACGCAGAGTCTCCTATGCCTTCCTTACCTGGAACATCACAGCGCACTCCAACCCTCGATGAAATCCTCTCGCCTGAATCTTCAGCCGATCCTACCCCTTCGACAAGCAACATAATCACAGACGATTACTCGACTTCCCTTAAACGCTTGTCAAATAAAAGTAATTCTTATAATACAAACATTATTGAACATAATCAAAGCTTACTAAAAAGCTCCGATAAGGTTATCCTTATCCCTACATCCCTAGATCTCGATGATTTAAACCCCTACATACAACAAGTATTAGGTAACTTAAAAAACCGAGACGAAATTCTTAACCAAGAAAGAAAGCTACACAGCTTCTCGAAAGTTGCCCTAGGTAATAAGATTTGTTATCACCTTTATGTCAGAGTCCATCACTTTGATCAAGCACCCTATCAAGAGATCAAAAGTCAAAAAGTCAAAAGTCAAAATCATTTATTCATCTAGGTCGCTTATGAACGTCAAATTTTAAAATAAATTACTTAATGCTTCTACATTTACATTTACTGCCCATTCGCAAAGCAATAGGTAGAACCACGAGAAAGAACGGGCAATAAAACTCGTGGCCACTCTTTTTAATCGCCAGTGCTGTTTCATATTTTGTTTTTGTAAGGAGCTGCAACTGTTTCACATTGTAATTAATTACTTGTAAATAGTAATTAGGAACATATATAATACTTAAATAATTAATGCAGATTAAGTGCTGTAGTAGCCTTCCAGTGTGAATCTTGTGTAACAGGAGCACCCACTTACATCTTATAATGTAGGCAACTCGCGATCATGTTCAGAACTATGATGGAAATGTATGTTACAGAAAGTGACGGTAGGTATATAAATACACATTTACAAAGATGTTAGTGTACAGCCCATGATCACGAGTTATCTTCATCTAACACAGTAGCATTTTTTTAAATTAAAAGGAACAACAATGCAAATGTAAATGTAGTAAGTTGAATGACCTAATAATACATGGATAGTTATTTAACCGCTTGCTTGCCCGTGTTATATGGCATATAACAAAATTCAAACACTAAATTGCCCGTGTTATATGGCATATAACATCGCATCTCAGTCTACTTTGCCCGTGTCATACTGTATATGACATGGCTCCCGCAGTCGAAAGAGTGAAATATACTCGTCTCAGTCGCTCTAGGGCTTAGTTTGTATTATGTATCTCGTTTCTACGTTAAATTTCCCGTCATACTAATCCCAGTCGAGTTTCGACTCCATAGAGAAATTTAAAAAAAAAACGTTCGTTGTCAATGTTGTCATTGAGTGTTGAGTCGGTGCGGAATGTGCGGAATGTGTGAGTGTATTTGTGCTGTTTTTTCTGTTAAATTTAGTTTTATTCTTTAAGATCTATTGTGTTTATCAAGGTATGTAAATAACTAACACGTATATATATAATAATTCCAGCATGAAATATAAGATTTGACTTTTTTCGAGACCTTAAGTAGATTTTGGCGCGCAACAGTGATTTTACTGAGAAGATGGGAACTGTTTCAGAAATGTTCATATTACTCAGAAGTGGTCAATGCTATCCATATATTTTTTTTTGTTTTAAAAGAATATGAGACTACTTATTTAGTGTTTATTTATTTGTATGTTTAAAACTGTTATTTGTGCATTATATGGCCTTATCAAATTTAACATAAATTACGCCGCGCGGCGCCAGGTAATGGTTTGGAATCAGAGGCCTCTAATTCATAAATATGTATAGACAAGTGTACTTTTTTATTTTTATCTTATTATCTTATATATAAGTAACGTAATTAAATATTAAAAACGATATGTCACCGCTTTAAGTTTTGAGGTATGAACTTATAAATACAAAGCGAGCTCTAAAACGCGCTATCTCAATTTCAAACGAGCATCACTCGACACCAGAGTCGTAATCTAAATAAACAAAGATAACATTGTATAGTTAGTTTCATAACAAACATAAATAATATAACACTTGACAACCTTTCAAAACAAATTGAGTCACACGAACCGATTGTGTGGAACCCGACCCGCGCGCCGAGGCGATAAAAACGCGCGGGCATTTGATCGTTATCGCTTTCAAGTGGCCGGGCAGAGGGGCCGGTGTGGGTTGCGGCGCGGGGCAAGCAAGCGGTTAAAAGAACTAGAGATATTATATACAAAAAAAAAAAACTAAAAGGCAAGGTATCTATATAAATTCTGAATAAGTACAAAGATCACGAGTTGGCTAGTGTAAGTGACCATCTATCCTTATCACTGTCACCTTATCAATAATCATTAATGGTATAATAACCTTTCCTAATAAGGCAGTCTTTTATTTTACTTTTAAAGGTACTAAATGGTAATTCTAAAAGACTAATTGGTATTTTATTGTATATACGAATACCTAGCCCTACAAAAAATTATTAACTTTATGTAAACGATGATAAGGGGCATATAACTTATGCCTGTTTCGAGTATTTATGTTATGTATGTCACTTTTTGTACCAAATAAACCTATATTTTGCCTAATATACAATATATTAGCAAATAAAAATTGCGAGGCTACTGTAAGAATCCCTATAGTCTTAAAGCGTTCCCTAAGAGTATCTTTTGCACCTAACATGTATATTGCTCGTACCGCTCATTTCTGTAGAACGAAAATATTCTGAATATCCGCAGTTTTGCCCCATAACAAAATGCCGTTGGACAGGACACTATGAAAATAGCTAAAATACACTAAACGAGCCGTGTTGACATGAGTAAGTTGTCTAACTTTTCTAACAGCATATGCAGCAGAGCTGAGCTTTCCTGGAAGACATGCTATATGTGCACCCCATTGTAGCTTACTATCTAATGTAATGCCTAGAAACACTGTCGAGTCAACTGTGTCAAGTTCTTCCCTATCTAGCATAATATTAGGTCCCAGTTGTCTAACGTAGAAGAATACCTAAAATCTTTCGTAAACGAAGACCAAACAGATTGGCCTCGTTATGTATATAGAGTTATGCTTACATACAATACAATCGTCTATTCTACAACACATTACACTCCTTATGAGTTAATGTTCGGTAATAAACCATTTATCCCTTATTCAATATAATTATGACGAATCCCTAAAACTCGACTAAAGAACTCTCACGATAAAACTTTGGAATACATACAGCGATCAAAAGTATTGTCTAAGAATTATTACGATTCTCGTTCACGCCCTATACAAAACCCATACAGTACCCAGGGATTCGTCATAATTATATTGAATAAGGGATAAATGGTTTATTACCGAACATTAACTCATAAGGAGTGTAATGTGTTGTGGAATAGACGATTGTATTGTATGTAAGCATGGCTCTATATACATAACGAGGCCAATCTGTTTGGTCTTCGTTTACGAAAGATTTTAGGTATTCTTTTAAGGTTGAGTGGCTCCGTTCTAGAGCACCTTGAGTTTGTGGATGGTATGGCGTGGACCATAGCTGCTTGATTTTTAATAAATCACACGTTCTTTTGAATAATTCTGACGTAAAGTTGGTACCCTGATCAGTGAGGATCATTTTGGGAATACCAAATATGGATATAAAGTGAAGTAAACATTCACTTGTTTCTTCAGCGGTAGTACTGCGTAATGGATAAGCGGCAGAGAACTTAGTAAAGTCATTCTGTAAGGTTAATATGAATTTGAGCTTTGTGGTTCCCGATTCGGGAAGGGGTCCTACAACGTCTAACGCTATACGCTCACACGGTTTGGTTGAAGTGCTTGTGATTTGCATCAGTGCACGATTTGTTTGGCGCAAAGCTTTGTTCTCTTGACATAGTTTACACTTTTTCACATAAGACTCTATGTCGCTACGTATACTTTTCCAATAATACAATTCTTTTAATCTATTATACATACGACTGACACCTAAGTGACCAGCTGCTGGGATGTCATAGTTATCGTACAGAATTTTCTTCACCTCAAGCGGTGAGGGATAAGTAACATTGTTATGATAATGTTTACTAGGATGTTTGTATTATGGAAGAGGAAAATAATTTTATTATATACATATTTTTATAAGACTATGTTTTTCGAATGCATCACGGAAATCAGATATACTTATTTGTTGAGTATTTCCTATTATTACTAATTCGTTCCGGATAGCTTTTAGAGTATCGTAGATCTCTTGATAGGGTGCTTGATCAAAGTGATGGACTCTGACATAAAGGTGATAACAAATCTTATTACCTAGGGCAACTTTCGAGAAGCTGTGTAGTTTTCTTTCTTGGTTAAGAATTTCGTCTCGGTTTTCTAAGTTACCTAATACTTCTTGTATGTAGGGGTTTGAATCATCGAGATCTAGGGATGTAGGGATAAGGATAACCTTATCGGAGCTTTTTAGTAAGCTTTGATTATGTTCAATAATGATTGTATTATAAGAATTACTTTTATTTGACAAGCGTTTCAGGGAAGTCGAGTAATCGTCTGTGATTATGTTGCTTGTCGAAGGGGTAGGATCGGCTGAAGATTCAGGTGAGAGGATTTCATCGAGGGTTGGAGTGCGCTGTGACGTTCCAGGTAAGGAAGGCATAGGAGACTCTGCGTTAAGTAGTTCTGGAGTAGCACATTCTAAAAGGATGTCTAGATTTAGATCTTCAGACGGGAAGGAACGCGGAGATTAAGCTTGCTAAACCACTTACCTCTCTCCTGAAAAAGGACGTCCCCTTTGATTGGTGTAATGAACAGAAGCTTAACTTTGAAGCAACGAAAAATAAATTAGTAGAAGCTCCCATCCTCGCCTATCCGGATTCAAGTGCCACACGAGCGCACATCTCCAACGTGCAAGTGAAGCGATACTAACATAGTTTATAAGTATATTAATTATACTAAAAATATACTTATAAACTATTATTATTATGTTTCTCTTCTTTCACGGCTATTCTTCTAACATGTGGTGTTAGAAGAATAACCGGTCCTTTGGGAGGCTTACACGGGGCTATGGATCCAACGTGCGTTATTATTATTATTATTATGTAACAAGTGGAAGCAACTGGTTACAAATAGTATCTACGACCGGACAGGTAATGATTGACTCTATATCTACTCTACCTGTCAGGAAAAGCGGTTGGCAATTTTTTTTAGCCTGGACCAGTTTTTTTTTTGCTAACCCATTCGCGATATATATTTTGACATGCACAATTTGATATAAATACTTTTCATCTACATAATAACATAATAACCAGATCGGTGAAGGTCGCTCTTCTGCAGATCTCAGACTAATATAGATCCTATGAAAATTCAGATCTCTGTTTAGTCTCCCCACACAAAACATGAAAGTGTCTATGTGTGTGTAGTCCCTTACGACGTTCGCTTTATGAATAAACGCGTAAAAGATTTTTGTGAGGGACGCTGCGTGCATACTGATTTGTTAATTGCGAATCAAAATGTATACTCCACTTTCGTTTTACTCCGATTGTGTTAGCTTTATAAATGGTGAGATTGCTCAAATTCATTTTTAGATTAAGCTGTTACGTGATTACTGAATTAAATAGGATTTGAGCGTCATTGATTGTTTATACTTTTGGTAGAATTGATTTTGTCCATGGTGGTGGCAAAACTGTTAAGTCTACATGTATGCGTACAATTTCTTGACTATGTTGCACCTAGTAAATGGTAACTGTAGCTCATGAACATGTTTAAGTTGTTTTAATTGACTTAAACATAACAGAAGTAATGCCGAAGAACACTACCTTTTCGAGAGGAAAAGGAGAAGGACGAAAAAGGAGCAGGACCTTAAGGAGAGGAGGGCGGGTGATCGGTTTTGTAGATATGTATCTATCCAGCCATACTTCAAAACATCACTGCCAAATATCATTATTTTGTATTTTCGTGATGATTAGATATCCCAAGTTTATTGAAGTTAGTAGTTACAGCGGAGGTTCTAAGCAACCCCCTATTTCGAACCATAACGATTCTACAAACATAAAGCTTACCGGAACAAATGGCCTGCATGTTTGCTACTGTGACAAAAATAAACGAATCATTGAACCGTAATTGGTTTGGACATGTTCTAAGGTTTTATGCATATGTCTGTATAAAGCAAATCGGATAAGAAAAATGTCACGGCAAACCACAAAGAGTGAACGAGCTTTTAATAAATAAAAATAATGTTTTTTAAGTAAATTAAGCTACATTTATGCATATAAAGGTATTTATTTTTGGCAAAAATACCTTACAATTTTTTATACATTGATGATAGAATGACTGTAGACAAAATGGTACGATAACATGCAATATTGGCTTCGTTGGTGTATAAAAAATGCAAACGAAAAAGTAGTTCGTGCGAAGTATCGGACAAAATCAGGATTTCCAATTACGAAGTCTCCGCATCGTCATGGATTTTTCCAATATGACTAATAAACAGAAAAGGTACAAGTCTTATTACACGGAGCTGTAAGCTGTTTTATAAATAGTTGGCGAATTTGTATGGTGGTGAACGTGTAAGTTATAGTAATTAACTTCTATCCGATTCTTAGAAGACACTACGTGCGTGTAAAGTATACCAGCTTCTCGCAACTCCGCCCGAATTTCGGTTATCACAAAAAAGATAACCTATGTGCTATTCTGATGACTAAGGTATACTACTGCAAAGTTACATGCAAGCATACAAGATCCTTTTACGATCCGTTCTGTTATCCGTCAACATCCATCCACCCATCTGCACAAACTTTCGAGTTTATAATGGTAGTAAGATAGCATGTAACATTTTGATCTATTTTAAACTAAGAAAAATAATCCCACGCGCTCAAGGCTGTTTCCCCAAACGTGCGTTACCAGTTTAAAAAAGGTTTTAAAATAGATCGTGTGACAAGTGCAAAAACCGTATAATATCAACGACCAATGACCACTTATAAGGTGCATATGACATTTGGAGCGTTTTTTTTCGAGACATTTCAGGGGATAAGAATGTCGTATGTAAAATACCCAGTAGCACATCTCTGTACTTGTACCGCAACTAAATGTAAAATAATTCAATGGGATTGCGGCACCACTATTAATACTGCTGCCGTGGCATTAATGAGCGGACGCAGTTTTTTGAAACTGTTCGGCTGAAGGCACTTTTTAAGCTGACTGCTCTATGATTGATCAATATTACTTAGTTTGAGCAACGATTTCACACCTTAGTGTAAACCAACAGTTCCAGTTAAAGTAAAGGTTTTTTAAACGAATGTTCTAGTAGAAGTTGAGGTTTTTAAAACAAATGTACTAGTTGAAGAAAAGTTTTTTTTTAACCAACTGTTCTAGTTGAAGAACAGGTTTTTTTAACCAACCGTTTTAGTTGAAGAAGAGGTTTTTAAACCAACTGTACTAGTTGAAGAAGAGGTTTTTTAAACCAACTGTTCTAGTTGAAGAAGAGGTTTTTTAAACCAACTGTACTAGTTGAAGAAGAGGTTTTTTAAACCAACTGTTCTAGTTGAAGAAGAGGTTTTTTAAACCAACTGTTTTTAAAGCTAACTATTCTGGCAGCAGAGGTAAGCCCGCAAGGTGGACCGACGATCTAGTAAAGATGGCGGGAGGCGGTTAGTGGGCGGCTCAAGACCGTTCTGTGTGGAAAACCTTGGGGGAGGCCTATGTCCAGCAGTGGACGTCGTTTGGCTGATATGATGATTCTAGACAAGTAGAGGAAGCCTGGTTTGAGTATCCTTGGTGGTCGAACACCGTCTTTCAAACAGACAGGGCTTGTTCAGGTGCTGTATGTAAAGGTGCTTTTACCCGTTTAAATTAATGTTAATTATTTAATTAGTAAAACTTTGTATGTGACTATCAAATTAATGTCGCTGAATTAAATTAGAATTAACTGACACGTATAATTATGTCTGTGTTTATGGATGTAATTTATATTAAAATAATCTCTGTACACCCTGCAAATATTCAGCAGAAATGGAAGTGAGCATAATTTGTTTTCACCCTTTTATACAGCGCGTTGTAACTTTTTGAAAGGTATATTTTATTAAATTCTTTCAAACCTTTGCGATTTATACATGAATTTATTTTTATGCACTATAGAAATAAATTCATGTATAAATAATAATAATAATAATAAATGTTTATTGTCACAAATTCTATAGACATACAAGGCCAGTGATTTAGGAGACACAATACATTATAATTATATCTAAGGCACTTAAGGTACCGAAACTGAGTCCCAAACTAGGCTGAGCCTGTATTTTGGGAGACAGTGTTCAGTCGTAGTGAATTTTACAGCTTTTGATGGAGAGACAGTTCTCACTGTTCGACGCGTTGACAAGTTAGTATTAATTAATTATTTGATTATTATATGCGTAGTTTGTACGTAAGAGTAAAAAAATCATTAAATAAATTATTAAGTGTAGGTGTGTAGGTGTGTATTTGTGTGTGAGGTGTGTGTGTGTGTGTTTGTGTGTGTGTGTGTGTGTGTGTGTGTGTGTGTGTGTTTGCGCGTGTATTTGTTTGTTTTATTGTTTGTTTAAGTAGTGTATATTAGTAATTTCTCAGTCATACTGTAGTCAAGTTGTTGTAGCCAATAAGTAACTTTATTTTTGACGTCGTGTTTATTTAGTCCTGCAATATTTAGTAGCCTATTAGCCGTGTTATATACTTTTATGCTTACACTTTTAAATTGTCGTCTGCCAAATGATGTTTTTCGCCGAATATTCGAACAGGCTAGCCTTTTGGAGCGCTTGTTAGGATCAGGAGGGGGTACAAATGGCTGCCTCTTCATTATAACTTTGAGCACAAAAAGCTGACGAATTGACAGGACTCTGCAGTCTGAAAATAGTTGCACTGTTGGGTAACGATAGGGTTTTCTTGTCATTACCTTCAATACAGCTCTTTGCGCTCGTTCTAACCCAATTAGGCATGTTTTGGCTGCCTCACCCCATACTGTAATGCAGTATTGGACAACGGACTGAAATAAAGCTACGTAAACTAATTTAAGTTTTTCTAGGTTTGCTATATCTCTAAGATTTTTAAAAATGTATATCAACCGCCTTGTTCGTGTTATCATTAGGGCTATGTGTCTGTCCCATTTCAGTCCTCTGTCCAGTTGCACACCTAGGTACCCAGCACAGTCGGCCCGAGTAAGTTCAAGGCAATTGCAGTTATTCTGGGAAGAACATGTGTGAGCTTTAATGCTGAAGTCTCGCGGTGGGCTATTTATTGTTGTTATTGAAAACGGTACATAATTTGTTTTGGTGAGATTTAACGTAAGTAAATTACTTTTGAGCCAACACATAATTTTTTCAAGGGAGTATTCCGTTCTCTCTTTAACCAGCTGCCAATTTGGACCCGAAACAAGTATCGCCGTGTCGTCCGCATATGTAAAAATCCTAGTATAAGGAAGCGACATAGTGCAGAGGTCGTTTATATATATTTGGAAGAGGGTCGGGCCGAGGATACTCCCCTGTGGGACACCGTAAGATACATTTTCCTCCTCATCACTCACATAGCCTTCTATTTTCACGGATTGTTTTCTGCCACTTAGGTAGTTTTTGAAGATGTCATGCGCCGTGCCTTGTATGCCATGTTTTTCCAACTATGCTAGAAGTATGGGAACAGAGACTGTGTCGAAAGCCTTAGAGAGGTCCAAAAAAACACAGAGACATTTAACTTTGTTGTCAAGATTTTCAACTATTGTGCTCGTCAAGTCTTGTACAGCATCTTCAGTTGATACGTTTCGACGGAATCCATACTGGTTATTTGCTAGGATGTTATATTTAGCGAGATAATTTTGAAGTGCACTATTCAATACCTTCTCAAGGATTTTTGAGAGGGCAGATAGCACTGCGATAGGCCGGTAATTACTGACACAATCTCTGTCCCCGTCCTTATATATTGGATGGACAATAGCAGTCTTAAAAATATCGGGAAATATACCAGTGTATATGCACTGGTATATTTCCCGATATTTTTACACCGGTAACATATATGAGTGATGGAGGGGATAAGCACATGTCGAGACTGTCTCAATACCTGAGAGGGAATACCGTCAGAGCCCACCGCACAGTCCACACGAAGTTGCAAGATAATGGCTTCTACGTCCACCTCGGACACCTCCAAGAGGGCCATCGAGTTAAGGGCACTTTTTATGTTACATAGGTAATTGGGGAGGTCAGTAGGTGATGCAGAAGATGAAGTTAAAATTTGGTCAGCCAGTCTATTTCCTGTGTATGTAAAATATTTACAGACGTTGTTGACAGATGTTTGTGGGTTTGCAGATATTTTAAGGAGTTCTACAGGACTAACTTTAAGTTTATTGGTGTTTGTCAGAGTCTTAATGGCCTTCCATAGGGCCTTTGTATCTTTCCCTGCGTTTTCAATTAAACTTTCGCCGTAAGCTATTTTCAGTTTGCGCAGTAGTGAGTTGCAAAAATTTCTGTAACGTGAATAGGTAATTTTAAGTGTCATGTTGTCAGGAGCCTTCTTTGATTTAATGTGTAGACTATCACGATTCCTGATGCAACGGAGTAAGCCGGGTGTCATCCACGGTTTGAGGATTCTATTTCTATTACTTTGTCGGGTTTACCTAGTATTTTTATTTATTACAGATGAGATCATCGACACAAGTTTGTTCGCGGCCAAGTTCGGATCATTTATCTCCAATATTTCGGCATAATCGAATTTTTCTAAGTCGTCTTTAATTTGTTGGTAATCTATCGTGGTCTTAATATAGGAGTGCTGACGCAAAAATCCGGCGTTTTCAACAACCAGAACAAGGGGTGAAGAACCAGAAAAAGGTGATCCGTTATGTGTGAATCAAGAACAAATGTTGTAGTTGGAAGGGTTGTTTTTGTAAGTAGGTGGTCTAAACAGGTGGACATTCGTGTAGGAAATTTATGGGTTGGAAAGAGACCGTGAGTCGAGTTAAAAGTAAGGTATTCTTCACTAAACGGGTCTTTATTGTTAGGACTTATATCAATATTAATGTTACCCACAAGTACCATATCCTGAGTTAAAAAATCACTAAACACATTACTGAGGCTATTAACGAAGGTATTAAATATTTCTCTCGTTTTTGAGGATGTAGAGCGGTATACAGCCACTATACTTATTTTATTTTCAAGCTGGCAGACTAGACAGTTAGCATTTCTGAGAATTGGCTCATATATCCTATAGGACAGTTTTGTACATATGAACATTATTATACCATCGTTCTGGTTTGAATTAAATTTAGTAGCAGGTGTTGTGTAACCGTCGAGTATTGGCAGGTTATTAACCTTACTTAGCCAGCACTCCGTGAGTACAATAATGTCGTATATAAGATTAGTTTGCGATAATAATATGCGTAATTGATCAACATTTTTATTTACACTACGAATATTAATATGAAACATAGTGATAGTATTGTCGCATTTTTCGACGAACTTATGGCATTCTTCTGCTTTACAAACCCTCGCATTCATTGACGACTCTAATATGTCTAAGTCATGGTTTATATTACCTATAGTAGCCATTTATATAATTTAGGAAAATAAACCAAAAGTAACAGCAATATTATGTAGGAGGCACTACTTGTATCTTGAAAATTAGATAAGCTTGACATGCAGTTGACTAGGGTGGTGACTGAGAGATATTTAATTGTCAAAGTGTTATGTGAGAGAATTGTATAGTGTATGTCGTCATGAAGATAGATATTGTGAATGTCGATTAGGTAAGTGTTGCTATATGTAATGATGTGTAGTGTATGTTTGTAATTTATATTAATTTGTATTATTTGTTTCAGGTTGATTGTTATTATTGCCGTGTAGCTGGTTGTAACATATAAACTCAATACAAAAATTACAACCAAATAGTTTAGATTGAAGATTATAAACATAAGTGGGATACATACAGATCGTTCTAGTCATATATTCTTTCGCATGTCTTCCAGGCACTGCTCTGAAGAAATGAGAATTTGTTTTTGACACTGTTCCTTACGAATGAAAATATTGCCATTCGTTGTCAAACAGAATCTATAACCTTTCTGTTTCGCAAATTCTCGTGTGAGGTGGTATAATTTTTTACAGCTCGCAGGCATGTGCTCGGCGACGTACACTGGTTGTCGCTTCCCAGGGATATTAATCTGTTCTGTGTTGAGTTTCTCTTCCACTGCCGATTTTTTGTTGTTGAAATCTCGCACTGCTGAAATCGTATTTTGCTTCATCTGTACTGTCTTGAATTCCGCGACGATAGGACGCGTTATACCGGGTTTGCCAGGTAAGCGATATATGTCACGAAGGTCCGATGCGACAATCGGTGAGCCAACTGATTGACCGATGTTACATATAACGCTTGTTAGGAAGGCGGTGTTTTCTTTTTCAGGCTGTGGGACATTTCTTATCTCGATAGAAGAAGATCTAGACTTTAGTTGAAGATCGTGTACTTTTCTATGTTTTCAATGCATTTGCGCTGCTCCAATCGTTTCTTTTGTAAATTATCCAAACCAAGTTTGATATCCTCATATTGTTTATTTATAAAGGCCATGGAGTGTATTAGGTCATCATTTGATTTTTGTATTTTAGAATTTTGTAGTTTCAATTCTGTAATATCGGTGTACAGTTTTGTGATTAAAGAATTTTGCTTGTTACACATTTCGTTGAATTTAGACTCAAAATTGGTTTTCCAATTATTTAGCCATCCTAATACTTCTTGTTTAAAGCCATTATTTTCTAATAATTCTGTTTCTCGAGATATATCTTGATCCGTGTGAGCGCGTTTGTTTCTGTTCATATTTACGAAAGAAACATCGGGCATTTGCAAGGTGTTCAGATCAGACTCAGGCTGTGTATGTCCAATTGGAGTTGATGGGGTTGCAGGTGGTGAGTGCTGCGTTGGCATTATGTAGCTGCTGGTATATGTACTTATCTGATTGTACAAATAAATTTACCGATGCTATACGCCGCGGCCGTAGGTATTCGTGTTGTGCAAGTGTATGTAGTGCGCACCTCTCCGCACTGATTACTTAATTTCTTGTTGCCGTAGACTACACGTAAAGGATCACTAATTTGGGTGAAAGTTACCAGCTCGAACAAAGCATGCTTCACCTTAGACTGAAGATCAAAAGGCTAGGATTCAAAGCAGCAGTTGTCTATGTATGTGATAATCATGCGAATAAGTTGATGTGTTTGCTGTGTTTCAACGCTGTTCCTTCTTCCAAAACTGTATTATAACCTCTTTGCAGCAACTTGTTTACTTTGATTGCCTTGATATCAGTTTTATTGGTTTATTTATAATTTCAGCCAAGAGCAAGAAACTAATACGTGTTTATGTAGCAGTAACCGGAAACGGAT
Organism: Euclidia mi; assembly: GCA_944739405.2. Lineage (NCBI taxonomy): Eukaryota > Metazoa > Arthropoda > Insecta > Lepidoptera > Erebidae > Euclidia > Euclidia mi. Next base: position 30,383,889 of record OX123192.2, read on the forward strand.
TCAAAAAATCGGAAATCGCTGCTCAATCCCGTATTTATTCTTCACGTATTCTCAAAATAACAGTAGTCAAAAAATTACCTTACAGATAAATATCCTGAAACCAATCATGAAGTTTGTAGAACTCTTCTATTTGTCGGTCACATCCCACTTTCTTTAAATCTGGCAATTTCTGATTTACCTGTAATATACAATCGTGTTAATTTGCAATATTAAATATGGTATGACAGTGAATTGTTTTGTCCGCGTCATAATTTCAGATCCCTCGTTCACTCATTAATTATCACTGTACCGTGGCCAAATTGGGTAAGCAGAACATTCAATGAATCGTTATTAATTACATTTATTCATTTACGAGTAACGAGAATCAAAAAGTGCTTTATGGCGTTATGATACACACACATGAATAACCTTTATATAGGTTGATACAGTTTATAAGTTCACGCCGTCTATGGATAAGATAGCTTCTTTTTAGCTAGCCGATAGGTCAGTAATCTGTATATAAATTTTTATACTGACTCCGTGGTTCAGTAGATAGCGTATGCGACTGCTGATCCCGGGTTCGATTCCCGGGTCGGGTAAAGTGTTGCTGGGTTTTCCAAATGTTCAGTAGCAGCACAGAGGCTGGTGATGTGCCCGGTAACGGCAATAGGCTCGCCCCCTATTACGTGGGACCTAAAAATTCATGGTGAAATGTGGGTGTAATATTACACCTCTGCCTACCCCTTCGGGGATACAGGCGTGAGTATATAAAAATAAAAATTGTGTTCCTGAGGGGTCCGTGCGGATGCACTAAGATGGGATTTCCCGAAATTCCCACGTGATAGAGCAGAAGCGGGGCGTCATCTCCCAGCACTATCTGCATAATGTATTTGCGTCTGTTTTGCCGCTAATGTGGTGAAAGGTTCAACTTTCAGGAAAAACGGTAAACTTATTTGCCTGAGAATTTATTGGAGTTGCATTGTCGAGATGAAAAAAGTGCAGTAATGCTAATAGTCTAAATTGACTATGTTTGTAGCGATTTACTGCTTTACTTCCTCGGTTGAGCCAGGAACCCATTCATAGCGTAAACAGCTTGGCTCTACCACTTAAAAAAATACCCGAGTATGAATAGTCTCTTTATAGTATTATGGTAATTCTAGTGCAACAGTAAATAGTCTAGTGTCTTTAAAACCCAGTAGAAGAGATAGGTACATTTCGAGTCCTACAATGTAATATTCTTACTGCGTCGTTAGGCTGTTACCTGTGTTTATTTGTTATTTAATCTTTAAAATTTTCTCTCCGTATTTTCCCGTATTTATATCCGTCGTATTTCAAACGTTATCGAACATTTTAATACGAGTTTTATAACCGAAATTCCATATCTGCACGTATAACTTTCAAGTTATTACAATTTAGTGACGTGCTTACAAAGTATCGACAAATCAATCAAGTGTTACGTAATGTTTTGCTTAGATCTTTCTCTTAGGGAATGAATTTATTACTTTTTATCAAAACCCTTCATCTTTAAGTACCATATTAAGTTGTGATTAGACGCATCGATTATAATGTCGTTATGTTGAAGTTGATTGATGATGAAGTTAAATAATAACTTATTATTGTGAGCCTAAGCTATTTTCGAATGAATTCATTAGAACGATATGCTCTATGTTTATAGAAAGACATGTCCTCTCTGGCATATCATCACACTACCGAGCCAAAAATATTGAAACTGGAGTAATGAAATTACAATCAGAATTTAAATTTTTTATTTTAATCAATAGCTATTTTAATTTTTATGACGTGTGTACCAAGAAAATATTTCCAATATTTCACCTCTAAGACATGGGCAGAAAAGATCAAGGTCGACCCACCTCAAATGATATGGAAAGATAATATTAAGACCGTAGCAGGTAAAAGTTCGATACAAATTGCACAGGATAGAGAAGAGTGAAAACGGTAGAAGCAGGTCTACACTACACAAATAGTCGACAACGGCTGGAAGAAGAAAAAAAAAGAAGCTCTAAGGTGGTAAAAAAGACTCGTAGTTTAAACATTTTTGGTTTTGGGACGTATGATTCATTCATACGTCCCAAAACCAAAACCGTGGACTTATATCAGCTGGTAACAGCTGATATAAGTTTACGCATATCCCTGATAACCTACGACGCATTTCTAAGACGTATAGGAATTTTAACTTTCGTGGTCATTTAAACTTGATTTAAATTGTCTTTCGGGATATATACCATGTACTTTTGTTTGGAGCACTGTTGCAAGCGCCATGTTCACGGATGTACTGAGGGTATTGCGGGTGGATGAATGTTACGAGCAAGAATAACAGTCTACCCGCTTTCTTACTCGTTTTTTGCGTACAACACCATTGCCACTCTTTTCACTATCGCACTATACCCGATCACGACACACTACACTCACTACGTCAGCTCGCGGTTTAAGTTTTTTCGTTTCACGGGTTTTACATAGACGCACCACTGGATGCCAGATACTTGACAGTTGAAACCCATCCTCTCTATTGACATTATTGAACTTTTTAATTTCAATAGCCTCCCTAACCATTCGTGGTATGTAGTGGCGTTCTGTCGAAAGCACCTGAGGGTTGTGTAACTCAATCCAGTGGTCGGTACCAGAGTCTAAAAGGTGTTGAGCTATGGCTGACTTATGTGGCTCGTTATTTTTAACTGCCCTGATGTGTTCCTTTATCCAGCAAGAGATGGTGCGTTTCGTTTGTCCTATATAGGAACTCCCACAGCTGAGTTCAACTTTGTATACACCTGGCTTTTCTAATGGAAGACTGTCTTTCGGCGTTCTTATATATTGCGACAGTTTCTTAAAAGGAGTGAAAATAGTCTTAACTGAAACCTTGTTAAGAATATTGGCGAACTCATCTGCCACTCCTTTGACGTACGTAAGTACGCTGGGTGTCGTACAACCTTGAAGTCCAGGAGATTTTTAGTATGTCTGGGTGGTCTGATTCGCCTACTGTATCCGTTTTTGTGTAGAACGTCGCTTATATGCGAAAGTTCCTTACCCAAATATTCCTCGTCACACAAGCTATAGCCCGGTCGGTAAGCGACATTATAACGGAATTTAGTTGACGTGGGTGTTGATGTGAGTCGGCGTGTAGATAGCGATCTGTGTGTGTTGGCTTTCTGTATACAGAGTGGCTCAATGAACCGTCATCCCATACGCCAATTCCAAAACGCCATTCTTCTGTCCCTTTCGATTTCATAGGTAAAACCCATTTTACTGTGGATGCTGTTTAAATGTGCCAAGTACTCTTGAACCATCTCTTCATCGCCTTCCATAACACAGAAAATGTCGTCTACGTACCGTTTCCAAATTTTTACACTTAATGGGGCAGTAGCAATGGCTTGGTTTTCAAAATGTTCCATCCATAGGTTGGCTACCACTGGAGCTATCGGGCTGCCCATTGCTACGCCATCAATTTGTAGGTAGTACTTACCTCTGTATAAGAAGTAATTCGTGGTCTGGCAATGATGTACCAGGTCGGCATATACCACAGCAATATGGTCCTCACTGATCCTACGTCTACGAGTAATTACCTCCATGCAGTCTGTTATCGGTACGTTTGTGAAAAGCGATTCTAAATCGAAACTGACCATCACTTATTTATCACTAACGTTACTCTGCCGTAGAATCTCAAAAAAATGTCGGAGGTCTTTGACATACGATGTTGTTCGTTGGTGGGTACCAATGGCCGCAGGACCTTAGCTACGTGTTTAGCTAGTTCATAAGTAGGTGAATCCACTTGACTGACTATAGGCCGTAAGGGAACGTTGTTTTTGTGCACCTTTGGGAAACCATACAGTTTAGGGGGATAGAACGTTACGTTCTACCCCCTAAACTGTATGTTACGTAGCAGCGATAGCTGAGTGGAGAGACTGACAGACTGCTATGCAGAGGGTCTCGGGTTCGAATCCACGGCACGCACCAATGACTTTTCGGAGTTAAATGCGTATTAAATTGTTAATTATCGCTTGCTAAACGGTGAAGGAAAACATCGTGAGGAAACCTGCATGTCTGAGAGTTCTCCATAATGTTCTCGAAAGACATGTGAAGTCTGCCAACCCGCACTTGGTCAGCGTGGTGGACTACGGCCTTACCCTTCTCATAGTGAGAAGAGGCCCATGCCCAGCAGTGGGACAGTATAAAAGGCTGATGATGATGATGATGATGAACATTACGTGGTCGCAGTAAATGGGTCACCGTATCTTCACCGATGGCGTGCTGGCACTCCTTGATCAGCCTTTGGGTACTACAGTTCAATCTAGCGGTCGGGTTATAATGTACCTTTTTATACGTGTTGACGTCACTTAATAAATGACGCATTTTTTCATCATATTCACTAACGTTAATGACTACCGTTGCGTTCCCTTTGTCAGCTTTTAGGACAAGTACGCCCTCATCTTCTCGGAGTTCACATAATGCGACACGTTCAGCCACGATCGTGTTAGGCTGAGGAAGCTTTGCTCGACGTAAACAGACAGCAACGTCTTGTTGTAAAACTTCGGCCTCCTCGGACGGTATTTTATTCCGTCGGATAACCTCCTCAACTGTGCCGATCACTTTTTCGTAAGGAACATGACTAGGTTGAGTGCAGCTTCCGTCCACGTTTTATCGGATAGATTTATCACTGTACGTTCAATATATATATATATATATATATATATATATATATAGCGGGGATGCGCTCTAATTCAATTATACGAGTTATCGATAGTTCCAAGCTTGCGGCTAACTTTTTATTGTGCACGCTAGAGTAGATTAGCGATGAGGAAATCTGTTCCTAAAATCACTGTTACCGGTTGACTAATACTCATGGTGGAGTGAATATCTGAAACGTTCAGCTATGAATGGTGATTGGCAAATACCTACACGTAATGGAATGAATTTCTGAAACGATCAGCTATGAATAGCTTTAATGCCAGTTAAAGATTTGCTACTCTCTCTACTATTTATTGATATATAAAATAGGCTTTATAAAAGGTGTTACTTTTGTACTACCATTTGTACGAGAATATGGGTAAGTAGGTATGCATTTTATGAAAAACATAACAATGCATCTGAAACAATGTTATAAATGCTGTGCCAAAGCTGAGCAAATACTTTTAAATGTACCTGTAGGTCTAGCCAACAGCAATAAAAATAAGTCGTGGTTTTACATAGGTACATATTTGCAATAATAATGTGTTACTGATTGGTCATATCATTTCATCGTCACTTCAGTGTCAGTAGCTATTATTTTAGATTTATATTTACAAATGTCTATTTATGAAATGTGGAGTACCTATACTAAATATGCTTTTCTTGGGTGTGACTGTAAATTACATCTACAATTCAAATCTGTAATTCGAACCATTGAGTCGCTTCATCGGCAAATCTTAACATCGATACTCACCACATCTCTATCAAGGAGCTTTCCACTCTGCAAATCGAAGCTCCGATGGAAATCAGGCGGGCGTTGGGTAAATAACGTCTTGCTTGCTAATACTTTCTCAAGAGATTGCTAATCTCAAGCCTGTGTCGCCTTGATGAACGTCTGGGCATAGGTGCTCGTATTTGTACTCGGTAAATGATCCGCCATGCGCTGAGTCCGTGTCTCGCTTCAATCATGTTTGTTTTATCAATTCGATGTGATTGGGACGGAAAAATTGACGAATAAGCGAGGCTTTCGATGTGTGTTTGTGTTAGGCTGGCAATAATTTTAAGTATGGTGCGATAGCCTAGTGGAGAGGCCGACGGACTGCTTCGCAGAGTCTTGCGTTTGTATCTACAGCACACACCAATGAATTTTCGAAGTATGCGCGTGTTAAATTGTTAATTATCGCTTGCTTAATGGTGAAGGAAAACAGCACGTGGAAACCTGCATGTCTGAGAGTTCTCCATAATGTTCATAAATGACAAGTGAAATCTGCCAACCACATTTGGCCAGGAGGGTGGACTATGGCCCTTACCCTTCTCCTTACCCTTCTCATAGTGAGGAGAGGCCCATGTCCAGCAATGGGAAAGTTTATATACAGGGCCGGTGATGATGGTGCCCTCTGTTCTATTAATTATCTGAATATCTATCATAGTACTCTGGCTCTGCCTAGCATGAAATCAGATGACGTGTGTGTTATCCTGGAAATCCTAGGATATTATATTATGAAACTCATAATAGTTTCACCGTGAAACAATGGACATGACTTCAAGCCACTAATATCCATATTGTAAGCGGTAATGAAGTGCGTTACGATTGGATATTCAGCTACCATTGGTCGTTAGTGGTACGCACAGATTAATTTATTTGCAAGGTCACACACACGGCATTTTTCCTGCTACAATTATAAACGCGGAAGGTTGTGAGTATGGAAATTTGGATGGATTACTTTTATATGAGACTTGAGGACGATGCCCGCAGCATCGCTTGCTTTTTTATTTAATTGTTTTACCCGATCCTGTGACCATTATGAGAAATCCTTTCTAAGTGCACGCTCAAGCTCCCCGAGGAACATACATACATGCCAAATTTCAGCTTGATTGTAAGATGTTTGTTACGCTTTCACGGAAATGTGCATGCTTTGGCTCTTCATTATTGTAGGCAATGATAAAATTGAGATTATTCAGAAAAAATATAGTTTGGTTAAAGGCGCCAAAATCTGCACATCATTATCATGACATTCAAAGGAAACTAAATATTAATGAAATAATTTTTTTTATAGACTTACTCCTGTATTCCCGAAGCGGTAGGCAGAGGTGTAATATTACACCCACATTTCGCCATGAATTTTTAGGTCCCACGTAATAGGGGGCGAGCCTATTGCCGTACCGGGCACATTACGAGACTCCGAGCTGCTACTGAGAATTTCCTAACGTAAAAACCCAATAACACTTTGCCCGACCCGGGAATCGAACCCGAGACCTCCCAATCCCACGAGCATATTTATGCCGCGAGACCAACAAGGCAGCCACATGAAACAAATAGCATGCTATAAACTTAAGAATAATAATAAGGGGCATGATGCAATGTGTAAACAGCAAAATATTAGGTTGTGGTTTGAAAGGCTGCCTCGGCCGTTAACGTCGCATTAAGTTGTGTTTGCAACACTGTGGGATCGACCCACAAAGTGTTGTCCCACACGGGATAACACTATAATATGTAACTCATAATCTCCATGGGATGACGGATTAAGAATATAAAGTGTACCTACCCCATATCATTCCATGGGTGTTGGCATCAAGCAAATTATACATACAAAAATTATAACTTTGGGAAGAGGCAGAAAACTGGACATCGAATCCTAAACACATCGGCGTTCTCATTGCGATAACTCTAACTCATTCGGCTGAAGCCGACAAACACTAGTCAAGCATAATTATCAGCAGTTTGGATTTAAGGTATAATTATCAAGTTAAGAACTTTATAAACTTACCTTAAAATATGTCTAAGCCTTTTACATAAGTATGTCTCCTATTTAATATTACTTAGTAAGCTGAAACATTCTAGTAGCTTCAGTAGTTGTGTAAGTTCCTTATAGGCAGCTACTCAGGCCAGTTCGCCAGAATTACGTCAAGTTTAATTCAAAGGACTATAATTTCACACGGTTGCGGCTTTATACGGCGGCGGTCGTCGGTAGCGATAGTGTTGGGAAATGAGCGTACCTACTCAAAAACCCAGAGAAAGTTTGGAGTAGCCCTCCAGGATACTGAAAATAATAGATTTTGTGTTATTTATATTCAGCCATAATAATACATTATTTTAGCAATATTTAGGTATAAAACCTACCTTATTTTTTGTATTTCTTATTAGCAGTAAATAGAAGGATACGCAATTAAGACTCGTTGTACAAATATTAGTCTTATTTTACGTTAGAATATTAGTTTACTGTAGAAGGTTTACCTAAAACTATTCATAATTAAATATTATGGTTATTTAATTTAGGTACTATAAATGTTATTTATATTTACCACAAAACAGACAAATAATGCCATCACATTAAATCGCTACATACCGAAAATGTGTTATACATTATGAATTCCAAAAAAATCACCACAATTAATTGTGTACCTAGTGGTTTTGTTACATCGCGTATCACATTTTACATGATGAAATCCGATCATAGAATCAACTACCAATGTGTTATAATTATTATATTACCGTTAAATACCCTAAACCAGCATCAAAATGATTAGCCGGTGTATGTATTTTCTCTATTGCAACACCTGAACGGCATCGTCTGGTCTCAAAAGCGAAAAGATTACGAGAAACGATTTTCTTTTTTAACGACAGCTCCCGCACTAGGAGGGACTCCTGTGTCTCGGGGAAATTTACAAACGTACAAACAACGGATGCAATGGACACACAGAGTTGAGACAACTTTTTATGGATCACACAAAGTGTTGTCTCGTGTGAGAACGATGCGGGTTTATCGCCGAGGCAATTAGTGCACGAACCGTTTATCAAATATACAATGTGTAACACGATTGCAAGCGTCTTAACTTTTATTTATGCTTGAGAAAAGACGGAGTAAAAATTTATTTTTCCAAAACCATATAAATAAACAAAGTAAGAAATAAAACAAATCCCGGGAAACGTCTAACCCGTGACACTACTGTCCCATTTCTGTCTAAATTAACACGAGAAGATGTGTAATATATCTATCTCATCCTACCGTTGGGCCGTAATCGCTGTGTGTAGCCTACACTATATACCCAGTGTGAACGACAGCCCGTAATAAATACTGACATTTGCTAATAATGACTGACACTTGGAAATTATCTGACGATAGCCGAAAATCTGATGTATAAGGTTCGAATAAATAATTTGGTTTTATTTGTTTATGAAGGAATTCGTGGTGAAAAGATTTGAGTGTTTACCTTGTTTGAACTGGGTTCCGTTTGCGGCTTCACCATTCGTTGGCTATATACCTAGTGTTGTGACGAATTATATTTGTGAATCACTGCGTCTGATGACCCGCATGCAATTGCATGCGACAGACAGTTGGCATAGACGCGACGGGTCACTTTGTTTTATAATATACATACATACATAGACTCACGCCTGTTTCCCGGAGGGGTAGGCAGAGACTACGGAACGCCATTTGCAACGATCCTGACATACCTCACTTGCTTAACTCACTCCCATCAAGTTTCTCATGCATGCTCTTCTGTTAAGGGTACGTCCTTTTTTCAGGATGTCTCCAATCTGGTCAGAGAACGTTCTCCTAGGTCTTCCCCTTTGTCCTGTCCCATTCACACTAGCCTGATATATCTTCTTTGTCAGTCTATCGTCATCCATCCTTTCCATGTGCCCAAACCATCTTAACGTGCCTTTCTCAATGCTTGTCACTACATCTTTTTTTACCCCACACCATTCTCGTATCACACAATTCTTTACCCTGTCGGTCAAAGACACATCACACATACTTCTCAGTGCTCTCATTTCTACAGCATTTATTCTACTTTCAAATCTCTTCTGCCATACCCAACTTTCACTACCATACATAAGGGTAGGCACTAACACACCTCTATGTACAGCCAAACGTGCCTTTTTGGACACGTTTTGACTGTTCATAAATGCCTTCAGAGCTCCATTCACACTATTACTTGCATTAACTCTCCTTCCAATATCTGCTTCATTCTTACCATCTCTTGTAAACAACGTACCTAAGTAAACAAACTCATTCACTTGTTCCACTCGCTGTCCATCGATTAAAACATTACAAACCGTAACGCATTCCTCCTTTTCAAAAACCATAACTTTCGTTTTACTTACATTCACTTTCATTCCTTTCCTTTCTAACGCACGATGCATGATTGTTACCATCTCCTGCAACTCCTCCGTTGAAGATGCAAGTATAACCTAATCATCAGCATAAAGGGGGCATTTGACGAGTAACCCATTCATCCTTAATCCGCAGTCACTATGTCTTAAATCTTGCAAACAACTGTCCATGAAGAGGTTAAACAGCCACGGCGACGCTACACATCCCTGTCTAACACCTTTATCGATGGTAAACCAGTCAGTGTATACCCCGTTTATCCTCACACAAGCTCTAGAATCCTCATAAAGGGATTTCAGAGCTCGAATGAGGCTGCTGTCCACCCCATTCATTGACAGCACCGACCACATTTCATTCCTCACCACTTTATCGTAAGCCTTTTCCAAATCCACGAATGCGCAATAGACCTTTTGACCTTTGGCCAAAAATTTTCCGGCTATGCTTCGCAAGGAAAAAGCCTGATCCGTGCATCCCATACCCTTTCGGAATCCCGCTTGTACATCCCATATTTTCTTGTCGGTTACTTCCATAACTCTTTCAATAAGTACCTTTGCATACAATTTGCCAACAATGCTGAGAAGGCTAATGCCTCTATAGTTTTTGCAGTCTTGTTGCGAGCCTTTTCCTTTATAAAGAGGCACAACTACAGCTGTGGTCCAGTCATTAGGTACTTGGCCGGTGTTCCAACACAAGTTATATAACCGCTGCAACTGACCAACTATGATGCCCTGTCCAGCCTTCAGCATTTCGACTGTAATCCTATCATATCCTGCAGCCTTACCTACTTTCATACTTCCCAGTGCCTTCACGATCTCATCCACGCCAATAACGCTTTCATCATTGCTACCATTACAATTCACTTCATCTATCGGTATCTCTATCGCCGTTCTTTCAAATAAACTTTCAAAATACTCTTTCCATCTCTTCAGCACGCACAATTCACCATTTACTATACTTTTATTCTCGTCTCTGATAGATGTGTGTTCTGAGGATTGATTTCTTCCTCGAACTGCACGAACGGATTTCCAGAAAAACTTAATGTTCCTCTGGAAATCGTCAGATAATCTGCTATCAAACTCATCTTTCTTTTCCTCTTTTTTCCTTTTAACCATTTCTTTCACTATTCTTTTTGTCCTAACAAACTCCTTTTTTGCTTCATCTATGTCTACACTCGTTGCTTTTCCCATTCTTTTATTTGCTCTGGCAGCCAACCAATCTGACCAAGCTTTCTTCTTCTCTGACACTGCTGATTGTACATCCTTGTCCCACCATGTATTCTTAACCTTTCGTATTTTCCTTCTCTTGATCATACCACATACTTCAGACGCTACACATACTACCTCTTCTTTAAAGGCCTGCCATAATTCTTCCATATCACTTATGCCATCGAATCTCTCAAATCTTGCTATCAATCTTCATTTATACTCATCTTTCACATCTTTCTCTTGTAGATTTTCTACTTTTATTCTTTCCAAGACCCTATTTTCATTACGCTCTCGGTGTCGCCATCCTTTGAAGAGCCCACTTATCCGGCTCAACACCAAGAAGTGGTCTGTGTGGATGCCGATCCCTCGATATACTCTTGTATCCAACACATTCTTTCTCAATCGTTCATCTACTATCACAAAATCAATCATACTTCTTCTAACATTTTTCGTCTCTCGCGTATACATATGTATCCTTTTATGATCAAACATGGTGTTTGTCACACAAAGGCTCCACTCCAAACAAATCTCAAGCAGTGCTTTTCCATTTTCGTTCACACTTTCATCACCAAATGCACCTAACACCCTTTCAAATCCATCTCGCTTTACTCCCACCCATCCATTGAAATCCCCTAACAAGATCAATCTTTCATTATCCTTGCAGTTCCTCAAAATCTCTCTTAAACTCTCCCAAAACTCCTGCCTTTCGTCTTGCTCATGTTGTGACATACCCGTAACTATATTGACCGGGGCGTACACCCCCACAATAAAGAGACGAGTAAGTCCTACTTTCATTCTCATCCACAGTAGCCTAGCATTTACACATTCAAACTCTTTTACGCACTCATTCATTCGCGCAGACAGTACTACACCAACTCCCTTACAGGCTCTGGTGGTACTATCTACCCCAGAGCAATACGCCGTATATGCACCATGCTTGGTGGTATCACACCCTTTTCTTTTTGTTTCATTCACACAAAGAACATCAATCTTTCTATCATCCATCATCTGACATACTTCATCCAATTTGCCGTTCATTCCTCCACCAACATTCAATGTTGCAAACCTGCTTTCCGTAGGCCGCTTTTCGCCCTCGCGGGAAACGAGACGTGACGGGTTGCGAACCGCGTCGCCGCCGTATGGAGAAGAATAAGTTTTTGTTCCCATAGCGTTCCCACGAGATTTAGGGATCTAGACGGTCCATCCCCGCAGAGCCCTTTACGGGGGTAAGGCGGAATATCAGCTGTGCCCTGTGACCACCAACACAGGCACCCTCCGTTTACGACCAGCTTGCCCTCTGGCCACGAATCCCTCGGCACGGGTCGGTTCACACCTTAGATCGGGGTTTTGTTTCGGGTATGCTCCCTGAAAGTTGGTTTAAATTCGGAGTTTTCCTTCTCCTAGACAGGTTGCCAACCAAGGTTAACGAGGCCCATCTCCCCGAACGTTTGGTTTAATTTCGGAGTTTTCCTTCTCCAAGACAGGTTGCCAACCAAGGCTAACGAGGCCCATCTCCCCGACTATGTATCCCATTTTATAATATGTAATCTGAAATATGTAAGAAACATTTTATTATTTATGGTGTAAACAAGTATAAACAGACTTTGTAGATTAGACTAGTTGAATTGTGTTTACGATATTTTTGTGAGTTCTAAACAAATTATAACCCTTATGGCATTGCTATAGATTTTAAACGCACATTCAGGATGTTGTATGGAATAAACATTAAATATTCATTTTTCTCGTAAACTGTGTAGTGTCAGATCGTAATATATATTTTATTACGCGAACGTGTTGGCACAACCGGCACTAATGCGGTGTTTGTTCGACGTCTTCTCTTGCATGCTTTATAGAAGCACAGATTTTTATCTCTTTGTGTCCAGTAAAGCTAATATTCAGTCAAAACCGATTAGACTAGAAAAGTGGACGCCGGGTTTTAACTGGAATAATTCTCCTAGAATGATGATATGTCCAGCCGCTGCCAGGTGTCCTACGTTACATTTATCCAGGCGCGTTCTTTACATTAGGACACGAGTACTCCAACGGCTTTTGGATATACAACAAATGTAACCAGTCCACTGCCACTTTAGCTTGCTATTTCTTTGGGCTACATCGTGGATCCTTCAGAGAAACTCCGAACATTATGCTCGGAGTTCCTCTGGAGGAGAGGGTTTTGATATTCCTCTCCTTGGTCGCCGAGTAACCTTATATTGGTGGATTGCACCTTCAGCGTTTGCAGCAAACAGCGTCCTGTGATGTTATTTTATTGGAATTATACATGTAGACCAAAAACCTATGGACAAGTAGCTTGTCAACAACTTACATTTTGTATAAAGATCAAACTATCACTAACTGGTGGTGAGTAAGCAGCTGAAGTAACCAATAATTGTTTCATAGCTATCCGACCTGTTCACATAAGGCCCAACAATATGCTTTCTCTCCCTGTCTAGTTTCAACCAAGTATTGTACTGACCGAAACAGTCAAAGGACTAACATACATTTCATAATTATAATTTTCTTTATAATACTATTCTCGCAGTAGGAATGAATCTTGTGCTGCGGACGACTTTACAAACTTGCAACCAACGGACAAATTGAGCATCCAGACTTAAAAAAACAATTTATGAATAACCCAAAGACTGTTACTTCCTGAGAGAATCGAACCCACAGCACTCGTCGCGGTGACAAGCAGCGAGGCCACCGCTTCAACCACAACGCCAACCGAATATTCATAATAAGTCATAATTAAGCGAAGCTCAATCCCAGAAAAGGTGTGATTACATAAATACTCCACGCGCTATGTGATTAACTTTGAACTGCATCATTCTGTTCCGATCGTTCAAATTTTAGACCTACTCATTAGAGCATTTGCTTCGAAAATCGCGTATCATTTCAAATTCAAGTTAGGCTCTATTTATTAGAGTAGCGTAATGTCCGAATAATGTCAAAACCAACTGATTAGTGCGAGCAATCATACAAATATTCTGTCGGATACCTAATTGTAATGTAGATTCATGGACACAGATTCTGGTTGGAATGATTAGTGTCATTTGACTGATGGTTTTTAGTTTGACACACTGATTACTGAGAGAGCCTAAGGTATTATAGTATTCGTCATAATGGCGATACGTGAGTGACAATTTGTAATTATTGGGATATTATCACATGGTAGTTCGGTATTCATGTTGTGATCTGTGACGCAGATATGAGCGGTGAGGTTAAATGTACTAAATTGAAAATTAGGTTCAATGGAAATAGCTTCTAAAGTAGGTTCGATTGGGATTAGAAAATATCCTAGGTTAATGCAATTGACGCGCACATTTATGCCGCGAGATCCTAGTACGGCAATAGGCTCGCCGACCTAGTACGGCAATATCGGCCCCCTAATACGTGGGACCAAAATAAATCTGGCGAAAAGTGGCTGTAGAAATATACTCTGCCTACCTCTTCGGGGATATATTCGTGAGACTATGTATGTATGTAATGCAATTGGAGCGTAAGTCCGGGGTAACGAAAGCAATACTTCACTGTGGTAGATTCGCGAGACTTCGCTGCTAAGGAAGGTTGAGGAGACTGCGGCGGTTTTTAATGCTTAGGCCGGACTTATTTCGGTAGTCGTACATAATCCCACCAATAGAAAAACTCAACAAATGAACTCTTCCTTGAGGTGAACTTGAATTAGAATGGTTGAGGGAGACCCTATAAAGTTGTCCATCGCGACGACGCGCCAAAAAAGGCCGTAAGTGATGATATATTTTAAACCTAAGTGAAAACAACTAACTATACTTTCGTTATTACTTTAAAGTTTATGTAACTAACTCATAAAATAATAAAATTCAAGTAAAAATAGAAACAAGCCTAATAGCATCTGAAGTTCAATTTTATTTTCTTGTAATATTATATGAAAGTCCCTAAGGTTAGAATGTTTGAAAGCTAAAAAATAATAAATGCATTGTAAATTCAATAGTTGCAAAAATAATGGAGTTTTTAAATTGTATTTTAAATTTGAGAAATAAGTACTATAAAGAAGGATGGATCTCAAAGGAATTCATGGAATAATTTATTATAAAAGGTCTGGTAGTAAAAAATAGTTTATGCATAGTATCTATGATATTCGCTAACAGGGATACTTAGGATGGGGCATTACTTATAATGACTATGCTCATTAGGAAGTGTACAATTTAACGAGGTTCTTTATTACATTGACTTCTTAGTTCAGTATTACAATGTTCAGTTATAGTTTTACAACTTGAAGGCTTCTATTTTAAAGTTGTTATAAATTTACTGAAATGCTAGAAATTGCGGACAAATCTATATTTTGATTATGATAATTTCGCAATAAAATAAGCTACAGTGTTAATTAGTGGTGTAATTTGCATTGTTGCATCTTTTATGTATTTAGATATAATTTAAATACATATAATTAACTATATAGTATTCCGTACCTACCTATAAATAGCTGTAACAAAGTGTAGGTCCTTTCATAGAAATAAAAAGTGCCTACATCTATACCTATTTGTATTTGACTTTATATTTTTAATTTACCATAAATTAGTGTTTAATAAAATTTCATTGTTTCAGGTAATGGCTTTCAACTTTTATAAACGGCGCGCGGCGTAAATGCAGGTAATATTTGGGAGTGTTGTGATTATGAACATCATACTTTACGAGGTCCCTACCTAAAGCATACACGTTGCTGCAAGTAAATACTGTGGTTCACGCTACTGAGCAATGACAGGCAGCGATAGCCTAGGAGATACGAATAGACTGCTACGCAGAGGGGTACAAAACCACGACGTGAACCGTTGCTATTTCTAATATTTGTGCTTAATCGTTAATTACCATCACTTGTCCCGTGTCTCCGTGAGTACTTTAGGTATTCGGTACCGGCTGTCATGAACATCTTTGACAGGCGTTATGGAGAGTTGGTTTGGTACCCTTGAACATATTGACACTAGTCTGAGCCATGCAGTATTGCCATCTGTTTTTTTGTGAAGTAACGCTAAGGAATAACCATGTCTCTGTCTAACGCAAGCCGAGAGGAAGAGAAACAGAACATATTATGCAGTATGGGAAGGCATGCTGGCATTTTTGTTCATATAGCAATTGTGTTTAACCACTGATGCCTATCCTCTTGGGGGCTTACAGGCATATTCTGTTATTATCACCTCCGAATTTCATATTTGATTAAAAGCCTATGTCGCCGTTGTTAAACGAAACCGCTTCATATAATGCGCAGTACAGTCAGACACGTATTATCGGACAGACTCGTAAAAATCTTGTCGGAAATCCCTTTCAGGATGTAATTGGTTCATTAAAAATTTATAGTTTAAAAAACACTAGAAAAACACGCTTTTATAAATGCACGTAAAAACAAAAAAATAATTATGGATCGTTCAAGTTGTCTCTATTTCTTGGCTGAAGTGTAAACTATGTGCTTTTAATTATAATATTAACAGATTGCCTGAAATATTTTTGTTTGAATCTAAAAAGAATATTTTAAATATAAATAGACTTATCATCGTAAAGTATTTTACTGAAGCAAGAGACATGCAATTATGACGGTTAGTACTATGATCCAAGAATCTACTTAAAAGGAATGATTAAACATTACACCCCCAAGAGGATAAAAAAGAGTAAAAATTTAGGGCGCGTGAAGCCGCGGGCAACGGCTATAAACATTTAATCTAAGATAATAAATATTATAGCTATAGAATTTGGTTTAAACCCATGGTAGTAAAAATCCCTGTGTTTCATCATATAACCTATCGTATCAAATTTTAGACATCCTGCTTGAGTACTGAAAGTTAAATATGAAGATAGACGATGCAGAGTTATGACCATGACCTGTTATGAAACCTGCAATAGCCTTTCAAATGTGTGAACCTTACATGGAGTGATGGAGTAAGTATATGGTTATACAGTGATTCCATGCCGTAAACTATACTGAAACATCGAAGCAAATAATATAGAAGGCATTTTAACTTTATTTTTAAGATGAATACATAATTGAGATTTGAAATACTGCAATTTATGCAAATTCGATCGATGGGCTAAAATAATGCAGATCTAGCCCTAACTCTGGCTTGTATTAAATCCTTGTTTATAATAAGATCGTACGTTTATCTACTCACGTTAGTAACTGAACAACACAGGTTTGCCAACGTGTTAAACATAATTTAAGATCATAATGCGAGCTCCGTTGGCCAATTAATAGCCATAAAGGCGATAACATTATTACTTTCGGTTAATAACTTCATTTTAAGCTACTGGAGTTTTCTCATATATAGGTAATTATGTGTACGTCTGGGCAGTTTCTTGGAATATTACGATATTTGATATTTATTTATTTTATTTATTTATTCATATTGAGACGTTTAGCTCTCAGGTAGGTTGTCGGGGTTCAATAGAAACACTGCTAGAAGGAACAGGTTTTTTATTACATCTCAGTACCGCTTACATACAGTATGACCGACTAAGTGTAAGCACTGGCCTGAAGGCTGGAGTGTAGACTCCTGCTGCTCTCCGACGCTCGCAGGGTAGACTTCTCGTAGGGTCGCCGGTGAGCTGGCCGAAGTGCACGCTGGATAGGCAGCTCGGTGGTCGAAGTGTAGGCTGAGCGGCAGCCTCAGGCGGTACAGCCGATGTAGGCCGAGCGGTAGGGCCCAGGCGCAGGCTGATGCAGCCCGGCGCCAGTGACCTGGCTGTAGGAAGCTAGTAGCTAGGAGCTTATGCGTAGGCAGCAGCTGGTAGAAGCACGGCACCAGCAGCTCATAGGTCGCAGCTAACAGCAACCCGTAGGGAGAAGACTAGTGTAGACCCGTAGGGAGATTGTAGCCCGTAGGGAGAACTAGAAAGTAGCATAGAGAATACACAACAACCGGTCAGAAACAGGCTGTCCCTAGATTGGCTGCTATGCTTAGGAGAGACAGATACTACAGACAGAACATATAGGTAGACAGATAACTAGATTATGCTCACCCCCAGTGGGACAGTAGATATAGAAGTAGAAGGCAGGACAGATGCGTGGTAGTAGTCAAGTAGCGGCAGCGTGGCGACATCTAGGGAAAGTGATCGATTTAGATCGCACACCCAACTTATATAGGCATTGACCTATGAGTCACAGACTGCCTGTGATCGTCTATTACCTTATAAGGTAATAATTCCTAGCGAAGTGCTCTTCGGACTAGGCTGGCTCCACCCACTGCATTAGGCGCCTGCGAGATATTATAACGCAATACGGAGTATTACGTTACAATATATACTGCGTATATAGGCGGACTTACTGCCATTAATAAACGAATTCTGATAAATAGTAGTTTAATAACTTTAAACTATGCCGTGTGGTTGACGGCATAGAATACAAGTGTCACCACCCCCTATCTTCCCGTGGGTGTCGTAAAAGGCGACTAAGGGACGATGCAAATACCATCTTTGCGTAGAGACGGAAAACTCGACATCAAACCCTGTACGACTGCCTCGTTGGTCTCGTGGCATAAATGTGCGCGTGGGATCGGGAGGTCCCGAGTTCGATTCCTGGGTCGGGCAGTGTTATTGGGTTTTTCTGTCACGAAATTCTCAGTAGCAGCACGGAGTCTGGAAATGTGCCCGGTACGGCTATAGGCTCGCCCCTTATTACGTGGGACTAAAGTATATCTGGCGAAAAGTGGGTGTAGAAATACACCTCTGCCTACCCCTTCGGGGATAAAAGGCGTGACGATATGTATGTATGTATGTATGTAATAACTTTAAAAAATGGCTGTAATATACAGACAGACAGACAGACATGGCGAATCTATATGGGTTCCGTTTTTTGCTATAATGGATAGCAGTGCCTACAAAAAATCGTTAAAAAACTGGTTGGCTTTTAAGATATGTGATGACTTTAGCGTGCTTTTTACGATAAAATTATCAATTATTTTCTACGTTTGAGTAATAGTTTCTATCAAGAAGCAAGTTGTTTTGACTATTTTATGTTATAGTATATTTTTATGCTGTTGTATTATTTCTCATCAGCAAAACGATCTCTCCTTCAGCAATTTTGGGCCAAAAACGCCACTGTTTTTCATGAATAGTTTTCTTTGTCACGAAAAACTTTCTTTGCTTACAAATTCAAAGGCATTCGTAATATTTGTAAGGACAGGATTAGGAGTACAACGCAAAGGTTGACGTAGTTCCTTTTTCCAGAAGTTTCTCGACTCCAAAACAATGTCAGCAAAAGTCAAGCTGTTGAGCTCTTGAAAAATATAAATTATTCTACGACGCTTTGCTAAATCCAACAGAACAAATATAAAGGGGTGGTCTCGTTGGCAAAAATGACGCTAAGGAAACTCGTGGCACGATGAACTTTGTTTGAAATGAACATGTTCGGTTTGAATTTTATTGGATTTTTTATGTTTGTAGTTATTTGGGCACATTCTGTAGGGATATTTCTGCGTATTTTTAAATAGACTGCGGTGATGTTAGTTTTTTTAAGTTGCAGTAGTAGAGCCTTTTCAGTGCCAATGTTTATTGATTCACCTGAGTGAGAAATCTGCTTTTCCAGATAATAATACCAATACACAAAGTTACCTATGATAAGACGGCGGTTACTCTGCGGCGAAGCTAATATTCTTCCAAATCTGGTTAGACTAGTGCACAAACCTTGGGTTTCAAGGCGAAAGTCTAGGATGCCAACACGAGATTGATGATGATGTTGAGAGAAATAAATTATATAATTGTGTAAGTATTTTTTTATCACACGGTAATTTATCTACATGGTAACCTCGCAGTTGTTCACAATAGAGAAATCAAAAATATATATATTATGTTGCCTTTTACGCCTGAATCTTATGACGTTAAAATCTTCAAATTGATGCGCCCAACGATTTTGCTAAACAATTTGACCACTAACGATGTATACAAACCCCTTCCCATGTGAAGTTTTGGTCGATGTAGATTAAATCGTCGACAAAATGAGGTCGAATCACGTCATTATCTGCCACCCTTTAAGGAAACCTTCCGGGAAATTACCACGAAGACATTTATTACTCGCAGCTAAGATAATGTAACCAAACATTATATTTTTGTATAGTAAATTGTTGCGTTTTTTGCGTTTTGATATCTGTTTTGTTAAAATTTTAGTTTACACAAAAATATCTGGATAAAATAATGAAGCACATGTAGTGTAAGTAATGACAATAATTGGTTATACTAGTTCCTGCGCGCAGCACGCGTGTTGGAAGGTAGCCCATGTGTTATTTTAATGTACTTTTAATCTATATAACTGCAAAGTTTTATGGAAATATGTTTTGCAGTTTGGCCACGAAAGAGTAATAAACGTTCATCTATCCAACCTTCACAAACTTTTGGATTAAGCCTATTGTTTAAAAATGGAATTCAAAAAGCACTATTCATCAAACTTTTTATTATAAGAACACCCCTTTAAGGATATTTTATTTTAAAAAGCCAAATAAAATAAAACAGGTCAGTTGTTTAGTCAAATTAAATTCGTCGACTTCGAAATTCTTAATTCAAATAATGACATTAAGGCGGGTCACACTAAATGAATCGAGTGCGACCTTAGAACGGCGTAGCGTCTTCACAGAACTTTTCGTCAAAAGATCTCGTATTTGCATAAAAAGGACGCATTCAGACGACAAAACATTCAAGATCTCCCTTTTCATTTAAGTTTAAATTTATTAGACGTTTTAATTGACAGAGAACGAGAGATCGGTTTAATACGAATAAATTTGTACAGATTATAAGGTCAAGTTGTTAATTTGATTAGTTAACGCCCATTGGCGCGTGTTAAACAAAGAAGAAAGTCATTTATGAATTAAAACGCTTAACACTTTGATTAAGTTACTTGACTAGTGTTTAAATTTAAACTGGATAAGAGCAAGTAAGAAAATCTCGTGCAATGATATGTTAGACTAGACTTTGTGGGCCTATGTAAGGAATTTGTAGAAATTCTCTCTTAGAGCTCTCCCAGTCTCCCTAAGGAACATACATGCTAAATTTTAGCTTCTTTCAACAGGTATCGGTAGTTTCGGCTCTGCCTTGTCCGTCAGTCAGTAGCACAAGAATATTAATTATATACAGAAGATAGTATTCATTTCATGAGGTTACGTGTTTTCGACGCTGACTGGACTGATTGGCCGTTACATGCTTTCGTTGACTTGGCGTCTAATGGTGCATCCAAATCACAGTTACATTTTGATGGGGAACATCCCACAACAACAACGGAACGCCCAGCGAACGACGAAGCGAACCAATGAATTGTTACATGAAAACTACAAAATTAAATCAAAACTTTTAACTTTATTTCGCATAAGTAGTGTAAAATTGGGGTTTCTGGATCACAGATCCAGAAACCCCAATTCCACACTTGAATTATAAGACTATTTTTTTGTCACCAATTCAATCATTCAGCTATTCTAGTCTTCTTTCTTTTGCCCGACCCAGGAATCGAACCCGAGACCTCCCGATCAACGGTCGCATTCGCTATCCACAGGACCATGGAGGCAGTCATCATTAAATCGATTTACCCGTAAATATTCGCATATGAATCACACTTGATGTGAACTGGGTTATTAGTCAATTAATATTATAAGTAATCTCATTAATTATTATAATTACTTACTCAATAATTTTTTTAATCATTCAGAAAAATACTTATTCACAATAAGGCAATGCTTATTCGTTCAAGTAAGTATTCGTTATATGATCTAATCACTGAGATGTCATGTTGATATGTAATCGATTCAACTTTGTGACCTAATGAGAATGGAATGAGTGCTCATCGCTGTCGACCGCTGCCTTATATACTCGTATAAAACAATGGGTGTTTAAATTGTGCTAAATTGTAGAAATAAAACTAAATATCGTTTCATTATTTTTATTAAATACTCATAAAACAATCAAGCAATGAAATAAACTATCATCAATAATTATTAATATCATACATTATTTGATTATAATTATATAATGTAATCATTTAATCACATAAGAATTATTTGAATTACATCATTTACAAAGTGCCTACCTAGTTGAAATATTTTAGTAAAATACATTCGCTTATGAATTACATACCTATCTTTACGAAAATTTTATATGTCTTAGTGGATATTAAGTAAGTATGTACCTACATACTATGCGGTGTAGTGTATAATTTTATTAAACCTATGTTTTTGGCTCGATATCCTCTTGAATCTTGGCAATTAATTCTCTTGTACTTGAATATATATCATCAAATAATATAGTTTTGACGACGTGCTGAACGCACACATCAGCTTCACAGATACATATCTGTTGTTGGGAATTTAGCAAACTGTCCGCATCGTAGATTTCAATCTTTATTATTTTTGCCCCTCGCGTGACCGGTTTCTTAATGTATTGAAAAATAATTTGTTCTGTTTTCGATCTCTTGCGAGTAAGACCGAGAGTTTTTTGGCCAGGTCGCTGATGATGTTGAACTGATGGTTGATCCACGGGTATAAAATTGAATAGTTCTTCTGTGTCCTGAAAATAACATGAGTCCTGTTAAAATACTTTCCAACACAAAACAGTACAAAATGGAGTTATGTAAAATACTGGCTGCCCAATGTCCAATGAATAGCGTATGCGTCTGCTGATCGAGAGGTCCCGGGTTCGATTCCCGGATCGGCAAAGTGTTTACTGAGTTTTCCTAATTCTTAGTAGCAGCTCGAAGTCTGGAAATGTGCCCGATGATGGCACTAGGCGTGCCCCTCCTATTACGTGGCACCTAAAAATTCATAGAATGGCGAAATGTGGATGTAGTATCACACCTCGGCTTGGCCCTTCGGATTGGTATGAGTGGTGTGTGTATGAATGAATAAATAAAGGTAGAAATAAATTTAACACCAATTCAACTAGGAATCGAACTGCTTGTACTTATTTTGACTATAACTTACTCAAAAACTATTCTCTACAGCTCATTTACAGGAATGATGGCCATTCCATCCGCATTTTATGTTAGTATAAAATTAAATAAATGAATTATAAAAGTGTTTGTGCAAGTATTTGTTTTTTTTTTCAGTTATTGAATTGAATATTCAATAGCTCGGTAACCATAATGCTGTGTGAAACATGATTTAATCACGGTGCGAACATTACGAAAAATTGCAACACAATAATTATAAATAAAATAAAATATTACTCACCGACATATTGATAGGCTGCTTGCTCTCACTCGCTGTTATAATTCAACTAATTTATATTTATTTTTCCCCTCATATTTTATCCTTTATATAGATTTTAAAAAAAATCTCTTTTAAAGACATAAAGTTCAAATTGGTTACGAAATTATCTTTACTTCAAACGTGACAATGTAATTCTATATTCGAGACAATACGGCACCATACCGCCTCAGCTTGCATTCCTAATATTAAAGACAACACTGACTTATCGAAACCGGCAAAGCAACCGGCGTGAAACATACGAATTATGCGTTCCGGCTGCCATTTTACACTTGTTCTCGTCGTACCACGGAGGCACAACAATGCATAGTCCACATAAAATACTCTTTTGTATCTACGCAGATTAAAAAAGGAGAACCTTTATGTGTGTATGTTTGTATGTCATTATTCTATTCTATACTTGGTATGAGAAATATATCGGTCTTTTAAAGCTAGTTTTCACCTGCGACTTCACCTGCGTTAAATATCTACTACTAGTATACCGGTTTATCTTCTATACAATTGTTGGTAGAAACAAACACTACATATCACATAATTACATGTACTTACCTACATAATCAAACTGAATTGTATATAATGTAAAAGTTTAGTTTTTTTCAAGATGCGCGAACAAAATCTTATATTTAGTTAATGATCAAAAATAAATCTCATTTAAGAGGAGACAAATCCAGGTGCAATTATAGTATGTGATTGCTTTTTTAATACAAATAAAACATAATACGCTGTAATTGAATGTTATTTTGTATCTTGCACTATGCACATAAAGTAGAAATTATATGATCTCAAATATGTTACTAAGTGATTTTATGCAACATAATCTATTTTCATATTTGGTGATAGAGTTGACGAAGCGTTTTATCTATGTACTCCTTATTCCTTAAATGGGATTCTATAGTGAGGATTTACAACTATTTAAGAGGGCAGCTGCCGAAGCTGAATCACAACAAATCTTCATCTAGAAGCAGTCACATCTGAACTTGAAACTACCTCTACTACATACCTAATTCTACCATAATGTAAGTATTCACTTTTCAATAATGACTTAATCTTCTTCTATTATATAATAACTTTTTATTTAATATACTGGTCCCTATTATTACATTTCTTGCCTAATTATTCCGTTGTGTTAGAGTATGCCATTCGCTCTAACTTCATTCAACACATTAATAATGAATTACATTAATAAAAATTATTATTGATATTTTTCTTACTATTCAATCATTCAAGCATTTCTTTCATTCACTTATCTGATGACACAATTAACTGTTTACTAATTGAAAAAGATGTAGTTTGACTGCTTACTAATTCTTTGTACTATTAATTTTCAGATCTAAGCACACCGCTGAGCATCTTTTCCCCTCCGAGGACGAGTCGTCCGACGAGGTGCAGATAAAGGCCAAGCCAAAAGAAAATAAAAAGCGCAAGCCAACATCAAGCTGTGCGTTGCAGCCGTCCACGAGCAAGAAGAATAAGCTCACCATTCATCCCATCACTCCTGTGACCAAGTCAACAGCTCGTGACTTGTTCGGAGACGACATGTCACGAGCTGTTGACTCTGAAGTCGAGGTGGTTTTTAGTGGAAACACCACATACTCTGGCTCTTATTTCCCCCAAGAGTCGGAGATCCGAAGGGATTTTCCACCTCGTAAAAAAAAAAAAAAAAAAAAAAAAAAAAAAAAAAAAAAAAAAAAAAAAAAAAAAAAAAAAAAGGTAGGCACTCTTGTGGATTATATAACTTACATTGTAATCGAATAATTAAATTATCAATTAAACAATTTAGTATGATATCTGTCGTATTTCTTTTGTTTTCACTAACACAACCCAGCGATGACCCATCAGCAAGTTCTGATAACATTATTGATAATACTGATACATGTCGAATTGATATCCCCGAATATAATATGAATGTTGATGAGCGTGATTATTTATCAAAGACAATTTATTGTGAGAAATGTAAAATTTATATCCTCGAACATAAATACAGACATCATAAGAGAACGAATATCCACAAATCGAATTGTTTAATAAAGTCAAGGTTTAAAAATATTCATATTATTGCTACAGCATTCAAAAACAGAATTATGACTTATCGTTTAAATCCATCATATTCAGAAAACGAGTACCTTACGCCTGAGATGTTCTTAAATGACAAACGAAAAGATATCTTTAAAATTATTAAGTTTTCCTTATTAAGAAATACATGAATAAAATTAACTTTGAGCTTTTTGCTTATTTTTTACTACCTAAATTAAATGAGCAGCAACTCAAATCATTTAATACGAAATATGAAATTATATACCATAGTACTGATTTTAATGAGATATATTTAAATTTAATAGAGACATTTAAAAGAAAATTTACCGAATTTGAGCATTATGAGTCTGGTTGGTCATTTGTTTCTATAAATCATTTAGAGATAAATATAAATAAGTATTCCCCTATGCGGGGTGGTACTTATTTGGAATTACCCAAGGCTATTAAAAATACAAAGAGTTGTTTGAATATACAAAATAATGATAAATACTGTTTTTTATGGAGCATAGTTGCTGCATTATTTCCAGCCAAAAATAATGTGTGCAGGACGAACTCCTATCCACATTTTAGTTCAATATTTAATTTACAAGGTATTTCATTTCCTCCTTCTCCAAGAGATATTAAACGTTTTGAAAAAAATAATTCTGAGATAAGTATCAATATATATGGATTGGATGAACGTGATAAAGTAACAGGTCCTCTTTATATTACGAGTGATAAAAAAGATAAACACATTAACTTGTTATATTTTGAAAATAAAAATACAGGTCATTATTATTTGATAAAAAACCTTTTGCGGCTAGTACGACGACAAGTGTCATGCCATAAAGGTACAATGTACTTATGTGAAACATGTTTACAATTTTTTACTTCCAAAACAAAGTATCATTCCCACAATTGCTCTAAAATTTTAACTATACTACCTGACAAAAACAGTATTTTACAGTTTAAAAATTATGAACGAAAGCAAAAAATTAATTTTGTTATATATGCTGACTTTGAAAGTATATTATTGAACTATAAAGAGGAAGAGAATAATAAAAATACAGTTAAAAATAAATTACATGAACCATCTTGTTTTGCATTTTATGTGTGTTGCTCACATGATAGCAGATTGAATAAATTTGTAACATACAGAGGATCTGACTTTGTGGAAGTATTCATTAAAAGATTGATAGAAGAGGCAAAGTTAATTCATAATATTTTAATAACAAGAAAACCCATGAAACCTCTCACGACCGAGCAAATTGATTGTTATTTAAAAGCAACTTTATGTCATATATGTAATGATTTATTATTTGATGATAAAGTTTGTGATCATGACCACATTACAGGCGAGTATAGAGGTGCAGCACATTCGCATTGTAATTAAATGTATAGAGTGTGTTCATTTATACCTATTATATTCCATAATTTGGCTGGGTATGACTCTCATATATTCATAACAGAATTATCGAAATATGATGGTGAAATAAAAATAATTGCAGAAACTAAAGCAAAATATTTAACCATAACTAAAATAATAAATACAGGAAAAGGAAACAAACCAATTCAAATTAAATTTATAGATTCATTTCAATTTCTAAATTCAAGTCTTGATAATCTGAGTAAAAGTTTAACAGAAAGTGATTTTATTCATCTATCATCGTATTTCCCAGATAAAAAGCAATTCAATTTATTACAAAAGAAAGGTATTTATCCTTATGAATATATTTGTTCATGGCAGAAATACGAAGAAAAACAACTTCCTGCAAAGGATGATTTTTATAACACTTTACAGTTGAAACATATATCTGATGATGATTATCAACATGCTCAAACAGTGTGGAAATACTTTAACATAAATTCTCTTGGTGAATATACTGACTTATATTTAAAGTGTGATGTTCTATTATTATGTGATGTATTTGAAAATTTCAGAAAAATTTGTTTGTTGCATTATAAACTCGATCCTGCGTATTACGTAACATCACCTGGATTGAGTTGTGATGCTATGCTTCTTTACACTGGTGTTCGCTTAGAATTAATTAATGATTTAGAAATGTATAATATGTTGGAAAAAGGTCTATATGGATATGCAATGACACAAAAATTACCAATTTCAGAATTTAAATTCATGTCACATTACGAAATAAATAATTTCAATTTATTTGATATTTCAGATAACGCTGATTATGGCAATATTTTAGAAGTAGATATAGAGTATCCAGATCATTTACATAATTCACATAGTGATTTGCCTTTTGCTCCTGAGAAATTCATACCTATTGGAGGGAAAACACAAAAATTAATTGCAAATTTGTATGATAAATATAACTACATCATTCATTATGTTCATTTAAAAGAATGTCTTAAAAATGGTCTAATTTTAAGAAAAATTCATAGAATACTTTGTTTTAGACAAGAAAGTTTTTTGAAAAAGTATATAGAGTTGAATACTACGCTACGACAGGCTGCTTCAACATTCTTTGAAAGAGACTTCTTTAAACTTTTAAATAACTCAATATTTGGTAAAACAATTGAAAATAAACGTAAACATGTCGATGTTAAATTGATAACCAAATGGAGTGATCATTTGAATAAAACGAATAAAGTAATAGGTGCTGAAAAAATAATTACAAAGCCTAATTTAAAAAATATTACTGTATTCAACGAAAACTTTTTAGCCGTACAGCTGAACCCAGAGAAACTTATTTTAGATAGACCAATATATATTGGATTTGCGGTGTTAGAATACTCCAAGCAACATGTGTACAATTTGCATTATAATATCATTAAGAGTAAACATGGTGATAAACTTAAATTATGCTATACTGATACAGACAGTTTATTGTATCTAATACATACTGAAAATTTTTATAAAGATATGCGTGATAATATTTCACATTATGATACAAGTAATTTTGAAACTAATAATCCTTATTGTATACCAAAAGTAAATGAAAGAGTACCTGGATTATTTAAAGACGAATTAGGAGGAGATCCAATCAGTGAATTTATAGGGTTAAGAGCAAAGCTGTATTGTATTAAATCGTTTAACACACAAATAAATAAAGCTAAAGGCGTATCAAAACCTATTTCTAAGCGTTTAACATTGTATAACTATAAAGATGTTTTATTTAAAAACCTAACACTAAAGTGTAAAATGAATATGATAAAATCAATGAAACATGTACTGTTCTCTCAAAAAGTAAATAAAGTAGTCTTAAATAGAATAGATGATAAGAGGTATATACTGAGAAATCAAATTGACACTGTACCTTGGGGTCATTCCAGCCACATTTGTTAACAGCTGACTTATTTTGTATAAAAAATATGTTTAACATAAGTACTTAATTATAATTTTAATTCTAAGAATATTATGTATAGATTATGTACTACACACAAGACTAAAATATAAGATAAGTTGAATAATTATGTGTTTTATTTTATTATATTGTAATGTTTCTTCCAACACCTCTACTTATTATTATTATTATTGTACTCGTATTGTTCTAATATCTGACTTGGAACTATCTGGTTATGTTTATTATACAATGCATGGGATGCATGAAAGTAGCCTCCTCGAGTGACGCTACATACTTATAGCACTAGTAGGTACGTCCGGCGCGTCCTGGGCAGTCAGCTTCGGTATCAATGTTGTTGACGGGCTAATATTTTCACCACTATAATATTTATTCCTACATGAAACGTCGATCATGAAAAAGAATGATTTCAGAGGCCCTAAATAGTATAAATACAGCTGCAAATGTTCTTGATATATTAGATTTAAATATGAAGTGGGTTAAGCATCCAGAAGTTAAAAATATTGATGTGAAAAAAAAATAAACTGCATCCGAAACATAGCGTACTTCTACCGAACAATATACGATGTATAAAATGCGGTCCCTCGAATTGTGGAAAAACGAACGTCACGATTAGCTTGTTAATACATCAAAATGGTTTAAAATTTCAAAATGTTTATTTGTATTCCAAAACAAGCCTACAACCAAAATATTGTTTTCTAAAACAAATCTTAGCAAGAGTACCAAAAGTAAAACTGTTCACTTTTGAATTCGATGAGGACGTTATTCATCCTAATGACGCCTTACCAAATTCTATAATAATATTTGATGATGTGGTTGGTGAAAAACAAATGAATATACGGAATTATTATACAATGGGAAGGCATAGAGGAATAGATTGTTTTTATTTGTCTCAGACTTATACATAGTACCGAAGCAGTTGCTACGTGACAATGTTAATTTTCTAGTTATTTTCAAACAGGATGATTTGAACTTGAAGCATATTTATGATGAACATGTTAGTTCTGATATGGAATGGTCTAAGTTCAAAAATATTTGTTCTAAAATATGGCTGACACCGTACGATTTTTTGACTATTAATAAAGACTGTGAACTAAACAATGGCAGATACAGACAATCATTTGACAACTATATAAATTTTGAATAACTAATAAAAAGCTTTTTTATGATCATGTCAGTTCTTTCAGAGACAGAAAATAATAAATCGGTTTTATATTTTGACTGAAGATATAAATAAATACATTCGTTAAAATGATCAGTGTTATCAATTCTCTGGTTGAATACAGTGTCGAGTAATAATATGCAGGAAAAAATTAAATTAGAATTAATTAAGTCTGTTGACTCTGTAAAAAATAAATTAAAACAGATGAAAAACCGGGAATATGAAATGAATTTATCCCTCGATAAAATACTAAAACCTGTTTCGGAGCCTGTCCAAACATTAGTGAATTTAAAAAAGAAACCGCTGGATAATGAACTAATAAAAAATGAGACAAATTCAGAAGTATTTAAATCAGATGAAAGTATTCAAAGTTGTTCTACTAAGTGTGATGATTTTTATGATGCCGATTTGAATATTGCAAGTTGGATGCACACAGCAAAGAAAAAGGTAATAATTTAGAAATGTCATTAGAGGGTGAAGATGTCTACGGAATTTATGAGGGTCTAAATGTACCATTTGGAATAAGAACTGATAATAACCAATTAATGATAGGTAACTCAAAAGTATCATTTTCAACAATTGACAGTTTGGATGCAAATAATATATTAATGGTAAAAATTGACGACAAAACTTACAATTTAACTCCAGGCCTGAAAGAACTTTTGCTTCGAAGAAAACCTGATCTGACATCAATAACGAGCGAAGATAAAATTGTATATAAAAATATATTACTTCAAACAAATGCGCATAAGAGAGATTTTAATCCTAAGGGTCAAATGGGAGGTGATAAAGGAAATGAATATCGAGATATACTCAAACCCTTGTTTTCTAATACTTCGAATGATAAATATCATATCAAACATGGAGGTAGTTTACCTAAACTCAAGAAATATAAAACCCAAACTGACTTGGTATATTGGGATGACCCTAATGAATTGGTTGAAAGGTTAAAATTGTTGATAGCTTCAAAAGATGCTGGTAATACGAATCACGATTATGAAATTTTATCAATAATTGAAGAATTGAAAGAAGCTCGAGTAATAAAGGAATAAATCAATAGATGTGCTATATAGTTTTTATTTTAGTATTATACAGTCATTCATTATGATCATTGGCCAAATATTGTTAACGCAACGTGGATATTTTACTTCCCGCATATCCGGTTGTTTTGTTGGTGCCCCTGGCGGGAGGACGGTGGAGCGCGGAGGGCACGGTCTCAACGGCTTTCGGCGGCGCACGGGCTGCGACACGCAAATCACTCCGCGACCGAACGACGATCGGCACGCGCGCATATCAAATATTTTAGTCTCCAATATTGTACTGCTTACCTTTACCGGCAAAATATATTGTGATTATACAGTCCACACAATTGTTCCCTTTACATCGAAGAAGAATCCTCAACATTTTGGTCTGATCAGCGCTGATGCCGGCAATGACGCCGCGTCTGTAGCGGGCTCAACAGACAAAAACACAGGTGCATCGTTACGTCAAAATTTTGTTCGCTTACCTAAAATAGATTTACCCCAGTTCGATGGTAGTTATCAGTGTTGGCTTGAGTATAAGGACATATATATTTCTTTAATTCACAATAGCAGTAATATCGATGACATTGGTAAATTTCACTACCTTCGTGCATCGCTCAAGGGAGATGCTAAACAAATAATAAAAAATATTGGTTTTAAGGCTGATCATTACAAGATGGCGTGGAATTTACTATGTGAACGGTACGACAATAGCAGGCTTTTGATAAATAACCATGTGCAGGTCCTATTCAATGTTCCCGCAGTGTGTCAAGAATCGTGTCTAGATTTGCGGCAATTTGTGGACACAATCAATAAAAATATTCGAGCACTTAAAACATTGAATGAACCCACTGAATATTGGGATATAATCTTACTGTACATGTTGACTAACAAAGTAGATAAAGTCACTAACAGAGACTGGCAGGAGTATTGTAATAGTTTATCTAAAAATCCTAATTTGTCACAATTTTGTTCATTTGTTAGCAAGCGGGCTGATTTTTTGGAGACGGTTGAACGTACTGAACAATCAAACAAAAATGTAGATAGTAGTACTAACAGCTATATAGTAGATACACAAATTTCCAATAAAAGCGACAATTTAAACAATAATAAACACAAAGGAATTACAATAAATTACAGTAAATGTCCTATGTGCAAAAAAGACCACTTTATGTTTGTTTGCGAAGATTTTCGTAAGTTAACAGTAGAAAATCGTTTGTTAAAGGTAAAGGAGCTTAAGTTATGTTTTAATTGTTTACGTCCTGGCCATTCTAGTAAACAGTGTAAATTGTCGCATTGTAAATACTGTAAACGTAGGCATAATACCCTTATACATGTAGATCAACCTAACTCAAGCAACTTCCAAGACCCTATGCCTAGTATTGCTTTACCTAGCTTACCTACTGACGTTGTTGGAGGTGCACAATTTCAAAACAGCACGTCTGAAAACGTCGCCTTGTCGGGTGACACTACAGAAAACTCTACCCGTTCTATTTTGCTCTCCGCAGCTCTGGTGACAGTGGTCAACAGCCGAGGTGAGAAGCTCGACGCCAGGATTCTGCTGGATAACGGTAGCACAGCCAATTTTATTACTGAAACACTGTGTCACAAGCTAAGGTTGTCCAGATGTAATGCTAACTCCACTATATCAGGTATAAACAATCAGATGTCTAATAGCACACAGTCTTGTATGTTTACAATTCAGTCCCGTAATGGTGCCTATAAGGAGAATATCAGTTGTATTATACTGCCTGAGATAACTAGGAAATTGCCGTCATGTATGGTGGACATTAGCAACATCAACATTCCAACAGATATTCAACTGGCTGACCCCTCATTCCACATTCCGTCAGTTATTGATATTCTTGTCGGCGCTGAAGTCTTTTGGAATATGTTAGTTACCTCATCGATCAACTTAGGTAAGAATAAACCCAATCTTCACGCCACAAGATTCGGGTGGATAGTGTCGGGCCCAGTCCCAGTTGTTTCGTCATCTAAAAAACAATCATACTATTGCAATGTGTCGATGGATGAATTAAGCAGTAATATAAACAGGTTTTGGGAACTAGATTCTGTGTCATCAATACATTCTATGTCTCGAGAAGAACGCGCATGTGAAGAAAGCTTTCGTCAAAACACTATTCGTGATGAACAGGGTCGTTTTGTTGTAACAATTCCATTAAAAAACAATCCTAACGTTTTAGGTGAGTCATATGAAATGGCTAAGCGTCGATTTTTGTCTCTGGAGCGCCGTTTCCTGCGTGATCCCAGTTTCAAAGAAAAATATGTTGCCTTCATGGAGGAGTACGAGCGTCTTGGTCACATGACAGAAAATCAAACGTCTATGAAGCCTCACACAGGTGATAATGTTGAGTATTTCTTGCCTCACCATGGGGTTATAAAGGAGTCTAGCTCAACGCCACTTTGGACGGTCTTCGATGCCTCAGCGGCTACCTCGTCTGGAATATCGTTCAATGATATTCAGATGGTAGGTCCAACTGTCCAGGAGGATCTATTTTCAATTTTGTTACGATTTCGGCAACACAAATATGTCGTTTCAGGTGATATAACAACGATGTATCGTGCTGTTACTGTCACATCGTCACAACGTGATCTACAGCAAATTATATTCAGGACTGATCCCAATTACCATTTTACAATTACCACTGAAAACGTACAGGCTCAATACTTTAAGTTATGGGGAAGCAGCCGCACCATATTTGGCGACAAAATGTTTGGTTAGTTTGGCTAAAGTTGCTACTAGTAAAAACGTCAGGTCTTCAATTGAACGCGATTTCTTCGTTGACGATTATCTTGCTGGTGGAAATTTAGTATCCGACGTCGTAGAGATTGTCAAAGAGGTAATTTCTGTTTTGTCATCAGCTAATTTTCATTTAAGAAAATGGAAGTCTAATAATTCGTCAATTTTAAACCAAATTACAAATTCTTCAGAGGTTTCGGGTTGCCTAAACTTAGCTGAGGATAGGAATCTGGCATCGAAAACTTTAGGCTTACTTTGGATGTGTGAAGCAGATTATTTATCATTTTCTATTCACATTGATGCAGGTAAACAGGTTACTAAACGTCAAGTGTTATCAGTCATCAGTCAAATATATGATCCATTAGGTTTGGTAGGTCCATGTGTAGTTGAGGCAAAAATTCTAATGCAGCAATTATGGTTAGCCAAGTGTGATTGGGATGAGCAGGTCCCAGAGTCCATTTGTAATAGCTGGTACGATAATATTTTCTTGAGTTTACGCGAATGTTACACATTGAAATTAAACTACAGTTTACGGATTTTATCGCGTTATATTACTTTCACTGGTTATTTGTTATTACATTTAAACCGAAAGATCTAGAAAATACATTTTTTATTACTAGCCGACGTTTCGAATTCTTTACAGGATTCATGTTCACGGCAGACTGAGGTGATATTTGTCTTCATCTTGAATTTTAAATTTGAATTTTAATTTCAAAGCTGGTACGATTTTATAAACACTCTTCCAAGTTTAAATAATTTAAAAATTCCCCGATGGGTTGTGTGTGACAATGCTATATTGCATGAGATTCATGTTTTTACAGATGCATCAGAGAAAGCGTTTGGCTGTTGTGTGTATCTCCGATCAGTAAACAGGCAAGGGGTAGTTCAGGTACAACTTTATGCGTCTAAAAATCGTGTAGCATCAATAAAGCCCACCACCATTCCTCGTCTGGAGCTTTGTGGGGCGTTGCTAGGGGCGAGACTGTGTGCTAAAGTACTGAGTTCGATAACTCTGTCCATTACCAAATGCCAATTTTGGTGTGACTCAACAATTGTGTTGGGTTGGTTGTCAATGTCACCGACTCAATTAAAACCTTTCGTGCGTGATCGTGTCAATGAGATTCAGGAGAACACAGCAGGGCACACGTGGAGTTACGTTCCGTCTAAGGACAATCCGGCGGATCTTGTTTCTAGAGGGCTGAAGGCTGACCTTATCAGCAAGTGTTCTTTATGGTGGTCAGGGCCTCACTTTTTGTTAAATCATGAAAAAGACTGGCCAGTCATGCCTAATAGAAGTGTGATACAAGATCTACCAGAAGTCATTACATCAAACTTCACTGATCACTCGTTTCTCACACATTCACAAAATCATGTACTTTCGTCTCTCACAAATAAATCAATCATTCATTCATTAATTCATAAACATTCAAACTTAAATCGTTTACAAAGAACAGTGGCATATATACATAGATTCATACACAATTCAAAGAATCCTAATTCTAAAGTAACAGGTCCTCTTTCTATTAAAGAAATTAAAGATGCCTTATCTATATTGATACGTGCAGCTCAAACTGAAATGTTTGCAGATGAGTACGCGATACTTCGATCAGGGAAGTCATTGCCGCGCAGGAATAGACTTATTTCTTTAACCCCTTTTTTAGATAATGATAACATTATTCGTGTAGGTGGCAGGCTGGACAACTCACCATATGAATACGAGGTTAAGCATCCAGTTTTGCTATGCGGCAAGCACCACTTTACAAAATTGATATTTCAAATGCAACATAGAATCTTACTTCATGCTGGCCCTCAGTTATTGTTAGGAAATGTACGTCAAACATATTGGCCTCTTGGCGGTAGAAATCTATCTAAGTCGGTAGTAAGAAAATGCATAGAATGTTTTAGGTATAAGGCTCAAAATGTGCAACCAGTTATGGGGCAGTTGCCCTCTAAAAGAACTCACTTGGAGTTCCCATTCATAAATTGTAGTGTCGATTATGCCGGGCCAATATTTATAGCAGATCGAAAGGGGCGAGGGTGCAAACTTTTAAAGGCGTATATATGCATCTTTGTTTGCCTAGCAGTCAAGGCTGTCCATATCGAGCTCGTTACAGATCTCACTAAAGAGGGCTATATGGCAGCTTTAAAACGTTTTGTTGCTCGTCGAGGCAAACCCAAGAGCATCTTATTTTTACAAACCAAACTTTTTTTTTTACAAATTTTGTCGGCACTTGTAATGAATTACATAAGTTTTTACAAGAATCTAATATTAATTACGAAGTTTCACAGGAAGGCATTGAATTTAATTTCGCCCCACCATACTCACCACATTTCAACGGCATTGCCGAGGCTGCCGTTTGCTCCACAAAACATCACTTGAAAAGGTTACTAGGACTAACACACTTCACATACGAAGAACTGATCACATGCTTAAGTCAAATTGAAGCTGTACTTAATTCGGGTCCTATAACCCCACTTTCCTCTGATCCATTAGACTTCACTGCTCTCACTCCTTCCCATTACTTAATTGGACGATCGCTTATGGCTGTTCCGCATCCACAGGTGACTGAAACCAGCATCGGTCGCTTGGAGCGCTACCACAGAGTGGAGCACATACCGACCGAACGACGATCGGCACGCGCGCATATCAAATATTTTAGTCTCCAATATTGTACTGCTTACCTTTACCGGCGAAATATATTGTTATTATACAATCCACACAATTGTTTCCTTTACATCGAAGAAGAATCCTCAACAGTAGGTACTACTCGCTTCAGAGTTATACAAACTTATTATGAGCATGTACATGCATACATATAATACTATGAAAAACTAAAGTATCGGCTACCCAATCGTCCCTTAACCAACTTAGACATTTTGAAATATGGAAATAGTATTCCCTTTTTTCGAGGCGTCTTTATGAGAGATGAGCTCCCACGGAAACCTTTTAAAAAATAATGTGGAATTATTAATTTAGATAATTCTAAAAATCCTGGTTCTCATTGGGTAGCCTATGTAAAATATAATGATTATATAGAATATTTTGATAGTTATGGTAATCTTAAACCCTCAAAAGAATTTATAAGATACTTAGGTTCTAATATAAGCTATAATTATGAAAATATACAACGTGATCACCCTTTTAATTGCGGACATCTTTGCTTAAACTTTTTGAAGAATTTTTGGGGTGGGTGCAAGATAAAATAAACAAGATACTTAAGCATTGTTCAGTATGTAAGCATGTCTATAACGGTAACTATCTCCGGAAATAAATCAGAATTGACTTCATACTTTCAACCACCTTTGAGTTCATCTGGTCAATATGAGTGTGGTTTACTATACTTTTCTGTATTAAACTCAGTACATCATTTTCGTGATAATATTCTACCTGTTATTAGAATTGAATGTGATTTAGTGTGCGGTTCTTACTCCAACGGATTACCAGTTCATGTAATTCACGAATTTATACCTAATACTGCTGCAGCTAATTGGTGCATAGAATCACCACAAAACGTTATTTATTTTCCTGTAAACAAAACATTAATTACATCTATATCTATTAAGATTGTTGATCAGTCCGGTCAGTGCATTGACTTTGGAAAAGAACAAATTGAACTACGCCTTCATTTAAAAAAGACAAAATGATCTTGTATTATAAAAACCCTGCAGTTAATATAAAACGCCTTACTTCTTCTAAAGCATTTAAGGTGCAAAGACGTAGCAATCAAGTGAAGAAATTGACGAAACCGAATAAAGATTTTCTTAAAGCCCTAGGATTCCAAATATGAATATACTACAGGTTGCTGAGTTACCACACTTTGATACTTCGATTGAAAGTTACGAAGTCCATTCTTACAATCCCTACAATAACAGTTTTAGAGAAAATGATGAAATCAGAATTCCCGTACACCAACAAGACGTATATGTGCTGCCATCAGCCAGCTCAATTTACATCGAAGGTGAAGCAAAACTCATCGGAAAAGATGGGAATCCGATCAAAAAACCTGTTACGTTCACTAATAATCCTGTTATGTTTTTGTTTTAAGACATCAGATACGAAATAAACGGAATTGAAATAGATCGTATGAAAAATTCTGGCATAACTTCAACAATAAAGTCATATATTTCATTAAACGAAGCAGAAAATAAAGTAGCTGCATTATGGGGTTGGAATTTGGCCGGATTTAAAAGCGATGGTCATTATAGTGCAGTAATACCGTTAAATAAAATTTTCGGTTTTGCTGAGGATTATAATAAAATTATAATTAATTGTAAACATGAACTAATAATGAATAGAAGCAATTCAAATTTAAACAGTGTCATACTTAGTGATGATATTACTCATTTTAAAAGAGATATTCAAAGAGTGCAATGGCGGGTGCCACATATAAAAGTCTCAGATCGGGAACGACTAACACTATTGAAATATTTGGAAAAAGATAAATCTACTCAAATGGCATTTAGAAATTGGGATTTGTATGAATATCATATACTCCCCAAATCTACAAAGCATTCTTGGTCAGTTAAAACGGCTTCACAGTTAGAAAAACCAAGATATGTAATTTTCTGCTTACAAACTAATAAAAAAAGTAATAAATCAAAAGACAGTTCCCTATTTGATTACTGTGACGTAACAAACGTAACGCTATTTTGGAATTCTCAATATTACCCCTACGAACCGTTAGGCTTAAAGTTTTTTTAAAAATAAGTACAGTATATTATACGAAATGTATGTGAAATTTCGTCAGTCGTATTACAACAGCCCAGTCGATCCCTTACTTGATCTGAAAGATTTTAAGGAAAAAGCTCCACTTTTTATCATTGATTGCTCGAGGCAAAATGATTGTCTAAAAACGGGGCCGGTAGACGTAAGGCTGGAATTTGAATGTTCAACATTAATACCAGATAATACAACTGCATATTGTTTAATTATAAACGATCGACTTGTGGAATACAAACCGTTTAGTAATATTGTGCGCAGGCTGTCATGATTGCCATTGTAGATGTTCAAAGTTTCAAAACAGAAGCAAACGAATTTATAATAAAAGAAATTGCGATATTATGCGATAAAAAATACAAGTATTTCTAATAAAGGCTCCATTCCCATTCTACGATTTGACTAAACAAGAACGACGACAAGTAAGCTGGATTGAACGCAATAGAAAGATATACTGGAATGAAGGAATTGTGCCTTACTCCAATTATCAGAATTTGATTATAAATATTTTAAGAGATAAATGTATTTTTACCAAAGGTGCTGAAAAAGTGTTGTGGTTAAAAAGTATTGTAAATAATAATAATGTTAATAACTTAGAAGATAAAGGTTGTCCTAGTTTATTAAACTTGTATAAACAGTCTCATGATCTGTATAGTTGTATTTATCATGATTCAACATGTGCTTTAAAAAACGTTCTCTGTTTAGATAAATGGTGTAAAACTAAAACATTATAAATACAATTTGGTAGCAATAAATTTTTGAAATAAATATTATCTTGTTTTATTTATTGGTGAAGTTATAGTAAATGACCCTATTCTACAGAAGGACATCATGGTTCAATTTTGAATCTGAGTATCGAGTAGGTAATGAAAAATGAAAATTGACTAAAATGATTGAATTGATAAATTAAAATAGTGTTAAATTCAAGTGTGGAATTGGGGTTTCTGGATCATAGATCCAGAAACCCCAATTCCACACTTGAATTCCAATTCTACACTACTCGCATGTATTTCGATACCAATTTAGTCTGCTGTCTTCGCTGTTGTAACCAACAAGAAACAAATTAGATGACTGTAAAACATTCTGTCGCTACAGACGTTTTGGCTACGATACCAACTTCATTACATTCGTCAGCTAGTATCGGAAATAAGTCAAAGCTTGATAACATCGTTCGTACAGATCCAATCTTTGTCGGATTGTAATACGTGCTGGCCACCGATAGACGTCGTAAAGTAGGGTGGCTAGACCTAATCTTGACCACCAAAATATGTAGCTATTTAATTTTTACTTGATAGAAACAGTCATATAAAGAGCGTGCACTAAATATTCTCGTCAGTTCAAAAATAGAAAAACAATTCTATAAAAAAACTAAAATAAATTTTCTGGTTGATAAATAATTTTGCAGTTCTATAAGTTACTCACCACACATTCATAATATATGTCTTTTGTGAATAAAATTTTATGAAATAATAATTAAATCCTTAGTGTATACTGTAACCTTTGGTTGTGCGTCGTAGTTCCACCACTGATTTTTAGATGTCGTTAGTTGTATCTTCGCCATAACTATGTAGTTACCGTGAAAAGCTG
Organism: Euclidia mi; assembly: GCA_944739405.2. Lineage (NCBI taxonomy): Eukaryota > Metazoa > Arthropoda > Insecta > Lepidoptera > Erebidae > Euclidia > Euclidia mi. The sequence continues at coordinate 30,423,658 of OX123192.2, forward strand.
AATGCAGTTCCTATTAATAAAGATTTCACGTAGTTGTAGTACCAACGTAGATGTTCAGACCAGTAACTAAACTCATAAACCATGGAAACATTGAGGACATATAAATGCGACGTATTTTGTTATAAAATTATGAGATAGTAGTACTGTAAAACATATAAGTTTATAAACGTGAATGTTTCCCAAGTAGAGTTATATTCTAATAAAACTATACTAGCAGGTACTAGTTTTATAGCAAGATAATGACCATAATTTCGCAAAATTACCCCACGAGTATCCTCAGATAAACAGTTATGTGCATTCATTTACTATGAGCGATCGTGCCGAGGTTAGTGTAAAATTTTATCTCCCTTGTTCACTCACAAACCTGGACTCTAACGGTTGTCACATTATTTTATTGTATTGTTACAGCTCAATAATTTTATTGTATATACGCGGACCAATATTAGAATGGTTCATGAATGAATAGTGTTCGTATTTCAAACGGTTATTATTTTCCACTATTGGTTAATTGTCATTAATAACAATGACACAAAAAGCTTAAATAAAACGACATGAAATTAAACAAAACAAACAGAAAGAATATTGATCACACTGGATATTTTATTAATAAAAATATTATTCATATACATGTTTACATTTCAAGTGACTTGACTCTGTGGGTGATTCGATAATGTCGTCAGAACCATATAAGAAATACAATTGTCAAATTATGCGTTCATATTGAGCGATTATCTTAACTGGCTACCAGCAGCAGTAATCATTATAATTATTATCCCATCTGACAATATATAGTGCGTCATCCAGTTAAAGGACTGGAGACCCGATTAGTTAATGGGATCGTGCCTATTTTGCCAGCATTCTACGGAAGCGTGAAGTCGAGGGAAATAACTGAATTCAATCCATCAATCCTTAAAAACATTGATGATATACAGTTATTTATTTATTATACGTTAATTTTATAAACTATAAAAATAGCATTCATAATGGTAAACAACTGGATGGTTCACCCTACAAGATTTTGATTATGAATACCAAACTGATCGAATCTCGGACAACGCTTTGTTTAATTCTAGATATTGGCATGCATTTTCCTTGTTGGCTAGATCATAACACGGTTGAGTAGGTTATCTGTAACCCAGAAAATGCTAGAGGTAAAATAAAGCTTTATAATATCCGAAGAATTCAAAAATGCAGAGCAGTAGTTTATATTTACTCATATAAAGTAAAAATCAGAATCGTTTATTCATTTAGGCCACAAAGTGACGCTTATGAACGTCAAATATGGAATTATTGTATGTTGGTAATAAATATATATAGAATTATTGTATATTCATTATAAGCCTAACATGTCTGTCAAGAAGATCTTTGACCGTCGTTATGGTTAGTCAGTATCCTGGAATGTAGTGTTACAACTCTAAGTCATGAAATAATGACATGAAATTATTTGCTGATGATAGTACGATTTTATTTACCAATAATAATACAACTAATTTAGAACTTGACATTAATCAATCCTTAGTAAAAATCATAGACTGGCTTAAAAGCAACAATTTAACTATTAATATAGATAAAACCAAAATAATGAATTTTAAAATACGTACGCATCGCACGGGACCTTTAAAAATACAATATCTAGATAACGATATAAAGGAAACTGATGTAACAAAATTTTTAGGATTACATATTGACAGTAAAATTAACTGGAAGTCACATGTGGACTCTGTGTGTAAAAAACTTAATCAATTTTCGTATGCTCTCAATAGATTAAGTAAAATAGCAAATCAGCAAACCTTATTAACAGCATACCATGGCTACGTCGGGTCAAACCTTAGATATGGCGTGATATTTTGGGGAAATAGTACAGACAAGGGCCGTGTGTTTATAGCACAGAAACGTTGCATAAGAGCTATGTTCAATCTGCATCAAACCGACTCCTGTGTAACATATTTCAAAACTCTCAACATCCTAACTTTGCCATGCTTATATATCCTGGAAGTAGCATTATTTGTGAAAAATAATCCTAAGCTGTTTAGTTATAACACACGCATAAGACATCAAGATAAGTTGCAAATAGTTCCTAGTAAGACACATTTAATGCACGAAAGTATCTTCTGTACAGCATCACGTGTATTTAATAATATTCCAAAGCAAATCAGAATAGTCACAGAAATATCTACATTTAAAAAACAACTACAGGAATTGTTAGTAAGCAAGTGTTATTACTCGATAAATGACTACTTAACTGATAAATCATTGATCCATTACAGTATACCTCAATCATCATGATGTGTTCAGTAAGAAATTTCGACAAAGTAATTAACTACTGCCTGTGATTATTGTGACATTGTATTGACATTTTTCTGCTTATTTAATTAATTACATATTATATTCCTTTGTATTACTATTGTATGCCCAACAGGCGGGACATAGCTGAGCAAAATTATCATTATAACATCTGTATTATGTACCTACCTATGATCCACAATAAAGATATTATTATTATTATTACCTTTTTAAGTTGCAATAATCAGACAGCTGTTGGAAAAGTATGTCCTGTCTTATATGGAGAGAATAGAAAGCGGAATCCTGGCTAAAAAGCGAAATACTAGATGGCAACCATTTCAAAAATTTACTAAATTTACTAATTAACCAAATCAAAAATAATTGCCGTCCGTTATAGTTCTGTAACTATTAACATAATACATACATACATACATACATAGACTCACGCCTGTTTCTCGGAGGGGAAGGCAGAGACTACGGAACGCCATTTCTAAAGATCCTGACATATCTCTCTTACTTCACTCCCATCAAAGTCATCGTGCAATGTAAGTATTTTGTTTACGTCACATTCTCTATAAAGCCTTTATTGCTAATTCACAAAAAACCGATAGTAACATTTTATATAATGGATTGCAGGTCAATAAAATGTGCTAGTGCGTCAGCTAACGTAACGTTGTTTGTGTAAACAGAGTTCGCAACGTATCAAGATACAAACAGTTCTCCCGTATATATTCTGTTTTAATCCCACTGGAGATCAGTTTGAGAAACTTATTCCACGTTACGTAGATTGATTGCAAAACAGTAAAGTTTTTTATAAAGATTTGCTTTTTTTGCTCTGTTGCTTGGATAGTATATGTCAGCGCCTAAGCACCCTCGTCAGGACATCCCCAGAGGATCCATAAATGAAACTAGTTAAATGCACTGATAACTGCAATATATTCTCGAAATGAACCTCACGATACAAAGATCAGGGAAAGAATGTCATGTCCGCCCGCCGCCGCATCAACTTAACATACTAGGTATCGAACCGTTCCTTTTAATTACCTACAATATTTAAATAATCATATTTCTTTCACTTTCAATTAATCTTTATAATTAAGAATCAATATAGAATTTCAGTTACCTTAGCTAAGGCGTCGAAATACTTCTTAATAAATTTAATTAGTTATAAAATTACCAAAATATATTGGCGGGCGAGAAAGCTAACAAAACTACATATTTAAAGACGATATAAACCAATACTGCATTAAGAAATGTATGTAAATACAGAAATGTAACACAATTTATATAATACTAGAGGACGCCAGCAGCTACGCCTGCATTTTTTTTAAATTTACCCGTTTTGGCCGACCCCGTGGGAATTTCGGGTAATCCCTTCTTAGTGCACCCCTACGATCCCCAAGGAACATACATGCCCAGCTTCCTTCGCCGAATAGTTTCGGCTGTAGTGTGTCTGTCAATCAGTCAGTAACGCTAGGATTTTATATATTAAGATTAATTACCAACAAATGCAATTAATATTTTACTGGTTATTTAGTTAAAATTACATTAAAATAATATTAACTTCCGGGTTTAGTTATCATTTACTCTTCACTACATTTATGCTTCTACAATATAACAATTAGCTACTCTCTCCACATCGAATAGATGGCTGCTCAATCTCAGTGCACCCATATATACCTAACTATAGAGACATATAACTAGCTCATTTTAGGTTACAAATTCATATACCTATTAACCCATTCGCTGTCCAGCAAGAGACAATTGTTATGAATCACTTATGATACAGGGGACAGAGTTTTTTTTTCTACCACATTCACACAACACCATGTAGTCCCAAACTAAGCAGAGATTGTACTATGGGTACTAGACAATGGATAAACATACATATACAGGGTGTAAAAAGACCCTTAACGAAAACTGAAATCCCATGTCAGAGTTTTTTTTTCTACCACATTCACACAACACCATGTAGTCCCAAACTAAGCAGAGATTGTACTATGGGTACTAGACAATGGATAAACATACATATACAGGGTGTAAAAAGACCCTTAACGAAAACTGAAATCCCATGTTGTAGCAATCACTACGAACATTTTTACTTCGGCACCATACCTGGGAAATTACTGGTTCAGAAGATATTGAGGTTCAAAGTTAGTATGGAACTTCTCTAATTAGGTAGAAAATCGATGCATTTACCCCGCCAACATGTTCTTTAGATGGCCTATACCCCCGTGGATAAGTAGGTTTAAAAAATGTGAAAACTTAAAATAAAATTCGTTTCCCAGGTATTATTTTTGGTTAGAATGACTTGGCATGATGTCCACAACGAGTAGACGTCGGCTTGGTGATGGGTCTTGTGACACCCTGTATACTTGTTGCTTTTTTGTAAATACAAGACAAACATCCATGTTGACGCACACAAATGTTTGACTTGAGCGGGAATCGAATCCGCGACCATCGGCGTGGCAGTCGCTTACACTCCCGCTGCGCCAACCGGTCGTAGAGTAACTGTTAAGTAAGTGATAAGAGAAAATTTTGTAAATGATACACCTCTGCTCTCTAATTAGCAAACGTGTTAGTATTTATGTAAAATCAGTGTCATCTTATGTATAACATCGGGACTACGAAGAAACTGATAGACCAAAAGACGCGTAATAAATGCAATATTATACATTTAGTGAAAGTTGATGTCAGGCACGATCAATCAAACTGATCAAAAGATTATTCTTCTGGCATTTCAAAATACTTTGCAAATCTTTGTTGAAACGTAGCAACGCTTAAAACCTTAGCTCGTTTTAAAAAACTTTGGCGATTCCGTTCAAAAATAAGACGCAAAAATAAAAATAAAAACCAACACAAAAAATCCAAATGAACCCAACCGAGGTAAAACAAACTAGCAGACGTGATTTTCTACGAAACTTTCCAACGTTACCATTAAAAAATAATCACAGTGTTCACGGCTGTCCTCTGAGGGTTACATTATTAGCTTGCAAGGTAATGCAACTATTATGTGCCATCGTACGACTGTCTCGGAGGACCAACGCCACATACTCTTCGATGCATTAAACTTCAGCGTAGTAGGTATTGTACTGAAACTGGAGGATGTATACGCATGTTTTGAAGTAGTTATAGCATGGCTGCAATGAAGTAGCAAGAAGTGGGTTACGGGTGCGCTTTGTTTCGGGCAATGAATACAGATTTACATAGAAGCGCAGTTCTTAAGGATTTCGTGTGCCGATTTCAAGTGGAGACTGTCTCCAGTTTAGTTCGTAGTTGGCGCCGTTGGCAGTGCTGGCATCGTTCTCCGTCTCTCTTGCTCTCGTAGTTAAGATAGACAGGAGGAACGTTCGTCTCTCTTGCTCTCGTAGAGACAGCTATCACAGCGTGACAGCTGTCTCTATGTAAATATCTGAGCAGTTTGCTCGGGTGTCACGCCAAATAGGAGGCAATGTTAAGATTCAATTTTAGAAACTCATTTTTTGAGTTTTCTTTTGTTTCTTCCTCAAGTTGAGTCACCGGGTTACACTCTTTTTTGGAGTGACACTCGGTGACTGAAAGCCAAGAATAAATTTTAGAACTTGTTTTTTCAAACGTTAACCTGTATGCATGCAGTGGCATGCTAAGTAATGCAATGGACCTGCAATTTTCAATTCGTAAAAGTATAAAGGTTAATAAGGAGCATAAAGGCTTTGTGATAATTAAATATTTAATCTACTTACTATTTAATACTTATCAGCGTACTTAGTACGCTGAATTGCATAAGTATATAAGTTTTACTCACAAGTTCAAAAACCTTTTGAAATCATCGTAATATGATTTTCATCAATTTCAGCTTTAAAAAGAGATCTAAACTATCACAGTTATATCGCAGCATATACCGTCGGCAGGCTTGAGTTCCGTGATCCTCAAGTCCAGAGCCTAAGTCTAAAATATCCGCCTTCCCTCCGTCTTTGATGTGCAGCAGTGTGTAAATATGTGCGATGCGTCTGAATGAGTTAATCGTGCATGTGTCTTCGATACACATGCTCAGCTATAGGATTTTATTGAGCAGTTACTTAATATTACAATACTTTGATTGACAAGATAAACTGTAATTTGTTTGGATTGAAGATTGAAGTTTAAATGTTATCCTCCCATTCTACAAATAAGAATCCCTACTAATATTATAAATACGAAAGTGTGTATGTATGTATGTATGTTCCGTTTTCACGCTAAAACGGCTGAACCGATTTGGTTGTTTGATATAGAGATATACTGGACCTTGGAGACGGACATAGGCTACCATAAGATGCAAAAATCAAACAGGGAGGGATTGTAGGGAGGCTAGAAGTTTGTTCGGCACAAATTTACCTCTTGGAAGTAAGAACGCATGCGCTATAATAATTGAGTGCGCATGTGCGTATATCTGTCAGTACTGACACATCAGACATAATGTCATATTGTGCACGGTGATTACATTGTTCGCGTATATAAACTAATAATTATATACTACGCTTAAACGGCTGAAATGATTTTCTCTACTAATATTATAAATGCGAAAGTGTTTATAGATATATTATTGGACATGTATTGGAATATGGCTTTGGCAATTGACTGTATGCAAGGCGATGTTATTATGTACCTTTCGGTAGATATAATGGTAGAATAGTAAGTATAACTGACCGAGCTACTTTGTACCCTATAGAGTTTCTGAAGTCATTAGAATAATCAGGAGTGTCTTCACACAACTTGAGACTGAAAGTTGGTGAATTTAACGCGCACGAAGCCGCGGGCAAAAGCAAGCGAGAATATATTGAATTTAAAATTAAATGTTCACCATTTTTACGGTGTTTATCTAGCTATCTTTGATATTAAGTTATTCATGTTATGAATTCAGTTCACAAATCATTATCACCATTCTAGTGTCACACACACTACTGGTAACATGAAACCGAGGTCCAGTGATAGGATATTATCATGTCTATAGAGCGAGTGCCACTTGACCTCTGAACCCCGAAGGGGAGGCTATATTTTACGCTTAAGACCAGTTTCAGCATATTGTTTTACGAGTTGTCGAACAGCGATAGCCGAGTGAAGAGACTGACAGACTGCTATGCAGAGGGTCTCGGGTTCGAGCACACGGCACGCACCAATGACTTTACGTAGTTAAGTGCGTATTAGATTGTTAATGATCGCTTGCTTATCGGTGAAGGAAAACATAGTGAGGTAACCTGCTTGTCCGAGAGTTCTCCATAATGTTTTCGAAAGACATTTGAAGTCTGCCAACCCGCACTTGGCCAGCGTGGTGGCCTAAGGCCTTAACATTCCTATAGTGAGAAGAGGCCCGCGCCCAGCAGTGGGACAGGGGACATAATAATAATAATAATAATAATATTCTACCACATTCACACAACACCATCTAGTCCCAAACTAAGCAGAGCTTGTACTATGGGTACAAGATAATGGATAAACATACATATATACTTATTTCTTTTGTAAATACATACATATTATACATAGAAACACCCAGACCAAGACAAACATCCATGTTCATGCACACAAATATTTGACTTGAGCGGGAATCGAACCCGCGACCTTCGGCGTAGCAGTCGCTTACACTCCCACTGCGCCAACCGGTCGTCATAATGGAGATGATATTTTACGAATAGTGATTCCTCTGGACGACTACCAAAGATCTCTATAAGAGCCAGACCCCGACCTTCTGTAGATAATATTTTTACCCCCTAAGATGGGATAACTACGTGGGTAAAAATATTGCTTAAAAATCTTAATATATAAAATCCTTGCGTTACTGACTGACTGACAGACACGCTACAGCCGAAACTATTCGTCGCAGGAAGCTGAAATTTGGCATGTATGTTCTTGGGGACCGTAGGGGTGCACTAAGAAGGGATTTCCCAAAATTCCCACGGGATCGTCCAAAACGGGTAAATAAAAAAAAAATTGCGGGCGTACCTGCTGGCGTCCTCTAGTAACAATATATCTTGTCTGGTTGGTCTCTATTGATCGCTCTGTATTTTACCCGTCTAACGTGACCTATTTGACTTACCTGTCGCATTATTAATCTTACTACTAATGGCGCGTAAACTAAAAATAAACTGGCTGTGATACCGAGAAAGTAACACATGTAACTAATGACATTAGTTTTACTTAAAGGTGACTTTACTTTCTAGAAAAAGGTACAGCTTTGATCCTAGCTACTACTTCTTTTATATTACCAATAAATTAAATTTTACGGTCGATGAATTTGTTTGAATAGTACTTTTTATTGCCACTTGAAATATGATTGACCAATTTTAATCTCAGTACCTGAGTACACTTGGTCTCTGTCATAAGCTCACACATTTTATTGGAGACGTAAAATGTTCGAGATGTTTATTTCAGAATTATATCCGAAAATTACTTTTTACTGTTTCTACGGGATATATACCACGTACCTTTGTTTTGAGTAACCGATATTTCGGCACTGTTGCAAGCGCCATGTTCACGGATATACGTGAACATGGCGCTTGCAACAGTGCCGAAATATCGGTTACTCAAAACAAAGGTACGTGGTATATATCCCGTAGAAACAGTAAAAAGTAATTATAGTGACCACGATAGTCTAAATTCCTATATATTCGAAAAGTTTTATTTGCGAAGAGTTATATTGGCTATCTATAAAATCGTACATTTCGGCTTTGACTTTTATGAGACGTTATCCTTAAGTTTTTAAGTGGTAATTGTCTGAGTTTAAAATCGCTAGACAAGAGTCAAGTCTAATACTTACTCTTGAGCTTAAGTACCAGAAATGCCGAATGCTTTAAGTAGGTACAATATAGATTTGTTTACATATAACAAGACAATAGGATTCGATTCCTTTAATGACAAGTAAACTTTAGTTGTGTTAAGGTGATGGTTTTAATAAAGAGAATTTCATTTTTTTTGAAAATAAAATATTCGAATCTCCCACGTAATTAACCAATACCAACCCAATAAAAAGAAAACGTTGCTTCCTTCATAAATGTGCTATCCAATAGGAAAATAATTATTCAATTCGGACTAGCAGATCCTGAGACTAGCGCGTTCAACCAAACGAACAAACTCATCAGCTTAATTATATAAGTTTAAATAGAATAGATAAAAAGATGACAAAGATCGATGAACCGATTTCTAATTTAATTTTCTTACACAATGTCTTTAAATTAATCTTTATATAAATGGCCGAACACTCGAATTTTCTTCACACACCACAAATACAGTAGCAAAAACTCAACTCATCGCCAAAGCATGAAACCTTAATACTACACAGCAAACTGCATAGCAACACGACCACAAAGTTCAAGCGTTTCGTTAGCTCCAACAAACTTGTAAACAAAGCATTTAATTAATAGCTAAAATTACATTTTGTAGTTTGTTGTACGCCACGATTTGGTTGAAACGTTATACTGTCTCTACTACTTCGTAACTGGATCCTTGCACTATTAAATAATCATTTGCATCTGTGTTACACTGTGTTTGCAGTTGGAAAATTTCGATAAGAGATATGTAAATGTTATTTTGTGTTCTGTGTTGATTTGATGGTATTTTTAATAGTTGAACAAGATCGAGTTTTTAAATTTTGCCTAAGACATTTTCGGAAGTAAGATGTGTCAGTGGCTTTTTAATTTTGACTGGTGTTTGCGGTCTAGTCCAATTCGTAATAACTTGATAAATATAGTAGGTACTCGACACTCTGGGTAACATATCAAAATTAAATTATTATTAACCGTGGCGTTGGGCGACGAATAGCTTCCGAATTTCCTTTAGGGTCATTATATTGTTGTTTAGATTTTTCTCAGGTATATAGTTAACCAATCCCGCCGTGAGATCTCCACCTTGTCATGGTGGGGGAGCTCAGTAACCGTGGGTTTGAGGTACACCCACGGTGAAGCTAAGCGGGATCCCGAGAGGGGACGCTCCACGTGGGCTTGGACGAGGCCTGCGTAGGATGGGTCCCAAGGTGCGGGTGCGGGGGACAGTTCTGTCTGTCCCTCGCAGTCGGGTGCGGTCGCGGGAGGAGAGGCGTGTCGGTGTTGCGTTGCCGCGCACCCTATCTCCTGCGACCAAATGGGGAGCACCATCGTTGCGTCGCGGTGGGGTCGCAGAGGAAGAGGAGATGCGGTGTTGCGTTGCCGTCATTCCTATCCTTTGCGGCCGCTGGGTGTTTTGGCGGCGGAGCCCAACACCTTCATCCACCGCCAAGGGGGTTTCGTTCGGGGCCCGCCTGACCATCTGGCGGGCCAATACTCATTCTACATTTTTTGTAGTTGTCTTATTCACCTAAATAGTTACGCCGTTTACTGCCTCTGTGGTCCTGCGGTAGTGTTAGCGACTGCGGATCATGAGGTCTCGGGTTCAATTCCCGGGTCGAACAAAAAGTGATATTGGGTTTTTCAGATGAATTATCCAATAGAAGTTCGGAGTCAGGAAGTTGGCGGTGTTATACCCCCGTGCCTCGGAAAGCACGTAAAGCCGTTGGTCCTGCGCCCAATCTCTCTCCGGTCGTGTCGCATGTGGTGTCCCATCGGACTATGAGAGTGAGAGAATAGAGAGTGCACTTGTGTATGCGCACACACTTGTGCACTATAATATGTCCCGTGCAGTTGGCAAGTCTCATATATAGACAAGCCGCCGTGGCTGGAATCAGTCGAGAGGGCATCATCAGTTACGCAGTACTTCCTTTCCAGTTCTTAAATTTTCAAATATTTTACTTCCTTCGAATCAAGATTTTGCCCAGTCACAAAGAAAGACTGTATTTTATTTTTGGAAAACTTTACCCGATGTAAAATAACGAACTTTCTTGTTTCATAAAAGCAAAATGTTGCACACCAAAACAACTTCGCGTAGGTAAAAACATTTTACAAAACTTTAGAAAAACTATTGTTTACAACTGCCGTTTCTAATTTGGTGTCGAGCAAACAAGATGGATGTTGATATGGATCAATGTGAATGTGACGCGCCTTTTAAACGAGATTAAGTGTTTTTGCTGAATTATAAAAGTGAGGAGTAGGGACCGCAAGATGATGTTTAACTACTTTAAAAAGGCCTTTTCTTTATATGATATAGTATACTTTATTAATGAACGGAGCTAAGTAATAAAAGTGTATAGTAAATATTTTGGGTTAAGAAATCTGTATTAATATTAGTATTAACTGTCAATTTGACAGTTTCATCAAAGACAAATTAGCTTAAGGCCATTTAAAAAAAATTCGGGCAAGTGCGAGTCTGCCCCGCGCACCGAGGGTTCCGTACGCATTTTACCTTATTTGAGGTTGGTGCTAATTACGCTAGTCCTCTAAATCTGTATGAGCGCCCATACAACTTTGAGGACTATCTTAAATGGAGTCTACTATGTATGTATGGGGACACCCTTAAATTTTCCACTTTTTTATTTTTTGTAATTTTTCCTTTATTTGTGCTGTAAGACCCTGCTTTTGGCCAAATTTTGTGATTATATTTCAATGGGAACTACCATATAGGTTTTCGACCCAAAACCTATAGGGTACTTACGGTTGACCTAGAATTGTCAATATTGGTTAAAACCAAGGTCTTACAGCATAAGTAAAGAAAAAAATCCGAAAATTAAAAATAGTTGAAAATTAAGTTTAATTTTGGTACTTACAAGTTTTCGCAAAAATCTAATTTTGACCATATCTTTTTATCGGGTTGACCCACGACCCTGATTTTTATACGCCTAATAGGAACCATAAACCATATCAGTATCTGGTATAAATTTCAATTTGCTAGGTCCACCCGTTCCTGAGAAAATCGGTGGTGACACACGGACAGACAGACAGACAGACAGATGGACAAGAAAGTGATCTTGTAAGGGTTCCTTTTTTTACCTTGTGAGGTACGGAACCCTAAAAATGCCACGTGGATTTAGTTCAGTTCAGTTATATGTTAATATCCATACATTTCATAATTATTTACATTCGCCATTATATTTTGACGACCCGATGAAAAATAACATCAAACATATGGGGAGTCTTCGCCAACATAAAACACAGTCTGTTGTGTTCTATGTGCACACACTTATCAACAATTTGGTGCAACGCGTCTTTACTGTTACAGGTCTCATATATTATGCATTAATTAGCATAATATATGAGACCTGTAACAGTAGAGACGCATATTTATTCAGAAATATAGAATTTCAGTACTCGCTTTGTAATAGATTTACTTGTTTGGTAGTAGACAATTGTGTAGTAGTATTAAATATAATATATATAAACAGGTCAAGCGTATGCGACTGCAGATCGGAGGACCGGGGTCGGGCAAAAGTGTTACTAGGTTTTACCGAATTCTCAGTAGCAGCATTGATTCTGGTAAATTGGTGATGTGCCCGGTTACGGCAATAGGCTCGCCCTCTATTACGTGGGACCTAAAAATTCATGGCGAAATGTGGGTGTAGTGAGTGGGTGTGGGTGTAGACAAAAATGTTACATTAGTAATAATGTTACACTTTTGTCTACCCCTTCGGGGAAACAGGCCTGAATCTATAAAAAAAATCTCTTACGATTCGCGTAGGATAGAATGAGTCTGGGAAATGAGAAGTTTTGGGGAACAGAAGGCAGTACCTCTGGACAAGGCATGTATCGTAAACATGCTATGCTCAGAATGCCATGAAATGGTGCTTTTGTCCTTTTTTGTTTTCATATTGGGAAATCAAATTGCAGGGCATGATCCTCCTCCTATTGGCATGGGTAGAAGGGATGCTTGCTTAAGTATTCGAGGCGTCACCGCAGGGGTTTTAGTGGTTATCCACTCCGCGTCCAGTAGAAACGGAGCCATGAACATCACAGTTAGAATACGCGCAGAAGTTTTTGTCTCTGGAGCTCTGGAAACTGGAAGTTTGACCCTGTGCTGATGGGCTTTTATAGATATTTGTATTTTAAAATTTATTTTATTTCTGTAATATAAAATAATTATAATAATAATTGAAGAATAACACAGCTATGTGAATCTAAACTAAACTAGGCTAACCAAACAGCTGATGAACACGCTTACTTAAAATATATTATTAAATACTAATAATGATGACAATTTCAGCCCACCTAAAGTACTCAATCGATTTTAATGAGAATTCAATTAATTTGTTATGATGGCTGGTTAAATAGGAAAAACGTGCCCAATCAAGTTTTACATATTTTCAAAGTAATTATATTTAACACATTCCGTGATGACAAAAACATTATTTGAACGAAAAGGAACGCAATAGTAACTAAATGGACGTTGCAGGTTTATAATTGCGAGAGGAAATAGAAAACCTCATTAAAATGAATGCTACAATTTTCTATGTGGCTTTATTTGAAGACATGAAACATGCTAAGCGTATAAAATCTTGTGAAATAACATGCAAATATATTATATTATATATTTTTTCATAATTTTTATAATTAATATAAATAATAATATGTATTTACATTACTGACTGACAGAAAATGCACAGCCAAAACAATAGGGCACGAGAAGTTGAAATTTGGTATCCTTGGCGAACTTACCTTGCAACGGTGTCAGAATCACATAAGATGTTTAACCATGTAGCGGCTGCTGACGCTACAAATAATAGACAAGGCACGATATTGTGTAAGTGCGGCGCGGCAGTCATCTTCCCGCTCTTGTATATTTAGGTCATAGTTATGTAGTTTATTCATATCGTTATGTGGTACCACAGTAAAGTATATATTTTCTTCTTTTGGCATCTTTCTTTCTTCACCCAACACAACATAATTCTGATACCCCTACAACCTCAATGCTACTATATGTTTACAACATGAACACTATACTATACTTTAATCATCAATTGAACGCACTGGCTTTTTACCTACTATTTAGATAAACAATCAAAACTTATTCACAAGACAACCTCACTACTGCAGGTGTTATACCAAACAATGGTGAACAAAATCACAGTGTAAAACAAGCGTGGGTAGTTGAACATCAAAAACTTGAAACTCAATTAAAGCGATGAGCCGAGGTGTCCGAACTCTTAGTGCAGTACTCGAGCGGAACGACAAACGGCTTGCAATAGCGATTTAGAAGCAGAGACCATCTACGATTTTGATTTAATTATCGTGATACGCGTAGAATGTCAATACATGTTTTTTTATGCAATAGGTGGTGACCAAACACCTGATAGTAAACGAGAAGATTCATAAGGGCAAAAAGCAGAGGACTCATAAAGGCATTGCTGCCGTTTGAGAGGGGAAAAGGAATAGCAGGAGCAGCGGGATGAGGGAAAAGGAAAAGAGGATGGGAACACCGGCACTCAAAATATGTACCTAAGCAACATAATGCTTATGAGTGTTATACCATATTTATTATTAGTTGACTAGATTTCCATAGAAGTGTATTTGTTATACATTGTTCAGTTCCTTTAAGAAGACTAATTTTTTAATTGTTTTCGAGGTGACCAAATAATCAAATAATCATGCTTGTGAGTACCTTTCGAAGTCATCCCTTTTGTATCTTAACAACGCCGCTAGCTGCTTAATTCTTGATATAAAATATCAGGCTACAGCGCATTTTAGCACGCAAACGCAAAATTAAATGAAAATCAGGGATTACTTACTGTGGAGTTTAGAAAAAATACACCCGCGGGAAAGAAAGAATACTGAAAGAAAGGATAAAGAAGATGAAGAAAAGAAAGAAAGGATACTGTTGCAATCCAAAAAATAAATACAATAGTGCTAGAATAAAGACTTTTAAATAAAGTTTGTATTTTTCTCATAGCGTTCACAAAAGTGAGTAAATATTTTAGTTTCTCTTTTTATGGCAAGTCAACTGAACAGAGAGTCGTTCGGTTTGAATACGCGCGCTGACTTTATAATTATCATTATAAAATCGTATACCATGCTGTGGTCGGTATTGGAATTATAAATTAAGTTTTTATTATATTCAATTGGGGTTGGGTACAGACCCAATGACAGCATTAGGCTGCTATCATAATATTAGAATTATAGTGTCATCATCAGCACCGCAAGAAAAGTGTTAGGGTGTTCCTCATTATTCGATAATGTTGTAACATTATCGAATCGAAAGAGTTAAGTGTACTTAACTCTCTCGCATGAATGAAAGTATAGTATTTGAAACTTGAGGTCTCTATCCTTCGAAAAGGCTCAATTATGATATGAAGTCAAGTTTGAGATTGACTGTGACTGGCCAGTCACTGTCAATCAACACTTTGTGTGATCCATTAATGGCTTTTTTGAGTCTGGGTGTACTTTGTGTCCGCTGGTTGAATGTTTGTAAAGTCCCCCGTTACACAGAACTTATTTGTAGTGCGGGAGTTGACTTAAAAACCAATGTGGAAATTCTATATTCTATTCTATATTCTAGGACATGCACTCCATCTAGTCCTAAGCTAAGCAGAGCTTGTGTTAAGGGCACAAAATAATGGATAAACATACATATTTTATATAAGTAGGTATATATTTTTTGTTAATACATACATATTATACATAGAAAATTGCTTTTTATATAGATATGCACTGATCATTCTGGCGGCCAATAGAATGATCGGGTGGTTGTCTGGTAACAATGATTTATTAGATAATTGTTGTTCTTTAGAAAATTGATAGATATTTTATTCAATCAAATTTTCCTTAAAAGTGAACTTTGTGCCGCCTAACAGTCGATTCTTTATTTTTTGTTTTTAATTTTCTCTCCGTAAGAACCATCTTTGTACTTCAAAGAATATTATACAAAAAGAATTAGCGAAATCGGTTGAGCTGCTCTCGAGATTTGCGCTTAGCAACACATTTAGCGATTCATTTTTATATTATACATGTAGTTAGGTGGTTGGTGTAGCGTTAATCCAAGGTTGTGGATTCACTGCTCTCGTGCAGAGGTTACGGCCTGATAGTAACTGAAGTTCTTTGGTAAGGTTGCCTGAAACGAGAACTTGATGAAAAGGTTCGTAGTTCAGAGCTACATAAAAGGCAAAGAAAGAGAGGCTGATCGTCTACTAATAGGCACACATAAATAAAATCAGAAAAGCAGACGTACGGCTCCCACAACGCAAAAAAATGGCTGCGGTGGAAAGTTATTGTTACGGAAGTGATTTAAGTCAGAAATACTGAAAAATATGTTTCGTTATTTTTTTTTTTGATTTGTTATTTTAGATGAGAAGACTTGAAAAGTGGTTACAGAAAATCTTTTATTCCCTTGTCTATCAAGTAACTCGATGGCATAATTTTTTTTTTAAATACATTTTGTGTTATAATAGGATAGCTGACACGAGCCCGATAAACATTATAATACAGTTTGTAGTCTAAACATGGCACTGCATGCAAACTTTGCCAGTGCGGCATGTGAGAGAGGGCTATGCGTGCAAACACAAGGGGAGTTTTAATTGAGTGTAGACTGCACCATGGATATCGGACTACAGTGACAGCACTGTTATGCAGCATATCAAGAATAGTTAGTAGAATTTTAACATAATATCAAATCGCTCTAGTCTGCCACCCTCTCATGAATTTAATTTCAAGCACCACGACCGAAGTCTTTTTTTTTTATTAAAAAAAGCCTATCAAATTGACTTCACACTGCCTGATGGTAAGCTGACAGTGAAGTCCTATTGGAAAGGCCACCATCCCCAATTGCTGGTTACGCAATGTGACATGACGGCCCTCACTTTGACGGCCTTGAGAGGTGCTTTTTCACGCCCCGCTTAAAGGACCCAGGATCGAGGGAGGAAGGAAACACGTGAGCTGGCAGTGAGTTCCACATCTTTATGGTACGGCAAATATAAGATGTACCGAACCTTTTCGTACGTGACGGTAGTGGAGTGTCCAGAAGAGAAGGTTGGGGAAGGAATGGAGATAGCTTTGCTGAAAATGCGCACACCTGTGTCTTCTTGGTGTTGAACTTGACCATGTTTTCAGCACCCCCATTCGAGATGCTGGTCAAAACCTGGCCAAGCTCAGCGACAAGTTTTCGCCTATTTTCCTCAATGTCGGCCTGCTTAGCCGCAGGATAGCCGAGATACCGTCCATGCACGGTACTGTCATCTGCATAGCAATGTATGCTCCCAAAAGTGAGCATATCATTGATATCCAGAAGAAAAAGTGTGGGCGATAAGACAGATCCCTAGGGCACACCAGCATTTACCTGCATAAACTTTGAATTTTGACCTTCGCAAATAACTCGAATGCGTCGTTCATGCAGGAAACTAGCGACCCAGTTGCACAATCGAGATGGCAAGCCCTAAGCCGGAAGCTTGGAAAGAAACGCACGATGCCAGACTCTATCGAAGGCTTTGGAGATGTCGAGGCTAATAGCCAACGACTCCCCGTGCTTGTCCATAGCCTCACCCCAAAGGTGAGTGACATACGCTAGAAGATCGCCCGTTGATCGTTTCGGTCTGAAGCCATATTGTCGATCATTAATAAGAGAGCGATCTTCTAGGTAGCGAACGAGCTGGGTGTTGATAACCCGTTCGAATACCTTGCAGAGAATAGGGGTGATGGCTATGGGTTGATAGTTAGCTGAATCAGAACGATGCCATTTTTTGGGAATCGGTTTTACATTCGCCTCTTTCCAAGCCTGCGGCACGACGCCAGAGGAATAAGACAGGCGATACAGGCGTGTGAGCGTTGAAGACAACTCGGCTGCACATTTCTTAAGAACAACCGCTGGAATACCGTCGGGACCACTGGCTTTCCGGACATCGAGAAACCGCAGTATCGCGCGACCATCGCATTGCCTGATGCGAACATCAGGCATGGAGTGGCCGCAGTGGTTTATAGATGGCGGCTGCGAACCACGGTCATCGATTCGGGAGTTGGCCGCAAAGAGATTGACAAGCAAGTCAGCTTTCTCTTGCGGCCCATGAGCCAGTGATCCATCAGAGTATCGCAACGGTGGCAGCGAAGACTGGCAGATATTGGATTGAACGGCTTTGGCCAGCCGCCAATATCCACGGCTTCCCGTAGGGTGCAACAGAAGTTCTTGGCCAAACCGTGCAGCGCGCTGTGCATCCGCTCTGGTGTATCTTGCAGACCTTAGTGGCTCTGTTATAGGCCGCTTTGATGAGATGGACATTCGGATCGCGACGAGACCGAGCCCTGATCCAAGCACGG
Source organism: Euclidia mi (assembly GCA_944739405.2). Taxonomy (NCBI): domain Eukaryota; kingdom Metazoa; phylum Arthropoda; class Insecta; order Lepidoptera; family Erebidae; genus Euclidia; species Euclidia mi. Next base: position 30,442,050 of record OX123192.2, read on the forward strand.
TACGCCGACTGTTTTTGTTTAACAGCATCGGCGTACTCGCGATCGAACCAGGGCCGAAGTCTGCTGCTGCTGGTGACAAAAGTGGATGGAATATAATATTCCATACCAAACAGAATTTCCCCAGCAACAGCAGACGCACTCTCCGAAGGATCCCTCCCAACAAAGCACCGCTGAGACCACGGAATGGACGCGTAATAACTGCGCAGGCCATCCCAATCTGCTGACGAGTAGTGCCATAAGTCTTGTCGCAACGACTTAACAAACAAAATAACCGCTTGACCGCGCACAAGTGACTATTCTCCCTTTTTCGAAATGCCGTAGACCGCGCACAAGTGACTATTTTCCCTTTTTGGTTACAGCGCTATACTCGGTCTGAATTGACTGTTTCTTTCTATTACGTAATTTTTTAAATTATTTTTCTCTGTTCTATTCAAATCATAGAACATTTCTTGATGCTAAAAATACGAAGCGAGTCTTAAAATCGTAAACCCGGAACGAAAAAATAATGTCAAATGCAACTCTTTGTTTCGCGCGCTCCGTGATTACGTGCTTATCGTATGCGTGTAATTAAATATTTTTATACTATGATACATGTTTTTTCTATTTAATTCGGTGTAGATAGAATACCTCTACAGTTAAAACTCATAAAATATGTATGTCATCGATTGACTTTTTAAAATAATCCTGTTTAAAATACACAAAGTGTTTTTTCAACGATAGTCAATGTTCGCTGCTAAATAATTACGTGCTTATCGTATGCGTGTAATTAAATATTTTTATACTATGATACATGTTATTTTTATTTAATTCGGTGTAGATAGAATACCTCTACAGTTAAAACTCATAAAATATGTATGTCATCGATTGACTTTTTAAAATAATCCTGTATAAAATACACAAAGTGTTTTTTTCAACGATAGTCAATGTTCGCTGCTAAGTAATTACGTGCTTATCGTATGCGTGTAATTAAATATTTTTATACTATGATACATGTTTTTTTTTATTTTATTCGGTGTAGATAGAATCCCTCTACAGTTAAAACTCATAAAATATGTATGTCATCGATTTACTTTTTAAAATAATCCTGTTTAAAATACACAAAGTGTTTTTTTTCAACGATAGTCAATGTTCGCTGCTAAGTATAATAAATTAGACAATAAATATCAACAAAGAATTCATACGACTTGAAACAGTCGTTTATAAGGTTGAAGAAAAACATCACTTCAACTTACTCATGTTACCGACTTATCAACAATAACTGTTTACGTTAGCGCGCCCATCTGGCGAGCGGCGGCGCGACACTTTGTTTAGAACGTGAGCGGTGAAGTGAATTCGGTGAATTGGCGCTAGCGGTCAAGCGGATAATGTATCATCATACAACCTTTTGTAGGCCTTAGGAGAGGCCTACAAAATCCTTCTAGTGACTTACAATACTCAATAGAATAATATTGTGAGACAATTGGAGGATTTGCCCTACCTACTATATGACGTTAGCCAGAGTTGGAAAACATGACAGTGATATGCTTTTTACCCCACTACGGCGAAGCCAAAAGGAAGGGTAATGTTTTTGGCAGCTTATGTATGTATGTAGGTTCCACCGTAGCGCCTAAACTACTGAACCGATTTTAATAAATGGCGTGTCAAAAGATTTGTAATAATAATAACAATAATAGCCATTTTTCAGGTTATTACAACCCATAGATCAATACCTTATAGACTAACATACATACAATAACATTATAATATTACAAAGACATAGGTGTTGTATACGGCTTCGTGTTACGCTGAGTGGTATTGTGTAACCTTCCATAAAAACGCCGATACAAAACACCTTTCGGCCAACTCTTCCTTGAGGAAAGTCTCGAGATGATGAGTCAGCACCCGCACCTCGTACGACTTGAAATTGGTGTTATGCCGAGACTCCAATCTCTCGACCCTCAAAGTCCAGTTGGTCTTCAGGCGTATGTATTCTACGACCTCATCGTCCTTTGTGGAAAGATGCAGCCTATTGTATACTAGTGTACATGTAATTACCTGCCACGTTAGTTTAATGCAGGTTAAGTATCTATTCCTGGCACCCACTTTGGGTAGGTATACAAATAGGTGCGACCACGGCTCTAGCTTGAGCATTTATGTACTTATACATTTCTTGTTTCGTCCTTTTTAGACCCCCTTTTTACGTAGTCGGGTTATAGTTTTTAAACTTTAAAAAAAAAGCTATTCTCCGTATTTTAGCATAAGCATAATTATGTATATAACATAAAAAATTTACATTAGTTGCCAGCAAAACTTGTGTGTTTCATAGACTGATACGTTGTTTTAAGGATTTTCTTATGCAATATAACTTTCTTACTTCACCGTGTGATAAGTTTTTGAAGGAATACTCGAGCATTCACTGAGGTTTTCATCCCGAAATGAGATAGAATCGTGTGATGGATAAACAGTTGTGTTGAGTCTTGACGTTCCTTGTGTCTAGTATTTAATACTTTCAAAGGAATCTGCAATGGCAGAATAACTGACTGCTGACGGGAAAATGATTTAAATATTTACATAATCTAAGTTGAAATTCTAGGTAATTAAATAACACTGTTAGTCATTTTTGTAATGGCAATGGCAGAAATTAAGTTTCTAAGTCGGTTCTGCTAACTTCATAGGTGGATAATTATATCAACCGTTGCTGAAAAAGCCGTGGTAAGCATTACATGAGTATTTCGGTAAGTCGAAAAATTCATCGTTTTTACCTTAGCTTAAGTTTCACAATTCTTGACCAGTGTAAAAAAATTGTGCAGCTTAAAAACTAGTTACCGCTAGGTTATTTAAGTAATTGTAAATATTTAATTAATAAGTTGCTATGAAAAACTACATTTTAACTTTAAAAGATTTAGTTCCATAGAGTTAAGTGTTTTGATTAAACTGATATACCTCTTACGACACCCATGAAATGAAATGGGGTGGTGACCCCTTGTGCTCCTAATCACCACACATAACTTTTCTTATTATTACTTTACTGTTTTTGCTATGAGTTTATACAGGTTGCTTAAAATATAGTCAATCTCCTACGGTCTAAAGTTGTTTGCACGTCAATAAAAAACAAGGTTCCTTTTCCCTCGAAACAATGTTCTAACATCAAGCTTAGCAATATTTTGATGACACTGAAAGAGTTGTCAAAACTGGTAGACTATTTTCTTGGCTGACCATACCTGTATTTTTTTTTTTTGGTGTCGGGTTGGAAAATCCTCATGGAGTCCCTCCGCCCTGGGGGGGGGGGGGAAGGACGAAGGGGACTGTCAGACTCTTATTGACTAAAAACCAACCCGTGCTCCTCATGTACCCATGTGTCGGAGGGTAGGGTTTCACCTAAGCATTCCTCGCTACCCCCCGACGGGTATTGGCCCGCCAGATGGTCAGGCGGGCCCCGAACGAAACCCCCTTGGCGGCGGATGAAGGTGTTGGGCTCCGCCGCCAAAACACCCAGCGGCCGCAGAGGATAGGGAGGACGGCAACGCAAAACCGCATCTCCTCTTCCTCTGCGGCCCCACCGCGACGCAACGATGGTGCGCCCCCATTTGGTCGCGGGAGATAGGGTGCGCGGCAACGCAACACCGACACGCCTCTCCTCCGGCGACCGCACTCGACTGCGAGGGACAGACAGAACTGTCCCCCGCACCCTCACCTATGGACGCATCCTACGCAGGCCTCACGCAAGCCCACGTGGAGCGTCCCCTCCCGGGATCCCGCTTAGCTTCACCGTGGGAGAAAATCAAATCCACGTTTACTAAGCCCCCCCACCACGACAAGGTGGAGATCCCACGGGGGGGGGTGACCGTACCTTGTTACGCCCGTGATATGTGAATGTAATGGAAACGAACTTCGCTTCGTAGTACGCGCGGGTACAGAGTAAATCATTAAATAAAACATGTTAAATGCGCCGATTTGCATAAAACTACGTGACATCAAATATGAACTACGCTACGTACATTTTAAGAGATGAAGGTGATGTTTGGGAAACTTTGACGAACTTAGTAGACTTTGTACTTGTTAGTCAGAAAATATTATTATCTGTTAAAAATAAAAAGAGTACCTGGCCTCAGCCAAATATACTTAACTATTTTCTATTACATATCCATCTGTTATGCGTGTAAAAAAACGTTCTATGCTAACAGTTTGTATGAAGCTCGATAGATGGCGTTGTAAATTTGTGCTTAAAAGTCGCAAGCGTTTGTTTCACATCGGACTATATAAGGTCCGTGAGATTTAATTTTTTTGTCGAAATATAGTTTAGAACGGGCGTGAGTGGTTGTATTGATATAATCCTCCTAGTCGTCGAAACAGTGCAGTGGTGTGGTGCATATTTCGTCCGCTTTACAAGTACCGTAAGGGTGCTTGTACATTGGTCCTACTGAGACCGGATTTTTGAGAACAACGGTCCAACGACCGTCGCCCGTACTCGCAGCGGATTGTTGCGGCAAGGTACGAGGCTCGCTGCATCGACAGCGCTGGAAGCAGGCCGATTGAAGCGGTGAAGCGCATTGAGGACAGAAGCGACATCTGACGGGTGCCGCCGTCAACTTCGTCTTCCTGTACCAATTTCGTCGTGTACATCGTGTAAAGCCAGTGACGTTGCCGGACTACGTCATCGGGTCTCCATCGAGTGACGTCACCAGGAGATTGTCTTTCACCTCGACAGATGGCAGGACTGGATGGATAATTAGTGTACATATGTGTTGAATTAGTGTATTTGTCGTTAGTAGCTTAAAGCTTTGCGTATTTATAAGATCATATTATTTTATTGGTTTACTGGTGAAATCAAAATCATATAATATACAAAAATATTTAGTGAAATAAAAAAAAATGGAGGGCTTAATTAACTTATTAAAAAATTACCAAGGTACGATACAAAAAGGATTAAATAATTTGAATAAGAGTCCCAAGGATAGAATTACATTAGAGTACATAGAAACTAGAACATAACTTTTAGAACAAGATTGAAACAAATTTAAGGACATTAATTCTAAAATACATGAAAAATATGATACGGAGCAAATAATTCAGATAGTTATGCAAATTTATGACACTACTGAAGACATTTACATTACATATAAATCGTTACTTAAAACTATGTTAAACAAACTTTCAGTCAAACAATCAACACATGATAAGGCTAATGACAATTCATCTAAAAAGACATCAAGTGCCTTTGTTAAATTTCCGAAAATTACTATTCCTACCTTTTCAGGCCAGTATAGTGAGTGGGTCACCTTCAAAGATTTATTTATTGGGTTATTTCATAAAAACGATGCTTTAGATGATTGTCAAAGGCTCCATTTTCTTAAAAATCATCTTACGGGAGAAGGTGAGCAATTGATCAGGCATACTCCAATTAGTGATGCTAACTATGCACAATGTTGGGCTGTATTACAGAAACGGTATGATAATAAAAAATACCAAGCCAATTGTATATTGACACGTAAGTTTGGCCAGAAACGTATGAGAGTACAATCAGGTTCCGCTCTAAAAGAATTGTTAGACACTACAAATGATTGTTTAAATGCACTTAAAAATTTGAACGTAGATGTGACTACATGGGATATAATTATCATTCACATTGTAGTTGACAAACAGGATTTAGAGACACGCAAACAATGGGAACTGAGTGTAAGTCCCACCGATGGTAACGAATTGCCTTGAATCTGAAGGTAGTAGAGCCTTGCTGATTTCAGCTGAATGGGACCGGCTCGACCGGGGAAGTACTACCCTCTCACAGAATATCGACGTAAAGTAACAGTACCTAAACTGTTGCGTATCGTTCGGTGAGTGAGAGTGCCGGAGGCCCTATCCCCTATTCCTTCTCCCTCATCCCACTTCTCATCCTATCCTTTTTCCCAACCCAAAGGGGCGGCAACGCACTTGTGACTCCTGTTGTGTTGCTTGTGTCCATGGACGGCGGTAATTGCTTACCACCAGGCAATCCGTCTGCTCGTTTGCCGCCTTTTACCATAAAACAAAAAATTGCCTACGCTTGAGCAATTTAGATTATTTTTAGAAACACGTTATCGCGTGTTAGAGTTAATAGAGCTAAAAAGGGCTTTAGTTTACCAGGGCAATAGAAAACGTCCTCACAATTCGAAGGCAATGTTGGTCACGAATTCATCGGCTTTACAGTGTGAGTATTGCGCTAAATATCACAAACTGTGCTTCTGCAAATAATTCGCCAATCAGCCGGTTAGTAGTAGGCGGGAATTCGTAGCAAAGAATAAGATCTGCTTTAATTGCTTAGGCAGCAATCACACCCAATACAATTGCAAATCAATCTTGCAAAATTTGTAAGAGACGTCATCACTCTTTGCTGCACGTCAATGAAGGCTCCAATAACAGACGCACTGAGAATTCGCTCACTCTCTCTAACGAACAAGCTAGTTCTTCTGATGCATGCGATAAGCCAATAGTTTCGTGTCTCTTTACTGGTACATTACCCAATCCAAGACAGATCTTATTAGCCACCCCGCTAATAAGAGCCGAGTCCAGGGTTGGTAATTATCAGTTAGTTCGGGCCTTATTAGATCAGGGTTCCCTTCCCAGGCTTGCTTCATTACAGAAGCCACTATGCAATTGCTCAATTTGAAACGAATTCCTGTCAGAGGAATCATTACTGGGTTAGGTAACAATAGAACAACTATAGCTAAATATATGGTTCAGTTGTCTATTCAGTCAAGGGTAGATTCTAGCGTAAGACTACAGTTCGATGCCTATGTTTTGAGAAAAATAACATCTTACTTACCAGACCATACCATAAACTTAAGTCGTTTTGACTGGATTGACCCTAATTTATGCCTCGCCGACCCAGAGTTCACCGTGCCAAATAAAATAGATGTTTTGTTAGGCGCGGATGCTTACAGTAGTATCATGAAAGAAGGAATAGTGAAGAGTCACTCTGGCATTCTAATAGCTCAGAACACTTCCTTAGGATGGATACTTTCTGGTGTAGTTTATTCAACATATAAATCGAGAGCAACAAATATTAGCGTCATGCACGCACAAATTAAAGAGGACGAGCCTCTCAAAAGGTTTTGGGAAATTAAAGAACACACGAACACGAAAAGAATATTTACACCAGAAGAGGAAACATGTGAAGAGCTACACAGAACAACTACCAGAAGAGACAAAGACGGTAGGTATGTGGTCAAGCTTCAGTTCCGAGATTTAGATCCTCCTTGCAAGGCTGGCAATTCACGTGGAATAGCGGAAGCAAGATTTAGATCATTGGAGAAGAGATTTGACAGGAATTTAGACCTTAAGAAAGAGTACAGCAAGGTTATCCAAGAATATTTATATTTAGGACACATGAGGGCTGTTGACCAGAAGGATGACAAGAAACATTTCGCTTTTTACCTTTCTTATGATGCGGTAATACGCAATGATAAGACGACCACAAAGGTACGTGTGGTGTTCAACGCCTCTGAGAAAAATAGCAAGGGCGTATCTCTTAATGATACCTTGATGATTGGGCCGACGCTGCAAGCAGATTTACGCCATACGGTCATGAGATGGCGACGTCACGGTATTGCTTTAGTAGCTGACATTGTAAAAATGTATCGTCAGGTAAGATTATCGGACGAAAACAAGATATTTCAGCATATTCCTTGGCGTGATAATCCTGAAGCTGCAATTCAGGATTATGAGCTACTAACAGTGACCTTTGGTACGGCCTCCGTATCATATCAGGCAGTCAAAACACTTCATCAGGTGGCATACGATGAAGGTCACAACTATCCACTGGCATTAGACAAAGTGCTAAATGCCTTTTTCATGGATGACTTAATGACAGGCTGTGATAACGTCGATGAAGGCATTGGGATATAGTCATATAACGGCATTATTAGGCAAAGCAGGATTTTTTCTACAGAAGTGGAATAGCAATAATCAGAACATGTTAGAAACAATTAATTCTATAGAAAAAGTAAAGATAAAGAGCAAATAGAACAAACAAATACAAATGAAAATAAGAGCAAAAAAGAACATATAGAAGATAATATTACTAACATACCAGGGCAAAGGAAAATAGAAATGAAATTAGACAGTACAATTAAAATTTTAGGACTGTATTGGAACCGCAGTGAAGACAAATTTCAGTACTTAGTAAAATTTCCGTCTGAAATTATTAATACCGTAACCAAGAGAGCTGTTATATCCGATATTGCTCGACTATTCGATCCTTTGGGATGGCTAGCTAGCTATCAATATTACTAGCAAAGATCTTCATCCAGAAACTATGGCTATCGGGATTAAGCTGGGATGAAGAATTGAGCACAAATTTAGTCGAGGAATGGCGGACATACCGCTCAGAATTGGAGATACTGACTAACATTCAGATACCTCGTTGGCTTGGCACTACGCCTAATGATGACCTAGAGCTGCACGACTTTAGTGACGCCTCCAAGGTAGCTTATTCTGCAGTGATTTATCTGCGACGGAAGGGCATCACAGGACACATACAGGTCTCACTGCTGGTTGCCAAGACAAGGGTAGCTCCTATAAAGTAAGTTAGCATACCTCGCTTGGAGTTGTGTGGGGCAGTTCTGCTGGCGAAACTGCTGAGGTGTTGAATATACCAAAGGAGAAGATTAGGGCATGGACGGATTCCACTGTTGTACTGGCTTGGCTGAATAGCCATCCCAGCAGATGGAAGACGTTTGTGGCGAATCGTACTTCTTAAATATTGACTTCAATGACAACATCTTAATGTTTTCATGTTTTTAGTACGAACAATCCAGCAGATTGCGCCTTCCGAGGTTTGCTACCTAGTTTATTAGTACAAAATAAAATGTGGGTCTCAGGTCCATCTTTTAAAAAAAATAAGAACATTGAATATTGTAGGCCAAAGGATATTAGTAGCACGTTAAAAGAATCAATCAAAGTACACTTAGCAGTAGCGCCAGATTCAATGTTTGATAGATTCTCTTCTTTATCGAGACTGTTAAGAATAGTAGCTTACTGTCGTCGATTCTTAAACAAGGCAAAATTAAAGCAACATATTTACATAAGAAAGAATTAGAAGAAACATTAAAAACAAAGAGAGACCTTTACAAGATAATATGAACAAATACAAAAAATGGGCTATTTACAAATGAAAACAAGTAAACTAAAAGCTTTATGTCCGTATCTAGATAGTGCAAATATTATGAGAGTAAGAGGCAGGTTGGAAAAGTCACAATTAGATGAGCTGACAAAGCATCCAATTATTTTACCAAAGGAGTTCCACTACACTCACCTCATTACATTTAACACAGCTGTACTAGTTGCTTCTGCCCAAAATGTCTTATTAAGTTTTGCATCAAACAACAAGCATCTAGCCTTTTCTGTTACAGTTCTGTTGGCTCGCTCACAGACGCCGTTCTGTTCTGGAGTGCATGCTGTTGTCTTTTGATGAATTATACCTTATTTGGTTAAATAGTTTTCCATCACATTGTTACAAAATTCGCCACCATTATCAGTACGTAGAATCTTTATTTGTTTGTTTTGTTCGTTCTCAACCATTGCTTTAAAGTCTTTGAACTTCTGGAAAACTTCATTTTTATGTTTAAGAAAGTAAATGAATGTCATCCGACTATAGTCATCCACAAAAAGCAGAAAGAATCGTGAACCGCCAATGGATTTAGTCTCCATGGCTCCACATACATCGGCATGGACTATTTGTAGTGTCTCCGTGCTGTTATGTTTACTTTGTGTGAATGGCAACCTCATTTGTTTCCCTTCACAACAAGTTACACAATTCTCTTTCTTTGTGTCACTGGGAGTAGAAAATGTCACTCCTTTTACGATGCCATTTCTCATCTTATTCAAATCACTGCTATTAATGTGAGCCAAACGCCTGTGCCATAGCTCTGCGCTTACTAATGCTGGTGCTGCTAACATACAATCTGTTTTTCTTATATTCAACTTATAAACACCATTAGTTAACTGTGCTGTTGCTACCAGTTCATTTTTCACATTGCGAATATAGCAATTATTATTATCAAACACAACTTTGTTTCCATTTTTTATAAGTTCACTCATCGATTATAGATTGGTTGATAACTTTGGAATGCACAACACATTCATAACTGTGATGTCATAGTTGCGATCTGTAGTTATTTGCACATCTCCAGAGCATAATACAGGCATCTTTGTATTGTCAGCAATCGTTATTTCTGGTAAATTCGGCTTATAATTCGCATTTTTATCCATTCTTCATTTGACGTCATATGCGCGCTTGCACCAGAGTCTATGTACCACTCGCTTTTACTATATTTTACATTTAGGAATACTACATTAAACGCATTCGATTGTTTATTCTTTTGCAATAACGGGCATTGGTTTCTAAAATGTCCAGTTTCCTTACACTTATAACATGTAATTACTTTTTTATCCGGCATTTTTGATACTGTTTGTGAGTGACGTGTATTAGAATAGCCATTTTGTTTCTTAGTGTTATATCGTGTCTTCGAATATGATCTATTCGCAGCAAATGCAGCGCCACTGGTAACCAAATTTGAATTTGAATAAACTTCCAAATCAATTAGCTTCGATTTTATAACATCTGTGGTTATCTGTATTCCCGAATGTTCTATGGCCATAATCATAGATGAATATTTTTCTGGCAAACCGGCTAACAATAATGAACCTATCCACTCATCCGTAATTGCAAATCCCGTTCCTTTCAGTCTTTGTGCTGTCTCGACGACTTGGGTCACATAACTAGTCATTGAATCACAACTTTCTTGCCTTATTGAGATTAAATGTCGCAGCAAAGATATTTTTCTCGAGAAGCCGGAATCATCAAACATGTTTTTTAACTTTGTCCATAATTCCATCGAGCTTGTTGTTTCTTTTATATGAACGTACAATCCGGAATCGATAGTTAAAATTAGCTTTGCCTCATCTGCAGGCTTTCTTTCAGTACCGGACACTGACTTGATGTAATGAATCATGCCTTCTAGTACTAACAAGTTCTCTGTCGCAAAACTCCACGCATCATAATTTTCCCTATCTCTCAGTTTGGGAACACTTTGTAAATAGTTCACAGCTATTATCTACACGAAAGTTCAGCCTTCTTAAACTGTAACACGTTATTACTTAAGAAAAAAAGGATATTTGCCCATAACCTCTTAAAACAAGCACTTTCGGTTAACAACTGACTTTATTCATGTTAAAACAGATACATAATACCATACTTTATGGCACTACTAGTATACATTTTGTTACAAAAAAGGTTTTAATTATAACACATATTTCGTCCGCTTTACAAGTACCATAAGGGTGCTTGTACACCATCTCAGAAATTAAAAAGAAGCTCGAACCGTTTTAGTCAGTAAAGAGTAAAATTTGTTAGACCAAATTCACACCTTTACTATCAAATATACCAAGAGGATCCATCTGCAACGTGAAACTTATTTGTTTAAATGAAACTTATGATAGGTAATTAAAAGAAAATAGTCTCGAAATGTATCTTTAGTCAGGCAGCAAGTGCAGCCAATCGACTAAAAATATAAAATTTTCGGACTCAATATCACTAAAACACGTTTTACACAAAACCGAATACATTTGGTAAAATAAGAAGCAAATTATTCGAGATACCCTACTCGTCAGTGCAAACGTTAATTTAAACATAATTGGCGAAATGTTAATTACAATGTACATTTCCACTAATTATATTGTAGTAAATGAACACGAAAATCATTGCATGTTCAAATACTGTATTATTTTCTTTAGTGTAAAATTGAACAGAATTGATTTATATGTGAAAATCTGCAAGTTAATCGAAAAATTGGAAATCACCGAATGAGGAGCTTAGTTGTTTTATTTAATAATGTTTGTAGTAAGAATGTAGATGACTATAGCTTTTTTTACATCTATCAATATTTCAGCGATAGCCCCGCTGTATGTAATACTTTCGTCTTAACGCCGTTTTGGTTAGTTCATTGTGTGACTTGGCTTGCTGTTCGTATTAGTTTGGCAAAGTTAAGCAATACTTGTACGGGTCACCACTTGGATGGATGACCGAGTATGGCATTTACATCAGAGCGCTACTGTGCTTTGGACAACACGTAAAGCTATCAGTCCCGGTTATAGTTGCAGGACAAGAATCGTTAGACCTTTGGGCGGTCAGAAAACTTATAGACCAGAGTTGGCCACAACACACACACACGATACCGTAAAAATCGGTTTTACAGTATTTTAGCTTTCCCTGGAGCGACTACTGTCTGACCTAATCCAATTATAGAGTAATTTGTAACGCATATCACATTACCATTATAACTGTGGATATGTTTGCGTCTCTCTTACACAAAGACTACAGAAATTTTTTGATACCTTTTGTCCTAAAAACTGACTGTATTATATTATATGAGATATAATATAATACATATAATAGCCGTCAGTAAAAGCTCCTAATATCAGTATCTGTATGTGAGGCTAATGACTGCCCGTACTTACTATCAAAAATCTGTATAATAAGGTGAGATCGACGGCTGAAGGTGGCTTACGAAGCATGTAGCAAGGGTCAGTTATTATTTTTATGCGTTTGTGTACTTGTGTAGTGCTGAGCACCACTTCTGAAATTATTTGTATAACTTCAAAAGTTAATGGCGCCCAACGTACTGTGGTATCTAACCAGATACCTTATACTCGTATATGGCGGACTACACGTCCCTCGCTGAGCTACCTGGTTTTTAAATTATCACGCCTACAATTATTTATTAGGTTTTAGGAGTCATATAGAGTCTATGTACTTACCTCTCTTTTTAATTTCGCCTCAAATCAAACAAACTAGAAAGCTACTTGAACTGGAAATTCAAAAGTAAAATGCCCAATCCAAAATACGTTGCAGTGTCCGAATTCCAAATACGACTTTTTATTCTTAGTAAATCCAGTACTTACTCATAAGCTTTAAGCTGAGTTATGATGACCAATTTGTCCGTAATTCGGAGCTACCTGCAACACGGTCTATTTGTCAGTTTTATTGCATTTTAGCTTCAAGTGTTCCAAAGTGCTCTAACTATTCGTCCTTTGACGTTCCCGGCTTTCGAAATCTTGTTGATTTGTTCTTGGATGTTTGGTAATGAGAATTCTGGTTTGGTACTTTTTTCTTTATCATAGTTAATTTAATGCAATAATTTTTATCTACGTTGTAAGTTGAGAAGTTTGTTTGTTTATTTTGTTAAACGCGCTAATCTCTGTAACTACTGGTTAGATTTGCATAATTGTTTTTGTGTTGGTCAGCCCATATAGCAACGAAGGCTATATATAACATCTGCTACGAGTCACGGGTGCAGAGCTGAGGCGTGAGTGAGGGGTGTTATGTGATTGTTACCACGGGCTCAGCTACTAACACATAGATTCTTTTGACAGACCTCTCAGTTGTCATAAATATCCTTTACTTCTGACAAATTTATTGGTTCAACAATTTACAAATTGTGTTTCTATATAACATTAAATCTCATCGAAGATGCCTAAATTGAGCTACAAAACTTTGTAAAGCATGTAGCCTACATTTTATTTGGTGCTGACGTCAGGTCTGTATGTAAATCAGCAATAGATCACATGGTTCAAAGGAATTACACCAATTCAAGTTCACCCTGTATCGATTTACATATGGATGTTATGCTGATTGTTTTCCGTCGAATAAAATAACGAGCTAACCAAAGTGCCGATGAGTCGTCACTCATCGGCACTTTGGTTAGATCGTTATGTCTGTAGAGGAATATGCACTGAAAAGTTGTAGTGATGTAGTGGCATCTTATTCTGAGCTAAAAAGTGGTAATTTGATCACAAAAAAATTTGAGTGAATATATATATATATAGACGGGAATTAACGCGAACATGCAAATTAGGTATTTACATACCTTATTTTGCTTGACGTTTCGAGACGGTTGCACGTCCCGTGGTCGCAAGCTGACTGGTGTGGCGATGTCACGTCTCCGAGTGCGAGGTAGAAGATTCTATTTCTACCCCCGGGTCGTTGATATTCGAAGTACCGGCGCAAAACACACTAACCGTATCTGTATATTGAACATTCGCCGACTGCGCGTTAAAGTGGGGTGTTGTTAGCCGAATCACAGGATTCCACGCCGATGACAATTTGAAGCCCTCTTCCCGATTGAAATTTTTATGTTTTCTGATTTCAATCGCTTCACGCACAACTCTTGGGTAAAAGTGGCGTTCCGTGGAGAGGACTTGGGGACGATGAAATTCAATCCAGTGATTGGTGCCCGATTGAAGTAAATGTGCCGCAATCGCCGATTTGTTCGTTTGACGGTTCTTTACAGCTGCGATGTGCTCCTTTATACGTTCAGCGATAGTCCGCTTCGTTTGCCCTATGTAAGAGCTTCCGCAGCTGCAGTTGATTTTATAGACACCTGGGGTTTGTAGCGGTAGAACATCCTTTGGTGTGCCCACCATGTTGTATACTTTGGCCCCTGGTGTAAATACTGTCGGAATGGAGTAGTTTTTTAACTTGTCTCCTATTTTATCCGTAACACCTCTAATGTAGGGCATGTAAGTCGGTTGTCTATATACCGCCGGATGTTTATCGCGTTTGATAGGCCGCGTCATTCGTCGTTGTACCTGGTATCCGTTCTTCCTAAGTACCTCCTGAACATGGTCTAGCTCTAGCTTCAAATGCTCAGGGTCACAGAGGTCATGTGCTCTGTTTTTGAGTGACGTCACAACGGATTGCAGGTGTCGAGGGTGGTGGTGCGACATGGCGTGCAGGTATCTATCTGTGTGCGTAGGCTTCCCGTATACGCAATGTGTTAAGGACCCATTTGGTCTCACAGTCACTTTGACATCCAAGAATGACAACGATCTGTCAGTTTCCATTTCGTAGGTGAACTTCATTTTCGGATGAATGGAGTTAAGGTGTTGCACATATTGATCTACTTCCTGCTTACCTCCTTTTACGATACTGAAGATGTCGTCCACGTATCTTTTCCAAAGCCTGATGGTCTTGGGCCCGCTGCTAAGCGCCTTTTCTTCAAAGTGTTCCATCCAGATATTAGCCAGTACCGGGGCTACTGGACTCCCCATTGCGACGCCATCGATCTGGAGGTAATATTGGCCTTGGAAGAGGAAGTAGTTGCCATCTAAGCAGTGTTTTAGTAGATCAATATAGTTGTGAGGCATATCGTTGTCACTCAGTCTGTCCCTCACTACGTCCAGACATTCACTTATTGGAACATTGGTAAAGAGCGACTCAACGTCAAAGCTTACCATTACATCTTCCGGTTCCAATCGGATACTTTGTACGATCTGGACGAAATGACGTGAGTTCTTTACGAAAGACGGTGTCATACCGACTATATGATGTCATACGATGTCATACGTTGATATTCGGAGTACCGGCGCAAAGCCGGTACTTCGAATATCAACGACCCGGGGGTAGAAATAGAATCTTCTACCTCGCACTCGGAGACGTGACATCGCCACACCAGTCAGCTTGCGACCACGGGACGTGCAACCGTCTCGAAACGTCAAGCAAAATAAGGTATGTAAATACCTAATTTGCATGTTCGCGTTAATTCCCGTCTATATATATATTCTTAAACATGCAACGCGAGTGCTTAAAAGTTTCTAAATTGAGTGAAGGTGTTGACATCGTTTACAGTGCCAAAAAGAGGTTGCGTGGTAAGCTTTTAAAGATGGAATGTAATCTACTGATAAAAAAATTGTGAACCGTATGATATAATCAGTATTTGTAATGAGAGTGTAGTACTACCCCTTGAGTTAGCAAATTCATGCTGTAGCTAGCCTATAGGAGTAAATGCTCCGAAGAGTCCGGCAAATTTTATTCTTTACAAGAATTGTCGATACGTAGAAGGAAACCAATGTTCTTGTTACATTGCATTTATGAGGTGTTTGACTAACATAATTATCAATCATATATGGTATAAAAATACTCAATAAATGTCCTAAGTAGTTGCGCTAAGCTACTAACAAATCGATATTTAAATCACGTTTCGAGAAAATTCAATATCTGATTCGGCGATACACCGAAACCGATTAGGTTCTAGGCGACTTGGAGAAGGAAATGGACTGTATACAAAGGATAGCGGGTTCTTAGCCGCCTAGGAGTGGATACGGGAAGAGGTGATTGTGAGTGGGTATAGGATATTTCAAGGATGGAGGTCACTTACCTTATACGGCAATCTTCTTCGTTTCCGAAAGGCAGTCTCCTGGTGGTTTCGTGATGCAGCTGCTTGTTTTCACTTCACTACACAGTCACTTCCATTTGCGAGCGGTTTTTTAAGAGGTAATAACTATAGCGGGAGCGGCGCGGTGATCCGGTATAGCGGACGCGTATCGCGAATCGAAAGTTCTTGAAGGTACTGGACTGTCACTCGCGTCGACGTTTCGCGGCGACCAATCAGGCGAAAGGCAGTGCCTCTTCCAGGGAGTGGGATAGAGAGGGACGGAAATATGGTATCGCTCGCACTAGACGTGGAACGATTGATGTTGATGCGATTAGTTATAGATAGGAAGGTAAATGGCGCTACCATATCCCCCCGGCCCTAAAGGGTTGCCTTTAAAAAAATAGAATTGAACTTAGCTATGTTGGGTGTACTACCGCATAACCCATCAATAGGCTAAGACAGCGATATGACAATAAAATTAATCTAAATTGACTTTAGCAAAAACTACAAACTCAATAATAGCGAAAACTACTAACTAAATACTTAAACTAAGAGGCAGGTCCAACTTCAGGCTAGATCTCTAAGTGTCTAAGTGCCTCGACTTGTGCAATGACAGTTAAAAGCTCTTCGTAAGAGAGGATCTGTTGACCTATAACCTTGAAGAGATGCGTTTTAATTACTTTGACCATGCTTTCCCAACATCCACCGAAATGTGGTGATGCTGGTGGAATAAACTTCCAGTCAATATGATCTATGGAACGTTCTTCCTGAAGACGAGTACGATAACCCGCGACGTGATTGAAACAAGTAGCGGGAACAAGTTCCATCAATTTACTAACGCGGTTGGCAACAAAAGTCTGCCAGCGGTGAGGAGAAGAATGAATCCAAGCGAGCACTACTTTGGAGTCGGAAAATGCGTATATTTTATTAATAGGGTAGTGGGGCAAAACTGTGTCTTGAACCTTGTGGAGCAACTGAGACAGCAGAATGGCCGCGCACAACTCCAGTCTCGCAACCAAAATGGTTTTAACAGGCGAGACCTTAGACTTGGCACAAACTAACTGCACCGAGTAGTTAGAACCAATGCGGACTCGCAGATATACAACTCCGCCGTAAGCACGCTCGCTGGCGTCAGCGAAACCTATTAAGTTGATGGTACATCCATCTACCAACCCAAGATGACGCGGAATAGCAATATGATGGAGCGCGGTAAGCTCAATACAAAACTGGCCCCAAGCGGCGACAATATGTTCAGGTATGTTCATCCCACTCACACTTTGATAGCCAAAGCTCCTTGATCAAAAGCTTGGCGTACAAAATTGTGGGAGCCACAAACCCATTATGTCCCATAGTTGAGCCACTGTGGACAGCATAGTGCGCTTGGCGCACTTATCATCTGGCGGTGAGACGTCAAACCGAAAACTATCGCAGGATTTGTCCCAGCATAAACCGATGTAGGGACAAATGTATGTGTGTTAGGCTGAGTGCAAGGCAAGCGAAAATGTATGTGTGCGTGACTGTATGTGCGGCCGACCAGTTACTGCGCACTGGTCGGACTGAAAGGTTCTCTTAGGGATTTTCACGTGAATAAATCAAAAGTGTTATATCAAAGAACATTCTTTTAATTAAATATCCCAGAGACACCTTGAGACCAGTGCCATTGCTCAAATTAACGCTGCTAATATTGCGTAGTGCAAAGCAGCGTTAAAGTGGTGACCCCGTATTGAACTAAGTGACACGTATTTCGGAGTATTGCGTCATCTCGGAAAGCATGAGCTGGGAGCAATCGACGTCAGCACCACGAACTCCCACGCTTGCGGCAAAGATGGAGAAATCTGAACAGAGTGAGTTAGCCCAAATTACAATATCTACTCGTTTACCTGAGTTTTGGACTGATCAACCACGCTTATGGTTCGCCCAGTTCGAGGCGATTCTGGCTAATCAAAAGCGTGGCGAAGAAACAAAGTACAATCTTGTTATTACGAAGCTGAACAAAGAGAGCATACAACAAGTCGCAGACCTAATTACGAAACCCCCAGAAGAGAAGCCATACACTGCATTGAAAGAAAGGTTACTAGCGGTGTACGAAGAATCGGAAACTCGGAAAATTCAGAAATTGCTGAGTGAAGTTGAACTGGGAGACCAAAAACCCTCTCAACTTCTTCGAAATATGAAAAATTTAGCACGAGAGAAGTTCCCGGATGAAACATTACGAGTCATGTGGATCGGGCACTTACCAACATCAGTACGAGCTATTTTGACAGTAAGCGAAGTGTCCGACGTGGAAAAATTGGCGCAGATGGCAGATAAGATGATGGAAACCACAAAGAGTAATGACACGATAGTAGAGGTTGCCACGAGCTCAACAACAACCAGCAATGAACTCTTGATCGCGGAAATAGCTAAATTAAGCAGAAGACT
Source organism: Euclidia mi (assembly GCA_944739405.2). Classification (NCBI taxonomy): domain Eukaryota; kingdom Metazoa; phylum Arthropoda; class Insecta; order Lepidoptera; family Erebidae; genus Euclidia; species Euclidia mi. The sequence goes on from OX123192.2 coordinate 30,460,637, forward strand.
GGACGAGATGGATAGAGGCAGACAACAGTGGCGGCAACCCTACGCGCAACGTTCCCGGAGTCGATCGGCAAGCAGTCAACGTGGCAATACATCGGTGAGAAGACGCAGCCCCGAGGACCCAGACTGGCTGTGTTATTTCCACTTCCGCTTCAGGAATCGTGCTACTAGATGCGAGCAACCGTGCAGCTGGAAGAAAGAGGGACAGAATGCGACACGTCAAAATTCGGAAAACTAGAGCCGGTGCAGGCAGCGGCGGACATCTGCATCGAGAGACCGGGACACCGCCTTTGCGTCACAGATGACAACACAGGGATGCGATTTTTAGTGGACACCGGCGCCAACGTATCTGTTCTACCCGTAACGCAGCGACAGAAAAATGTGAGTGAATCTACAGGTTATAAATTATATGCAGCAAATGGTTCCGAAATTCATACATACGGTACAAAGACTTTAGAATTAAATCTTAGATTAAGACGACCATTTAGATGGAAGTTTATCGTAGCTAATGTGAATCAACCTATTTTAGGAGCTGATTTTTTACAATATCACAAATTATTAGTTGACCTAAACGCTCGTAAACTAATCGACAGGCAGACGAATTTATTAACGCTTGGTAGCATAGTTTCTGCTCGGGAACCAACCCTGAACACCGTAGATAGTGGTCATCCATTATATAAGTTATTGTCGGAATACGCCGATATTACGAAACCTATTCCGTTTAGGGATGATGACTCATCTAGCAATAGTAACACTGTATTGCACCATATTGAGACGACAGGACGACCGGTACATGCCCGTGCCAGACCGCTTCCCCCTAACAGGTACCAGAAGGTGAAAGAAGAATTCAGGCGAATGCAGGAGATGGGGATTTGCAGACCATCCAAGAGCGAGTGGGCCAGTCCACTGCATGTGGTCGATAAGAAGAATGGGGACATTCGGCCGTGTGGTGACTACCGCAGGCTAAACGCAATCACCAAACCGGACAGATACCCCGTGCCACGGTTGCATGACTTCACTTATGTTTTAGCAGGTAAGAAAGTATTCTCTAAATTAGATATTAATAAATCGTATCATTACATAAAAATTGCTGACGAGGATATTGAGAAGACGGCAATCATAACGCCATTTGGATTGTTTGAATTTCCGCGTATGACCTTTGGTCTACGAAACGCGAGTCAGACATTCCAACGATTTATGAACAACAGTGTGTTACAAGGGCTAGAATTTCTATTCAATTTCGTCGATGACGTCATCATCGCGAGCGATTCCGTAGAAGAAAACAAAGAACATTTGCGTATAGTCTTCGATAGGTTTAGAAAATTTGGCATTACAATAAACATCGCTAAGTGTGATTTTTGCAAAGAGAACATTGAATTTTTAGGATACGAAGTGTCAGCCAGTGGTATTCGCCCTCTCGACTCCAAAGTCCAGGTTATCTCAGAATACCCGTTGCCCAAGACAATAGATGACCTACGACGATTTCTAGGTATGGTAAACTTTTACAGGGCTAGTATACCAAACGCTGCCAGACATCAAGCGAAGTTAAATGAATTTCTAAAGGGTTCTAAACGTAAAGATAAGACCGTGATACAGTGGGATGATAGCGCAATGAAAGCATTTGATTCGTGTAAAGTCGGTTTAAAGAATGCGGTCTTATTAGCTCATCCTCAGGCGAACGTACCCATATCCCTTATGGCCGACGCTTCTGAGAACTGTGCGGGGGGAGTCCTGCAGCAGAAAGTGAACGGGTCATGGCAGCCTTTGGGGTACTACTCTAGGAAGTTCACAACAGCTCAGCAAAAGTACTCCACTTACGACAGGGAGCTCTTGGCTATTTATATGGCGGTAAAACATTTTCGTTACTTGTTTGAAGGTAATCAATTGATAATTTTTACGGACCATAAACCGTTGATATATGCGTTCAATAAATTAGAAAGTAATTGTGAAACGCCCAGACGGACTAGACAGTTATTATTTATTAGCGAGTTCACAACAGATATTAGGTATATAGAAGGCGAGAACAATGCACCAGCGGACGCGTTATCGCGAGTCGAAACAATTCAGTGCCCGACTGTACTCGACTACGCGGAATTAGCGCTCGCACAGGAAGCTGATAGCGAGCTTGCAAAGTTACTTAGAAAAACAGATAAGAATTATAGCCTTAAGGAATATTTTGTGCCGTACTCCAAGGTACCTATTTATTGTGAAATCTCAGGTAAAACATGTAGACCGTATATAACTGAAAAGTTCAGGAGAATGGCTTTCAATTCTGTGCACGACCCCAGTCATCCGGGCGTTCGAGCTACGCGCAGGTTGATCGCTGAACGGTTTTTCTGGCCGGGACTAAACCGCGATGTAGGACAATGGGCAAAAGCGTGCCTACAATGTCAAAGGTCAAAGGTTTATAGGCATACGGTTTCAGATTTAGAACATTTCGCGGATGCTGAACGTTTCGCGCACGTACATATTGACATTATAGGGCCCTTACCAATATCGCAAGAGGGGTACAAATATTGCGTAACCATGATTGACCGGGGCACGCGTTGGGCCGAGGCCACCCCGGTCAAGGACATCACGGCGAACATTATCGCAAAAACATTTTATGATGTTTGGATTAGCAGATTCGGTTGCCCAGAAAGATTGACGAGCGACCAGGGTCGTCAATTCGAGAGCTCACTGTTCACAGAATTAATGAAAATAATGGGTATTAAAAAAACGCGTACCACGCCGTACCATCCACAATGCAACGGAATTGTAGAACGGTGGCATAGGTCTCTAAAATCGGCATTAACGGCCCGGCTAATAGATAACTCAGGGTGGTGCAATGAACTTTCGACTACATTATTAGGGTTGCGAGCGGTAAGCAGGAGCGATAATGGCGTGAGTCCGGCAGAGTATGTCTATGGGCAGACGCTTAGGTTACCCGGAGATTTCCATAACACCTCTAGTAATCGAAGCGGAGACAGCAATGAATTTCTCGAACAGTTAAGGAGTACGTTGAATAAACTAAAACCGGTACCGAGGCACCGTAAAGACTCACGCACATTATTCATTCATGACGATCTTAATAAATGCGAGTATGTTTTTATTCGTAACGATGCAGTTCGCAGGCCTTTAACGCCGACGTACGACGGACCCTATCGCGTAATAGAAAGAAAAAGTAAGACATTTTTAGTACAATTACCGAATAGAGTAGTTAACATTTCCATAGACAGACTCAAACCCGCGTACCTATTAAATAGCGAGAGAGAGGGCGACTCCGAACAACCTTACAATAAGACCACCGTGAAAGACTCAGTTATGTGTGAACCAAACGTTGATAAATTCCCTGCCACACCAGTAGCGTGTAAACAGAGCGATAAAGATATAGGCACCAAGAGAAGTAAGTCCGGTCGAGCGATAAGGCCACCGGTTAGATTTAACATATAGTGTGTAAACTTCCTTAGAGGTGAGGCTAGCCTGTAGTCATAACAATTTATTCTGCGAAGACTGCGTACCAAGCATAAAATAACACGTACCTATACAGTAGTTATGAGTAACTTATTAATTGTCCACTTTGCAATTTAGACAAAGAGCATTGCAGAAGATTACGAAATGTATATTTAGATCATGTAGTTGGTATGTTGTTTTATGTGAATATTAATAATAATATGGTAAGATGTCACTCACAGTTTTTCCGGGTCTCAATGAAAACTTCGCGTAATAATAATGAGTTGAGAAATAGTATAATATAAAATGTGTGTTTGTCGAGTATGTTATTTTTGTGGTGTGTGTATGATTTTTCCGGCGTCACCATGTCGGGTACTGTGGGCCCCAAGGGGTGGTTATTAATTATTGCAGAGTAGGCCGGCATGGTGACTACCCTTAATGCATAATAATATATATTTGAAACACGCTGTATAGCGATCCAATATTTATAAAATATTAAGACGGACTGAAGTAACAGCTCTGCACTTTGTATTAATGTAGGTCAACATTCTAGAATAAGATTGATTTTATTTAATATTTCGTTAGTCGTTTACATTACATATTTTACTGTAGTTGAGTAAACATCCTATACTTACATATTCAATTGAAATCATGGGCAAGACATATAGTAAGGAAGAAGTAATAATAGCTCAGAACAATGCAGTAGAAACGCATATGACCAAGTATAATATTGGCTTTGCGGTATTTGCTACGGCAGTGTGTATCGTTGTATTACTTGTTGCATGGCGTCAATGCCGCCATCGTGTTAAGAAATGGATTCGGAGAGAGGTAAATGGTTCATCCGGGACGGTAAAAATGGTGCTGCCAGGGCCAATAGGCATGCGCACCACTCCTCAGCAGCCACCCGCGGCTACCTACGAATAACATATTATGTACGTATTACGAGAACATTGTATCTGCTGCGGTGACGTCATGGTTTTATTATGTATCGTCGATTACAAGAGTGTAATCGGTATAATAGTGATGTACAATAGTGTAAGTTTTGTTTACATTTGTGTATAATTTTAAAGTGTTAATTATCTAAGTTTGCAATTTAAAAGGAACCTAATGTAATTTGGTGTTTTAAAAGCAATCAATGTGAATAGAAATTTAAAGTTGTATTGAGAATAAAGATTAATATCAAGATAAATTGGTGAATATTGTGTAACTTTTTTTTTTTTTTTTTTTTTTAAGCTAAACTGCGTATATTGATTAATTGTGTATGTAAGGCAATTAGATACAGCAAATTTTTCAAAATTTGGGGGGGTGTAGTGTAGGGACAAATGTATGTGTGTTAGGCTGAGTGCAAGGCAAGCGAAAATGTATGTGTGCGTGACTGTATGTGCGGCCGACCAGTTACTGCGCACTGGTCGGACTGAAAGGTTCTCTTAGGGATTTTCACGTGAATAAATCAAAAGTGTTATATCAAAGAACATTCTTTTAATTAAATATCCCAGAGACACCTTGAGACCAGTGCCATTGCTCAAATTAACGCTGCTAATATTGCGTAGTGCAAAGCAGCGTTAAAGTAGTTTCCATTACAACTCAATGGAAAAAGCACCTCATACTAAAAAACAAGCGCAAGCTCACGCCAGGCATCAGCATAGCAGAGGACTACCCTAAGAAAATCATAGAAACACCCAAACAACTGCAACCACAGTTGGAAGAGGAAAAGAAGAAAGGAAACATAGCCTACATAAAATACGACAAACTGGTAGTGAAGAAACCGAAAGATAACAGCAACACAGAAGAAAGCAGCAGAGAAAAAAGAAAAAGAGGAACTTCTGGTTCACCATCAACACCAATACAGAAGAGAGTTAACACAAACAAACCCCTGAATAAACCTACACAATCACCACCTGAAACTTCGAACAAGGACATCCTCAAATCCGGCATACTCAACTATGCAAAGAAGACAAGGTTGGACCCAAAATTATCCTCCCCAAAAAACTAATTACTGCCACAGGACACCGGCAACCAAAACAAACTTTACTAACAAACAATTACAAACCGAACCAACCAACAAAATGCCTCCCACCACGGCTGGTCCCCGCGGGAGAGCTAGACCATGACCCTCTAACGACAAAAAGAACCAAAACACTTAACATTGCAACTTTAAATACGAGAACCCTCAGAAAGGAAGAAAGCCTAGATGAGTTAGAAAAAGCCCTAGAAGACATAAATTGGGATATCCTGGGTATAAGCGAGATGATATACAGAATATCTGCGGATATTCAGTATATCTTCATTCTACTGAAACGAGCGGTACGAGCAATATACATGTTAGGTGCAACAGATACTCTTAGGGAACGCTTTACGTCTATAGGGATTCTTACAGTAGCCTCGCAATTTTTATTTGCTAATATATTGTATATTAGGCAAAATATAGGTTTGTTTACTACAAACAGTGATGTACATAACATAAATACTCGAAACAGGCATAAGTTATATGCCCCTTATCATCGTTTACATAAAGTTAATAATTCTTTTGTAGGGCTAGGTATTTGTACATACAATAAAATACCAATTAGTCTTTTAGAATTGCCATTTAGTACGTTCAAAAGTAAAATAAAAGACTGCCTTATTAGGCAAGGTTATTATACCATTAATGATTATTTCAGTGATAAGGATAGATGGTCACTTACACTAGCCAACTCTTGATTTTTTTAATTTACATAGATACCTTACTTTTCAGTTTTTTTTATATAATATCTCTAGTTCTATTAATTTAATATTCATGCATTATTAGGTCATTCAACTTACTACATTTACATTTTCATTGTTGTTCCACAAATTTTATTAAAATTTGCTACTGTGTTAGATGAATGTAACTCGTTATCATGGGCTGGATACTAACGTTTTTGTAATTTTCGTGTATTCATATTATACCGTCACTTTCTGTAACATACTTTTCCACCATAGTTCTGAACATGATCGCGAGTTGCCTACATTATAAAGCGTAAGTGGATGCTCCTGTTACACAAGATTCACATTTGAAGACTACTACAGCACTTAATTTAGTAACTACATATTTGTTTAAGTATTATGTATGTTCTTATTTACTATTTGCAAGTAATTAATTACAATGTGAAACAGTTGCAGCTCCTTACAAAAACAAAATATGTACCATAACACTGGCGATTAAAAAGAGTGGCCATGAGTTTTATTGCCCGTTCTTTCTCGTGGTTCTACCTATTACTTTGCGAATGGGCAGTAAATGTAAATGTAGAAGCATTATTAATTTACTTTAAAAATTTGACGTCCATAAGCGTCACGTTGTGACCTAGATGAATAAATGATTTTTGACTTTGACTTTGAGAAGACTGAAAGAAAAAAATGAGGAACGAGCAGACTACATACTATTCCACAAAGGCGAAATAGCCGGCCAAAGAGGAGTAGGATTTCTAATGAAAAAGACAATGAAACAAGAAATTCAAGAATTGATTGGGATTTCCGACCAAATATCTGTTCTCAATATCCACATACCGGGATACCGAAAAATATGGACAATTATCCAAATATACGCTCCGACAGAACAAGCAACAGAAAGTGAAACTAAAACCTTCTACGATGATCTAACACTTACGGTAACAAAATTCTCACATAATCACATCATACTAATGGACGATTTCAATGCCCAAGTAAGAGATAAACAAAGCAAGGAAGAATACGTCTTGGAAAATTTGGACATGGAAAAAGAAGCCCGAACGGTGAACTACTGGTTGAATTTCTATTAGAACATAACTTAAGTATACTCAACAGTATGTTTGAGAAAAGCAAAAGGAACAAGTGGACCTGGATTTCCCCTGACGGCAGCTACAAAAACGAAATAGACTACATAGCAACTAGCCATCCAAAAGCTTTCACAGACGCATCAGTAATAACACAATTCAATTTCAACACGAATCATCGCATGGTAAAAAGCTTACTAAGTTCAGAACCGTCAAGAAAAACTAGGAAATATATAGCTCCACAAAATGCCGAACAATTTTGCAACAAAACCCTAGAGAAAATTACAGAATCTCTAATCAAACTCAGAGAAGAAATAACCATAGGAAACAAAAACACTGATGTTAAAACAAAGGATGGGAAACTAGAAAAACCCCTAACACATGCCAAAATAGAGAATTCAAGAGGAAACAAATACAAAATAACTGACCTAACACTACAACTTATACAAAAAAGAAAAAACTTGCTCATAACTAACCCCCAAAAAGAAAATATGAAGCTAGTAACTGAACTAAGTAAGAAAATCAGAGAGAACATCAGGAAAGACAGGAAGAACAAGAGGCAACTAACGCTGGAAAGTCATATAAAAAGAACAAGAGGAGTAAAGAAAGCATTCAAGGAACTTAGAGAGATAGATAAAGAATGGATACCTAAACTGAAAAAAAAAATGCTACCTCTACGAATAGAAATAGTATAAATGAAATAGCTACCGAATTCTACAAATACTTATACTCAAACCCGGGCAATGAACAAGAATCTAAAAGAGATCTCCCCGAAAGACGAGACCTAGAAGAACCAGAACCAAAAATTTTACCTAGCGAAGTGGAAAAAGCTATACATAGCCAGAAAATGGAAAGAGCTCCAGGCTCAGAAAAACTTACAAACGAGCACGTCAAAGACACTGCTGAAGATCTAATACCCATACTAACATCAATATTCAACGACATACTGGAGACTGGTATTATCTCTAAACAGTGGAAAACATCCCACATTATACTTATATTCAAGAAAGGACATAAAAAAGACATAAACAACTATAGACCCATAAGCCTGATGTCAAATATCTACAAGGTCGTCTCTAAAGTGATCCTAGAAAGAATAAGCAAAAGACTTGATGAAAACCAACCACGGGAACAAACTGGCTTCAAGAGAAATTTTTCAGCCCTTGACCACATTCACACTGTCAAACAGATAACAGAAAAGTATAGTGAATATAACAAAAATCTCTACATGGCATTTATCGACTACTCCAAAGCCTTTGACAGCATAAGTCACCAAGCAATATGGGAGAATCTGGAACAACAAGGGATTTCTTCAAAATATATTAACATTATCAAGAACATTTACCTAAACAGTGAAGCTAAGATACAACTTGAAAGCTTGGGAGAAAAGTTCAATATCAATAGAGGCGTAAGACAAGGGGACCCTTTATCACCGACATTGTTCTCAGCCGTAATAGAAGATATCTTTCGTAAATTGAACTAGAACGGATTTGGACTCAACATACACGGGACGAAAACTGAACAGCTAAGATTTGCGTACGATATAGTCCTGTTCGAAGAAAACCCCACACACTTAGAAGAAATGATAAGAACACAGGAAAGTATTAAAGTAGGCCATCAATGAACAAAAACAAGACTAAACTCATCACAAATTCCAAACTAGTAGATATAAAAATCGATGACCAACCACTCGAATATGTACAAGAATACATCTACCTAGGATAGGTAATCTCCCATAATGACCAAACAACTAAGGAAATCAACAGACGAGTCGCAAATGGATGGAAAAGGTACTGGTCACAGAAAGAGATAATGAAAGCCAAAAAGATATATATTTCACATACTCATGTCAAATAAAAGGAAAGTATTCAACACCTGCATCCTTCCAGTCCTCGTCTATGAATGTGAAACCTGGTCACTCACCAAGCACCACAGGGCAAAGTTAGAACGCTGCCAGAGAGCTATGGAGAGAAGTATGATAGGCATCAGGAAACAAGACAGAGTAAGATGCAGTGAGATACGAGAAAAAACCAAATTAGCAGACATACTCACTCGAATCGACCAACAGAAGTGGAGATGGACGGGACATATGATTCGCAACGCACACAGTAAATGGAGTACAACTGTATCAGACTGGTACCCCAGAGAGGGAAAGCGAAGCTGAGGACGTCAACAAACTAGATGGGAAGATGATTTAAAACTCACGGCTGGACATCACTGGAGAAGGGTAGCTCGAGACAGAGCTCAGTGGAGAACGTTAGAGGAGGCCTATGCCAACAGGCACACCAAACCGCGGGATATCTTATAACTAAAATATAATACGAATAGACGCACTATGTTTCACGCAGCTCAGAATAAAGGGCTTTATTATTACCAAGTATGTGGGTGAAAGACAATGTCCTTTACAGTAAGTAAAGCTAAGTATAAGTAGCAATTACCTTCACTAGAACTTCATAATTGGGATTGAAATTAGGTAATCGTTTTTTGTTTATGTACTTTTTTACCTTTGTTGTACTGACCTTTTATAAAGCATCTTGCAGGTGTATCACTTATGAATCATCAAATTTTAAAAAAAAAATTGCTTTTTAATTAGTCATCCATCTTGCAGTAATTTTAATAGTTCGTTTACAAATGGACGCAAAAACGTCTCAAGAGGTGATTTCGAACTTCCAAAGTATATTGATACAACTAATAGAGATATATCCATGCAATCTATTTTGCACAAAATTTGACAAAATTGATTTTTCGTACTTTTGGCTACAAGTAGGTAAACTATCACTATTAAATGTCAAAAATATTCAACTTGGTAATTTTACATCTTTAAAACAATTTTCTAATCCATGGTAAGTACCAATATTTGCCATTGCCCAATGGCAAAATATTGTTAGATTTGGGAGTTTTTAAAAGATTTCTACTATCTTTTGGTAAAAATATATTAAAATCTGTGTTTGGATGATCTTTTAGAATATCAATTAATTCGTTCAAAGCATTATGAGGAATTTGGTACTTCAATGCCCATTGCTGAATTTGGTATCTCACGTTTATGACACGTGTTTAATTATCAGACTCAGGTGATCCATAATCAAGTGTATTTGTGTTACATTCTTCGGCCTCTGCTGCAAATTTGGAAGTTTGTGGTACATCAGTAGGTTAATTACACCATGAGAATACGCAACATGGTTCTCGTGCTCGGAATTTGATACTTCGGCACTAAGCTCTTAAGTACGACATAATTCAGTACCTACTATTTTTTAGATTTGGTAGAGAATACGCTAGAAAGTTCAAAAAATGATAAGTAAGTGTCTGTTACAATAGGAACAACCAACAATATTATTAATTACTAGCTCTGCCCGCGACTTCGTCCGCATAGGATTTAGGTATGTATATCGCGATGGACCCGTGCGGTGGGATGAAAGCCTATGTGTTATTCTGGTGTATTAGCTACATTACTATAAAATTTCATCAAAATCTGTTCAGTAGTTTTCGCGTGAAAGACTCATCCTCACAAACTTTTGTATTTTTTTCTATTAGTAGATCATTTTTTATTTAAATTAAACGGTAAACTCGCAGTTAACACAAGAAACTTTGAGAATTACTGGATCTGGTGCTTTCTATTTATCCAAGTTAGAATTATAGGTATTTCGGAACATTGACGTGACTTTACTGCACATGTTACCACCCAGTTACTACGTATTGTTACCAAGATTGTACACTAGTTACATATAGAACGTTACGTGTGTAAAGCGTGTTTACACATTTTTTTCTGTAACATGTTGACACAGCTACAACACAACGTTACTAAAACTACTTTCTGTCATTTTGTTACTGAACGGTTACAACGCATAAAAGCGAACTCTCACACAGTCGCAAGGAGTCGTATCAGTTACGAAACTGATGCGAATTGTTACATCTTTATAAATAAGCAACCAAAAATGGCTATATGGGTAGGAATATCCAAAAATCCTCTTCTAGTGGTGTCCCCTACACTTCCTAAAGAACATACATGACGTCAGACAATAACGCAAAAATTTCATATTCTTTTAACGTTTTGTGTTTAAATAAGACAAAATCATTCAACCATTAGCAACGGCGAACGGCAGATTTAAAACTGCTTCAATACTAACTCTTTTGATGCCTTCTACGAATATACAATGCACGAAAACAGAAGGTGATGTTTACATACGTTTAACAATGTCTATTTGTTGATAGAGGCCCGACTTACGTCTATAATGGTACCCAGTGGATGAGTGACCGCTACCAACAATGAATGGTAGGTAATAATTCTCGCCACCGGGAATTCTAGTACAATAATAAATATTAAAATATTTGTATATTTATAATAATATGGTATATTTTAGTGATATAGTTAAGTTACTATTCAAAGAAGAGATTATGGGCGGGCTTTTATTTGTTTAGCACTACACAAATTTCCAAGAGCCATAAAAGTATTTTCAAGTACTCGGTATAGTAATTAACCGTTAAAACATTTTCAAGTCCAGCAAACAGTTTCTATTTAAAATCAAATTTAACGTACCTATATGCAAGTTACTCTCTGTGTGTTAAGTGTATGCGTACGAGTGCATGCGTGAGTACGTATATGCATGTGTGCGTTTTTGCGTGCACGGATACGTACGTGCTCAAATGTGTGTGTGGGTTCGTCTTTCTTAAAGCTTTGCCTCTTGTTCAAAGAAAATGGTAATAAAAAGGGTAAGTGTCCATCTAACAGGATATATTATATACCCTAATGCTAAGTTTCTTCTACTACCATTTTGGCCACCACCGACATTGAGTCCGATACTGGTAAGACAGTCTAAACATGAAATAAATATTTAAAATAATATAATAGGTAAAAATCGAAAACCCTCAACAAATAACATTTAACGAGCAGATAAGATTAAGTACAAGCTACATTCAGTGTGTTAGTATTCTTTGTCACCGTTCACACACTCAACTTGTGAGGACAGTTGCCCGTAAAGCCAATTAATCTTGATCCCCGTGACACCCTAATTTCCCCACTTGTGGGGATTTGCGAGGGGTCAACTAACACCGGTTGGTCAGCCTCACGATATATCACAGAATGTTAGTGGTTTTGACAAGGGAACAGTAGAGTTTTGGATGCAAATACTGTTTTACCCGCCAGTTATCATTTGCATTGTGAGTTAGGTTTTGAGACCTTTTTAAAGCCGAGTTTATTGTAATAGGCTGGCTGAATTTATACTATGTGTGGAGAAATTTCAATTTGTTTTAAAAGTTTGATGTGTATAAATGAGTGGCATGCTAGCTGGTAGGGACATAAATTAACATTTATGCCAGACCAGCAGTTTAAAGTCATGACTAAGATTGACAGGTAATAAATCGCAAATTAAGGTTTATGTAATGTGTATTGGTGGTACGACGTGTCCACCAGTTTTTAAGGTCGGTCAACGAGCTCTAGAGTGGACTATGCTCGGAGTTTCTCTCAAGAAACGAATTCGTAATGAAGTGATCCAACAGAGAATCAATGGGATCGACATTACTAATAGAATTAGCAAGCTGATGTGACAGTGGGCTGATCACATCTGTCTCAGAACTTATTACAACACAGAATAAACCAAGGAGTCATAAGCTTACATTGAATAAGATGAAATCTCTAGTCTCGCCCACCGAGCAGTACGATCATTTGACAGTAGATAATTATTATTTACAAATAGCTAAGAGTACTAATTTTCCTTATTCAAATCATCAATAAAATCTACCACTACTTGACATTGCCGAAACGAACCAAACCAAAAATTACGCCACGCGGGTCAAATTTCTTCCAATAAAAATCTTAATACGAAATAAATAATTTTTCAAGACAAATCCTCTGTCTAAACGCTGATCCAAGTTTTAAGACGCTTTTCCCATTTAATTATCGAGAAACGACTAATTAAAATATAACGGCCGGAGGTTTGACTTTCCGACGAAGCGATTTCTTGGAAAATAAATAATTATCTATTGAATTTTTTTATAGATGGCGAACAATTGGTTAATGAAACACGTTTTGATTTATTACCTTAAAATAGGTTCAATATTCATTGTTTTTATTTTCTAAGATAATAGGCTTAGAAAAGGTTTTGGTGGGTAAGACTTTTATCTGAAATAAATTTACAATTTAGATATCTGTGTCAGTCACGGCATCCATTTAGAAAACAGGAGGAAATTATGTAATTCTTAATTGGGAATTAACATACCATAGACTCTCGCCTGTATCACCGAAGGGGTAGGCAGAGGCGTAATAACTAAAGGGTGGGAATTAACATAACATACCAAATTTTAGGTGAAGTAGACGCTTAGGGAAGATAAAGGGATAAGGATCGGTATAATGTTACAATATAACCCTGTCACTTAGTATTATAAACTGTTTTCTTGGCTGGGGATGAATCTCTACCCACTTTGAAAAAGTTAGGTCACAGTCCACCACGCTGGCCAAGTGCGCGTATCTTCAATACAAATAAAATATTTTATACATTCACTATTGCCTCGATTTCTTTTTACACCTTTTAACAAGCAATAACTCTTTAGCGCATCTATGATGAAATGTATTATACCGGACATTGGTAAATCATTATTTTCCTTAAAAAATGGCATAGATACAAAATTGTTAACACAAATGGGTTAAAATAATTAAGTTACGTCTATGAAGAAAGAAAGTCTGATTATAAAACGTGAAAAAGTAATCTACATCTAAAAATGTATTCATCATGTCCGCCTAGAGACGTCCACTTCTGGACATAGGCCTCCCCCAAGGTTCTCCACACAGACCGATTTTGAGCCGCCCGCAACTTCGAATGTAGAGTTCCCAACCTGAATAGGAGCAGGTACGACATGGACGTTAGACATGATTTTCATCTTGTCCATGTTCATCATAAGACCTACTTGTTGGGAGACTATACAGAGGCCATCGAGCATTGTGCTAAGGTCTTTCACAGTCTCAGCCATGACTACGATATCATCAGCAAATCGAAGGTGAGTGATGTGTGCACCGTTGATGTTGATGCCGAGTCCTTCCCAGTACAGAAGCTTGAAAACGTCTTCCAGCGCAGCGGTGAAGAGTTTCGGAGGTATAACATCTTCCCTGCCTTACCCCCCGCTGTAGCCGAATTGGTTTTGAGCTCTGATTCTGGAGGCTGACTGACATGGTGGCGTTTTCGTACAGACACTTCAGCACTTCGACATACCGATAGTCAATTTGGCATCGTTGGAGAGACGCTGCCCAGGTTTCGATCGAATCAAGGCTTTCTCATAGTCCGCAAACGCCAAGCATAGATGCTGGTTATACTCCTCGGACTTCTGTATAACCTGCCGCAGCGTATGTATGTGGTCTATAGTACTATAGCCTTTACGGAAACCGGCTTGTTCGGGAGGCTGGAAGTCGTCTAGCTTGCTCTCTCAAAAAAATGTATTACCAATTTTCATATACGAGTAGAATACATTGCATTAATCTACCGTAAAGGAGAAACTCTATTTCAATTTCACTTTGCAATGGCCCATTCTGCTCCATAACACTAACATTGAAATAATCAGCACTGCTTCCGTCTCCGTATCAGTGTCATTTAGAAAATAGCACCAGTTTGAGTCTACATCGCGATCGCTTATCGTAACTATTCAGCGCTACATTACTATTGTTTATTTCTCGAAACTATCTCAGAATGTATCAATAAATGACAATAATAGCTTGGAACGAGATTAATTTACTCGTTGAATGTTGAGTCTTGTCCCTCAAATCTAAAAACCCGATCCTCAGTACGTAACCTTCTTTATAAAAATGTCGTTTATACGATAAATAATTTATTTCGGCTTTTATTTTCTAATCAAAGGAATATATACTGCCAGTTGATGACAAAATAGTGTTCAACCAAACTTGTACGTCACAAGCTATTTTACTCAAAATGTCGAAGATCATCAAACAATTATTTCTTTCAAAAGCAAGAAGTGTACACAGTTTCGGTGAACGCAATCTAATCAATGCTACACAGCACTGAATCTCCCTGTACAAAACGCAGTGCATACCTGCATTCGCGCCAATTTTATTCCTAAAAACAACACTAGAGTTTTGCTCAGAAAATACGGTGAACAGGGAATTTATACAGCGCCAGTTGTTTTAGTTAAACACACCATTTGTTCATTGGTGAAATAACAATATGCGTCTACGATTGATGGACAGGTGAAATATAAATGGATAATATGGATTTGTATATTCTAGTTGGAATAGACAGAGATAATCGAAACTAAATTGTATAAGGTATTGACTTCTCTCGGATTGACTCTGCTTTGGAATCGAATAAAGGCAAAAATAAATCTTCACATTGCACTTAGAATTTAATTTTTGTTCTTATTTTTACTGGACTTCAAGTGTATTTTATACTTAAACATCTGCTTAGTAGTCTTTTTATGTATCGTGTTCATACTAAAAAAAAAATTCATTTTATAAAATGTATAGATTTAGCTAATTAAAACTGCTAACTTTTATTTAATAGGTTGTTTGTACACCAATAACGTTAATAAACAACATTTAGTAATTATCTTCCAATTGACAAACTTTGTGATTGATTATGGCCTTAGTTTTAAGGAAGTCATTATGCAGGCGTTATAATGTTTCAAAATAACATTATTTTCTATCCTCGTTTCCGAATAATGTTCCTTGTACTTTGTTCGGCTTCACTCCTAAGAATATCTCCTGTGTCGCAATGGACTTTACAAACATTCTATCAACGAACACAAAGAACATCTAGATTCAAAACAACAATTCGTGGATCACACAAAGAGTAGTTCTTGGTGGGAACCCAACTAACATGTGACAACACTCTGTGTGATCTACAAATTGCTGTTTCGAACTTAACGCAGTGTTCAATGGTAAGGCGACCGCTTAAACAACTGCGTCATCCATATATGTAGATATCCAAGCACTCCTAGCATCTGCTAGGAGTGCTTGTTGTGCGTCACCTATATCAACCGTTAAACTGTCAACCGTGTCTCTAGAGGAGCAATACCAAATAAACATCGATCTCTCTGCCAAACTGACTGAACTGAAAGATGCATGGAAATTGAAATATTTAATTTACCGTTAAACTAAACTCTACTTAAATCCTATGGATAAACATACCGTTTTAATTAAAACAAAACAAATGTTTTGAGTCAAGTATTTAGCAGATGCATCGACAAGTAAGATTTTTTTATTCCTAACGTTTTATGAAAAAGGGCTCTTTAAAATTTTAATTAAATATTATAGTATAGCAAAAATGCGTGCAAAGCCATCGCAAATTACTATCGGGCTTATAAAATACAGAACAACCCTCGCCCTTAAACGCCTACGGCTAGTGAAGTACCAAGTAATTTTTAGCCGAAACCTTAAGAGGGGTTCCATAATTTTAAAAGGTAGGTAGTAATTTTATTAGGTTAAATAAATAGCTGCAATATTTTTATAACCTTGAGTATACTGGGTTTAATTGACGAGGTGCAGAGAAATTTTCTTTTCTTTAAAAACAAGCCCGCCCTAGCATACTAGGTGATACATATATCACGGAGATAATTTCACAGTACACAAAGAGCATTGAGACCCATTACAACAATTTTTGAATCACACAAATTATGTTCCATGTATATATAACCAGTGCAATTGCGAAGGGACCACTACTGGTATACTTTAGCTATATTTTCGAGACATGCTTCAAGTCTGTCAGTAAACATCAAAATTTTAAGATATACTTTTTTGTACTAATAGAATTCATAAAAGTGATAAATAGTTGACGAATATGGACATCAAACTAGCCGCTTGCCTATACAACGTGTAACGGAAATAAGGCACATCCTCAGACACCCCAATTAGAAAACCTTGTTATTATCATAATGCATGCATTGAAATATTTTTTTTATTAGCCTAAACATTGTTTTTGATCGAAAGTATTAACTTCATTATAAGTAAAATGCGTGGTCACTACAAACCTGCGCACGCACACAATCACACGAAACGTTTGCTGTGGTAAACAAACGACAGCGAAATACGATACGGTCTATCATTTTTTAACATCGTTAGTGGCTATTGTGACTATCTTAATTTAATCATACCTAGTTAGCATTATTGATACATTAGAAATTAAAGTAAAAGGGTATCAATGAGAGAATTAAAGAAGAACGGCGTGTTTAAAGTTGTGAATCATAATTTTTTTACAATAAAAGAATAACCAAATGATTCACAGGCTTATTGTCACTTGTTCGGCGTCCTCTTTTTAAAATGCTGACATCAGGTGTCCACCACCCGGCTTAAATATTCCTTTACTTCACACACACAATGTTTCTTTTCACTGTTTCAATAGCAGCTGATATCTTATTTTAACTCCCCGGCACTTGTTGTCTCGACACAATCAACTAGTGTTTTAATAGGTATGTCCCCATAAAGCAAAAGTCCAGGGGCGTCAAGTCAGGCGACCTAGGAGGCTACTGGACAGGACTGCCGCGATCGATCCAGCGCTCCTTGTATTCGACTTCACGATGATCTCAAACGTTCTACGTAAAACGCGCGGGGGCACCATCATGTTGATAATACACATTTTGTAAATAAACAAGTAAACTTGTTAAACATTTTTTTTCACTACACTCACAGAGAATCCAGGTAGATGACTAATTTTTCTAAGCGAAACAATGGCCGCCCGGCCGGCGCTGTACCTACCAGCGCGGGCGACCGACGCGACGGTGACAAGTGAGATACATTACGTCTCGCTCTTTCCCGCTGTTAATACGTAAGCGAAAGAAAGATGATAGATATTTTGGTGGTCAATTGTGTGTTATTGTCTTGTACCGGCTGTTATGTTGTATTAATGTGTGCGTTCCTGTACGTGGAACCACTAAACAAATGCATTTAAAAAGAAGCCGTTCTACGTTGACTTAAGGTTTATTTTCGTATATTTCGCCTTTTCAAAGCAATGAGTGACTATAATTTACGTAATTTTAATTTTTTTAGGATTAAAAAAAAATTATATTAAAAATGTCAGAAATGGATTCAGTAGCTGATTCTGAACAAAGTACTTTCAAGATGTGCATTAAACTTGTTACATGTTGTATGTAACGTTGTCATCATCATCCTCCTAGCGTTATCCCAGTTTCTTGGGATCCGCTTACTAGTCTAGCTGGATTTGGCTGAATATTAGCTTTTCCACAGAGCGACTGCCTGTCTGACCTCCGCAACCCAAAGGGATAGCGATATTCCATGGTTTAGACTAGTGTCAGCTTATTTAGAAGGTACTGACACCCTATAACGACGGTCAAAAATCTTCATGACAACCGGGACCGACGGCTTAATGTGCTCTTCTAGGCACGGGGCAAGCGATAATTAATAATTCAATACGCACATAACTCCGAAAAGTCATTGGTGCGCGCTGTGGATTCGACCCTGATACCCTCTGCATGGCAGTCTGATGGTATATCCACTAGGCTAGCGCTGCCTTATATGCGACGATATATGTGTATATGCAACGTTGTAATATGGAAATATATGGAAAACAAACAGATTGCATGCAGTATTTTGAAAACATATACATACGAAATAGTATTAAAAGCATTCCTTGTTTCAACAAAATTCCTAGTTAATGCAATTCTGTGACATGCAGATTAACTCGTTGAATGCCATTTAGCTGTGTAATGCGTGCAAAGTTGACACCGTAAACCAAATCTTGCGAGCAATTACCACGAAATTTAGTTTACAAGATGTTGTTGGACCAAAATTTCACTTAACCGAGTTACAATGCAGGTGAAAGGGAACTGTAGTTTCTCTATAAACTTTGTACCAGTAAGAAACACTAAATTGAATGTAGCTAGTGGACGTTTCGAGACTCTGGAGAGTTTACTTGGTCTGCGCCATTTCCTAGCGGGGCGGGCACTGAATTACTATTATGCTCTTGTTCTGTGTGTACAATATACTACAAGTTGATCATACCTTCGATCGATGTTGTTTGTTGTTGCTTTTGGATTTTAAAACCGTTGAAGTTTTTTGTGACTTTGTTCATATTTCTTTCAATGTAGACTCAGTTCCTGTGCAATATTATATTTTGTTCGTGATTTATGTACTTATGCAGTATACGTGTATTATTATAATTTCATATCTTTATTATACAGTGCGTCTTAGTCATGTTAATAGGAATAGATATTTTATGTGACAAGTGATGATATGACATCGAGCATACTTTAATTAGAAAGTCAAAATCAAAGCATGCACGCGTAAAGATTATGTTTCATATCCATATTGGACAACTCTAAGTAATTCACAAATTATTATTTTAATGCCTTGTCTTCATAAGTTGATTTATCATAAAGAACTTTTAAATACGACGTAATAAACATTACATTTTTAAAAGAAAAGAAGTAAATTAACATGACCAAGACGCACTATATAATAAAGATATAAAATCATAATAATACACGTATACTATATTAAGTACATACATAAATCACGGATAAAATATAATATTGCACAGGAACTGAGTCTACATTGAAAGAAATATGAACAAAGTCACAAAAAACTTCAACAGTTTCAAAATCCAGAAGCAACAACAAACAACACAAATCGGAACGTAACTTAATTTAGTCCAGCTTTGTGATTTGCTTTTATCTCCTTGTGGTGACGACCTATACCTGACGTTCTCTGACCAGAACGGAGACATCCTAAAAATAGGACAGGTTAGGAATACCCTGAACAGAAGAGCATGCATGAGGAATCTGATGGGAGTGAATGAAGCAAGAAAATTATGTCAGGATCATTGCAAATGGCGTTTCGTAGTCTCTGCCTCTCTCTTCAGTCGTTTCCCTCAGTGCTGAGGATCGTGACTCCTTCTGACTCTGTCAACTAGCTGTCTCCATCGGTTGCGATCCGTTGCTTGATGAAAAGCAGCGCTTAACGGGATCGCCAGTTGTTTCTACTACGGCCTCTAGGTCTTTTTCCTTCCACTTTCCCTGTCACTATTAGGCGTTCCAAACTGTCGTCATTTCTTCGTGCTATGTGGCCAAAATACTGCATTATACGTCGCAAACAGGTCGTAGACAGGCGCTGAGTATCCTCAATTTTAAGTTGTTTTAGGATCGAGACGTTTGTGCGGCGGGCTGTCCATGGTATTCTCAACATACGGCGCCAGCACCACATTTCAAAGGCGTCAATTCTCTGTCTGTCTGCTGCCTTGATTGTCCACGTCTCGACACTATAGAGGGCGATGGGAAAGACAAGTGTACGAACGAGGTGCATCTTTGTTCGATTTGTTATATTTCTGTCTCTCCACACTTTGCTCAGTTCAGTCATTGCTGTCCTAGCCATGCCGCAACGTCTTCTTATCTCTGACTCGCTGTTTCCTTTGCTTGTGATCATTGAACCAAGATATCGAAACTGATCCACGGTCTCGTATTCTTGCACAAGATTAGTGCGCTGGATGGTTGCAAAACGGTCAATCGCCATGATCTTGGTTTTGGATTTATTGATAGCAAGGCCCATTTCTCTGTCTCTGCCTACCCCTCCGAGAAACAGGTGTGAGTCTATGTATGTATGTATGGTGACGAATAATGAATACAAAGTGTCACTACCCAATTTCATTTGTTGGGTGTCGCAAGATGTGACTAAGGAAAATACACCATAAAGCTTCTTTACGAAGGAACAGCAAACTTAACGACAAATCTTTGACTGCACGGTTGGCGTAGTGGTTTAAGCGGCCGCCTCGCCGCTTGACACTGCGCCGAGTGTTGCGGGTTCGATTCCCACACGAGACAACACCTTGTGTGATTCAAAAACTGTTGTTTCGAGTCTGGGTGTTCATTGTGTCCGTTGGTTGGGTGTTTGTAAAGTCCCCCGCGAGGTGTCCGATCATTTGACAAAAAACAAATGAAAAATGTTCATTTGACAAATAACATTTGACAAAATTATACTTGATAAATTTATTATTTTACAAACTATTGTTTAATAAACCGCGGCAGCGGCCGGCGAGTGCCAGAACCGAATTCTACTTATTTCGCTTAATTCAGGCAGTGTGTATTTTTTTAAAAGACTTAAGTTTCTATGGAATTAGTATTAATACAAAATTATTACTTGCCTATAAATAATCTGTCGAAGATGAAAATTGCAACCATGCAATTAAATATCTTCAAAATTTCGCGTAAGTATTGATTAGAAATTAGTTATTTTTAAAAACTAATAATTTGTCTTCTAACTTTTTGTACAATCACCAATTTGGCAAACGAATTATTTAGTCAAATGATTATTTTTAAAATAATTATTTAACATTTTAATTATTTTCTAAGTAAAACATTTGCGGAACATGTATTATGTCAAATTATTGTTTTTAAAGTAATATGTTTGCGAAATGAAAGTTTGTCAAATGATTAGTTTTTCAAACGTTCTTTGTAAAATGATCTTTTGTCATACGTTTTTTGTTAAACAATAGTACCCCCCCCCCCGCGACACAGGATTTATTCCTAGTGCGGGAGTTGTCTTTTTTAAAAGGAAAGGAAAAAAATGAAGGGACGGAATCTTATGCCAATCCGCGTGGCATAGTACCTATTGACTCCCAATGATATTGTGACATTGAAGACAAGGAATATATATGCTAAGATAAAATGACGTGTATGGGACTCGAACCCACGACACGCGGCGTAGGTACTGGCAATGTTTGTGTACTGGTATATTGGCATAATTAACAATATTTTAAAGTTGTACGAGGTAACTGCGTATAACACGGATTAGATGGTACCTTAAAAAAATTAAAAAGTAAAATTAATAGTACCTATTTTAATTATTTACCCTTTGTGAATATGTCAAATCTACGCAGACGAGATTACAGCTTGCCTTACTTAATGTCATCACGGACAATATCCTCCTGATATCATTATATTACACGATGCAAATAGATAGTAGATTATTCAAATTGGGTTGATTGGATTTAAAGCCCTATGTGTGTGTGTACTACACATACATGCGGATCATTGTAAAATAACATTAAGCGTTTTATATCGGCATTGCGATTATTAACACCAAACACAATGATAAAGCTGTTATTATGGAATGTTTTCAGTGGTTTAGTTAACAGCTCTAAAAATAGCTCTTTACTCTTTATGAACAAAAATAATTATAATGCATTTTTTATGTTTCATCATCATCAGACTGTATAAATCCTGTTTACGTAGGCCTCTTCTATGGAACACCTATGAGATCATTATACCTATATATAAAAGTAATATTTAACAAAGATTCCTTAGGTTAGGATTAATAGACAAGTCCATTCTGGAGTGCAAGTGTGATGCTGTGCCACAAACAATGGGACACACAAGTAGAGAAATGGATAAAAGAACGGTGTTAATTTTCTCTTTTATCGCCTCATGAATATCTATTGAACAAATTGGGTCCTTAGACGAATTAATTCGGCTGGCAAGTGCTTGAAGTGTTGTAAGTGTTCTTAGATATTGGTAGCGCCATCTACCTTCCTATCTATAACTAATCGCATCAACATCAATCGTTCCACGTCTAGTGCGAGCGATACCATATTTCCGTCCCTCTCTATCCCACTCCCTGGAAGAGGCACTGCCTTTCGCCTGATTGGCCGCCGCGAAACGTCGACGCGAGTGACAGTCCAGAACTTTCAAGAACTTTCGATTCGCGATACGCGTCCGCTATACCGGATCACCGCGCCTCTTCCGCTATAGTTATTACCTCTTAAAAAACCGCTCGCAAGTGGAAGTGACTGTGTAGTGTAGTGAAAACAAGCAGCTGCATCACGAAACCACCAGGAGACTGCCTTTCGGAAACGAAGAAGATTGCCGTATAAGGTAAGTGCCCTCCATCCTTTAAATATCCTATACCCACTCACAATCACCTCTTCCCGTATCCACTCCTAGGCGGCTAAGAACCCGCTATCCTTTGTATACAGTCCATTTCCTTCTCCAAGTCGCCTAGAACCTAATCGGTTTCGGTGTATCGCCGAACCATTTTTTTGATCCATACGACTCGGATTCATTTACGTTTTTATACGTTATATCGCTATACCTAGGCAGTTATAGCACCTAGCTATACTCCTAATATATTCACATAACCGTCACATGGTTGTTTCCGCCCGCATCAGTAGGTAAACTTTTATGTAGCTACCTACTTACTAAATTATTAATTCTGGAACTATCATAGTTGTCTTATAGATATCATATTTCAAGCAACTTTTAATTCCACAGCTCTAAAGTGTTGCCTACTTAGCCTACTTAGGTATAATAATGGGTACATTAGATATTCTTATTTTGTTTCGTTCTCATTAGCTTATACTTACGTAAGCATGTCACAACAAAAGAAGTCACGCGTGTCGGAAGACAAAGAGATGACAATCTTAGAAGCGAAACGCAATATTTTATTTGAGCGCATTCAAAACATCTATGAACGGTCAAAAACCGCATCTATGTCTGACAGTAATAGCGAAGCATTTTTCAGTTATTGTATGACAGTGACACTTGTGTGGCGAGAAACGCTAAACAACTATCACACGTAAATAAGTGGTCTCAGTGAAAGTGTTAAATTTCGCCGGAAAAAGTCTATAAATCACTAGTCATTATAACCTAAAATACAACGGCATGCAACCGCCATAGACTATAGACGTCAGTGTCATGACTACCAACCTTACGAACTAAACTCAAAGGAGACAGGCCAAAGTTGCCTTGAACGTGAACAATCGTCTTAAAAAAAAGTAAATTACTAAAAGTTTTTGTTTTAATATACTATAAATATTGATCGCTGTCCAGAAGTATGAAATAAACACATAATAATAATGGATTTTAAAATATTTTCATTTGATTATAAACGTATAGGTACTTCCATGAACTATTCAAATGGGTCGTTTGTGTTGCCTTGTAAATAATCGGTGGAAAAATATCGTAAAAAAGTGTTTAACAAAATCACATTTTAAAGCGATTGCCGAAACCTGAAAGTAGGTAGATATTTTTTTTAATATTTTTTTATTTTATATATTTTTCGGACGACAGTCATAATTAACGTAAAATAATTATATTATTTTTAATAGGATCAAAATGGTAAAGTGTGGTGGGTATTTATCTTCATACTCTGGCAACACTTGACTAACTTGTTAATTCTGTTTCCGTCATTCGCTTTGCGTTCGTTTCGTTTGATCGTATTGTGGATTTGATTTTGTGTTAGCTGTTCTTTTTCTACTTGTGCTTTCTAAAATTGACTCCGAATGTTCTCCTCATGACGACGATGGCTTGCCTGCGGACCCAGTACCCGCTTCGAACAATGACTTGCGTTTGAACATGGAGTACGCATTCCAGTTTCATGATCATGAATCAATGCATTGCATCAATTGTGGTACCAATATTACACAGCGGAGAAGACATATTCTCAATCTCGTGGAAGTACGACAAGTAATACTTCAATGGATTGCACCGCAATTGGTATGTATTTGGCATTTCAACTACTTACATCATTAAATTGGTATTATAAATACCTAAATGCATTACAATTGTTTATTTTGGTTTGTCAACAGATGGAGGCTCATAACCAGTACATATATCATTCTTGTTGGACTGTGGCATTAAACATATCCCGTATGCCTCAAATCGCAAACCCATCACAAGAAGCTATTGATAACATATGACGCTGATGGTGAATAATGAAAATAAATATTTATTTTAAACAATGTGTTTTATTTTATTATTCAACTGACTTGGTAATAAACCTCAAAGAATAATGTTTTCTACTTGGTTTAGGCTATTGAAAATTAACATTGTAATGCCAATATTAAATTGTTCACGCCCAGGCCAAAGTCCCATACATTGTGGTCGGTCTCCTTTTGAAAGAAACAGCTAGTGTTGCCATTGTAGAAAATAAAATAGTGATACCATAGCAAACAAAAACTGCCAAAAACAGTGATACGACAGCAAAACAAAAAAACATCGTTTAATTTCATTGTTGCGATTAAAAGCAAATAACAAAATAAATAAATAAATCGAAGGAATTACTTCTACTAAAACTGGATGAAAAATTTGAGAAACAGGCTGAAATTATAACACTATCGGTCACCAAGAATATTATGGAAGGTGTCTGGAATTTGGCTAGAAGGAGCTGGGATTAATTGCAGCAGATTTTGTGGAAGCGTGACTCTATTCATCAGCCCTTGTCAGCCACAACAAATCTCAGACACAAATGTACTGTGTTGCACAGTGAGTAAAGTATTGAGTAGGTACATGAAAATTTTACCTTATATCTCCTGGTGATGTTCTTGAAGTGGACCTATAGATTAACTTATAATTTTGGCCAAAATAACAAGAGAATCGAATAGATAACAGTCTCCAGTTCAGCGTAGTCCTCGGGCACCAATCAGAAATTCACACACGTGTTTTACAAAGTTCAATGTTCAATATATCACAAACCTTGCCGGAAGTCAAAAGCGGCAATTACGTATTAAGTTAATTACAAGTTGATTCAATTCGCGTTAATTCAAAGGGCGATCAATTTAATATAATATTACAAACGGAGATAGCCCAAAACCGGCGTCTTAATTTTTCAAGGCGGCAACGGAAGTGACCGTTCAGTGAGACCATTGTCAGAAAATTTCAATAGACTAAACAAAATGTTACTCAATCGATCTAATCGATTTGACTTATAATAAAAACTAATTCTATTTCAAACAGAAGGGTTAGACGAGAAAACGAAAGTTTTAGTTGCAGAAAATAACATCCTCAAAAGTAAAGTTTCAGAACTAGAACAAAAACTTAAGTCTGTCGAAAGAGAGAAACGAAAGAGCAACCTGGTCTTCTTTGGTCTTGAAGAAAGTGCTAAATCTGAAACGAAACTAGTTGATTACATCAAATATATCATAGCGGATATGGATGTACACATGGACAGCTAAGAAATTAGTAACGTCTACAGGATCGGAAGAAAGACCGAAAACAAACACCGTCCAATGGTAGTGTAGGGACAAATGTATGTGTGTTAGGCTGAGTGCAAGGCAAGCGAAAATGTATGTGTGCGTGACTGTATGTGCGGCCGACCAGTTACTGCGCACTGGTCGGACTGAAAGGTTCTCTTAGGGATTTTCACGTGAATAAATCAAAAGTGTTATATCAAAGAACATTCTTTTAATTAAATATCCCAGAGACACCTTGAGACCAGTGCCATTGCTCAAATTAACGCTGCTAATATTGCGTAGTGCAAAGCAGCGTTAAACCGAGAACCTTATGCGGTAGCTTTATGAGAATCTGGTATGCGTGCGAGAACCTCCTTAGAGTTGCTTGTCCATTTGACAAGATCAGTTTGGCCTCGCTTGAAAAGCTGAATAAGCTCTTCACAAAGCGAAATTTCTAGCGGAGCGGGTATGACACTACAGGCAAGGTCATCCATATACAAAGCGGAAGTGTAGTATAGTATAGTGTAGCGTAGCGTAGCTTAGCTTAGCTTAGCATAGCGTAGCATAGCGCAGCATAGCGTAGCATAGCGTAGCATAGCGTAGCATAGCGTAGCATAGCGTAGCATAGCGTAGCATAGCGTAGCATAGCGTAGCATAGCGTAGCATAGCGTAGCATAGCATAGCATAGCGTAGCATAGCGTAGCATAGCGTAGCATAGCGTAGCATAGCGTAGCATAGCGTAGCATAGCGTAGCATAGCGTAGCGTAGCGTAGCGTAGCATAGCGTAGCATAGCGTAGCATAGCGTAGCATAGCGTAGCATAGCGTAGCATAGCGTAGCATAGCGTAGCATAGCGTAGCATAGCGTAGCATAGCGTAGCATGGCGTAGCATGGCGTAGCATGGCGTAGCATAGCGTAGCATAGCGTAGCATAGCGTAGCATAGCGTAGCATAGCGTAGCATAGCGCAGCATAGCGCAGCATAGCGCAGCATAGCGCAGCATAGCGCAGCATAGCGCAGCATAGCGCAGCATAGCGCAGCATAGCGCAGCATAGCGCAGCATAGCGCAGCATAGCGTAGCATAGCATAGCTAACTAGAGCTTTATCTTACAGTTTTAGCACCCACCTTGATCTCTTGAAGAGCAGAACAACAACAAGACGTAATACAATGAGAAGTATGTAACGTAGGTACGGTACCCATAATCACATAGCCAAGTACCGTCTCAATAGCGGGCGGTAAATCATATCGCTCACTACGTACAATTTTAGTTAGTAGCAAGTGCGGAAATATTGAAGCTCCAATCAAAAGATCAATGCCTGCCGGATTCGCAAACTCCGCGTCGGCTAGCGGCAATGACTCGAGGTGAGTGAGTGATGCTACGTCTACATTAGCGTTCGGCAATGCGTCCGTGATACGCTCCACGATAAGCGAAGAAATGTTAAAATTAATATTCCTATCAAAACGCGAATGTATTTTAATATCTACGGAACCCCTGCAATGCTTTTCTGATCCGCCTACCCCTTTGACGGTTGAATTAGTATTTTTAAAGTTATTCCATAATCCGAGGCGTTTGAAGCATTCCGATGTTATTAGATTGGTCTGAGATGCGCTATCTAGCAGACAACGTACCATGTGCGGCGACCCATTAACATCATATACATAAGTTGCGCTGTCGCTAACAGAACAGTCTTAGACGTCGTACACTGCGTTTTGGCCCTGCGCGGATCATTATAGATGCGCGAGTGCCGTCCTCGCATGCGCGTCGCCCGCGCAATGGACGTCGTACACAACGATACCTCACCCTGAGGCATGCAGGGGGAGGGCACCGTGGCCTGCATCTATGATGTAATTGTGTCAAGGTTAGCGGCTTGGCTTGACAACGGGTTACCTTTATCGAAATGTAACAGTGTATGATGTCTTTGATTACATGAGCGACATCTCGTTCTACTAGAACAATAACTTGTTTTATGTTTTATGCTTAAGCAATTAATGCAAGCTTTGTTATCTTTTACGCATTTAAAACGAGCGGTTGCATTCTGATTATCGAAGGCGGGACACTTATATAAATGGTCTATAATGGTCATATTACTGCACAGACACTTCTGTGAATTATTACTATTAGATTCCGAACATGTTACGTAAGATTGTGGATTAGGGACCGAGTAATTATTACTATTTCGCGATTTATTCAACCTTTGTTTGTTGCTGTTAGTGTTAGACGGGCCAGGTGAACCAGACTGCGTATTATGAAATATTCGACACTGATCTTTTATGAACGAAATAAAACTATCTAGTGTAGGTATTTTATTATTGCGTTTCGTCATCTCGAATGCGCGAATTGTATCAGTGTCAAACTTTTTTAAAGCGAGTTGAAGCAACATAAAGTCGGAAAGATCTTCTAATTTTAAATTCCTAAGAGAATTAACCGCGGTTACGAAGTTATCAATAAACAGCTGGAAATTCGAGACAGACGCGTTGCCGGATAGTTTGAGATTTAAAGCCTGGTCAAAGTAGGTAGACGCTAGGACGCGCGTGTCCTGATATCTGTCAAGTAGTGACTGAAATATGACCTGATAATTCTCAGCACTGGGTGTGACACCTGCAAATACGGACTGGGCTTTCGGTGACAGTTTACCTATTAAATAGTACAAGCTGTCAGCATCTGTCAGAGAACCATTATCGTGCACTGTAGACTTAAAGCTCGCATAGAATAACGGCCAATTTCGTATATCTCCGTCAAACGACATAATCTCGATTGGCGGTAATCTCGGTTTGCGGGCAACGGGCTCTGCTAAACATTTACCCTCCAATTGCGATTGTATACGCTTAATAATACAATAAAGATCTTCGAATGAGGTGTACGCCTGATAGTTCGGTTTTTCATCAGGATTGATAGAAAGTAATCTTGCGTTATAATCATCTAACAACTTATGAAAATCTGTTCGAATACTGTTTGTCATTGTTTACGCTTAACTGTTTCGCGAGCCGTTGACGTACGTGTTTACATTTTAGCCGCCGGAACCGGAAAAAAACATACTTGGTACAAGACATTAATTGAGAAGAACCTTCTTTTGTTAAAACATTGCAATATGGCATTTTGTTTGGCACAGTTTGAGAAACTGTGATCAGAAAATCAAGTAGAGACCATTTTAAGAATTAAGT
This sequence comes from Euclidia mi, assembly GCA_944739405.2. Lineage (NCBI taxonomy): Eukaryota > Metazoa > Arthropoda > Insecta > Lepidoptera > Erebidae > Euclidia > Euclidia mi. Next base: position 30,489,884 of record OX123192.2, read on the forward strand.
AGCTTTGTGAAGACTTAACGTAACATGTCCGCACAATTTCGGGGAGATGGGCCTCGTTAGCCTTGGTTGGCAACCTGTCTAGGAGAAGGAAAACTCCGAAATTAAATCAAACGTTCGGGAAGATGGGCCTCGTTAGCCTTGGTTGGCAACCTGTCTAGAAGAAGAAAAACTCCGTAATTAAACCAACTTTCAGGGAGCATACCCGACACAAAACCCCGATCTAAGGTGTAAACCGACCCGTGCCGAGGGATTCGTGGCCAGAAGGCAAGCTGGTCTCAAACGGAGGTTGCCTGTGTTGGTGGTCACAGGGCACAGCTAGGAGTCCATCTTACCCCCATCCAGGGCTCTGCGGGGATGGACATTTTAAATCCCTATTACTCGTGGGAACGCTATGAGGACAGTCGTTAATTATACTTCAAATGGCGGTGACGCGGTTCGCAGCCCGACACGTCTCGTTTCCCGCGAGGGCGAAAAGCGGCCTACGGAAAGCCGATTTGCAACATTGAATGTTGGCGGTGGAATGGACGGAAAATTGGATGAATTATGCCAGATGATGGATGATAGAAAGATTGATGTTCTGTGTGTGAATTAAACGAAAAAGAAAGGATGTGACACTACCAAGCATGGCAGCTACACGGCGTATTGGTCCGGAGTAGATAGAACCACCAGAGCCTGCAAGGGATTAGGTTTAATACTGTCTGCGCGAATGAATGAGTGCGTAAAAGAGTTTGAATGTGTAAATGCAAGGCTACTATGGATGAGAATGAAAGTAGGAATTACTCGTCTTCTTATTGTAGGGGTTTACGCCCCGGTCAATATAGTTACGGGTATGTCACAACAAGAAAAAGACGAAAGGCAGGAGTTTTGGGAGAGTTTAAGAGAGATTCTGAGGACCTGTAAGGATAACGAAAGATTGATTTTATTAGGTGATTTCAATGGATGGGTGGGAGTAGATATTATTATATTGTTTAAATTTTTATTATTTTTACTTATTGTTTGCAACATGTATTTTACTGTGTATTAGCATGTAAAGTTGTGAGTACGATGTGGGCATTATTAAACATATAAACAAATAGTTGTGGCAACCTGTCTGATGGCTTAGGCTGACATGCTTATGCATACACCTTCTGATGGCGTGGAGGCATAGTGATACAGATCGTGCTGGCTCCCTCAATTAAGGTTGAGCCGTACGATTGCTGTTGAATGCGGGCCATCAGTGGGCCGAGTCAGTCAAAAGCGTCAGATAATTTCCTGCATTGTACTTGCATACTAAACCCTTTTTTGTCTGGACTTTAAAAGATGAAGAAAAGACTAAAGAAATTGAAGTGACAAAAAAAAAACATGACTCTGAGTTTGTTTCGGCCTTTCTTCTCAAGAAGTCATTTAGCTAGGAAAAGCCGGCTTCATCTAGAATAGGGTATTGACATGTATAAGTGTTGTAAACAACCAAAATGCAGAAATAAATATGTCTTTTATGTCTTTTTTTTAAGTAAAGCGAGATGGATTTGAAAGGGTTTTACGTGGATTCGGTGATAAGAGTGTGAACGGAAATGGAAAAGAACTGCTTGATGTTTGTTTGAAGTGGAGCCTTTGTGTGACAAACACCATGTTTGATCACAAAAGGATACATTTGTATACACGTGAGGCGAAAAATGTTAGAAGAAGTATGATTGATTTTGTAATAGTAGATGAACGACTGAGAAAGAATGTGTTGGATACGAGAGTTTTCGAGGGATCGGCAGCCATACAGACCACTTTTTGGTGTTAAGCCGGATAAGTGGGCTCTTTAGAGGACGGCGACACCGAGAAAATAATGAAGAGAGGGTCTTGGAAAGAATAAAAGTAGAAAAACTGCAAGAGAAAGATGTGAAAGATGAGTATAAACGAAGATTGCATATGATTGATAGCAGCACGGACTATGGTGATGTGCCCGGTAACGGCAATAAGCTCGCCCCCTATTACGTGGGACCTAAAAATTCATGGCGAAATGTGGGTGTAATATTACACCTCTGCCTACCCCTTATGGGATAAGGGCGTGAGTCTATAAATAAAATAAATACATTATTTGTAATATTGAATTATTGGTATGTCTCATAGTAGGGATAACTGAAAGGTATTGTTTCGGAATCAACGTCCATCGCTGTACACGCTGTGCACTGTAAAAATATGATCGCCATAATAGCTCAACTTTTGACCCATTGGATATTTAGACATATTGTTGTGTCCTACTATTGTGGAGAACTCTTACTTTCGCTTACTGTTTGTGGGCTCTTCCATGATTATTGGAATGAGAGAGTAAATAATATGTTACGATATATATTTATTTGTTATGTATTTCCGGATTTCTTTTTGGTTATAATTATACATTCCGAGACCGACGGACTGCTATGCAGAGGGTCTCCGGTTTGAATCCACGGCACGCACCAATGACTTTTCGAAGTTAAGTGCGTATTAAATTGGTAATTATCGCTTGCTTATCGGTGAAGGAAAACATCGTGAGAGAGAAAACCTGCATGTCTGAGAGTTCTCCATAATGTTCTCAAAAGACATGTGAAGTCTGCCAACCCGCACTTGGCCAGTGTGGTGGACAATGGCCTTACCATTCTCATAGTGAGATGAGGCCCGTGCCCAGCAGTGGGACAGTATAAAGGGCTGATGATGACATAAAAGTGATCAGTATAGTTAAAAAGATTTATCTCTAGCACGTTGCGAGCATAGAAGTGTGAAATGAATAGAGGATGATATTAAATGGAGATGTGGAAGGGCTACTAATGATCTCATGAAGCTCAAAGCTTGTTGAAGCAGTCATATCATCTGTATATACCGTGTGTAAAACCTCGACATACGTAACCTTTACAGCTTTTTGCAGTCCACTGTTGGATTTAAGGCTTTCTTATTTTGCTTCACAGTAGCATTATAAGTCAAAAGGGAGTTTGGCCTACTATACCAGGACATGTGTCCACACGGTTGGTACAAGGTTTGATGTTGAGTTATCCGTCTATTATTAGATGCTTAGTGTGTTTTCCTTGGCTGCCTCGTACAACACCAACAGAATAAAATGGTGTGATTAAATTTTGTATTCTTGATCCGTCACCACTCGTAGGTAAGGCCTAGTCAAGGTAGGTGAAAGACGCGTCATAATCTACGATCCCCCCCGTTGGATATCCACCTTGTCGAGGTGGGGGGGCTTAGTAACCGTGGTTAGGTCACTCACGGTGAAACTAAGCAAGATCCCAGGAGTGGACGCTCCGCGTGGGCTTGACGGAGGCCTGCGCAGAATGCGTCCAATGGTGCGGGTGCGGGGGACAGTTCTTCTGTCCCTCGCAGTCGGGCGCGGTCGCGGGAGGAGAGGCGTGTCGGTGTTGCGTTGCCGCGCGCCCTCCCGCGACCAAATGGGGGCGCACCATCGATGCATCGCGGTGGGGCCGCAGAGGAAGAGGAGATGCGGTGTTGCGTTGCCTCTATATCCCTATCCTCTGCGGCCGCTGGGTGTTTTGGCGGCGGAGCCCAAGACCTTCATCCGGCGCCAAGGGGGTTTCTTTCGGGGCCCGCCTGGACCATCTGGCGGGACAATACCCGTCGGGGAGTAGCGAGGAATGCTTCGGCGATACCCGACCCTCCAACACACGGGTACCTACATGAGGAACACGGGTTGGTTTTTAGTCAGTAAGAGTCTGACAGTCCCCTTCGCCCTTCACCCCCAGAGGCGGAGAGATGAGGATTTTCCAAGAGGATTTTCCAACCCGACACCAAAAAAAAAAAATTACGATAAAAAAGCTAAAGCAATCTTTGATTTGAGATAGCTAAAAAATACCGTCTATTTGTAGCTGAAATTGAATTATTTTTTCGCGAATCACTGAACTAATTAAAATCTAACTGTTTGTCGAGTCATCCGAAAGCTTTGGGGAGACTTTTTCGATCTAATAAGGTTAGCGGTCTTTAAAAATCGGTATTAGCTTTTAGGTTTGAAGCGAAAAGTAAACTCCTTAATGACCGAGGAAATTTTGCGGTGTTGGCAGGAATTTATCGGATTTATGTGATATTGTAATACGCTATAGTAAAGCATTAATTTTTTGATGAAACTGATAGGTTGATTATGTCTAATGGATTATATAAATACCAGATATTAAGAAATCATTAATATATTATGGGAAATTTAAATCATAGTGAGAAAGGGGCCTTGCTCAGCAGCAGGAAATAAAAATATAGAGGGCTGATATATATAAATATACAGGGCCGATGGTGATGACAATAATTTAGTGATAAATCTCGGTATCCCGCAAATATTTCCAGTAAAGCATAGGCTTGTGCCTTTAAGTTATTCCTCGTCTAAGCTTTTTGGCGTCTTGTGCTCAAGGAAAAACAGTAAAAAATTATGACGGCTGACAATTTTCATGCATGGGTAATATGGGTAGCGTAGCAATTTATGCTGTGGTGTAGCCGTGTATGCTGCGGCGTAGCGGCCTAATCTATGACGTAGAGACTCAAGCAGTGGCGTAGCGGTTTATGCTCAGGCATAGCATTTTGTAGTGGCATAGAGGTCTAAGCTGTGGTGTAGCGGTATTAGCTGTGGATAGCGTTGTAAGTGCTGTAGTGTAGCGGCTTAGACTGTGTCGTAGTAATTTAAGCTGTGGCGTAGTGGTTCAAGCCGTAGACGCGGTGGCTATGCAGGTGGCTAGGCGATGCTGCAGTGGCTATGCAGAGTGTAGTGAATTGTGTGATCTTAGTAATTATGGAAGCTCCGAGTCTTGGTGTACTTGTGTCTGTTGTTTGATTGTTAATAAAGTCCTACGCATACAAAATTTAATTCGAATGACATTTCGAATGAAAAATAAGTTTTTAGTGTGGTGCTTGACTTTAATTTTATGACAAAGATAGTTAGATTAATAACGTCAGTCAGGCAGTTGTTTGCAGTCTAATAACGACTGATGAAAAGGTAAGTAATAGACTATATTTTATTATATTATTTTATTATTTATTATATTTTATTATTTTATTCCGAGTAATTCAATTACAATATAATGAATTCAGAGAATAAGTACCTAAGTAAAGTATAGGCAACAGTAGATCGTCCAATCCGTGAGCTCTATTTATCACCCACTATTCCCGCAGCTCAATAAAACACTGTTTTGAATGTATGGTGTGAAACAAGCAAACATATAAGCTAAAGTTGTAGGCCACTTCAAAAGGAAGGCAAGCGGCTTCCAACTTCCAACCCGTCGAACAACCGATGACAAATTGTCATATTCCGCAACGCGAGTTCTACAAATAAGGATTTGTGTACCGCCTGTGTTCCACGGTTTATATTTTGTTTATTGACATTTCAGTTTGGTTTGGTTTCGGCTTTTCGTTTGAATTGTGAGGTGCTTCAATCTATATGCGGAATAATTGTATACGAATAATGCTTTTGAAGCAATTGATAAAAAAGTAGGCTTTGGGCTTGAACATGCCTGGCGTATAATTTCATGCTTGCATACAAAAGTGCTCCATTGCAAGTCAAGGTGAAGGAGAGGAAAGACAATAATTATACGATTCGTCTAACAATCGTCCGTGTGGTGTTGAATAAGGAATACAAAGTATCATTTCTTAATTTTACTCTGTAGTTGTCGTAAGAAGCACCTTAGGAAAATACAAGAAACCTTTATATCTATTTAGGAAGAGACGAAAATACGATATAAAAGCCTATACATACCTACCTGGCTTTTTGTGGACTCTCAATGATATTGTCAGAGAGATTAATAAATGCTAAAGGCAGCAGTAGACTGCAAAAAGATCCACGATGAAAAAAAGTACTTGTAGTGATACAAGATTAGACAAGTGAAATGCAAGAAGTCTCATGATACACTCATTATCTTAATATATAAAATCCTTGCGTTACTGACTGACTGACAGACACGCTACAGCCGAAACTATTGGGCGCAGGAAGCTGAAATATGCCATGTATGTTCCTTGGGGACCGTAGGGGTGCACTAAGAAGGGATTTCCCGAAATTCCCACGGTATCGGCCAAAACGGGTAAATTTTAAAAAAAATGCAGGCGTACCTGCTGGCGTCCTCTAGTATAATTATAACTAGAGGATGCCCGCGGTTACACCCGCGTTATTTAAGGCTTAGTGCTCCACTCCCGTCGTTCATAGCGTGATGTTATATAGCCTATAGCCTTCCTCAATAAATGGGCTATCTAACACAGAAATAATTTTTCAAATCAAACCAGGAGTTCCTGAGATTAGCGCGTTCAACCAAACAAACAAACTCTTCAGCTTTATGTTTTAGTATATACGATGAATAAACATAATATATAGGAAGGTGTCACACTACATACTTTTTACATTTTACCAAAACAATAATTATGATGGTACTATCCTATTGACGCTTGCGGTTCACACTGAAGGCAAATACGTACTTCTTGCTTTTGCTAATGTATTTGCATAATTTATCATTTATTCCAGTCTTCTAAACTATTTAACGAATTTCGGCAAACAATATCTTATTTTTATCGTCCGATTGCAATACTTAAACGCAACACGTCTCATCGGCCGTTGAATTGGGCGCCCTACGTAATGTAAACATGCTAGGTTAACGGATTCGGTGAAGCAAAACGGGGTTGACTCATTCGGTCACCAAACTTATTAGGTCATTGGAGTTATTCGGTGTGTTTTCATATTACGGGCTGGAATATTTTTTTTGATTTGGTGGATATCCAATCAGTCTACAACTGATAAACTCACAGGCTAGGACATTTCTACATCACCTCAGGTTTTTTGATAGGGAATGCCATCGGACAATTAGGCCTATATAAATAGATACATAATATGTATATATAGTCTTTCGACTGTGGGTCAAGGGGTTTTGACTGCAATTCTTCCATTTTCTCTTTCTACTATCATTTGTTTTTTCGACATATTTTCATATGGGCGTGAATTGTCGGGTTAGGAGATAGTAAAATAATCGTTGTGTAATCGTGTATAACTCGAATTTTAATATAACTCACAGTTAACTCAACAATTATTACAATTTCTATCAAAAACTAACGTCCACTCTTCACGTGGCTGCGAGCGCCTGTTCAGCTGTTTCATGCTTGACTCACATTCAAAAAGTGACCGCCTCGCCAGTGCTCGGTGTTCGCTATGGGCTAGACATTTCGGCTATGCGGCCAGTATCTATAGGAAGGTTATGTATGAGGTTACCAATGAGGTTCGCCTACATATACATGATTGTGCAATAAGTTTAAGAAAGAAAAACATATATTAACATGAAAAATTGTTAAAACTTTTTTGTTCACAAGACCTGTCGTAGCTATCTATGGTTTGACGTTCTATTTATACTTAGGTGTACCGTGATAATGATGATAGCGTAGGCAGAAAAATAATGACTGTTCTTTTAAAAAATACTACCAATGGCAGAAAAATAATAAAACTACGGGTAAGTAGAGGACATCAAACTCGACTAAAAAACCCCGACCAATTGTTACTCTGTTATGATGAAAACATAATATATTGAACTCGTGTTACTTAAATAAATACAACCCAGTCTTATTTTAAGTACCTATTAATTAAGAAAAAAATACCATTATTTTTTTGATAACTATACTATCCATCAACGCAAATAGAAGCTAACAGTTAGATTCGTTTCTTTAATTAATCGGCTTTTTCTCAGACAATGCATAGATTTATTTTGTTATATTTCGGTGAAAATTGGTTTTATGGTGATCCTATGAAACTTTTAGGCTTTAGGCGTAGGTGCGCGCGTATTTGACCTGATTACATACCTATTAGTTTAATTTGTCTTATCAGCTATATAGCCGATATGTAATCGTATAATATGTCACAATAATCAATTCAATAATGTATATGCAATCGCCTTTTTATTAAAAGATTTAACGGAGAGCCTGGTACATGTAGATAGAAGCGGGCGTAGGCCCGAAAAAAAAGAAAACAAATCGTGGCAAAAAGTAAAAGGTACATAGGATTAACATGTTCAAACTCAATACCTATAACTGAACACAAATGAACGAAAGATGACATAACTTTACAACGAACTAAAGTATAACATTTCCAATAAGGTTTATGACCTATAGAATATAATTTGTCAAAAGATGACTAATGTTATTCGCACCTACGCCTCATGGTGTGTCATACTCACGACTTACCGCGGCGCTATAAAAGCGTCAAAGGCTATATCTAAATATTTTGCTCCTCGGTACGAAAAACACAAACGACTTAACACATAAACTTCTCCAACTTCATCCAAACGCAATTAGGCTTAAAGTTTAATTATACCATCAATAAAACATGGCCGAAATTAGACAAATATTTTTCATGTAATTAATTCGAACATTAATTAATAATGGATTTTGTTCAACTAGTGTTCAATTAAAGCGTAACGGATCCCGGAATATCATTACTTAAACAAGGAATTTATTTTAAATAATTCCGTAGGAGAACATTTCATGACACAAATCACTGGCAATTATAAATGTTTCACTGAATTTCAAGGCAGCTCTGATTGTTTTAATGTTACTATTTTACTGAAATGTTGTTATTTTGGCAATATTTTCTACTTGTTTTTATCTTACTTGATTGCAACTAAACTTTTGAGAGGCAAAAATAGTGTTAAATGACAATAAACTTATTTTATTATTTTTGCAGCTTATCAATAAGAGGTTATGTTTTTTTACATAGAAACGACGAATCTATCATTACCGCATGACTAATAAATGACAGAACGGGTTACAAAATAATACTGCTGCATAACTCGAAGAGCATGTACACTACAGCTACCTGCATCATTCATATCTTTGTTTTAACCAATAAAATACCTAGCAAATATTCTAACAAGTTCCTCTCTTTCCAGATAATCGGCCGTCATCTCCGAGAATAGAATGATAGGAACAGGAACACAGCGGTATCTCTATTGGACTGCGCACTTCGAGGAGTCTCCGTACCATCATCAGCATCAGTCGCAGTGCTGGCAGGGGTTGGACTTCACAGTCTAGTCATATCGTCGGGAGATATCAGGAGAGTACAGCAAGGAGCTTTCAATAGCGTGGTGTCTACTTTATTTGCTTTGGGTGAGTAGCAATGTTTGATATTTTTATTTATTTTACTAAAAAAGTTCAGCCGTTAAGTAGAAGAGAGTTGCCATTGTATCATAAGCAGGCCCGATTGGTCTAAAAATACAAGCGTCTTTAGGAATATTGAAATCGCTTCATACTGTTACGGACGGGGTAACGGGATTGGAAGGAAACACCGAGTAGCACTGATGACACTTTATTCCACTTCACACACACGACGCGTCGTTCAATTTCGACGCGGACAGCATCAACACTAACGTCTATTGCACTGCACTTCACTGCACTATCTTTTCACTTCACTTTATTTCACTACTACTTTTTCTTCCTTTTACTTCTTCCTTTTCTTCTCCACTTTACCACTTCTCAACTTAAACTGGCGCTCAGCGCGTCTACACCGCCTTATATACCCCTAGGAAAGTTCTAGATCCACTAATTTCGATTGTCATTTCATAATTCAATTGTTTTTCTATCTCCTGTCTCTTTTTAACCTTTCCATTCCTTCCTGATGTTTCTAGAATTTTCTAATTTTACTCGAAATATTTAAATAATCTTTTTTTTGTATCATTCAATTTATATACCTATTTTATGTTTATTTTTTTATTTACATTTAAAGATTGTTAGATAATTAATTTTAACAATATACATTGCTATCTTACATAATAATAATATCTAAATATATATATAGGTACTTACATAAATCTAAAAATAAAAAGTGAAAATATGTACAGGTGTGTTTAGGTGTCGTAGAATGCCTCCGCATCAATATCATCGGGTAACGTGCCCAGAAGGCTGGCAGCATTGCCATCTTTTTTTTTTAATATTTGCCAAATATTCATATACATTTTCCAAATTTCATAAAAACCAAAATCCACATAACTGTTATGACTGGGATTTGAACCCACGCCAACAGAACGTGTACGGGATGTGTTATCCGCACGGCCATTGCCTAGTTGTCAATGACTGGTGAATTTGGCGAATACTTGACAGAGTGTATACGTTATCGAACTAAAAACTTATTTCCAAATAATAAAATAGTCTTCAAACCTCTTTGCTAATTATTGTGGTTGACGACCGGCTAGTTTGTCGTGTAGACGTCAGTAGTCCTTGACAACGGTAGTGATGACAGCTTGACATGACACCGGCCGTCACAATACTAACGTTTTATTCGGTTATTTGCCGAAAAGCGTTTTACCTGTGTTCTTACAGTTCCTTCATGATAACATTGTATAGTTTTAGAGTATAATTTAATGTTATATCAATAAAATATTCGTGTAATGTTAAGAAAGAAAGGAAAAAAAGTAAAGAAATATTTTATTTGTATCTCCATAATAACCCTTAAAACTAAACATGTAGAGTACAAATTGGAACCTGCGTCAGCTATTGTTGCAGATGAACTGCAACGCTGATATTCTCGCAGGACCAGAAGATATAATTTTAATAATTATATGTATATACTTAAATAATAATAATAATTAATTAAATGCTATTTAAAATATATACGACACTATAATATATACACATACATTTTATATTATATTATTTATGTAAATAAAAATAAAAAATATTAATACTAACGACTTAAAATATATACGACACTATAATATATACACATACATTTTATATTATATTATTTATGTAAATAAAAAGTATTAATACTAAAGACTTTTGGTTGACATGTGTGGTGTATCAGACAGGCAATCTTAACAAATTTATAGCGCGTTTCCGAATGCTTTCGGTCTATTGTCACTACTTGAGTGATTGTTCCGTCAAAAGTGTCAGCTGTCACGCAAGATACCATTGCGTTAGCAGGCTGAAGCCGGTACCTAGTAATCAAAACATCAATATAATAAAAACAAGGCAATGCTGCGCTGGCGCTGTTGAGTGTACTACGTAATAACAGATAGTAGTAAACAAGACAAGAAACTAAGTAACGTTGACAGCCATATGAAATTCCTTCCACACAATGAGTGGCGTACAGGTAGGTGGTTATAATAAAGTCGATTTTTGTTTGTTTAATAAAATTTGCCTATACTTATTTTTAAAAGAATATACCGATTTCAGGCTACGTATAGGCGGTGGGAAGTCATTCCATATTTTGGCTGCCGAAAATTTAAAACCATTTTCGAACGAGGCTGATTTGTGTTTTGAAACAACCAACAGATAAGATGCGGCTCTTGTGCTGTATTGATTTACATCCCTGGACCATGTCAACTTTTTATAAAGGTAATTCGGCTTTTGATATTTAGCTATTCCAAAGAGTAAGGTTGCCAAATGTAAATGTCTACGCGCAGCCATCTTCAAGAGGTTCCCACTATTTAGGAATGGAGTGACATGTGTACGTGGTGGAATATTATAGCAGACCCGAGCACATGCATTTTGTACACGTTGAATTACCTTCTCTGTTCTTTTCAGTAAACATGACCCGAATACAGTGTCTGCATAATTAAGTTTGGATAGGACTAGAGTTTCACAAAGCAGAATCCGCATATCGGTACTCCGATGCCGGCGAATTCGGTATAACAGTTTGAGACGGTAAAAACAGTTTTTAACAGCTTCAAGTACATGTGTCTCAAAATGCAGTTCACCATCTACAACTAATCCCAGATTGCGAGCCTCACTTACTCGGTCTATGGGATAATTATCAACCATCACTACAGGATTAAGGTCTTCTATTCTTTTGATGCATTCCTTTGAGCCTAATATTAAATACTTGGATTTAGTAGGGTTTAGCACCAAGGAATTTTGTCTTGCCCAATCTGATATGTTGTCTAAATCCTCATTCAATCTCTTTACAGATTCGTGACAATCATTTGGATGAAATGATATATAAAGTTGAAGGTAATCAGCATACATGTGAAACTGGGCATTTTGGATGTGGTTGGTAACATCAGCACTGTACAATATGAAGAGGAGAGGGCCGAGAACTGATCCCTGTGGGACGCCCCGAGTCACATGACAGCAAGAAGAATTGGCCTTATTACCCTCCCTGGTATTACCCAGTTGCACGAATTGAGATCTGTCAGTCAGATAACTATGGAACCACTTTACAGTTGCTGACTCACATCCGTAGTAAGAAAGTTTGGCAGGAAGAAGAGAAACATTAATTGTTTCAAAAGCCCGCGAAAAATCAAGTTGGGTAAGCAAAGTACCCATGCCCTTATCCCTCGCCTCCAAAATGTCATCAACAACATCTAGGAGGGCGGTGGCCGTACTATGACCCTTGCGAAATCCAGATTGTCTATGAGGTATAATATTATAATTTTCAAGGTATTTCCTCAACTGACTGCACAACACCTTCTTCAGCACCTTAGATAGACAAGGAAGTAAGCTAATGGTTCTAAGATCTTTGGCTGTTACGGGATTGGCTATTTTGGGTATGGGCTTGACAATAGCAGTTTTCCACACATCAGGAAAGGTAGAGGAGGTGATAGACTTATTTAGTATTGCTGTGATGTACAGAAGGCTATGAGTAAGTGTTATCATCAGCATTTCTAGTGAAATGTTGTCAATGCCAAGGGCATTAGATTTAAGACTGCTAATGTGCAAGTGAACCTCTTCCTCACTAATTGGCTCAAGACTGAATGTGTTTGAGTGAAACCTGTTTGTTTCAAAATATATTAAATCTGTTAAAGTGACAGTATCATTCCCAGGTATGTTCATGAAATGTTTATTTATGTCTTCTGGACTGTTAACCAAGTGAGGCAATTCATGCCTCTTTTGTTTGCCTATGTTAATGGTAGATTTTAAGTTATACCAAAGCTTTTTTGGGTTTTGTATATGTCCATTTATGTATGATTCAAAATAAGCTCTTTTTTCACTGCCAATTGCACTCACTATAATATTTTTCAAGTACTTATAACTACTTTTATGTATATAGCTTTTACTTTGTTTGTAGCGTGTTTGATACCTGTCACGCAATTTCACCATATCTTTGATTGTGTCCGTAATCCAAGGAGAAGACCTTTCTTTTACTAAAATTCTTTTAATTGGAGCATGTAAATCGAAAAGGGTAGTGATCATACAAAATAAATTAGCGGGTCTCAATAATCGCGTACAACTAACTTATTTAAGGTATAAATACATATTTGGTTCCGACAGCATATATGTGAAGATTAAAAAGTATCGCCTATTAGTTATATTCAAAAACGGTATATTCCTTCATCTATATCATACTTTATATTTTATAATATGCAATACAGTAAATTTATTTTTAAACTTTAATAATGACTAAGAGCAAATATTTGAAAGTAGGATTATTCAACGCTGGTTCGCTAGGAACACACCATGACGAATTTTTGTTGGCTATGGATGAACTTGCAGTGGATATAATGGCAATAAACGAAACTTGGTTGCGGGACGGAGAGGAAGGCAAGGCGCCTTTAGTCCCCAATTATCGCCTTAAAAACGTACCGCCGCCGGTGAGTGTGCGGGGTGGCCGTGGTGGAGGGGTTGGTTTCTATGTGCGCCGTGACCTCAGGGTTCGAACCATCACACATCCAGTCACACCAAATGTAGCTCAGACTCACCGTCAACGCGCTAAATGTTATCGTCGGTACGGCATATAGACCACCATGGTTAGACATCAATACCTTCCTAGATGCATTGACAGATTCTTTGATGTCATTCAGCAAAGCTGATAAAATTATAATTTTGGGCGATTTTAATACAAATTGTCTAGAGACTAATAGCAGTAGTACTACATCATAAAATAATTTCCTACACTACATGAGTCTTAACCAAATTATCCAGCAGCCAACACACTTTACTGATCACAGTGAGACACTGATTGATATTGTGTGCACTGATGTTCAAGTCAACAACATTGTCGTTCAACATAAATCGGAATTAGGGCAACATGCTATTATATCAGTGAATTTCCTATTTAAAATTAATAAGCCTACCCCATAGTAGATCCATTATATACCAATAAACGATATAATGCCCGATTTTTGATAAATAAGTCTTTGTTGTGAACTGATTGTAATTTATTCATCTGCTGGTCTATAAAGCGTTATATTATGGACAGAAATTTGAAATGTTCTGGAAGAATGTGCATGCACATTTCTTCAAGAATTAAATAACACGTGTAAGAATACAAACGGATTATTCAATTCCAGTTCCAGAACTTTGTTTACGATCTTTCAATAAAAATAAAGTACGAATTGCGGCTTTATCGCTAAGAGCTATTTCTATCGGCCAACTTTTGGATGCAAAAATTTATATAGAAAAGAAGTGGTAGTTGTAGGTTAGGGACCTGTTATCATTCATAAATCTTCTTCTTTTGCCTGCCCTGTTCCCGTATTACTTGGGGTCGGCGCAGAAAGTCTTTCGCTTCCATTCTCTCCTATCAGACGTCATCTGATTACTCACTCCCTTTTCATTCATGTCATCCTTCACACAATCTATCCATCTTTTCTTTGGTCTTCCTCTTGCCTTATATCCGTCAACTCTTATATTCATCACCTTTCTAGTAACATGCTTCATCCCTCCTCATTACATGTCCATACCATGCCAGACGATTTCCTTTCAGCTTTTCTTGCACCGGTGCAACTTTCAAACTTCCCCTAATCATCATAAATCATAAATATATATTAATATACATTATTCCTATCTTTCATAAATATACATTATTTTTATTTGTAGAAAGGAAAATAATTTCCATATTTTTTTGCTACAGGGCATCAACAATCTGACATACTTGGACATAAGTGACAACCGATTGACGGACATATCGATAGACACGTTTAAGCCTTTGGTCAAGCTCACCGTTTTGAGGCTTAGAGGAAACTTGCTGAAAGTAGCAGAATTGGCCAGTTTAAAGGTAAAATCAATTCAAATATCTATCAAAGGTAGATGGAAAGATTAATTGTCGACAGTTCATTGAATATTCCAACCACAATCTCGATTTGTGATTTTCATATCTAGCATTTGATAATGTATTCGAATAACTCATAATTTAGGTCAGTTTTAACTAAACAAAAAATACGGACTTAGAAAACCTTTTAAGTATTTGACAATTTCGTAGCAAGACAAAAAGCAGATATAAAAAGCAAGGCACCTTCTCTTGAAGTTTAATACTTCATTTTTCAAAAATCGAGAAAGAGAAAATAACACCAATTTACAATCGCACATTTTTTGTCATCATTATTTTGCACGAAAAGGCACTTCGTATTGTCTTATTGTAACTTATTACCAATTTTTTTTATATAAGTTATCCGATATTATAGTTTCAAATAATCCTAAGACTATTTCAAACTTTCCCTAATCATCGTTAATATACATTATTCTTATCTTTCATAAATATACATTATTTTTATTTGTAGAAAGGAAAATAATTTCCATATTTTTTTGCTACAGGGCATCAACAATCTGACATACTTGGACATAAGTGACAACCGATTGACGGACATATCGACAGACACGTTTAAGCCTTTGGTCAAGCTCACCGTTTTGAGGCTTAGAGGAAACTTGCTGAAAGTAGCAGAATTGGCCAGTTTAAAGGTAAAATCAATTCAAATATCTATCGTAGGTAGATGGAAAGATTAATTGTCAACAGTTCATTGAATATTCCAACCACAATCTCGATTTGTGATTTTCATATCTAGCATTTGATAATGTATGCGACTAACTCATAATTTAGGTCAGTTTTAACTAAACAAAAAATACGGACTTAGAAAACCTTTTAAGTATTTGACAATTTCGTAGCAAGACAAAAAGCAGATATAAAAAGCAAGGCACCTTCTCTTGAAGTTTAATACTTCATTTTTCAAAAATCGAGAAAGAGAAAATAACACCAATTTACAATCGCACATTTTTTGTATTATTATTTTGCACGAAAAGGCACTTCGTATTTTCTTATTGTAACTTATTACCGATTTATTTTATATAAGTTATCCGGTATTATAGTTTCAAATAATCCTAAGACTAATGGCATTGGTGTTATTCTAACAAGGTATAATAATTATACTTACGTTACTAAAAGTTTAGCTCGAAAATCTTTATTCAATATGGTTCGGCGATACACCGAAACTGTAGGGTTCTAGGCGACTTGGAGAAGGAAATGGACTGTATGCAAAGGATAGCGGGTTTTAGCCGCCTAGGATTGGAATGGGAGAGATGATTGTGAGTGGGTATAGGATATTCCAAGGACGGAGGGCACTTACCGTATACGACGATCTTCTTCGTCTCAGAAGGGCAGTCTCCTGGCGGTTTCCGGGATGAAGCTGCTGAATTTACTTCACTACACAGTCACTTCCACTTGCGAGCGGTTTATATAATCGGTAATAACTATGGTGTTGATTATGTTGTTCGGTGGATCTGAGACTGCAGATGCCAACACATTCCACAAACTTCTACGATAAATCCTTCGCTGTTCAAGCTGTCCGTTTGTGGAATGCGCTGCCGGTCGAAATTAGGCAAGCTAAATCATTGAACATTTTCAAAAATGCACTAAAGAAACACTATTTGTCATTGTAAACTAATTTTGTCACTGTATTTTGTGTTCATATTATTATATGTATGTATATGCATTATATTTATGTATATGTATTATATTTATGTATAATATTATATATATGTTTATATATGTATGTATCATATTATGGATTTATTTATTTATAATATATTTAGCACCTAACATATCTATTGTATATATGCCTGCGTATGTATGTACAAAAAATAAAAACAATTTATAGTACCTAATCAGATACTTATTGTGACTACACATCAAAGCTTTTTGTCTTTTCAGTCTGTCCATCCTAAGGTTGCCTGGAAGAGATCGCACTTTGCGATAAGGCCGCCCTTGTGCATTTGATATGTATGTAGTACACTTGTCATTTACACCGAATTTGTATTAACATTTGCACAATAAAGAATTATCTATCTATCTATCTATCTATGGTGGGAGCGGCGCGGTGATCCGGTATAGCGGACGCGTATCGCGAATCGAATGTTCTTGAAAGTTCTGGACTGTCTCTCGCGTCGACGTTCCGCGGCGACCAATCCGCGGAAGGCAGTGCCCCTTCTTCGGGAATGGGAGACAGGGACGGAAATATGATATCGCTCGCACTAGAACAGCATGGAACGATTGACGTTGATGCGATTAGTTATAGATAGGAAGGTAGATGGCGCTACCACAATATATTTCCAAGACTTAACAGATTAAGTGAAAAGTATAAAGAAAGTCTTAGTTTCTTATTCTTATATGAACTTTTTCATTAGGTTAATATTTTGTCTAAATATATTGGCGCCCAACAAGGGGCCGCCCCTCGATGTGTCAAAGCGAAATTAATTATTGTTGTAAAATCAATAGTTCGTTATTATTTTCTTTTACTTGAGAATGATAAATTTTAGAATATTGTATTGATTATGATATTAAATTATGAGTAATTATATGTTAGGTAGAACCCATTTATTTTTTAACGCCCCCCACCCCCCCACAGTTTAAAATCAAGTAAATACAACATAACGTACAAGACAAGTAGAGGTTCTTTTCGATAACTTTGAATGGACTTTGATTTACCCGCATTTACCCGTGATTCATTTCAACAGAAGCTTATCTTTATAATCACTGTATTACTTTAGAACAACAGCAACGTATTTACAATGTGGTTTTTGCGAGTGACACAGGTTTATGAGAGCAAATACTGTAATATTTGTATTTTTGACGGATAAAAAGACGCAAAGCTGTGAAGAGAGTAATATTACATTAGCGTTTATATTGTAGGAGGCTCACACGCTGCGGGATCTAGTCTTATCAAGCAACGCACTGGAAGGGCCTCTCGCACCGAGTACCGTGCCGCCACTAAGCTCTCTCACACACTTCATCCATCTGACAACACGTTTGCGAGCATCCGACGAGGGGCTTTGGCGGGTAAGGGATTGTGCCATATAAAAGTTTCTAGTTTTATAGAATGTTCCAGAATGAGCATTTATCGGGTTAGGGATTGTTCCACATTTGATTCTAAAATTTTATAGCATGTTTCAAATGAATGTGCATTTATCGGTTTAGGGACAGTTCTATGTTTAAGTTTATAGTTTTGTAGAATGTTCTTGTTTAAAAAAATGTGCATTTATTGGGTAATGCATTGTTTCATATTCAAGTTTATAACTTTATAGAATGTTCTACTTTAAGATAAGGATACATAAATAAATAGATAATTTAAATAGCTTGATACATCACCATCACTGTCTCAACGTCATCCTTTTTGCATCCGATACTTTTCACCTTGGAGCAATGGGAATATTAAGCTCCGTACTCACATACAGTTTTACTCGATCGAGCTAGACTCGAAGGCTCGCTTAGAGAAAATTGCAGTGTATTTGATGTCATCGAGCTGTGAGTTTTGCAGACCACACGTTGATTTTTAGTCGTTTTCGATTAAAACTACCGAGTAAAACCGTGTGTCAGTACTGAGCATTAGTCTAACCAGTTTTACAGAACTTTAGCTTTATAAATTACATCTTTCAAATATTAGCCCAATGAATAAAATTATACGGATAATGCAGCTAACTACATTATTTTCCGGCGAATGTCTTAGACGCAACTGGACGCAGTTAGAGGTGATCTACTTAGCTATTCATCCGCTATTCTTTTACAGTGCGAATTTCAACTTCAACGCAGTAACCCTTAAACATATAAACAGAAGCAACTTTAAAACACGTTTCAAAATCCTTTATTAACGGTCTTTGTTCACAGGTCTCCCGAACTTAACTCATTTGAACTTGCACAACAACCAGATAGATGTGTTGGAGGACTACGCTTTCAAGCACCTAGCTAACTTAACGCACCTAGATCTGTCTCATAATGAGATTGTCGCTATATCAGGTAATAAGTTGTTTTATTTTGTACACTGTTTTTATCTCGCTAATTAATACATTAAGGAAGTGTCCAAGGTTGGATGTTAAAATGTTTGTGATTCAATTACATTAAAACTGCTGAACGAATTTGAATGCCTGACAGGCCGATAGCTTAATATGTTGATTACATTTTAGTGTGTAGAACTATTGTAACATATCAGTAGTACTATTTTTGTTCGTTTATACATATTGATGAAGACTTCTAGTATTAGGTAAGGTGTGCATAATAAGAAGAATTATTTTTTAATTGTGTGTCGGTGTCATAACACCGCAAAAGTAGTTATCGCAACCAATGGCACAGATGTCTTAAACTTATTTGCTATTTTGATGTTTAATTGCGTATTAATGTGTGTTTTGTAGATTTTACTACTTACTATTTTTTTTTACTTTTCACATTAAGTTTGTGGTAAATATAAATACTTCTAGATTTTCTCTATTGGTCACTCCTGAAGTTGAATATGCTACTAAATTTTTTGACCAATTCACCTACCAAGTAGATACCTACCTATTTAAAAAGTAACGCTATTTCCTGTAGTCAAGTTAACATTTTTAAGTAATTTATGAAGTCCACCGATTAGTTTAGTTTAAGGGGTAGTGTCCATAATAAGCTTTTAGTCAATTCAGTGACGTTCCAATTTCCGAAAAAATTCTCTGCCCCCGGAAACCGGAGGAAATAAGAAGGAAAGTATTTTCTTAGCATTTACATAAGATTTGAGGCAACGATTGAACGAAAAAATAATCTAAATAACTTTTCTGCGAATGTTTAAGTAATAAATTTACATATTGTAACGTCGATTATAATATTTTCCTGCAAAATTATATATTATAATATGACTGGTATTAACACTAAATAAAACCTTGAAGTGTCAATTCGGTTTGGTGATAGAAAATTCGTGTGAGCATCATTCTCCTTGACAGTATTCATATAAGTAATCCGCACCCAGTTTGGCCTTTGCACCAAATTCGTTTTTAGTGGACATTTCCTAATTATGAACATCCTATCTGCAAGAGATCAGAAAATGATAGGCTCTAGTCAATATGCAGACCTCGCTTATATAGTATATGTGTAGGTAATAAAGAAGAAAACAGATTATACTCCTTTAAGTATGGCTTCATATCTGCTTATAGGTTTCGTAAGGTTATTGTATCGTTATTGTAGACAACCTCCGTATAGATATTGTAGATTTTAGACATCGTCAAACATGAACAGAACTCGTCAAACTAAAATAATACAGCCACAGTTTAGTAGCATCCATCTATCTACACGTGACCCCTGTCTCCTATTGAGGTAGGCAGAGACTATGGAACGTCAAATGCTCTAATTCAAATACCTCTTTCGCTTTACTAGCATTAAGTAGAAAAATATTTTTATGAGAAAATTCAGTTATGCTTAGACTTTGATGAATATTCTCTATCATGCATCTCTCGCCCAGCTAACAAGCTTAGTTCATCTGGATCTGTCGCACAATTTCCTCCGCTCGCTATCAGCTGAGCCGCTCAAATCTCTCCGGCAACTGACCGAGCTCCTTCTGCACGATAACGACATTTCGATGATAGATGACGGAGCCTTGACGCTGCACAAGAACCTCGGCCGATTCACTATTGAAGGTAATGGCGGCGCGATGATACGCACTTTGGGCGGACACACTGGTACTAAAATTACCGAGCTGAATACATTTTGGAAATTGTGTGTTTTGCTACTGAAATAATAAAATCTTGTAGCATGGATCGTTGCATCGTTACATCGTTTACATCGGTTTAGGCGATGACAGGCTACGCTTGCAAATACACTGCTTAGATATTTCAATAGAAATTAATCAGCCTATTACAGACCATAGTTCGACATAGGCCTAAGATACTAATACATAATAATTATAAATGTCATAGAGGGTTTAGTTAATTATATCTCGTTTGAAAATATCGTTGCTTTTGAATTCTCAACCACAAGTTTATTTAGTAGGTATAGTTGAGTTTGAAGACAAATATGACGCAACTTATGTTTAAACGAAAGTCATAAACAATACTTATAACAAAGCAGCAGTTGACTTCATATTTAGCCACATTCATCATCCTCCTAGCGTTATCCCAGTTTCAATCTGGGGTCCGCTTACTAGTCTAACCGGATTTGGCTGAATATTAGCTTTTCCCCGGAGCGACTGCCTGTCTGACCTCCGCAACTCGAAGGGATAGCGATATTCCATGGTTTAGACTAGTGTCAGTTTATTTAGAAGGCACTGACGGCCTATAACGACTGTCAAAGATCTTCATGACAACCGGAACCGACGGCTTAACGTGCTCTCCGAGGCACGGGACAAGCGATAATTAACAACTCAATACGCACATAACTCCAAAAAGTCGGTGGTGCGCGCCGTGGATTCGAACCCGATACCCTTGGCATGGCAGTCTGTTGGTATCTCCACTAGGCTATCGCTGCCTTAGCCAAATTATGTATCGGAATTTAACTTAACACTTGATAACATTAATGTTGATACAGTTCTGTATTTCCCGATATTGGCAGCCGGACAGTTTGCCGACGGAAATGATTCGCCAATTTTCACTTTCTGTATGTCACCTACAGATATTTGTCGATACTCAGCGTACCAGTGAGGCGACGTTGAAGCCTCTTTGTTTGTCCATCGATATTCGATGCCTGTTATATTGTTGCATGACTCTTAATTATTCTGCCTTTGTAGCTCTTTTTATGGGTTTTTTGTATGAAATAATCCTGGCTGACACTTTTGTTATGTGATGTAACTTAATATCCTTCGCGTTCAAAGAAAACAAAGTATTCGATATTGGAAAAGATTGATAACTTTTTCTAGAATGTTAAATATCGAACTGTTGTTTTCTTAAGCTTTGGAATTTGCATGTGATTCTAAAAAAGGTCGATAGCATTTTCAAGAAATATCGAAAAATCAAAGAAAATGTTTGTTTCTTTTGTTTTTATGCGTGCAATTGTCAAAAATTCTGGACACTTGTTGTGCGCTGTAACTTATTTTTTTATTTTGTGTCCAAGATAAAAAAGCGAATATTTGCTTTTGCAATTTTATTCTAGAAAAGGTTATCACAAGTTATTTGACACTAATTTTAGTAATCAATTTTGTGACGACGCCGCGCCGTATAAGGGTGAAATAAACTTATAGAATAATTCATAAAGGGTGAGTAATGCAAATTCTTTCTACTCTTATGACTAAGCGGACATACATATTTAAAGCTTTTATCGTACGAAGTGTCAGTAAGTATATAGATATAGTATAAGGTAAGTATATAGGTATAGATTCATGAAGAAACAAAAGATTTAGTTAAAGCTACATCGAAATAGAGAAACATCCGAATCTGTCTTTGCGATTTTATACGGATATTACGTTATTTGAATGTCGAAAGAAACACAAAGGGATAAAAATAGGCATTCTCTACATTTAGAAGCGGATATTGTGATTTATTTCTAGGAGATGTTCGAAAGAAGGGAAAAAATTATACGTAACGAAGGCGAATAATAGCCACCTAGTAGAACTTTAGAATGATTAAGTTCCACTTCTTAGAAGAGATGCTCGCCGGCATTCGAGGGTGGTGGTTGAGATGAGCTGCTTACTATACGGAAAGGAATTTGAGCTCGGAGGTATATAGCAAAACCGCCACCATCACCGACCGCGCGATCATTTCTAATTAGGCGGATCCACGAAAGAGAATATGAAGTTGATGGCAGACATGGTTTGAGCCATGACTCTGAAAAGAGAATAGCATATATGTTCTTACAGTGAAAGGTTGTCAGCATATTAGGGAAATGAGCTGGAATACTTTGGGCATTTATATGGACTACATTAAAGTTCCCCACGACGTCAGAGAACTGAGACTGAAGAATCTCTGCAAGTGAGGGCAAACTAGTGAAACTGTCATTGAGACTACTATCATCTTATAAAAAGGCACTTCGTATTGTCTTATTGTAACTTATTACCAATTTTTTTTATATAAGTTATCCGATATTATAGTTTCAAATAATCCTAAGACTATTTCAAACTTTCCCTAATCATCGTTAATATACATTATTCTTATCTTTCATAAATATACATTATTTTTATTTGTAGAAAGGAAAATAATTTCCATATTTTTTTGCTACAGGGCATCAACAATCTGACATACTTGGACATAAGTGACAACCGATTGACGGACATATCGACAGACACGTTTAAGCCTTTGGTCAAGCTCACCGTTTTGAGGCTTAGAGGAAACTTGCTGAAAGTAGCAGAATTGGCCAGTTTAAAGGTAAAATCAATTCAAATATCTATCGTAGGTAGATGGAAAGATTAATTGTCAACAGTTCATTGAATATTCCAACCACAATCTCGATTTGTGATTTTCATATCTAGCATTTGATAATGTATGCGACTAACTCATAATTTAGGTCAGTTTTAACTAAACAAAAAATACGGACTTAGAAAACCTTTTAAGTATTTGACAATTTCGTAGCAAGACAAAAAGCAGATATAAAAAGCAAGGCACCTTCTCTTGAAGTTTAATACTTCATTTTTCAAAAATCGAGAAAGAGAAAATAACACCAATTTACAATCGCACATTTTTTGTATTATTATTTTGCACGAAAAGGCACTTCGTATTTTCTTATTGTAACTTATTACCGATTTATTTTATATAAGTTATCCGGTATTATAGTTTCAAATAATCCTAAGACTAATGGCATTCTAACAAGGTATAATAATTATACTTACGTTACTAAAAGTTTAGCTCGAAAATCTTTATTCAATATGGTTCGGCGATACACCGAAACTGTAGGGTTCTAGGCGACTTGGAGAAGGAAATGGACTGTATGCAAAGGATAGCGGGTTTTAGCCGCCTAGGATTGGAATGGGAGAGATGATTGTGAGTGGGTATAGGATATTCCAAGGACGGAGGGCACTTACCGTATACGACGATCTTCTTCGTCTCAGAAGGGCAGTCTCCTGGCGGTTTCCGGGATGAAGCTGCTGAATTCACTTCACTACACAGTCACTTCCACTTGCGAGCGGTTTATATAATCGGTAATAACTATGGTGTTGATTATGTTGTTCGGTGGATCTGAGACTGCAGATGCCAACACATTCCACAAACTTCTACGATAAATCCTTCGCTGTTCAAGCTGTCCGTTTGTGGAATGCGCTGCCGGTCGAAATTAGGCAAGCTAAATCATTGAACATTTTCAAAAATGCACTAAATAAACACTATTTGTCATTGTAAACTAATTTTGTCACTGTATTTTGTGTTCATATTATTATATGTATGTATATGCATTATATTTATGTATATGTATTATATTTATGTATAATATTATATATATGTTTATATATGTATGTATCATATTATGGATTTATTTATTTATAATATATTTAGCACCTAACATATCTATTGTATATATGCCTGCGTATGTATGTACAAAAAATAAAAACAATTTATAGTACCTAATCAGATACTTATTGTGACTACACATCAAAGCTTTTTGTCTTTTCAGTCTGTCCATCCTAAGGTTGCCTGGAAGAGATCGCACTTTGCGATAAGGCCGCCCTTGTGCATTTGATATGTATGTAGTACACTTGTCATTTACACCGAATTTGTATTAACATTTGCACAATAAAGAATTATCTATCTATCTATCTATCTATGGCGGGAGCGGCGCGGTGATCCGGTATAGCGGACGCGTATCGCGAATCGAATGTTCTTGAAAGTTCTGGACTGTCTCTCGCGTCGACGTTCCGCGGCGACCAATCCGCGGAAGGCAGTGCCCCTTCTTCGGGAATGGGAGACAGGGACGGAAATATGATATCGCTCGCACTAGAACAGCATGGAACGATTGACGTTGATGCGATTAGTTATAGATAGGAAGGTAGATGGCGCTACCACAATATATTTCCAAGACTTAACAGATTAAGTGAAAAGTATAAAGAAAGTCTTAGTTTCTTATTCTTATATGAACTTTTTCATTAGGTTAATATTTTGTCTAAATATATTGGCGCCCAACAAGGGGCCGCCCCTCGATGTGTCAAAGCGAAATTAATTATTGTTGTAAAATCAATAGTTCGTTATTATTTTCTTTTACTTGAGAATGATAAATTTTAGAATATTGTATTGATTATGATATTAAATTATGAGTAATTATATGTTAGGTAGAACCCATTTATTTTTTAACGCCCCCCACCCCCCCACAGTTTAAAATCAAGTAAATACAACATAACGTACAAGACAAGTAGAGGTTCTTTTCGATAACTTTGAATGGACTTTGATTTACCCGCATTTACCCGTGATTCATTTCAACAGAAGCTTATCTTTCTGATCACTGTATTACTTTAGAACAACAGCAACGTATTTACAATGTGGTTTTTGCGAGTGACACAGGTTTATGAGAGCGAATACTGTAATATTTGTATTTTTGACGGATAAAAAGACGCAAAGCTGTGAAGAGAGTAATATTACATTAGCGTTTATATTGTAGGAGGCTCACACGCTGCGGGATCTAGTCTTATCAAGCAACGCACTGGAAGGGCCTCTCGCACCGAGTACCGTGCCGCCACTAAGCTCTCTCACACACTTCATCCATCTGACAACACGTTTGCGAGCATCCGACGAGGGGCTTTGGCGGGTAAGGGATTGTGCCATATAAAAGTTTCTAGTTTTATAGAATGTTCCAGAATGAGCATTTATCGGGTTAGGGATTGTTCCACATTTGATTCTAAAATTTTATAGCATGTTTCAAATGAATGTGCATTTATCGGTTTAGGGACAGTTCTATGTTTAAGTTTATAGTTTTGTAGAATGTTCTTGTTTAAAAAAATGTGCATTTATTGGGTAATGCATTGTTTCATATTCAAGTTTATAACTTTATAGAATGTTCTACTTTAAGATAAGGATACATAAATAAATAGATAATTTAAATAGCTTGATACATCACCATCACTGTCTCAACGTCATCCTTTTTGCATCCGATACTTTTCACCTTGGAGCAATGGGAATATTAAGCTCCGTACTCACATACAGTTTTACTCGATCGAGCTAGACTCGAAGGCTCGCTTAGAGAAAATTGCAGTGTATTTGATGTCATCGAGCTGTGAGTTTTGCAGACCACACGTTGATTTTTAGTCGTTTTCGATTAAAACTACCGAGTAAAACCGTGTGTCAGTACTGAGCATTAGTCTAACCAGTTTTACAGAACTTTAGCTTTATAAATTACATCTTTCAAATATTAGCCCAATGAATAAAATTATACGGATAATGCAGCTAACTACATTATTTTCCGGCGAATGTCTTAGACGCAACTGGACGCAGTTAGAGGTGATCTACTTAGCTATTCATCCGCTATTCTTTTACAGTGCGAATTTCAACTTCAACGCAGTAACCCTTAAACATATAAACAGAAGCAACTTTAAAACACGTTTCAAAATCCTTTATTAACGGTCTTTGTTCACAGGTCTCCCGAACTTAACTCATTTGAACTTGCACAACAACCAGATAGATGTGTTGGAGGACTACGCTTTCAAGCACCTAGCTAACTTAACGCACCTAGATCTGTCTCATAATGAGATTGTCGCTATATCAGGTAATAAGTTGTTTTATTTTGTACACTGTTTTTATCTCGCTAATTAATACATTAAGGAAGTGTCCAAGGTTGGATGTTAAAATGTTTGTGATTCAATTACATTAAAACTGCTGAACGAATTTGAATGCCTGACAGGCCGATAGCTTAATATGTTGATTACATTTTAGTGTGTAGAACTATTGTAACATATCAGTAGTACTATTTTTGTTCGTTTATACATATTGATGAAGACTTCTAGTATTAGGTAAGGTGTGCATAATAAGAAGAATTATTTTTTAATTGTGTGTCGGTGTCATAACACCGCAAAAGTAGTTATCGCAACCAATGGCACAGATGTCTTAAACTTATTTGCTATTTTGATGTTTAATTGCGTATTAATGTGTGTTTTGTAGATTTTACTACTTACTATTTTTTTTTACTTTTCACATTAAGTTTGTGGTAAATATAAATACTTCTAGATTTTCTCTATTGGTCACTCCTGAAGTTGAATATGCTACTAAATTTTTTGACCAATTCACCTACCAAGTAGATACCTACCTATTTAAAAAGTAACGCTATTTCCTGTAGTCAAGTTAAAATTTTTAAGTAATTTATGAAGTCCACCGATTAGTTTAGTTTAAGGGGTAGTGTCCATAATAAGCTTTTAGTCAATTCAGTGACGTTCCAATTTCCGAAAAAATTCTCTGCCCCCGGAAACCGGAGGAAATAAGAAGGAAAGTATTTTCTTAGCATTTACATAAGATTTGAGGCAACGATTGAACGAAAAAATAATCTAAATAACTTTTCTGCGAATGTTTAAGTAATAAATTTACATATTGTAACGTCGATTATAATATTTTCCTGCAAAATTATATATTATAATATGACTGGTATTAACACTAAATAAAACCTTGAAGTGTCAATTCGGTTTGGTGATAGAAAATTCGTGTGAGCATCATTCTCCTTGACAGTATTCATATAAGTAATCCGCACCCAGTTTGGCCTTTGCACCAAATTCGTTTTTAGTGGACATTTCCTAATTATGAACATCCTATCTGCAAGAGATCAGAAAATGATAGGCTCTAGTCAATATGCAGACCTCGCTTATATAGTATATGTGTAGGTAATAAAGAAGAAAACAGATTATACTCCTTTAAGTATGGCTTCATATCTGCTTATAGGTTTCGTAAGGTTATTGTATCGTTATTGTAGACAACCTCCGTATAGATATTGTAGATTTTAGACATCGTCAAACATGAACAGAACTCGTCAAACTAAAATAATACAGCCACAGTTTAGTAGCATCCATCTATCTACACGTGACCCCTGTCTCCTATTGAGGTAGGCAGAGACTATGGAACGTCAAATGCTCTAATTCAAATACCTCTTTCGCTTTACTAGCATTAAGTAGAAAAATATTTTTATGAGAAAATTCAGTTATGCTTAGACTTTGATGAATATTCTCTATCATGCATCTCTCGCCCAGCTAACAAGCTTAGTTCATCTGGATCTGTCGCACAATTTCCTCCGCTCGCTATCAGCTGAGCCGCTCAAATCTCTCCGGCAACTGACCGAGCTCCTTCTGCACGATAACGACATTTCGATGATAGATGACGGAGCCTTGACGCTGCACAAGAACCTCGGCCGATTCACTATTGAAGGTAATGGCGGCGCGATGATACGCACTTTGGGCGGACACACTGGTACTAAAATTACCGAGCTGAATACATTTTGGAAATTGTGTGTTTTGCTACTGAAATAATAAAATCTTGTAGCATGGATCGTTGCATCGTTACATCGTTTACATCGGTTTAGGCGATGACAGGCTACGCTTGCAAATACACTGCTTAGATATTTCAATAGAAATTAATCAGCCTATTACAGACCATAGTTCGACATAGGCCTAAGATACTAATACATAATAATTATAAATGTCATAGAGGGTTTAGTTAATTATATCTCGTTTGAAAATATCGTTGCTTTTGAATTCTCAACCACAAGTTTATTTAGTAGGTATAGTTGAGTTTGAAGACAAATATGACGCAACTTATGTTTAAACGAAAGTCATAAACAATACTTATAACAAAGCAGCAGTTGACTTCATATTTAGCCACATTCATCATCCTCCTAGCGTTATCCCAGTTTCAATCTGGGGTCCGCTTACTAGTCTAACCGGATTTGGCTGAATATTAGCTTTTCCCCGGAGCGACTGCCTGTCTGACCTCCGCAACTCGAAGGGATAGCGATATTCCATGGTTTAGACTAGTGTCAGTTTATTTAGAAGGCACTGACGGCCTATAACGACTGTCAAAGATCTTCATGACAACCGGAACCGACGGCTTAACGTGCTCTCCGAGGCACGGGACAAGCGATAATTAACAACTCAATACGCACATAACTCCAAAAAGTCGGTGGTGCGCGCCGTGGATTCGAACCCGATACCCTTGGCATGGCAGTCTGTTGGTATCTCCACTAGGCTATCGCTGCCTTAGCCAAATTATGTATCGGAATTTAACTTAACACTTGATAACATTAATGTTGATACAGTTCTGTATTTCCCGATATTGGCAGCCGGACAGTTTGCCGACGGAAATGATTCGCCAATTTTCACTTTCTGTATGTCACCTACAGATATTTGTCGATACTCAGCGTACCAGTGAGGCGACGTTGAAGCCTCTTTGTTTGTCCATCGATATTCGATGCCTGTTATATTGTTGCATGACTCTTAATTATTCTGCCTTTGTAGCTCTTTTTATGGGTTTTTTGTATGAAATAATCCTGGCTGACACTTTTGTTATGTGATGTAACTTAATATCCTTCGCGTTCAAAGAAAACAAAGTATTCGATATTGGAAAAGATTGATAACTTTTTCTAGAATGTTAAATATCGAACTGTTGTTTTCTTAAGCTTTGGAATTTGCATGTGATTCTAAAAAAGGTCGATAGCATTTTCAAGAAATATCGAAAAATCAAAGAAAATGTTTGTTTCTTTTGTTTTTATGCGTGCAATTGTCAAAAATTCTGGACACTTGTTGTGCGCTGTAACTTATTTTTTTATTTTGTGTCCAAGATAAAAAAGCGAATATTTGCTTTTGCAATTTTATTCTAGAAAAGGTTATCACAAGTTATTTGACACTAATTTTAGTAATCAATTTTGTGACGACGCCGCGCCGTATAAGGGTGAAATAAACTTATAGAATAATTCATAAAGGGTGAGTAATGCAAATTCTTTCTACTCTTATGACTAAGCGGACATACATATTTAAAGCTTTTATCGTACGAAGTGTCAGTAAGTATATAGATATAGTATAAGGTAAGTATATAGGTATAGATTCATGAAGAAACAAAAGATTTAGTTAAAGCTACATCGAAATAGAGAAACATCCGAATCTGTCTTTGCGATTTTATACGGATATTACGTTATTTGAATGTCGAAAGAAACACAAAGGGATAAAAATAGGCATTCTCTACATTTAGAAGCGGATATTGTGATTTATTTCTAGGAGATGTTCGAAAGAAGGGAAAAAATTATACGTAACGAAGGCGAATAATAGCCACCTAGTAGAACTTTAGAATGATTAAGTTCCACTTCTTAGAAGAGATGCTCGCCGGCATTCGAGGGTGGTGGTTGAGATGAGCTGCTTACTATACGGAAAGGAATTTGAGCTCGGAGGTATATAGCAAAACCGCCACCATCACCGACCGCGCGATCATTTCTAATTAGGCGGATCCACGAAAGAGAATATGAAGTTGATGGCAGACATGGTTTGAGCCATGACTCTGAAAAGAGAATAGCATATATGTTCTTACAGTGAAAGGTTGTCAGCATATTAGGGAAATGAGCTGGAATACTTTGGGCATTTATATGGACTACATTAAAGTTCCCCACGACGTCAGAGAACTGAGACTGAAGAATCTCTGCAAGTGAGGGCAAACTAGTGAAACTGTCATTGAGACTACTATCATCTTGCATAATATGTCTAATATGAATATATATATTATATATAAATAAAAATATATATTACAGCTATGTAAAAACAAAATGTCCACCCGTCAGTTGCGTGTTACAAAAAGACACAGTGTATAACACCACATAGCTTTACAGAAACGAAAAACAAGAAAAAATATGATTTAGACCAGGTGAATTTCTTATAAATATTTGACAGAGGCAGGATACTTGTCAAGAGAGGGAAAACTCGGCATCAAAACCTACATCAACCCGTCTACACATCGTACTTTATTAGAATAATTCGTCCTATTGATTAGCAATGCTGTTCAAGTCAAATCAAATCAAATCAAATAGTTTATTTGTGAAACATAGGTATACAATAGGTCTTACACATAAAATAGGACGCTATGTTTTGTCTTCAGACATACAAATATTATAACATGCAGAAAGAATATGCTAAAAAAATTACATGAATAAATTTTATTATACATTCTAATAAACAAAACATTATAATATTCATTAAACATAAAAATAAAAGAAAAAACAAAAAATATTAATACAGACTTAACAAACTAGGACAATCTTTATTTTCTAAATTAATTACATTATTATTATTTAAAATGTTTTTTAACCATTTCACTTTTTCTAGACCTTTAATATAAACACACTTATCTTTTAAGAAATCTAAAATTAAATACTAATAGTTTGAATAAGGTATAAATCCTTCATTCCAGTATATTCAAATTCAAATTCAAAATCCTTTATTCATTTGGGTCACAATGTGACGCTTATGAACGTCAAAATAATAAATTTATAAAATAATTACTTAAAGACTCTACATTTACATTTACTGCCACGTTCGCAAAGCAATAGGTAGAACCATGAGAAAGAACGGGCAATAAAACTCACGGTCACTCTTTTTCATTTCCAGGTTTTGCATAATACACATAATTTACATTATGTAAGGTGCTGCAACTGTTACACCTTCTATATCACTTGTATATAATTATTGTACATAATAATACTCAAGCATAATACTTTTGATGTTCATTTGGTTAGCCTCCTCAGAATAGACATGGTGAAACAGGAGCATTCACTTACATTATATATACCTAATAATGCAATCCGCGAAAGTGATCAGACCCATGATTGAAATGATGCAGTAAAATATTAAAATCTAATACCAGCCCGCAAGACCGTCATCGACCAGTCATTGCAAGTAGCACCCGTTCACGAGTATGACGCATGTGCCAGCCATCATCTTTCTCGCCATATTAGAAGGACAGGGATGACCCGACACACGACGCCACCACAAGAAATGACATTTTAGTGAGCATGACGACAACGGTATACGAACCGGCATAAGAAACAATCTATTGGTATACTGACCATGACCGCCAATTACCTCCATTTTCCAGATCGTTATTATTAACATAAATTAGTGGAACGCGTGAAACGTAGAAAGAATTTTGTGAAGGTGACAAGTGAACAACGATATGATCAGGGATAAATAATGTTAAACTACATTCAACAAATCATATATTCCTGTTACGCTCAATCCAGCTTACTTGTCGTCTTTCTTGATTTGTCAAATCGTTAAAGGGAAATGGTGGCTTAATTAAAAACACTTGCAATGTATTATTACACCATACAGCTATTTTTTTACTATAAATTCGTTTGCTTCTGTTTTATTATAAATTTCAATATATAGAAAATAAACTTAACAATGCAAAATATTTACAATAATAATTAAACCTACTATCATGAAACACATAGATTCATAGAAATAAAACAGTCATACATACTTCTTTTATAAATAACTTAATTTGTTCAATAATTCATATTATTGTCAAATCCTGTTGTAAATTAGGTACATTTGGTGAAGACCAGATACAGATTAGTAATAAAGCTATCTGCCATGCTAACCTATTCTGTGGCTAGGTTATTTCTTGGTTATTACCTACTGCTTCTGTAAAGTAATAAATACCTATTAAAGTTACTGGCCGGATATTTTGGAGGATCATGTATTGTGTTACTAATGTGGTATTGTTTAATATGTTTTACTAACATACCTTCACAGGATGAGACACCATTACAACGGATTTGCTGTGACTATTTTATTCACAAACTTTCTTGTAAAGACTGTGGGTGGAAATAATACCTACTTGCGAGTCTTGCGACACATCCCTTCGCACATCATTCAAGTTTTTGAAGCTGAATTACTGGTTACCTATGGTTTTTTTATTGGGAAAATTGTTATTGGCTCCATCTTGTTAGAATTGTTAGTGATGTGCCACGTCATGACGATATGACGAATGAATAATGATGCACATGCGGCGTGATGTGCCACGTCACGATGCATACGTAGTGCATACTCTTTGGATGCATAATTATGGAGACACGTGATGGTGTCGCTGTACTTATATTGTGTATATATTGTATTAAATATGTTATAAATTACATTTATATTATATTCTTATTATATTTCTACTATTATTTTATAATTTATTTATAGTTGCTACAAGCACACCCCTGTCCGTGAGTCACTTAGGTTGCCAATAAAATCAGCGCTGGGTGACTATCGCCCAGCATAGGCTGAGTTGGCTACCTTTCTTAGTGGTGCTTATAGTGCGGCGTACCCTTTTTTTTTTTTTTGTTTTACGAGGTGGAAAATCCCTTCGGATCTCCGACTCTTGGGGGAAATAAGAGCCGGAGTATGTGGTGTTTCCACTAAAAACCACCTCGACATCCTCCATGTACCCGTGTGTCGGAGGATAGGGTTTCCCTGAAGCATTCCTCGCTACCCCTCGACGGGTATTGGCCCGCCAGATGGTTAGGCGGACCCCGAACGAAACCCCCTTGGCGGCGGATGAAGGTGTTGGGCTCCGCCGCCAAAACACCCAGCGGCCGCAGAGGATAGGGAGGACGGCAACGCAACACCGCATCTCCTCTTCCTCTGCGGCCCCACCACGACGCAACGATGGTGCGCCCCCATTTGGTCGCGGGAGATAGGGCGCGCGGCAACGCAACACCGACACGCCTCTCCCCCCGCGACCGCGCCCGACTGCGAGGGACAGACGAACTGTCCCTCGCACCCGCACCGTTGAACGCGTCCTGCGCAGGCCCCTCCAAGCCCACGCGGAGCGTCCCCTCCTGGATCCCTCTTAGCTTCACCGCGGGTGACCAATCCACGGTTACTGAGCCCCCCACCACGACAAGGTGGAGATCCCACGGGGGGGATAGTGCGGCGTACCCACCAGTTCTTTATATATTTTATTTTTCTTAATTTCTTTTGTTTAAGTACTTTTATTTTGTATAATTTTCTTTTGATTTTTTTTTATTGTGTAGGTGGTGTTTTTTGTATTTTTTTTCTTTTACTCTTAATGTAATTTTCTTAATGTCTTGTCTGTCTTGTCGTTGTATGCACCATTGCACCCTGAAAATAAATAATTTTTCTTTCTTTTTTTTTTAAAACCTTGAACGTCTACAATGACATTCATGATAATCTGCGCACAATGTTGCTTAGAGGTTTGTATTCCACAAGGCGATCGTTTATAATCAAACAATATGCAGCAGTGTTATCTGGTATTGATGCTGAACACTCAATTTCTAATCGAACATCCACAGGACCAGTTTTAAGATTATCGTTTTGCCTTGAACAGTCTAAAATAAACAGAGGAGCCTTCTCTTTACAGTCCTTTAGATTGAGCAAGGGATCTACTGGACAGTTGTAATACGACTGGCGAAATTTCGCATACATCTCGTATAATACAGTGTATTTGTTCTCAGAAAACTTTAAGGCTAAAGGTTCATAAGGATAGTATTGAGAATTTAAAAAAAGGGTTACGTTTGTCACTTCACAATGATCGAATATTGAACTATCTTTCAATTTATTATTTTTCTATTAGTTTGTAAGCAAAAAATTACAAATCTAGGTTTTTCTAATTGTGATGCAGTTTTAACTTACCATGAATGCTTTGTAGTTTTAGGTAGTAAAGGGTATTCATACAAAGTCCCAGTTTTTAAATGCCATTTGAATAGGTCTGTCATTTCCTAAATGTTTTAATAATGTCAGTCGTTCACGATCTGAAACTTTTATGTATGTTACCCTCCATTGTATTCTTTCTATATCTATTTGGAAATGTACAACTTCATCAGTAAGTATAACGCTGTTTAAGTAAGAGTTACTTCTATTGAATATAAGTTCATGTTTACAATTTATCACAATTTTATTGTAATCCTCCGCAAACCCTAAAATCTTATTTAATGGTATTACAGCACTAAAATGACCGTCACTTTTAAATCCACATAAGTTCCACCCCCATAATGCAGCCACTTTATTTTCCGCTTCATTTAATGAAACATATGACTTAATTGTTGAAGTAATTCCCGATAAAAAATCGGAAATTACTTCAACAATTATACGATCTATTTCAATACCATTTATTTCGTACTTGATATCTTGAAACAAAAACATAACAGGATTATTATTAAACGTAACAGCTTTTTCAATTGGTTTTCCATCTTTGCCGAAGAGCTTTGCTCGACCTTCAATGTAGATTGAACTGGCTGATGGCAGGACGTATATGTCTTGCTGGTGTATGAGAATTCTGATTTCATAATTTTCGCTAAAGCAGTTATTGTAAGGATTATAAGAATGTACTTCATAACTTTCGATTGAAGTATCGAAGTGTGGTAACTCATTCATCTGAAGTATATTCATAGTTTAAAACCTAGAGCCTTAAGAAAATCTTTATTTGCGTTAGTCAACTTTTTCAATTTTTGCTTAAATCTGTGCACCTTTGTGGTTGTAGTAGAAATAAGACAGTTAATTTTAGGTGGAGGGTTTATATTATATACTATCATTTTGATTTTCTTAAATGAAGACGCAGCTGAATATGTTCTACAAAGTTAATGCTATAACCAAACTGATCAATAACTTAAATAAATATAGACGAAACTATATCTTTGTAAAAAACGCGTTGTGGTAGTTCTATGTAACGACAGCCTGCAGCAGTATTAGGCACAAATTCGTGAATAACATGTAGTAGGCAATCCGTTACTGTAGAAGCCGTATATTAAATCACATTCAATTCTGATTACAGGTAGAATTTTATTATTATTGTTATTTTGCACACTCGATAATGAGTTTAATACTGAAAAAAACAGCAAACCACATTCATATTTTCCAGATAAATTTAGAGGTGGTTGAAAATACGATTCTAAATCTGATTTATTACCAGAGATATTCACTGTTATAGACATACTTGCATACTGAACTTTTTAGACAATACCATTTATTTTATTTCACATCTTCACCAAAAGTTCATTAAAAAGTCTAAACAAAGATGTCCACAGTTGAAAGGGTGATTTCCTTGTATATTTTCATGATTGTAATGGATTTTTATACCCAAGTATTTTATGAATTCCTTCGGAGGTTTAAGATATCCGTAACTGTCAAAATATTCAATACTAGAGGACGCCAGCAGCTACGCCTGCATTTTTTTTTAATTTACCCGTTTTGGCCGATCCCGTGGGATTTTCGGGAAATCCCTTCTTAGTGCACCCCTACAGTCCCAAAGAAACATACATGCCAAATTTTAGCTTCCTGCGCCCAATAGTTTCGGCTGTAACGTGTCTGTCAGTCAGTCAGTAACGCAAGGATTTTATATATTAAGATATTCACTATATTTTGCATAGGCTACCCAATGAGAACCAGGGTTTTTAGAACTATCTAAATTAATACACCCACCACATTCTTTTTAAAAGGTATTAAGGGAGCTCATCTCTAATAAAGACACCTCTAAAATAAGGAATACTATTTCCATATTTCAAAATGTCGAAATTAGTTAAGGCTCGTTTAGGTAGCCGATCTTTTAGTTTTTTGGTTTTGATACGAAAATTCCAAGTTCATCTTTATGTTGTTTAAGATGCAGCCCTTTTCCAGTGCAAAAAGCCTCCATTTTTTCATGATGTCTCTTCATCATACAACTTTTTAGCCATTTTAAATTCATTAATGGTTTAAGCAATATCAGCTGCACCACCTGCTAATGCTCCCGCCGCTGACAGTCCCGCAAAAATAGGAATCAAAGGTAATACACCACCAATTTTGGGTATAGGAATTACACGAGGAAGTTTAAGGGATGAATTATCCGCTAATTCTCTGGTGCCAGCAATAGCTATAGAATTAGCTATTCTATAGCCATTTTCTTGGTCTTTGGTTTTAATTTTTTTATGTGTTTTTTAATTTTAATAATAACATTTTTAAATTTACTTTTCAAACCTTTTCCAGACTTAACTTTTGTAAAATTTCTTTTGCAACTTGCTTTTAGGCCAAAACCAGTTTTAATTTTGGTGCTGGTGGTAATTTTCGTGCCGCAATTTTTTCACCTGCACTCGCATCCGAAGCAACTGCTCGCCTTTTCACCATTTTCAATAGAATTAAATTAGCCTTGTGCCGATCTTTTAAGTTTGATGATTTGTGATATGCAAAGTCGTGAATTTTGCAATATTTGTCTAATTTCTTAATACCACTATCTTCACGTATAAGTCTTTTAATTATTTTTGTACCTGGGCCACAATAATTGTATCCAGGTAAATGTAATTCAAATGGTAAAATATTAATAAGCCAATTGAGAAGACTACTCTCCTTAAAACACATTATAAGACTGATGAATCTAGAATGAACGTACTAATAAATACTTAAACGATTTATCTACGATTTTGTTATTAGGTTAATGTTATAGTAATAATATATTCGATTTATCAATCCAACTATTTTCAGCGGCAGATAAACCTAACCATTTTACCAAAATCTTGTCACATTTTCTTCTGAGAACTTTTTCAACTAGATATACATTGGATTGGTTTGTTTTTTGAAGCTCTTGTATAAAATGCACCTAAAATAGGCTGACCTCTAATAGTATCTTCAATTAAGTAAGTTACAGGAGTAGTATTTTGTATTTTACGAATTTTAAATATTTCTGTTGACCAGTTGGGAGTGTAACCTTTTTCAAATGTTCCTTTTTATTTACTGATACGCACATAATCACCTATTTGTCATCATCATCAGCCTTTAACAGTCCACTGCTGGACTAGGCCTCTCCTTTGAAAGGAGGAATTGGCCTACTATACCACGCTGGCCAAACGGGTTGGTATAGAGTTTGTATCAAGTTTTCCTTCTCTTACAGTGCTGTTCTCTGCATAATATGCTCCCTCTGTCGGCTTTTACGACACCCATGGGATGATATGGGGTGGTGACATTCCGTATTCTTAATCCGTCACCACACGGAATGTTAGTTGTTCGGAAACCTATTTGTACTTACTTTTTATATTATCATTTTTTAGTAACTTTAAATACCTTTCTAATATAACTTTTTTATTAATATTGTCTACATTATCAGGCATTTCATTAATAGTGCGATGGTAAGTGTGATTGTATTTGTCAATAACATCATTGAGGGTATTATTTATCCAATTGTTATTGCCTTTTAAACTAAATTCCTTATAAATGTTAGATTTCAATGTTCTGATAAATCGTTCAACAATTGAAGCCTTTTTTGTTGAGAAGGTTGAATAATGGTTAATATTATAGGATTTTATCAGCTGTTGAAATTTGTTATTATAAAATTCTGTTGCATTATCCGTTTTTAGGAACACGCCCTTTATCTAACAAAGTTTTAAAAGAGTTACACACATCTTCTTTAGATTTACTTCTCATAGGAAAGGTCCAAGCATATTTCGCAAATGTATCAATAATGGCAAGAATATATTTATAATTTTTATTTTCTTTGGAAATCGGTTGCATATCAATTAAGTCAGCCTACCACAAGTCATCTATGTCTTTCATGATAACATGTCTCTTCGTGGATAGTTCACCCTCGCATTTTTATGAATTTCGTTTACCACGTCAGCTTTGCTCATGTTCACAATTCAGTGTATTTGTCTTGAATTCAGCTATAATACTGAATAAAAAAGCATATTATCATACCTATTTATCGCTTAATTATGTTAGCTTCTTTTAATTCTTCGATTATTTATAAAATTTCATTATCGTGGTTTGTATTACCAGCATCTCTTGAAACCACTAATAGTTTAAGTCTTTCAACTAATTCGTTGGGATCGTCCCAGTAAACCAAGTCAGTGTCCATTTTATATGTTTTAAGCTTAGGCAAGCTACCTCCAAGCTCTCCTTTTACCTGCTTTTTTCTGTTGTAGTTTAAAAAAATAATGGTTTTATTATTTCTCGATATTTATTTCCTTTGTCACCTCCTATTTGGCATCCAGGATTAAAATCTCTCTTATGGGCATTAGTGTAATGCAACATATCTTTATAGACAAGTTTATCTACGTTTGTTATTAACTTCAAATCAGATTTCTTTCGGAGTAATAGTTCTTTTAGCCTGGGAGTTAATTCGTAAGTTTTGTTGCCAATTTTAACCAAAACTAAGTTATCATTGTCTACACTATCAACTTTTGAAAATGATACTACCGAATTGCCCATCATTAAAGTTTTATTTTCGGTTCTTATTCCGAATGGTACGTTTATACCATCGTAAATGCCATAGATGTCTTCACTTTCCAAGGAAATTTCCAAATTAGTTCTTACTTCATTTTTAGGAGAGCTTGCAGAATGTATATCTGCATCGTAAAAATCATCACACCTAGTAGAAAAACTTTTATTATTTTCATCGCCCTCGATTGGAGCAGAATTTTCGTGTTTTAAATTTCCCATAGATATTGTAGGATTCGCAAGGGTTTTGAGGGGGTCGGAAACTGGTTTTAATAATTTATCAAGTGATAAGTTAACTTCATGGTCCTGATTTTTCATTTGTTTTAATTTGCTTTTTATGGAGTCGACAGCTTTCATTAATTCAATTTTAATATTTTGCTCCATCTTATTATGACACTGCATTCAAGCACAGAAGCAGAAACAATGAATGTAATTTATGTGTAACAATAATTTAAAACTTCCTATGTGAAAAAATGCATCGAAATTTTTTCTGTATCGTCCATTATATAGTAACGAATCTTTGTTAATGCAAATAAAATTATATGGCTCACTCTAAACTGTATTACAAATATTCTTGAATTGATTCCATGACATGTCGGAACTAACATGGTCTTCGTAAATATGCTTTAAATTTACTTCACCTTGTTTAAATAGTATAAGAAAATTAGCATTGTCACGTATTAGCTGCTTCAGAATTTTTGAATAGGTCTGTGATAAATAGAAACAATCAATTTGTTTATGACTACCCATAGAGAAATAGTTACGAATGTTTATTTGATTCTCGCAAGCAACGTCATCAAAAGTAAATATAGAATTATTTAAAGCCTCACTCGGAGCTACAACATCTTTAGCATCACAAAACTCATAGAATTTCATCTGTGGAACTCTACTTAAGACTTTCTGCGAAATCGATAGTTTGGTTGAAAATTAGTTTTTGAGTAGAGATAAAGATTTTTAAATTTGAACCCATTTTCTTGTAGGAGCAAACTAATCATAACATTTGTTTTGCCATAATCCGATGGACCACATATTATACAACGAATTGTATTGGGCAATAATATGCTATGTCTGACCTGGTGAACAGAGTCATTGAAATTTATGTTATTGACATTTAATTTTATAGGTTGCTTGATCAGCTTCATTTCGCTTAAACTTATATTATCCTTGATTTTCACATATATTTCATGTACAGTTTGAAAGTCTGCACATTATACACTAGGATATTAGGAGGATGAATGTTTCAAATACAGTATATTTTCTTCTGTCTTTAGTCTCCTTATGATGTCTATAAGGACACTGCTTGCTTATCCAAGTTCGTGTTTGCATCTATTGTAAAATTATAATCGTTGTGGTATTTGTATGATTTACAAACAACAAAATAAATAAAAAGACAAATATTATGAGTAAAATATATTTTTTAATTCACCATCGTATGTTTTTGGTATAATTTTAATTCAACATCGTATTTAGACAATTCAGTAATAAATATGTGGGCATCATAACCAGATAAGTTATGAAATATAACCGGCACGAATGAACACACTTTAAATAATAAATTGCAATTCGAATGAGCTGCACCTCTGTACTCAGAACTAATATGATCATGGTCACACACTTTATCATCAAACAGTAATTGCTTACATATGAGGCATAATGTTTCATGACAATTTTCATCAATTTGTTCTTTAGTCATTGCTTTCATGGGTTTATTTGAAATTAAAATCTTATGAATTAACTGTACATCTTGAATCAATTATTTAACGAACACTTGCACACAATCTCTTCCTCTGTATGTAACAAATTTATTCAAGCTTTTAGCATAGGAAAAACATACATAGTAGGCAAAACAAGATGGTTGGTGTAATTTATTTCTTACAGTACTTTGTTCAGAATTTGATTCTTTAAAATCAACAAATTCAACGACAATAAACATTCAAAACCTGCATATATGATGAAGTTTATTTTTTTTTGTCTCTCATAATGTTTGAATCTTAAAAAACTGTTCTTTTGTGGTAATATCGTTATAATTTTAGAACAACAGTGCGAAGTGTATTTTGATTAGTGAATCAAAATACACTTCGCACTTTACTTATTTATTCGGATCACTTAGTCTTAGTCACGAACCGGATCAACTCAGGATGAATGAAATGGCAACAGGTCACAGGAACAACTTGTGACCCACGGATGCCCCTTAGGTTAAAGGGAAAAATCTAGAAATCCGTAATAAGGCCTGTCGCACTGTATGGATCGGAATGCTGGGCCTTGAAGAAGACGGATGAAAGAAGATTGCATGTATCAGAGATGAGTATGTTGAGATGGATGTGTGGGGTGACAATCAATCAATCAATCAGTCTATCGCAGTCCACTGCTGGACATAGGCCTCTTACAACACGCGCCACAGTACACGGTCCTCAGCCTTCCGCATCCAGTCTGTCCCAGCCACCTTTTTCAGGTCGTCGGTCCACCTAGCCGGGGGCCGCCCTACCTTACACTTGCCGAGAGGTGGTCTCCACTCTAGGATACGCTTGCTCCATCGGCCATCAGTCCTTCTACAGATATGGCCAGCCCACTGCCACTTGAGCCTACTGATTCTGTGAGCTATGTCGGTAACTTTGGTTCTTTGTCGGATAGCTTCGTTTCGGATTTTATCCTTCAAAGAGACGCCAAGCATAGCCTGTTCCATAGCTCACTGCACTGCGTGACTTTTAGTTTGTGGACTAGTCCCACTGTGAGTGTCCACGTCTTGGCACCGTACGTCACAACAGGTAGGACGTATTGGTTGAAGACTTTGGTCTTCAGGCATTGTGGTAGGGGCGAAGAGAAGGGGTGACAAGGATGGATAAAATTAGAAATGAGTTTATTAGGGGAAGTCTGAAAGTTGCACCTGTGCAAGAAAAGCTGAAAGGAAATCGTCTTTCGTGGTATGGGCATGTGATGAGGAGAGATGGAAATCATGTGACTAGTAAGGTGATGAAGATGAGAGTTGAGGGATATAAGGCAAGAGGAAGACCAAAGATAAGATGGATGGATTGTGTGAAGGGTGACATGAATGAAAAGGGAGTGAATGATGAGATGACGTCTGATAGGAGAGAATGGAAGAGAAAGACATTCTGCGCCGACCCCAAGTAATATGGGAACAGGGCAGGCAGAAGAAGAAGAAGAAACATCTCTTATTCGGGAATATAACTCATCATAATTAGTACTTTGATACATAGTTTCATATTTTGTATTAAATGACTTCAGTTGCTGCTCACCCGATGCAAGTAGTGCAAAGTAAGCAAACAACTCGAAGTTCAGTTTAATACAGGAATGTTTCATCAATGTCAATTCAATTATTTTAAATAGATGGTCTCGCTTCCCATCTAAGAAGGCCTCTATCAGTAGGCACTCGTCTTCTTGAAATGGGTTTAAGCGATACGTCATTATTCTGTTTTTAAATGCTGTGGCAATTATATCAACAATCGCAAACTTTGACTTTATTAAACAATTAGATTTTTGTATATTAGTTCTGCTATGATATCTATATTCATGTTCTGGGATCTCAATTTTACATTTAACACATTTAATATGAGTGCTTGATGATGAATTAACGGATGGTTTAACTGTAAAAAAAAAAGATATTGTACACATAAGTATGATTCTTTATTTAATAAGAATAAACAATTGAGTACATAACGATTAAACAAGATTATAATAATAATATAGGTATTTTTTTTTTTTTTATAATATAATATTCTACCACATTCACACATCACCATCTAGTCCCAAACTAAGCAGAGCTTGTACTATGGGTACTAGACAATGGATAAACATACTTATATACTTTTTTTTTGTAAATACATACACATTATACATATAAACACCCAGACCAAGACAAACATCCATGTTCATGCACACAAATGTTTGACTTGAGCGGGAATCGAACCCGCGACCTTCGGCGTAGCAGTCGCTTACACTCCCGCAGCGCCAACCGGTCGTAATTGTAAATATGATTATGATACATAAGTAATTATGTTCATATTAATAAAAATTTATAATGAAATACATTTTTATTGATATGAACTTATAAACGTTGGGGGACAGTCCTTAAATTCTTTTCTCACACTCTTAACATATGCGTTTAAGTGATTCCACGACTCAGAATTTGTTTCGCATTTGTTTTTCACTGTCAACACAGAATGTAGCCATCTATTAACCGGTGGCATACATTCAATGTCGTTGCAGTTATATATTTTTAATTCAATATAGTAACTACTGGTCTGTCGTTCATCCATCTGCCTCGAAAAACCATTTGCTAATCTGCGCATGATATATGAGTATATGGGTTGCAGGTTTTTACCAGTTGCCTCCAACTGCTCGTCGCCGGAATCACTCGCTGCATAAATCGCTTGCTGTTGGTCTGGTAGTGGACTTCTGCCTCTTACTACTCGACGGCTGGCACTCGGTAGACCCCTGGGTGGACTTGCTTCTTTTTTTCTTGTTTTGATTTCACCGGGAACTCCACCTCCGATTCGTCGGATGGGAAAAGCTGGTCTGCCATTTGCTTGGACCTGAAAAATGTAATAAACAATAATTAATTAACTAGCACTACATCTAACAGTAATCTTCTGATAGTTGCCGTATCACTTTATTCTAAGGATGGTCGATTAATTTATTGAGTAGTGAAATTATTGATCACTTGAATGACTGAATAATAGAGTTATGGAATAATAGAGTTATTTAATAGTAAAATTATTGAAATAGTTGAATGATCGAATATCAAAATTAGATAAACATGAATATAAACCAAAAAAGAAACTTAAATCTTTAAGAGAATCTGGTCAGGTGTCTGGTAGGTAGATACTGATGTATGGTGAAGCTCTTGCTTGTAGCTCTTGAAGAAATGCTTTGTGGTGTTACTTCAACAGCTACACTCTTAAATAGTACCAAATCTACGTCATAATATCCTAAATATGGAACTAGGTACGTGCTGGTAAAAATGCTGTGTCAGATCACTGCACCCAAATATGATTTACTTTTAAACAATATTATATATACTCCTGTTACATATCACATCCATTACGTTTGATACTCACCATGGCAATCTGTACGCAATAGTTCCGATACGAACATTATATGAGTTAATATGTTCGGAGTACAAAGTATTGCAGTACCTATAATGTTCGCACTTGTAATCAATAGTTCAACACTTACTACTATTATTAGCTAATACTAAATAATACAACTCTTTCTTAGAATATTATCAATAAAAATCATCGTAATTTGAAGGATTTTATAACATTGAATTATTTCTTGTTTATTATTTCTATTATTTTTTATTATTTCTTTTTTTTTTCTTTTGTTGTAAACCCTATGTTGAATTGCCGCGCTATCAATGCCTTGTTATTAATACGCAGAAAATGATTTCTGAATTGTTACATTACATGTGACTGCTCACAGTGAATCGCTCACCATAGGGTGACCGACTTAAAGAATGGTAAGTTATGTGTAGCATTTATTAGACGGTATTATTTTTGTTACTTAATTTTTTGAGTTTTTATGTGCAAAATATTAACAACTATTAGGTACCTATACGTTCAGTTATTATATTTATAAATAATGCCATAACATACATATAATACAGTTAGGATCATTTATAATTAGGTGATAACTACAACTTGAATTC
The DNA here is from genome assembly GCA_944739405.2 of Euclidia mi. Classification (NCBI taxonomy): domain Eukaryota; kingdom Metazoa; phylum Arthropoda; class Insecta; order Lepidoptera; family Erebidae; genus Euclidia; species Euclidia mi. The sequence continues at coordinate 30,534,497 of OX123192.2, forward strand.
GATGCGAGCTGACATATAGCACCTACATAATAGAAAATACCTTATCATGTATCCTCCGTGGATATGATTATTAAATATTATAATACATTCCACCCAGGCCATTCGAATATACCTACAATATAAATATTACATACTTACCTTTTGTATTGGTGACTTAACTATGAAAATAAGCTTGAAAAATATTATAAATAATAGTAGGCGAAACTGAACGTAACATCATCTTTTTGCCCTGGTCCCAATCTATTTGGGGTCGGCGCAGTCCGTCCTTCGCTTCCATTCTTTTCTGTCACCCGTCATCTGATCATTTACCCCTTTTTTTTTCATATCCATCCTCACACAATCCATCCATCTTTTCCTTGGCCTCCCTCTCCCTTTCCATCCCTCTACCTTCATATTCATCACTTGCTTACCTACATACATATCATCTCTTCGCATAATATATCCATACCAAGCTAAACGACTTCCTTTCACTTTCTCGTCTATAGGCGCCACTTTCAGACACTTTCTCACGTATTCATTCCTAATGTTATCCATTCTCGTAACTCCACACATCCATCGCAACATTCTCATCTCTGCCACATGTAATCGTTTTTCATCCATCTTCCTAGTAGCCCAACACTCAGCTCCATACAGTACGACAGGCCTTATAACCACCTTATACAGGGTGTCACAAGACCCATCACCAAGCCGAAGTCTACTCGTTGTGGACATCATGCCAAGTCATACTAACGAAAATAATACCTGGGAAAAGATTTTTTTTTGAGTTTTCACATTTTTAAAATCGCAATTAAAAGCGCGCGCGTGCCATGCTCGAAATACCTACTTAGCCATGGGGTTATAGGGCATCTAAAAACGTATTAGTGGGGTAAATGCATCGATTTTGTACCTAATTAGAAAAATTCCATACTAACTTTTAGCCTCAATATCTCCTGAACCAGTAATTTCCCAGGTATGGTGCCGAAGTAAAAAATGTTCGTACTAATTGGTACAACATGGGATTTCAGTTTTCGTTAAGGGTCTTGTTACATTCTGTATATGCGTCCCTTGATTTTGAAAGGCATTTTAGGATCGCATATTGTGCCCGAGACCTGTCGCCATTTCATCCATTCTGAGTTGATCCTTTGCCGAACATCTCGGTCAATTTCGCCGTCGTGTTGCAGAGTGAACCGAAGTAGCAAAAGACGGAGCATACTGTTAGGGGTATACCGCCGAGTGTAACCGGGCTTGGACTAGAGAGGCCGCCAAAGTCACAGAACATGTATTTAGTTTTGGTTCTGCTTATCCTAAGGCCTTCGTTCTCCAGTCTCTGCCGCCACTCCTCCAGCTTGCTCTGCACCTCCTGTCCACTTTCTGCTACCAGGACGATGTCGTCGGCAAACAGCATGCGCCAGGGTGCCTCTTCCTGTATGTCCGATGAAATGGCATCCATAATCAACAAGAAGAGGTAAGGACTAAGAGCCGACCCTTGGTGCAAGCCTACAGCCACATCGAATCTGGCTGTGATTCCAGCTGCGGACCTCACTTGCGTGTGGCATTCAGCATACATAGCTTGGATCAACTTCAGGTAATTTTCAGGCACTTCTTTCTTCTTGAGGGCCCACCACAAGACTTCACGCGGTACCCGGTCATATGCCTTTTCGAGGTCAACGAATACCATATGCAGATTTTTATGCGCCTCCCTGTATTTTTCACAAATTTGGCGAAGTGCAAAAATGGCATCCACCGTACCTCGATCAGGCATAAAACCGAATTGGTTGCGTGAAATCACACTCTCTGCTCGCAAACGTCACTCAATTACTCTCACCCATACTTTCATACTATGGGGCATTAACTTTATTCTCCGATAGTTGTTGCATTCTTGGACATCTCCCTTATTTTTAAAAATGGGCACTAGGTAACTGCTGCACCATTCCTTGAGTACTGTATCCTCATGCAACCTCTTATTGAAGAATAAAGTCAGCCACACCCATCCATCCTCCCCTAACACCTTCCATGCTTCTACTGGTATTCCATCTGGTCCTAATGCTTTCCCATTCTTCATTCCACTCACAGCCCGTTTTACCCCATCCTTACTTATTACATTCACTAGTCAAATATTCTTCGCCTTGTTCTCAAGCTTTTTGCTCCAATCATTCTCTTTATTAATTAAATTTTCAAAATATGTCCTCCATCTTTCTTTAATCCTATCATCCTCCGTAAGAACAACTCCTGTTTCGTCTTTCATACACTTGATATGGGATACATCCCTTGCCTTTCTCTCTCTTGCCTTAGCCAGTCGGTATAAATACTTTTGGCCCTCGGGTTTCTCAAGTAAACCGTATAGGGCTTTTGCTCTAGCTAACGCAACAGCTTTTTAGCTTTTTTCTTACATTCATCATACTTCTTTTTCTTACTCTCTTTCAACGAGTCATTACCTTCTTTCATCAGCTGCCATTCCTTAAACCTTGCTTTCTTTTCCTTGAGCACACTCTGTACTTCCTCTTTCCACCACCAGGTATCCTTGTCTTTCATACGTTTTCCTTTCCATTCTCCTAAAACATATTTTGCCACGCACTTCATACATTTACTCATCTCCTCCCAACGCTCATTCACGCTGCAATCCTTCATATCACCCATCTTAATCATTTTATCTACCACTCTATCTCTGAACTCTACTGCACATTCATTCTTCTCTAACATATGCCATTTCACTTTTGGGGTTAGCTGCTCCTTGGTCCTTTTCGAGCTCAGCCGATTTTTTTATTCGACTACCAGGAGTCTGTGCTGTGAGACTAAGTCTTCTCCCGGTACCACCTTACAGTCTTTGACCCAGTTGATACGTTTACGCCTTAGCAGAAAATAATCAATCTGAGTCATATGGTGGCGACTGTTGTAGGTTACCAGGTGTTGCTCTTTTTTTGGAACCAAGTGTTAGCCACTACAAGATCAAAAGCGGCAGCCGCTTGGAGAATTGCTTCTCCTTCGCTATTTCGGCTGCCGAAACCCCAGCTGCCATGTACTCTTCCATACTCTCCACTTGTTCGTCCCACATGACCATTAAAATCTCCTCCCACAATTATCTCTTCATTCTCCGGAATATCGGTCATCATGTATCGAAATCCATCCAAAACTTCTCTTTCTCACAATCATCACATCCTACACACACACTCCCTCCACCACCTCCACACTCTTATCACATTCAGAATAATATCTTGCAATATCACTTTCACAGCAATCAATATGTCATTAATTCTATTTACACATGTCATACCATCTTTCAGATTTTCGTCTAACACAATTCCCACACCATTTCTTTTCCCGTCACTTCCGCAATAATAAAACTTGTATCCTTCTCCGATCTCCCTAGCTTTCGTACCTTTCCATCTTGTTTCCTGCAGACATGCCACATTTATTCGTCTTCTTTTCATAACATCAGCTAACTCTCTAGCCCGTCCAGTCATCGTACCTACATTCAAACTTGCATACCTCACCCTTACGTCACAGGCTTGCTTCTTACGTTGCACTCGCCCGGAGTAGTGAAACAACCCTTGCATACTTCTCGCAGGTGCCGGGTGCTGCCCCTGCGCGTCACCTGCGGGGAACGCCCTAACCCTATCGCGCTCATTAACATACGTGGCCATACTGCAAATAGTTTTGGCATGGATTTTACTAGCCGGCCGCCTGCCTGACGCCAACCTTCCTTGGGAATGTTTTCGTCGTAAAGGAGGAGGGATAGGAGAAACGGGGTAAATGGATAGGATGTATGATGAGGAAGAAGGGGTTTGTAGGCGGGGGTACTGTAGTCACTGGAAGGACATAGGGTAGTGACTACAGTAGCTCGGAGAGCCGGGAGCGCGTACCCGAAGCCCTGTCTAATGGTCGGACAGACCACTAGACAGAAGCACCCCCTGGCTTAGAAACTGAACGTAACAATAGTATGTAAATATTGCTGTATTGTTTTGACATACATACATACATATATAGACTCACGCCTGTTTCCCCGAAGGGGTACGCAGAGGCATATTAAACGCCCACATTTCGCCAGTGTTTTGATCCCACGTAATAGGTAGCGAGCCTATTGCCGCTTATCGGGATATTTTGTTTGCCAGAGCCTCATCCGTTGATCGGCAGGTGCACCACTTGCAGGTGAGGTTGGCTTGGGACCCTAAGTTCTTGTTGGGAACCCTATGCACCCACACATGTTTTGATCTTCTCCTTATACATAAATACTTACGTTGCAATAATAATTATGATTGACATACTAGCTATCTACAATGACTTTGTGTGTCGATTTTTCTCTCAATTGCATGTATGTTTTTTTTTATTTTATTTTTTATTTATAGTCTCACTCCTGTATCCCCGAAGGGGTAGGCAGAGGCGTAAATATTACACCCACATTTCGCCATGATATTTTATGTCCCACGTAATAGGGGGCAAGCCTATTGCCATTATGCCGATATATATGGCGATGTATGAATATATTATATAAAGGAACAATGAACAAACGTACTGTAGTATTTATTTTATACATATTATTTTTAGTAAACAATAAGTGTTGGACACGTGTCGACATGTTAGGGTTTCAATTTTATCGTACCATTTTTGTATGCCCGAGACAATAATATAAGTCAGTAATAACTATACATTGACTCATATTATTATCAAACAATACCTATAATCGTTATTCAATACAAGTATGTGTCTGGTGCATAAGTCAGTATTTATTTCAACATAACACTATGTTTCAACCATAATCATTGTTCTGAGATAGAATAATAGTAAATAAAATTTTAATTTCTCGTTTTTCTAAATATTTCACAGAGTCTGAACACATAATTCAAGTATCACACTCACCATCCTACAGTCCTGTATTCGGTAACATTGACCAACAATTTGACGTAAGTATTTCAACGAGTATTGATGTTAATTAATAATCGAATTGATGTTTGGTGTCGTTTTACAATAGTAAATCATTCATTTTTATTTAATTTCAGCATTTGTGAACCGATGACCGTTGGGGCAGAAAGGTTCTAGAGTGGCGGCCACGTACCGGACGACGCAGCAAAGGTAGGCCCCCCGCAAGGTGGACCGACGATCTCGTCAAGATCACGGGAGGTGGTTGGATGCGGGCGGCTCAAGACCGGTCTGTGTGGAGAACCTTGGGGGAGGCCTGTGTCCAGCAGTGGACGTCGTTTGGCTAATATGATGATGATGATGAATTGATTGGGGGCTCTGATCCGGTTTTAAATCCATTTTACTATGCTCAAGACCGAGAAAGCTGGTACCGCGAAGTGGCGTCAACAGCATGCGAATAGAGTAGACAAAAAGAAATAGAAAAGAAAAAAACAAAGAAGAAAAAAAATGAGTCAAAGGTTTTAAAAAACAGATCCTTTATCATGGGGGAAGAGCCCGGACATATTCGTCGTATTATAAAAATACGACGAATATGTCCGGGCGACGAATTATACACGATGTGGATGGTCGTAAAATGGAAGACATAGACAGTGTAACGGAATCCTATGGACCCCAGGCTGATTAAAATTTTAGTTTTCTTACTAACTGGGTCTAAAATATCAATTTCAGCCTGGCCCCGCCAAGTAATTTGTGGCCAGGGTTCCCGCGCACCTCCCCGCGCAGGACCATGGAATTCGCCCTTACTTTATATTCCTCTGCTGACAGCATTTACCAAACGTAAATGCTTATAATTGAATGAAAGTGGTCATCAAAATACTAAAGACAGCGATACATTAGTATTGGTTTGTCATCACAAAATCACTCTCCATATATTCATGCTTCACATATTGGTACTTGAGTACAAGGCAGTGTATCTCAGAGACGGCAGCTCCAGGGAGACGGAGAACATGATCCAGGTATATTAGTCATATAGTATTATCGGCGCCGAGTATTTCAGCGATATCCAGTGTATAGTATTGAACGTACAGTAACAGTCTCAGAACTGATGTCACAAAACGCCTCCTTGCCGCAAGTCACAACATTGAAGCCCATACAAACATAGTCAATTAAAACGTATTAAGCCATCGCGCATAGTTTGCAGGGAAGCTCTCGTTACAATCGCCGCTAGATTAGCCGCACGGTCTTACTGTTACCGCGTGACCGACAGGTGGCTCTTCTTTCGCTCTTTAAAACCTTGTCAGCTGCTATGTACTGGCCTGTACGCAGGTTTAGACAGCGATTGTGAAAGTCCTGCATTCTACCACCTGATCACGAATACGGAGACTCCCATCATACATCGCTCGTCTTGACATCCATCATCAACAAGGTACGAACCACTACTAATGGTACACGCGGTTATTAATAATATAACTATGTACAATATCTCATAGAGAACTTTATATTTTAGTCAGCCTGGTATATATATATATGGTGTGATATAGACATAGATACACAACAGAGTATTAATGTTATACAGAGATTAATGTTATACAGTTCATGCAATAAATTACAGTAAAGTGAATAACAGACACTCACCGGACTTTTAGCTGCGTCGCTGCCAAACTTACCCCTTGCCCTGTGCTGATCACCTTCTCTTCAAGCCGCTCGCCTTGTTCTTCGATATCACTAAGCACTAATTATCGACCAACACCGTATCTCTCTCGCGCCATAAGACCAACTGCCCGAACTACCACGCGAGTCCGTTCCCGAGATCTGCCCTCTTCCACGTCCTAAGACTCACTGTCCCGAGATCCGCCTAGTTCCGCGTCCCAACATTGACTCCCTAAAACACCACGCTAGAGCGTTCCCGTGAACTGTCCTCTTTCGCGCCATAAGACCGACTGTCTGAAACACCACGCTAGAGCGTTCCCGTGAACTGGCCTCTTCCGCGTCCTAAGATCGACTGTCCAGTCAAACACGACCAACGCAACGCCTCTCGAATCCTTACTACCTGACAAGGTCCGTTTCTTATCGTTGATCCCCTTTTTTTATGATCCTCAACTACACCGCATGTGAACACTACAGTGCCAATATTTTCTCACATTTCATGGCTATTTCTTTACTTATATGCCTGTCACATAACTCTTATAAATTTGTCAAACTCTTGGGATTTATGAGTTTCCTAATTGCATAACGTTGGCGCCAGCGTAGCGATAAGACAAACACATGTGGAAACAAGTATGCGACCTAAGGACTATATATTATTATTTATTTTGGTGTAGCGAGCAACACCATTACATTCCCCCCTCTGAAAATCAGACGCGTAGACTATGTCATAGCGTATGAGCTTTCACTAAAGATACAATAGCATATGTAGTAGAGTACGCCAGTTAAAACTGCATCTTATTTTCCACCATTTAACTGCCGGCAAATATCATACAACTTCCAATTAATAATCACTGCTTCAATACTACTTATCCTAACTTATAGTTGATCGATAATAATAACCCTACTATACCCTTGCTAATGCTGCACCGTACGATACACTAACTAACTATACTCCGCCCATCTCCATATTATGTCAACATTGATGCTTATAAGAATCCTAAAGCAATTGTTGCCTCAACTGTGCTTAATCAGATATTAACGTTTTACTATGTCTATGAGAAATTATCAAAACTCTTGTCCATCTGTATACTAATAAACTTCACCTCAGACCTAAACTTCTTTTTAGAACTAGCGTACATAACCAAGATCACCAGTTGCCCGTTACCTATATATTCCAATAAGCCAAATGGCGTTTTAGCAATAAATTCTCCAAATAGTAGTATAATCTATAAGACATCCTATCCATGCTTAGAATGGGAGTGTACATACCAGATGTCTTCTTTATAAACGGGCAGCGTGGTATGATCAAGGTACCTGATTCGCCATTCTCACTCGTCGAAATCGGGTTCAGTAGTAGGTGTATATAGCGTCAGGTAGCAGTGGCTGAAATAGTTCGCACACACTCGTATAAGACACTTGCCTTATCAAATTTGCCAGAGAAGTAGTTGCAATAGTTTTATATAATGAGCTAAATAGTTGTAAACAATAGTATAGTGCAGCAGTCCTTTTCCCCAGTCGATAGCTCGACAGTCCCTACAACTAAACAATTCTCAACTCGGTCCCACACTAGGAATGATTCCCATTTAGCTTGAATTGTACGCGCGGGGTTCGAACCCACAACATCCGGCGAGATGGCCACTCCAATCAGTTCTCCATTCGCATCATCAAGTGTATCGGTACTATGTCTACCTCATTATTAAGGCTCTGATTTTAGTTAACATAAATAACAATCACTATTATTACTCGTGTAGTTGGACGCAGTTGCCAAATATATTATGCCATAAAAAAAGTTCTATATAACGAACGACACACATAAGGCCCTATGTAACTTAAACCTTCGTTTAATATTGTATATTTGAGAGTTCGGATCAGAGGGAGTCCACGTGCTTGAAGTTAGTCGATGTGCGCGTTTATAGTTAGTAAGGATAATGAAAACTTAGCTCTGTGTAAGATGATCCAATGCGAGATATGTCCTTCGACGCATACTGCAGCTGCCTTTCACGTTACCGGAACGCCGCTACTTTGTAGTCACAGCCGACGGACGCAACAATACGTGCGGTAGTTGATGTAAAAGGTGACGTAGGGTCCTGGAATTTTAAATGAAATGCCACGAGTATCAAACTTCCAAGATAAGTCATATAATATACGACTTCTATTTGAGTGCTAAACCCGGATACAAACTAACAGATGATTGGACAATGTGATGCGGATCACCAAATTCAATGAATACTTTTCAGTACGGATGCGTAGTAAGTATTTTGCATGAGTCTAGCAACAAAATATTATTTTTATTTGGATTCCAGTATCAAGTTAGCTGTTTACGAATATCGCACGATAGGGCTAAACTATGCCTATGAGTCCAGTATGTATCAAGACGTTGTTAGCATGCTGCTTACACTACACACCTCTCGAATCTCATGAGAAATATGAACTCAATATCAAGCTCTAAGCAAACCTTGGTCTCGAACCTTGGTACATTGAGCGCTCTTAAAAGGTATGTGTACAATATACCAGGCATAACATATGCATACATCATTGCCACTGGCTATCACATTGTAACGCAGATGAACAAGTATTGTAAATACTCAGCTTAACTAAAATCTGAGATAGCCTGTAACTGTAACAGTTAGGTAAAATACTGATGCTTAGAATTAACATGTGTAGAATATCTATTTCATATGACGCACTGCGGGAATCGAACCCATACCAAAGACGGCGGAAATGACTTTCAAAAGCCATTCAGTTTTTCAAAACAATGCAGCACATGTGCAGTCATATCTTAACAAAGTAGCCGGTATTGGCCCTTGGACAAAGCACATTAATAATACAAAAGAACTATGGCTCCTTTCACGATGGGAATCGAACCCATCCTAAAAACGGCGTAAATGACTTTCTAAAGCCATTCAGTTCCTTAAAACAATGCGCCACATGCGCAATCATATCTGAACAAAGTAGCCCATCCTGTCCTTTTCACGTGCGCGTTGGCGCGTTCGGACAAAGCACATCAATAATACAAAAGAACAATAGTTCCTTTCTAGCCTTCCTTCTTTTAACTAATAAACATCTAAAATGTGTTTCCCTTTTTTGTTTTATCCCTTATTTTTTCACACGCTGGCATTTGGAAACAAAACGTGCCAGATGTCGGCTTATTGCATTGTCTTTCTAGTTTGGGAAACAATTTTAGAACAAAACATTTTAAAACAATGGTCACTAAACCCCTCTCTAGACGCACATTATCGGCGAAATATTATTTCCTGCTATAATAACAACAATTAACAAAATAGTTTCGTGTTCAACAATAGTGTGCATTCTTTTTATGTTTGGGAATCGAACCCAAAATATTTAAAATCACATTGTACGACTTCTATAAAGCCGACGCCGATCGTTAGGTACATGAGTATAATATCCGCTGACTTTCACCAATGCTCAGGCATTGAACCTAGAGCAATTATAAAGTATACCAAAATACTGCAGTGGACAAATATTACCCTTTATCTGCTTACTAACACGTTAGAAAACTAAGTTTACTTATATATGACCTAAGAATAATCCTTTTCTCAATTATAGCTCGTGTACACTTCATCAATAAAAACAAACCCATATGCATTCTGTAAGATCTAAACTCAACCAATGTAATAAACTAATAGATGCTTGTCCAAAGAACGCGTATGCATAAGATAGATATTATTACTAGATTACGTAATTTAATACGTTTGTTGATACCATTTTGAAATATCGCAGCAACAGCAATCGAACCCGCTATTTCAGTAAGTTTGTTGAAACCATTTCAAAATATCGTAGCAACAGGAATCGAACCCGCTATTTCAGTAAGTTTGTTGAAACCATTTTAATATATCGCAACAACAGGAATCGAACCCGCTATCTCAGTAAGTTTGTTGAAAACATTTTAAAAATATCGTAGCAACAGGAATCGAACCTGCTATTTCAGTAACTTTGTTGAAAACATTTAACACATCGTAGCAACAGGAATCGAACCTGCTATGTCAGTACGTTAGTGTAATAAATTCCTGTACCGCAACTCCAACAAAATATTATACATTATTTATCCTTAAGTAATTCCCTCTTGTTATATACAGGTATCGAACATGCTATCAACAATACGGCGACTAGTTCGCCGACGTTTCACAACAACATATCGTCACAGACATTGCTCAGGAATCTAACCTGATTTAACAATACCTATATATTCCACGGATTATTCTGGTGTGCATTGTACTTATATATCTCAAGCTATGTTTATGTCCTACACCAGATATAAATATATCATTTAATATATAATCCTTCTCTTTCCTAATTCAACATTGGTTCTAAACATCGCTAGTCTGTATCACGAACCGGACTCAAACAGCGAACCTGATACGAAAATGCTTGTAACCAATAATATGCTTATTATCGAGAGTCGAACTCGATATATTCAAACGTTAAGCATTTTCTGTAGCCAATAATATAACCACTGTCGAGATTCGAACTCGACATACAGTATAATTGATACGCATGAGCTTTATGTAAGCGGTGGATCCATGTAGCCAATTATATGATTACTTTCGAAATGCAGCGATGTTATAAGAGGAACTAAAGTGCTATTAAAATAAATAACACGTGCGAGTGAGCCCTCCTCCGATTATTAAATATTAAGATGATTGGCGCGCTTTATCAAAAGCATTTCCATGTACCCAATAATATAACCACTGTGGAGACTCGAACTCGACATACAGTATAAATGACACGCATGAGCAGCATTTATGTAAAGCGTTTCAACATAATTATGTAGTCAGCTATATGTTTACTTTCAAGATACAGCGATATTATAAGAGGAACCACAGTGCCATAAAAATAAATAACACATGCGAAAGTGTGGCACTTAGGTGCAATATCGCCCCCCTCGGACTATTACATATTGTGATAATTGCCGTGACTTAAATTATTTCGTCTTGCTAAAATGAACATGATCGTCTATCGATTATCGAATAACAAGTTGTGCTTAATTAGATCGATATTTTCCTACGTTGTGTTTGTATTTTTCTACGTTGTGTTTGTATTTTTCTACGTTGTGTTTGTGTAGTAACCCTTTAGTTCTTCCTCGTTGTTCTGAAGTGAATCAGAACATTTTATGACGAGGATCCTGGTCACGGCACCAAATGTAACGGAATCCTATGGACCCCAGGCTGATTAAAATTTTAGTTTTCTTACTAACTGGGTCTAAAATATCAATTTCAGCCTGGCCCCGCCAAGTAATTTGTGGCCAGGGTTCCCGCGCACCTCCCCGCGCAGGACCATGGAATTCGCCCTTACTTTATATTCCTCTGCTGACAGCATTTACCAAACGTAAATGCTTATAATTGAATGAAAGTGGTCATCAAAATACTAAAGACAGCGATACATTAGTATTGGTTTGTCATCACAAAATCACTCTCCATATATTCATGCTTCACATATTGGTACTTGAGTACAAGGCAGTGTATCTCAGAGACGGCAGCTCCAGGGAGACGGAGAACATGATCCAGGTATATTAGTCATATAGTATTATCGGCGCCGAGTATTTCAGCGATATCCAGTGTATAGTATTGAACGTACAGTAACAGTCTCAGAACTGATGTCACAAAACGCCTCCTTGCCGCAAGTCACAACATTGAAGCCCATACAAACATAGTCAATTAAAACGTATTAAGCCATCGCGCATAGTTTGCAGGGAAGCTCTCGTTACAATCGCCGCTAGATTAGCCGCACGGTCTTACTGTTACCGCGTGACCGACAGGTGGCTCTTCTTTCGCTCTTTAAAACCTTGTCAGCTGCTATGTACTGGCCTGTACGCAGGTTTAGACAGCGATTGTGAAAGTCCTGCATTCTACCACCTGATCGCGAATACGGAGACTCCCATCATACATCGCTCGTCTTGACATCCATCATCAACAAGGTACGAACCACTACTAATGGTACACGCGGTTATTAATAATATAACTATGTACAATATCTCATAGAGAACTTTATATTTTAGTCAGCCTGGTATATATATATATGGTGTGATATAGACATAGATACACAACAGAGTATTAATGTTATACAGAGATTAATGTTATACAGTTCATGCAATAAATTACAGTAAAGTGAATAACAGACACTCACCGGACTTTTAGCTGCGTCGCTGCCAAACTTACCCCTTGCCCTGTGCTGATCACCTTCTCTTCAAGCCACTCGCCTTGTTCTTCGATATCACTAAGCAATAATTATCGACCAACACCGTATCTCTCTCGCGCCATAAGACCAACTGCCCGAACTACCACGCGAGTCCGTTCCCGAGATCTGCCCTCTTCCGCGTCCTAAGACTCACTGTCCCGAGATCCGCCTAGTTCCGCGTCCCAACATTGACTCCCTAAAACACCACGCTAGAGCGTTCCCGTGAACTGTCCTCTTTCGCGCCATAAGACCGACTGTCTGAAACACCACGCTAGAGCGTTCCCGTGAACTGGCCTCTTCCGCGTCCTAAGATCGACTGTCCAGACAAACACAACCAACGCAACGCCTCTCGAATCCTTACTACCTGACAAGGTCCGTTTCTTATCGTTGATCCCCTTTTTTTATGATCCTCAACTACACCGCATGTGAACACTACAGTGCCAATATTTTCTCACATTTCATGGCTATTTCTTTACTTATATGCCTGTCACATAACTCTTATAAATTTGTCAAACTCTTGGGATTTATGAGTTTCCTAATTGCATAACGTTGGCGCCAGCGTAGCGATAAGACAAACACATGTGGAAACAAGTATGCGACCTAAGGACTATATATTATTATTTAATTTGGTGTAGCGAGCAACACCATTACAACAGTGACCTTGAGAGTGCAAGTGTGAATATTCAATATTTAGTAGGAAATGATTACGATGAATTCATGAATGAAACTAAATATTTAGCTACCAAAATGGTCAAAAAGTTAAGTTCAAATTAATGTAATTCATTTAAAATATAGTTATACTAAATATTATTGTGCTTTTTATTTTTAAGTCATACAATTAAAGTAAATATCCACTGCACTGCATATAAATATAAGGCAGTGCGATGGATAATCGCGAGCGCATTCCATTTTCGTAAGGCTGTCGTGTCGAATAGATTACACCGACTGTTACTCTAATATCATGCGCGTGTTTGAATTGAATTGATTGAATTGTGGAATGAATGTAATAATTTAATTTTACGATGAATTAATATTTACGTTTATATTAAATATCTAAATTTCTTATAATATCTATTAAATTAATAATAACCAAAAACTAAACTATCAAAATCCTCAAGCTGATTCTGGTCATAGAAAGAAGATAATATAATGGATAATAAATAGATAATAGAAAATATGTCGACCCTTGATCATTTTTCTGAATAAAACGAATGATAGTGTAAATTGGGTGTTTCTGGATCTCCTCTGATCCAGAAACCATTGAAAGTCTTGAAGTTGAAGAAACCAAAATCAGTCATCAATAGTTACCTATGTGATTGTGGTGCTGAAGTATGTGCTCAGCATGTTGTGAAAAAAAATATTTGATGATATTTATACGAGTACATGAGAATTAATAACTAAAATATGTATGTGATGATATTGAATCAAGGCCATAATTGTTATTATTCACTATATTGTAATATACCATAATTGTTTCTGTTCTGATTTATATTAATACCTATTACAATAACCTATTAAATAAACGAGTTAATATCATTTGTCGTTTTATTTTAATACATAGGTATAACACAAACACATAACATAGGTACCTAAATCAGGTAACATCATGACATCCGAGCGCATTCCATTCCTGATAGCTCACCGTGCCGAATGGACTAAACATTTTATCACCTATATTATGAAATGAACTGAATTGAATCAACATACTATTTAAGTGAAAATTTGAATGAAGATAAATGAGGATATAATACTTATGGTCTTATGGGGGTGATATGCGCAATATAAGAACTTCAGCAAGTGTGGTTCTCTAGCCTCTACATCCCAACTCCACTCTCACCTTCACGCGGTAGACCCTGTTAAGTTGAGTAACTATGTCGAAGATTGGGTCAAACCCCAGTGGGAGACATGGTCAACGAACCAAGAGAGATAGAGGGGACTAACAAGGCGTCAGACGGTTTGTTAGTCTGGTGGCGCTCAGGGAAGGAGTGCTATCCTAGGGTTGGTAGCGGAAGAGTCTTATAAGACTAACGGTAGCACCCAAAGTCCTAGTTAGCTGGATTACTTCCCACTCACCAAGACGCCTTAGGCAAGCGGGTGGGTTATTTGCCTAACCCCTTCAGAAATATGGATACGACACAGAAAGATTGGCCCCGAGTTCCCAGCGGTAACGCGAAACCCAGCAACGGCAGCAGCATGGGTACCAGCATAACCAGGGGTGCTAAGAATCCCTGGGAGTATAAAAGCTGCCAAAACAAAAACAAACACACAACACTATGGATCGCGTCGTAAAATGCAAAAACTTTGAGAACAGAAGACAGATTGGAGGAGTTGTTCTACGAGCTCGACAAAATTAAGTGGGATGTAGTCGGATTGTCGGAGGTGAGACGACGGGGTGAGAAATGTCTCAAGCTGAAGAATGGGCACACAATATACTATCGTGGATCAGACACTGATAAGCACGAACACGGAGTGGCTCTACTGATTAACAAACGTCTAAGTGACAATATTAAGGTCATCAATTCGATCTCTGACCGCATCTTATACGCGATATTGCAAATATCAAAGAAGATCACACTGAAAGTAGTACAAGTGTACGCACCTACCAGCACTGCAACTGACCTGGAGGTAGATCAAATGTATGAGGACATCAATTCATGTATTAAGAGCCACAAAACAACATACACAATTGTCACTGGTGACTTTAATACGCCCTGATTAAGAAAAAACAGGTTAAAACAAATCCTGAAACTTTAATAGCAAACAAAGATATATACCAACAGCGTTTGCGAGATGAACTGTCACTAGATAACACTATTGAATTGAACACAGATGAACTTCTAGACCATCTTAGCAAATCTCTTTGTAAAGTAGCGAAAGAACTAATATCAAATAGTAATAGCAGAAACCGCAAACTACAAAGTAGAACGAAAGAGTTGCTAGAAAAGAGAAGAACACTGTTAAAACAAGGTAGAGGTCACACTGATGAATTCAAAAACATCTGTAAAGAGACACGTGTTCATGTAGAACAGGACATAGATGCGCACCATGAAAAAATAGTACAAAATACCATACAAAAGTACAAAGGTCCAAAAGTGTTCATGAAAGCCCTGAGTCCCGGTGCACAGCAAATAACAAAGCTGGCTGATAGTAATGGCAACTTGGTCACCGAACAAAAACAGCTTCTAGCAGTGATCCAAGACTACTACTCGCAACTGTACAGTTCACAAACCTGTAGACGTGCTAAAATGGTGACACGGAACATTGTAAATGTTGGATCAGAAGATGTACCAGAAATAACTGGCACCGAGATTCAAACCGCCCTTAACAAAATGTCGAACGGAAAAGCTCCCGGCGAAGACAGTGTAATAGTGGAAATGGTCAGAGAGGGAGGAGATAGGGTAATACAGTTTCTTAAACACCTTTTTAATAAATGTCTTGAAGAAAGCAGAGTACCTGTAAAATGGGAAAGCGCATTGGTAATTTTATTATTTAAGAAAGGAAACAAGGCCGACCTTAATAACTACCGCCCTATAAGCCTACTGTCGCAACTTTATAAGCTATTTTCAAAGATCATCACTATTCGCTTGACAAATAAACTCGACTTCTACCAGCCAGTGGAGCAGGCCGGATTTAGAAGAGGTTTCAGTACCATGAACCATATCTTGTCTATGAGAATCATAATTGAAAAGGCTACCAAATACCAAATGCCATTATGGATTGCATTCATAGACTACAAGAAGGCATTTGATAGTATCGAGTCCTGGTCTGTGATAGAATCCCTACAAAACGCTAGAATTGATCACCGCTATACTAGCTTAATAGAAAACATCTATAGGAACGCGACCCTTAAAGTAAACCTTCCACCTGAAACCCAACCAGTTAGAATAGAAAGAGGAGTCAGGCAGGGGGACACCCTCTCGCCAAAGCTGTTCACACTAGTGTTGGAGGACGTCTTTAAAAAAATACACTGGGTTGAACGCGGCCTAAATATAGCTGGAAGAAGGTTGAGTAATTTGAGATTCACAGACGACATTGTCTTATTCTCCGACACCCCAGAGGACCTCGAGACCATGATACAGGAGCATAGCCACGCCTCTCGACAATGCGGATTAGAGATGAACCTAACCAAAACCAAGGTCATGACAAACTGCACAAATAGCACTGCTAATATCATGGTGAATAACTCAGTCATCGAGAGAGTCACAAAATATGTGTATCTTGGACAAGAGGTGGTAATGGGAAAAGAAAATCAGGCTAACGAAATAAACAGGCGCATAAGACTAGCGTGGGCGGCCTACTCCAGGCTTGAATTTGTCTTCAAGATGAAGCTAAAAGCCGAACAAAAAGCACGCATACATGACCAGTGTATCCTGCCGGTGCTAACCTATGGAGCTGAAACCTGGGTATTCACTAAGGAGATTTTAAATAAACTCCAAGTGGCCCAGAGGGCTATTGAAAGAAAGCTGGTGGGTATTTCACTGAGGGACCGCAAACGAAACGACTGGCTTCGGCAGCAAAGCAAAGTCACAGACGTGATCAAGCGTGTTGCAAATTTGAAGTGGGAGTGGGCAGGCCACGTCGCCAGAAAACAGGGCTCGTGGTGCAAAGCGTTGGTGGAGTGGAGACCATGGGGCGTGAAGCGCCCACAAGGAAGGCCGCAGATGCGTTGGCATGACGACATCAAGAGAACAGCTGGAGTAAAGTGGATTGAGGTCGCCCAAGGCCGTGAGAAGTGGCATATACTGAAGGAGGCCTACACCCATGCGGTAGAAAAAGGCTGAGAAGAAGAAGAAGAAGAAAATTAACGAGCATATCTTTTGAAAAATTAGACTAAAAGACTGAAAGAGTGGTTTAATTGAGAACTTTTGATGTTTGAATACTAGCATAACTAAATTATTTAAGGGATGATTGAAATATTAGAATAATAAATGACTGAATGATTGAATATTTAATTTCTGAATGCAATGAATGATAGGGTAAATTAAGTGTTTCTGGGTCTCCTGTGATCATTGAAATTTTAAATAAATAAATGACTGATTGATGAATGATTGAATATTAGAGCAAAAAGTACCTATTTTTGAATACAATGAATGATAGGGTAAATTGGGTGTTTCTGGATCTTCTCTTATCCAGAAACCCCAATTTTCACCTACTAAAGTGTATGAAAACAGCTTTTCAAAAAAGTGGTCTAGTTTACGTTTACAAAACCGCGATACAGCAACATCTCCTATTGCGAAAAGATAATCTGTAGTTTTCACTACTGACTCAGCCGTTTGAGTTCAGATTTGTTTTTGAACTAGTTTATTTATAAGAATTTATTGTTCCTTCATCATGTAAATCATTGATTATCTAGCGTTGTTCTAACAAACATTAGCATAGTCCATAATCACGTAACTTTCTCACCATTTATACTCGTCCATTTACTCATCTCATCTTCTCCCCTCGGGAGCATGTTCGATGCAATACTTGCAATCGACCACGTTTTGCTGATCTAGCAACGTAATACGGCCATATTCGGACAGCAAGCCGCGTGCATTTGTACTTATAAGCAAAGCATTTGTCATCCATTAGCTTACATCTTATCATCCATTAGTTTTACATGCCCTAGCATACTTAGAAACAATTTTAATAGCAATAAACGTCTAAAGAGTTAACGAAGTCTTTAATTTAGCACCAGCTATCAACGTCAGCCGCGTTCCCAACAATCCCTTTTGAACACTGAAAATATTTTCAACAGTTATATCAGGAACCTGCATAATTTAAAGTCACATATTATTATTATGTAATATCGAATTTTATTACGTAATTTAATTTAGCATTTTGACAGTAATATCCTAACCTATTACACCCGAGCCTAATTTGTAAACCAATCGACCAAACTCTACAAAATGTATTTACCTATAGAACTTCAACAACTTAAACTTAACCCTTACAGTAAGCACAAACAAGCAATCTAAATAATACGGGGGCCGACGTTTTGAGTGACTGGAGCCAGTAACAAACACATGTGGACACCTGACGTATTGGATGCCCATACGTCTGTCGGACAAGCATTACCATAACTCAACATGAATCTCGACTTTAGTGGTGTCTCTTAAGGTTTTTTGGTAGGGGAAAAGTTTTATTTTATGTTGAATTCATGTTAGGCTACCTCATCCCTCTATCTTACAGTCTATCATCAATTGACGACAAGTGCAATGAGAATGTGAGGCTTTTCAAAACACTTGAGTGTTATCACGCCTTTTTATTATTCAAGGTCATAGATAAATAAAATTGCAATAGCCTGTTAATAATGCAGCGGTAGCCTAGTGGAGATACAAACAAGCTCATATGCCAAGGGTGTCGGATTCGAATTGAAACTGACTTTTCCAAGTTTATTGTCAACTATTCAATTCAATTTTTTTATTTATTTCAATTCAATTTAATTTATTTCAATATTTTTCAATTTATTTATTGATATATAAGTGTATACACAATACACGCATTACCATCTAGTCCCAAACTAAGCAGAACTTGTACTATGGGTACTAGACAATGGATTGACTTTAAGGTATATATTTTTAATAATTAAACTGGCATCCGGCAAGGACTGCCTCCGTGGTCCAGTGAATAGCGTATGCGACTGCTGATCGGAGGTCCGGGGTACGATTTCCGGGTCGGGCAAAAGTGTTACTGGGTTTTTCCGAATACTCAGTAGCTGCCCGGAGTCTGATGGTGTGCCCGGTAACGGCAATAGGCTCGCCCCCTATTACGCGGGACCTAAGAAATCATGGCGAAATGTAGGTGTAATATTTACACCTCTGCTTACCCCTTCGGGGATACAGGCGTGAGACTATAAATAAGTAAATAAAAATAAAATTATTATACATACCTTACATATTAACATACGATTTTAATTTTTGTTAGTAAATATACTTATAAGCTATGTTAGTATCGATTCACTTGCACGTTCTGGATGTGCGTTCGTGTGGAACTTATCCGCGGAAGCGACGGAACACCACTCCCTTCCGCCAAATGTCCTCCTTCATGACAACGGGCAGAACGCACGTCGGGACCCGCACCACAAACGCCTTAAAGTTGACGTTGCGTCGCGACTCTAGCAGCTGTACTCTCAGCGTGTATTTTATCTTTTGGCGCACGTACTCCGCGATGTCCTCCGCCTTAGTGGTGTAGTGCAGGCGAGAGATGTACACGGGTGTGTTCGGTGCGGCAGCGCGCAGGATTGCACCAGACTCCACAGGAGCCGTACCACAGCAGTTCTTGTTGGTTTTCTGACGACGCTTCCTCCTCTGCACCGTCCTAAAACCATCATCAGCTTCCTCGTCGCGGTTCATTGCCTTCTCCGGCATGGACTTCAGCGTGGAAGCAACAGGAGTGCTTGCAGTGTCATGCTGAACCTCTATACGCTTATTTCGCTTTTCGCGTCAGCAGTTTTGTCTGCGCGGAATTTTGTGACTGCTGTGTGCGCTACATAAGCGCTACGCAGCCCTGCCCTCGTCTCCAAGGCTGCTCCATGTATCGACGCATGCACCTCGGCGAGTGTTGATGTTACTACGTACTGGTGACCCAGTTACATCGACAACCATATGTAGGTCGTCCACCTCTGTGGGCAAGAGCGCAACGGTTTATTCGGATGCCTGTAACTTCTTGTGTACATTCGCTAAACTTGCCTTCAGAAAAACAATGTCCTTCAAAAGGCTTGTGACATCGAGGTTGAAAGTGACGAAAGGCAACTTGTTCAAGTCCCTCGCCACAAACATCGGCACGTCGTCAGGATCGGTCTCCTGACAAGTAGTCCTCCTTATCGAAAAGTAATCAAACTATCGACGATTGTCTCTTGAGGTAATTGTAAAATTTATACTGTTTTTCTTTCACCATTTTTATCATTGTATGCTATGCTTATATCTAATGCGATCCAGCCCACCGTTCTCACGAGTCATCGAATGGACTCCGGCGAGATCTCCTAAGAGATCTAGTTCTTTTAGAACTGGGATACTGCCTTATTCATTTCATTACAGTAAGCCTCAATGGAGTGCGGTCAATTTACCTTGTCCTAGAAAATAAATAAATTTCTCACGAGGAATAAAACCGTACTATATTCAGTTTCGCAACGGTTTATGTTTATGCTCAAAGGTAGACTATTCGAGTCCAATAGTATCGTAACAGTAGGAAAGCTTTAGCCTTTACTGCAAAGTTTCTTCAAAATAGGTTCAGTAGTTCGTACATAAAAGTCAAACATTATCCACACAAATATTTCACGTTTGAAATAGTAGTTACGAGCACACCAATGAACCAGTTTGAAAACGTTCCGACATTAAAAGACTTTTACACCACTTTCAGATAGAATGACGAAGTAGCTTAAATAAAATAAATTTAAAACAATTTGTAACTCAAATTAAGTTTTGTTAGTTCTTCAAGTTTTAGTCTAAGTTTGATCTTTGAAATTAAATCTAAAGGTCAACGTGTAACTAATTAGCCCCAGTTCACCTACAATTTAGAAGGATTAATATGTAAAGTTTTACAGACGGTCTCCAGTTTCGTTTCTTACTAGTTTATTTATTTTGAAGTATTTTGATCGGTGAAATTATGTATTTATTTTCTATTTAAATATCCATTAAATATAAAAGAAATGTTAAAGTGTCACGGTACAGTTGTATCCTCAATTGATGTTATTATATTCGGTGGTCGATGGGACTCGCAGTTTAAAAATATTTATAGCGACTAGGTATGCTAATATCACCTTTGTTTTACTAAAGCCTTCAGCCCCGCTAACACTTTTAACTGAAGTAAATGGCAAAATATAAAAGAATGTTGTTAGCACAATTCATAAAACGGAATTAAAGTCATTTTAATAACAAAACAAAATTAACCAAACTTACATTTTCATTATAAACTTATTCAAAACACGACACATTGAAACGTATCCATACAAAATTATTTTTGAATAGAATCTGCTCTAGCAATAAGTGAAGGTTTCCATTTTTTTGTTGTGAGGGAAAGAGCGCAATGTAGCTGTGAAGTGGCTCTCAGCCATACTCGGCTTTTTATGGAGCCGTCGCCTCGGCCAACGTCGGGCTCTAAACAACTAAGACCACTCCAACGACTTATGAGCGATGCTTCAACGTTATATTTTTGCCTGTCATTTGAGTTTTAAAATAAGTTTCGTGTTTGTTGCGTGATTAAAAATGTTTGACGCTGTTGGGGTTGATATTTATGTTTGGTGTTGGTTAATATTTTTGTGCCTTTGAAAGATGTCAAAGAGGAACGGTACCGGCCTGATGGGGAGACCAAAAGACTGATATGTAGATGGTCTCGGGTGCAAGCCCACAGCGCGCACTGATTATATATTATACTTAGAATTGAAATTATCTATCTATCTATCGTCACGCCTGTCTCCCATTGGGGTAGACAGAGACTATGGAACGTCAAATAATCCAGTTTAAACATAACCTCTTTCGTTTCCTCGACTTTTATATGCGTATTAAATTGCAATAATTGCTATAAAGCAGTGAAAATATCGTGTGGAAAATTGTATGTCTGAAAGTTCTCCATAACGTACTTGGAAGATATTTGTTCCATGTCCAGCATTTTGCATACAAGGATAGTAATGATGACGGGCCCCGTGCTGACGCAGTTGCTGTGGCCCTGTTTATATGTTTATTTGCCTATTATAAGCGTTACTTTGAGACATAAGCTAATACCAGATCTTCATTTTGAATTTTGCGAGTAAATTAATCTTTTTTTTTTATTTAAAATTAATAATAAATTAATCTTACAACTCATTTAAACCGGTCAACCTCTCATAACAAGACCAATAAAAACAATCATATTGGTACAAACAAGTTCAAAATGGGTCACCCATTTAGTACAACTCGTCCGCTTTGTCTCGGCCCCATTCAGTCAGCTTGTCATACCGTAATGTAATTTATCACGCTGCTGTCTTCGTGTCCTTAAAACTCTCAACTTGCTATGAAAACCCGTTTTACAGTGGTGTTGTAACCGCTACGGGACTGCGCCTTGGTGGATTTTGATTGGGTTTTTTCATAATCAGTTGTAGTGTTTGAATTTTATTGGAAAATTAATTTGTTTTTCGTAATGAAAATAGGTTCCACGAGACGTTTAAGGGTTGAGCTGCACCTATCAGCACCGCATCGCACTTTCCTATGCTTCTATCTTTTTCTGTCACTTAGCGCATAGGGTCCTATCAGACAGAGAGCGGTCACGCGGTCTATGTAACGTAATATAACACAAAGAACGCAAAACTGACAGCATGAACGCTTGACCGCGTGACCGCTCTCTGTCTGATAGAGCCCTTAGGACCATCATTTACTAGAGCGAGAAAGAGAGAGGGAACGCGTCAGCACGCCGCGGAATTGAAAAGGCGATCGGCAACACGGAAAAAATGCGATAGCATGCTGAGAGGCGACGGAACGCTGACGCGCGCGTCAGAACGCTTACGCGCGCTATAGCATCTTTTTGCCGCCGATCACGTGCGAACACGCGCTGACGCTCGCTGGCGCGCGCGGCGGTGTGCTGTTTTATTTTTCGAATTCTTTTCTTTTTACTCTTGTTATTTTGCATTTCTTTCAAAATGCACGCTATTGCTACTGCTCTCTCTTCAGCTATGCTATCCATTTCGAACTGGAAACTATACTGTGACCAAAACAAATGTTAAAAGAACGCGGCGGAATGCATCAGCTTGCTATAGCACGCTGACGAGTGCGTTGATATTCCGCAGCACACAAATACGATCGCACACTATAGAGTACTGCAGCACGCGTCAGTACGCTATAGCGTGCTGAAGCACAGGCGGAACAAATGCGATTCCGTGCTTACAGATGTAGCTCAACCCTAATTCGCTGCAGAAGCAAATTTTACTACGCATCACATTTTCTTAACAAAGTCAAACACTGAATATGAGCATGCAAAATCCAAACAAAATCAACTAAAGAAATCGGTTACATCAACTTTGATTAGTAGACCTAGGAATAAATACGTTTTTTTTTTTAACAGACCACGCCCGCAATATGATTAAATAGTGTTTTGCGGGAGACTTTACAAATATAATATAGCTAACGGACACAATGAATCATCATTATTTCAGCCTAGATACGTCCACTGCTGGACATAACCCTCCCCAAGGTTCTCCACACAGACCGATTTTGAGCCGCCCGCATCCAACCGCTTCCCGCGATCTTTACCAGATCGTCGGTCCACCTTGCGGGAGGCCTAACCCTTTTCTTCTTTTTTGGTGTCAGGTTGGAAAATCCTCATGGAATCCCTCCGCCTTGGGGGAAGGCCGAAGGGGACTGTCAGACTCTTACTGACTAAAAACCAACCCGTGTTCCTCATGTACCCATGTGTCGGAGGGTCGGGTATCACCGAAGCATTCCTCGCAACGCCCGACGGGTATTGGCCCGCCAGATGGTCAGGCCGGCCCCGAACAAAAACCCCTTGGCGGCGGATGAAGGTATTGAGCTCTAGTGCGGCAAAAACAAGAGAATTGCTCTAAATATGGCACTTTTTGCGCCATGCTATGTATGTCTCGATATCTTACACTTTTTGCTACCTTCTCGATATCCTTGGAGTATATACTTCCATCCTACTTGTTGTATTAAAATCTCACATAACTGAACAAATGCAAGTCCGAATTGTACACAGAGGTTTCCGTACAACTTACGCCGAACATTGGTTCAACCGTTAGATAGATGTTATCTCTTCGGTTGAGCGTAATGAAAAGATAAGTTGAATTCAAAGACAAATTTAACTTTGTGGGTGGCAAAATCTTGTCCTACCGATTGATACATTGCCCGGTCTGTTGTTTAGATGCAAATAAGGTTTGCGCAGTAAAACCAAAGGCTATCTATATTAATTTTATTTTTTATTTAATTTATAGACTCACAGCTGCAATTCCCGAAGGGGTAGGCAGAGGCGTAATGTTACACCCGGAGTCTGGTGATGTGCCCGGTAACGGCAATAGGCCCCCTATTACGTGGGACCTAAAATTTCATGGCGAAATGTGGGTGTAATATCTATATTAATGTTTCTTTGAAAAAGCTTTTTCTTTCTATATTTCCACATTAATAGTTTTTCTTTTTGTGATAAAATTGTTTGAAGCTATTGCAAGAATATTTCTTAGGAATATTTATATTCCACACAGTCAATACAATGTCATAGTTTTATTTATAAATAATTCAAAGAAATCGTCTAAGGAATGTAATATCTTATTTCTTTATTACTTGAAACGATGCATTGTCCTAGTAGACACAACCAATGTTTGTAGACTAAAGACACTAGACAAATAGTTCAAATTAGTAAACAGTTTAACTTATTTGTAGTTGCACTTCAAGAAATTGAAAGCCGTTAGTCAGACTTTAGTGAGATTCAGAATTGAAATTAAATGAATGCTAAATATTAAAACGTCATTTAAAGTTGATTTAAGATATTTGTCAACTCTGCGCTGTTTGTTCTTAATTAGTAAATTTGGGTTCCACTTGCTGTTGGAATTATTTAGTTTAATATTT
This sequence comes from Euclidia mi, assembly GCA_944739405.2. Classification (NCBI taxonomy): domain Eukaryota; kingdom Metazoa; phylum Arthropoda; class Insecta; order Lepidoptera; family Erebidae; genus Euclidia; species Euclidia mi. The sequence continues at coordinate 30,559,696 of OX123192.2, forward strand.
TAGTGTGTTTTTTACAAAAGTATTGTTATTATATAGCATTCCTATAGTTTTTACTTTATGTAAATATTTATTATCATCTGTATTGAGAAAATCTTCATAGAATACTACAAGGATTATGTATCAATATGATCAATAATATCATGTCGATGTACTAAGCCAATCACTATATCATTAAGTTGCAGATATCAGTGCACACAAGACTATTCTGTCAAATCCTGTAAGTGTACTAGTGAGATGACCTGAGAGATGCGTCCAAGGCGACTTAGATGGAAACATAATAACGCTTAAACGATGACGAGCTTCGTTCTTGCCATCAGTTAAAAGTAAATTGTTTAAGGAGATTAAAGAAGGAGGATTGCGCATAATTATATTTTTCTTAGTATAAGTTAAGTGACAATTTATAAAAGGCTAGATGATAGGCATAGGATGCCTGTGATAGATTATTAGAAATATTTTGCAAATTAATCAACAAAAATATCAAAATAAGTACATTTAAAATATGTGTGTTTCATTTGTAAGTATCTTTTTCTCGGATATCAAACTGTTATAAATCTGGCTAGAATTTACATCATTGTTACTTTTAGGTTAGGTTTTAGGTTAAGTTACTAGAAAATAGATTTTAGGGTTATTCATAAGTGTTTCAAATAATATATAACTAAATATATTGTATCATTAATTATGTATAGCATAAACCTATCGTATATGGTTATATCGTATTGATGGTTGGTATGTTTTAAATTTATAATGTTGCCAATAATAAATATACAATTTGGTCTGACGTTTGGCAGTTGACACTGTCAAACGTGTAAATAGGATATAAAAGGAGGACAGGCTCTGTTCAGACTCAGTTCCGCCCCGGCAACGGCTAACTAAGGTACGATATAATTCTGACTTTTATATTATTGTGTTTTTATATTGTGTTTTTACTAATAATGTGTTTCACAATTCTTTATTGATATTGTGGTGTTATTTAGAGTATTGTCAATATAGACAACGTATAGTTAATGTAATAATATAGCCTAGCAATTGTATAATTGATATTGTGGGTGGTTCCGTCAGTTGTGAGATGTTAAAGTTCAGAACTTGGGGTATCATAATATAGTATCGAATCGAATTTATGCTGAGAAACAAGTCGTGTCTATTATATACATCATGTAGTGAATATTTCAGTGGTAAATATTGAATACACATGGTGAATATATTTGTGGTGAATATTACTAAATCAATTATGCTAATCTATTGTATTAAGGTAATAATTACTTTTGAAATATTGGCTACCCACAACCTTGCTATCCGATATGTCTTGAATGTACCGCTTTTATAAACGATAACTATAACTTTTAAAAGAATGGCCAAGAGTTTTCTTGGCCACGTTCTTTCTCTTGGTTCTTTGTCCTTGCTTTGCGAACGTGGCGCTAAATGTAAATGTAGAATCAGTACCGAATATACTCTTGTGACAACCTGAATAAATGAAAGTAAGAATTGATAGTTGTATCTTTTATTTTCCAAATACCTGACAAATATAAATATAATAATACATATAGGCCGTATACCTTGTATCTATACATATATATAATACCCATCTTATCACCTGCGACTACATCCGCACATTATTTAATTCTGTTGTTACTACTAGGACTAAAGTTCTAAACAGAAATCATTTTAATTTACCCATTTTGCCGAATCATTTAAGAATTTCGGGAAATCACTTAGTTCAAAAGGAACATACATGCCAAATGACAGCTTCCTACACCAGTCAGATTTTATACAGATTGCGTTATACCAGTAAAGTATCGATTGAATCGGACTTTTTCCAATTCTACTGATTACTCTGAAGCAATATCTGTATGAATATTAACTTCTGTTGACTTTGTCTAAACCACGTTAAGTTCACAACAACCAGCACTAAAACTCATCAACCGAATATTTACGATCTCTAAAGCACGTACACCGTGTGGTGACGGATTAAGAATACGGAATGTCACCACCCCATATCATCCCATGGGTGTCGTAAGAGCCGACAGAGGGAGCATATTATGCAGAGAACAGCACTGTAAGAGAAGGAAAACTTGATACAAACCCTATACCAACCCGTTTGGCCAGCGTGGTATAGTAGGCCAATTCCTCCTTTCAAAGGAGAGGCCTAGTCCAGCAGTGGACTATAAAAGGCTGATGATGATGAAATCACGTAAATCGATGAGCCAATAAATCTTTCCCATAACACAACTAGTGGCGAAGAGTGGCCAGTAATTCATCCCCATGAAACTATCGAAACACGAACTCGAATAACTCAATCAGCTGTGTACGTTGCAATCGTACATCGCCAATATCGAAATGAAAAGTTCCTGCGTTTGAAAGTCCTCTTACAAATTCTCGGTGTAACTTGTTTAGCCCCGCAAATGTATGAGTTTTTAAAGCTTATACTTGGATTTATTGGTCCCGTATGGACGGTAGCGGAATTATTAGCGCGCAATTACTGTGTAATAGATGGCCGTTTTTTTACTTATTTGTTATGTGTAACAATAAATTAGAGTGGCCTGTTGGTCTTTTGGTTAAGACTGCTAAACCGAAGTTCGTGCTTTCGATTCTCACTGAGGACAAACTTTTGTGAGATAAGGATGATTATTGGTTCTTTACAAACACAAAAATTACCCTATTAGCCGTATGCCACGACTGCTAGACTTCTCTGAAAGGTTTGTAACTCGTAAAATGCTTTATAACGATAAATTTGCCGGAAGATGCAACCACCATATAAGATGAGAATATTGTTCATAATTCTTCCCCGATGTTAGACACATATGAATACGATAACGGTGGATCTAATCATACGGATACACCACCAAGCTTTGAAGCCTTTAAAGGTCTAATTGTTTATTTTAAGACAACTTATGTAATAAATTAATGATTTTGATAAAAGTTTATTTGTAACCTAAAACTAAAGTGATTTTTAAAAGTTATACAGTTGATTGCCTACCAATCAAAGACTAATATGATTCGTAACATAGCAACTGTCGGTATAGCAGTCAATTAAAAGATACAATAGATAATATACGTTAATAATTCTTCTCATTATGTAAGTGGTTAATCCGCTGACACGTGCTATACATATTGCATTAGATACGCACATTAATAAAACAATTATCGTTTTGTGTCCGTTTTATTTGCATGATATTTGGCCTTTTTTATATCAAAGCTTAAATTAATTATGTGTCATGTTTTAATGCAGCATGCCTTTCATTTCGTATACATTAAATAAGCATTTATCATAGGATGTAGGTAAGAAGTACCCTAAACGATAACCATGCTTCTTTTCTTAATATAATAATTCAGGACTAATACAAATCTCATCACATCTCGAATCAAAAACATTGTTGAATTTCTAAATATTAAAAAAGTATAAGTTATAAAACTTTCGTAGCTATTTCCAATATAATTAAAGTTCCCATGTTCTCAGAGGCAGTGGGACGGGCCGCTTTGCAGCGTGGTACGAGAAAATCTCTTAAGTACGTCGTCCAATGCTGCAGAGCGTGCTCGTTTGCTGGCTGTGGGAGAGTTGGAGTCAGGGCTTTGGCTTCAGGCACTGCCATCGTCCAACATAGGTACCATGTTGGACGATACGACCTTCCGCATTGCTTCTTGCCTTCGTTTAGGTGCGCCATGTGTTTCTCCACATCGCTGTCACTGTGGAGAGGCTGTCGACAGCCTTGGTCACCATGGTCTGTCATGTAGCAGGAGCGCAGGTCGTATTTCACGACACGCCAACCTCAATGACATACTTCGTCGGGCTCTTGTCACCGCTGGCGTTCCAGCCCAACTTGAACCTCAGGGCTTGGCACGCGACGATGGTAAGAGACCAGACGGTATGTCTTTACTGCCATGGAAGCTGGGTAGGCCTTTGGTGTGGGACGCAACATGTGTCGACACCCTTGCGCCATCTCATCTTCCTAGCACAGCGGGTTGTGCGGGCGCTGCTGCTGCTTCAGCGGAGACTCTCAAAAGGCGCAAATACATAAATCTAGTAGGGGATTATGTATTTGAGCCGTTTGGAGTTGAAACGTTGGGACCATGGGGTCCAAGTGCGAGATCTCTTTTTAGAGATCTTTCAAAGAGACTTGTTGACGCCTCGCGTGACCAGAAGGCTGGCCTGTATTTGGCACAATAGATCAACATTGCCATACAACGTGGCAATGCTGCCAGCATTCTGGGCACGCTTCCAATTGATGGCGATGTGGAGGATTTTCATGATGGCCTTTAAATTCTGCTTTTACTTTTTTTATGTATTTCCTTTTATTTGTTAGTTATTTAAGTATAGAAATTATTGTTTTAATTTATGTGTAAATAGCCACTTAGTTATAGTGAGTTTTAATGCAATTATAATGTACCTATATTAAAGTTTGAATTAACCACGTACCGTAGTTTTGAGATATTATTTTGATATTTGATATCATAGCCAATCATATAATTCGCATGAGTAATATGATTTGCTATAATCTCCATTCTGGTGAACGAATGTGAAACAACTTATACCTGTCTATTATTTCTACATACAGCATATGCTATACAGGCGACGAATTATTCATTAATATTTCAAGTATATTAATGAATAGAACTTCGTCAAGTAAGCAATGCCTGCCCGTCGAACACCTTAATATATATAGCTGAGAGTATATAGCTATTCATCACATAGGAAAATTTTAGTAGTGCGTTTCAGGATCTTCTATTGTGTCTTTGTATAATCCTTTTGACTACTCGTAAGCTAAAAATATTAGGGAAATTTTACTCAACAAAATATTAAAGTCTCTATTTAGGGAAGTGTTTTAGATTCAATGATGTTATATCAAAATTATATCTATTGAAGTGCGTCGAAGACAAATTTAACTGACATAATTTATATATAGGCGTATGTTATCAATAAATAACCGTTTCATTAGTAACATCTCTAAAATATTTATCTGAAATATTGTATTTATTTTATTTATAGAGGACAAAAACTGAGTTTTTGACCAAAACATACAATGTAAATGTTGGTAACTGGCCTACTGAATTTGGAATTGAAGTAAGTGAATTCGATATCCAACCAGGACAAATTTGTCAAATGTGCACGATAAATTATTATTTGTCTAAGTGTCTTCATCGTCATCACCATACTGCCTGTCGCAGTCCATTCCAGGATAAAGGCGTCTTCAAATTTACGTCACAACATCATGACGGGTCAATAAAATAATTTGGCCTACTACCTATAGCAAGCTGGCGAGACGGATTGCTATAGGGTTTGATATCCAGTTCATGGCCAACTGGCTAGTCAACAGGAGGATTTGGCCTACTATACTACGCTATTTAACGTGTAATATTACACCTCTGCCTGCCCCTTCGGGGATACAGGCGTGAGTCTATAAATAAATAAAATAAAAAATACTACGCTGGCCAGATAGGTTGGTATAGGGTTTGGTAAATTTTTCAAATGCTGTCACTTCTTTTAAACCTGGAAACATAAAATATCATCATCATCAGCCTTTATCAGTCCACTGCTGGACTAGGCCTCTCCTTTGAAAGGAGGAATTGGCCTACTATACCACGCTGGCCAAACGGGTTGGTATAGGGTTTGTATCAAGTTTTCCTTCTTTTACAGTGTTGTTCTCTGCATAATATGCTCCCTCTGTCGGCTCTTACGACACCCATGGGATAATATGGGGTGGTGACAATCCGTATTCTTAATCCATCACCACACGGATAACATAAAAGATACAGCAGTAGAAATGAGGTTGGGACTAGTACCATTCTCATGGTAGTTTCAACTAGTACATTCTACAACATAAACAAATCAGCAATCTACAGTGATCTGACTGCCTCAGTCAATAGTGATAACCTTTGACATCTCACAGAGTATTTCTATATTTAACTAGATACGATTATCTCTACATGAATCAGTATATACCTAAACATTTTAACTGCGTATCGGCAGCCAGTGGTATCTTCCTTATATCACTACTTAATATTATAAATTCCAAAGTGTGTATGAATGTATGTATGTTCCGTTTTCAGGGTAAAACGGCTAAACCGATTTTGTTGAAATTTAATATAGAGATATATTGGACTATGGAGATTGACATAGGCTACCATAAGTTGCAATAATTAAACTCGGTAGAAGTTTGTACGGCACAAATTTACCTCTTGGAAGTAAGAACGCATGCGCTATTATAATTGAGTGCTGCGCATGTGCTACGGTATCTGTCAGGACTGTCGCATTATACATATTGTCATATTGTGTACTGTGATTAAATTGTTTGCATAATAGAAACTAATGATTATACACTACGCTTAAACGGCTGAAACGATTATCTCTACTAATATTATTAATGCGAAAGTATTTATAGAGATTTATTGGACATGTATTAGGCATGACATGGCTTTGACATTTGACTGTATACAAGGTGATGTTAATAAGTATAATGGTAGATAATGTCATAGATACTGACCGAGTTTCTTTGCACCTTATAGAGTTACTGAAGGCTTTAGAATAATCAGGAGTCTTTTCACACAACTTGAGACTGAAAGTAGATTTCCGAAATTCCTACGCCATCGTACAGAAATTGTTAAATTAAAATAAAATATGCAGGCGAAGCTGCAGACATTTTCTAGTCATATTATAAGTATGGCGCTTTCCTTACTGAAATGAAGAATATGATTTTCGACGGCATTTTCTTCTTTTCCTCATAATTTGCAAGATTTACACGAGTAACGAATGAAATGTAATATTAACGTTATTTGTCTGTTAGTAAAATTATGTGTTGTTATTGTATTTTTGTACTACTAAAGCCAGTCTCTAATCCAAATATACCTATATAAAGATATAATAAACACAGTTGTATAATATACTAAGTATTTAACTATCGCAGTTAGTATAAAGGAGATACAAACAGACTTCCATGCAGGGGATATCAGGTTTAAACCTTATAATTAATAATAATGTGCCTAATTTGCTAATTCCTTTCGTAATAAGCTGTGATAATTATAATTGTCGTATAATAACAGTGATAAGTGTTGTTTAACAAGTTGTAACAGTTTTGCAAAGTCAAGTAAGTGAACTGTCAAACTAACGTACAATTTTATTTAAAAGAATTTGCATTATTTTTACAATAATAGCTAAATTTGAGCCATTTTGAGGTGAGTTTACTTCTTATTTGACTTTCGTACACCTTACACAAGCAACATACCAAGTTAGCATATCACAATTTACTCAAACAACTTTGTTGGTGTCTTACACAAACCTCAGTGACCTTTCTTGCTTTCTTTATTTACTTTTTAACAAGATGATGACCAGAAGGGCACGCCAAGACGATGAGAAATTACAGGTGACCCTTACTGAACTAAAGAAATATAAGGATTTATGTCGGTCACTACAAAGTGAACATGAGAACAATGAGAGGGAAATGCTACAGATTTTAGGGAAAAACTCTCAGCTTAGGAGTGAGATGGCAGAAATGCACTCTAATTTAGTCACTTCTTTAGACGAAAGGGATAGATTACAAAACATTGTAATGCAATTTGACAGGTGCAGTGATGAATTTGAGAAAGCTCTCAAACGCATCACTGAATTGGAGGGTCTCCTAAGTGAGGCCAGTAATCATATTAACTTATTACAAAGTGCAAACCAGTCTATGAAATCAGTTACAACACAATCGCTATTTGATGAGCTGGTTGGTAGCGCTCCATGCATGCTTTCTGCCATCTCCGATGATAGCAGTAGAAACATAGTGACTATTGATTTAACAGAATCTCATTCATCTATTCAGTCATTTAGAAACATGAAAGCCTGTAATAAATTGAAGAAGTATGTTAAAATTAATAAATTTATCAAGAAAAAGGAAAAATTGTTGAGAATGTACAAGAAATCAAATATTAATGTAGATTATTGCAAAAAATATGTTAATGTAAAGGAACAGATGTCAGTATGTCTAGCTAAATTAGATTCTAACCTATTAAAGTATGATGCTGATATTCATTGTTTGCAAACGGAGATTGACAGTTTACAAGAATCTTTGTTGAACATGACAAAAAATATAATTTATCACAAAAACAAATAAATGAGCATATCTTGGCAATGGATGACTTAGTGGACTTGTGTAAGTATAATGAGCAGAGGCTCCAATCCCTTACCAATAATAATCATGGCAATGAACATAACCAGATGCCACGGAGTCATTCACAGCCAACTACATTAAATTATTGCTCTGATTTGTTATCATAGTCTGTTGCAGCGGGTAACAGCACCATTGATTCTAATCTTGGCATTTCCTTCTTACCCCACATTACAAACACCGACAAACTATTAATGTTTAGTTATGAGATAGGGAAAAACATGAGCCAATTGTTGCGGCAAAGGACAGGTTTAGCTATTACTAACATATGTATGCCTGGAGCAAGTTATTCTCAAATAATGCAATCTATTTTATCTAAAACATACTGTCCTGAAACAACAATTATTATATTTATTGGGAGAAGAGGAAATGCAAATATAAATGTAATACAGAGACATTTTGACCAATTACTCAATTTAAAAGTTAGAAAAATTCTGTTACTGGCTTTTCTTTACAGTAACCTGTTGCCACAAGCTAAAAATGATTATCGATTTAAGATTAATTCAAAGTTGCATACTATGACATTTTATAATAATTTGATTGACATTATTGACTCTAATGCTTTAATTAGGAATTTTTATTTGACATATGATAATTATTATATATCACAATTTTATAAAAGACAAATAGCATCATCGCTAGCTTATTGTATTAATAACTCAGCCAAGGTTTTGGCTAACCACACTGCTTTTATTGAGCAGTCAAATTTGACATGCAATATAAGCTTGGAATCCGTCCCAAATTCTTTAAATTGAGTTCTGAGACAATAGAGTCAATCTCTGGCAATATATTTAATAAGACACCAAATTTTGTACCTAGTCTAAGTGACAAAAACATAGTTCCATCAACCACACATACAAACAATAATTTTAAAAATTGTATGAACCTGGTGCATCAAAATATACAAGGGTTGATGGGTAAGGAGTAAGAATTGGAATTGTTTATGAATTGTAACAATATTGATATTTTATGCATTACAGAACATTGGCTAAAAAGCCACCAGTTCATATTCAATTTTAATAATCACCAGGTTGTAAGCTCGTTCAGTAGAGAATATTTTATCCATGGTGGCTCGTTAATCATAGCAAGTAAATTTCTAAAATTTAAAGAAAGGACTGACATTGTGAGCCTCTCTGTTGAGCGAGTAGTAGAAATTACATGTGTTGAGTTTGAGCAGTTCATTGTTATGAGTGTATACAAACCTCCATGTGCACCATTTGAAAGTTTTTTAGTTATTATGGAGGATCCTCTAAGCAAAGTTTGTAATTGCCGTAAGACGGTTGCTATTTGTGGAGACTTTAACATTAACATATTAGAAAAATGCTCTTTAACTATCAATTTTTTACATTTACTTAAGTCATACAATTTATGTCATAATTTCTATGAACCAACTAGAGTGACTGCCACAAGTGGTACTTGTATTGATAATATATTTACTAGTATAAAACCAATACACAAATCTTTGATTAATATGCTTCAGTCGGATCACAGTGGGCAGTTAATCTGTTGTCCAAGAGACTGCCCGAGAGAACAGAGAAAAATTGTTAAATATATACCAATAAATGAGAAACGACTTAAAACTTTTAAAAACAATTTATCTCGAAAAATGCGTTGGTTGCCTCATCATGACCATCCGGATCCGTTATATAACTTCTTATTTAAATTAATTAATGACGAATTTCAGACTGTATTTACATCCAAAAAATTAAATGTAACTGACCGTCTGATATTTAGTGACTGGCCAACTGAAGGTATTCATAAAAGCCGAATTAGGTTATATGAACTGTATAATGAAAAGTATATAATAATATGTATTATAATAACAGTCAGACCTTTATTAATTACGTAAGAAAATATTCCAAAATATTTAGACAAGCAAAATCTATTTATTTGAGAAATAAAATATAACTATCAGAAAACACTAAAAAGGCTACCTGGAATGTGATCAACAATGAAACTGGCAGAGCCAAAGCACGCAGCCGCGACTACCTGTTAAAAATCAATAATGTGAGTATTTCAGAGGACCTGCAAGTTGCGACAGAATTTGAAAATTTCTTTGCTAATATACCTTTAGTGACAACAGAGTTGCTCAACTCATCTTCTATGTCTGCTGAAATGCTTCTTAGGGACTGCGTGCCAGAACGTGATGCAGCCTTTGAATTAACTGTTGTTACTACTGACGATATTATTAAACAATTTAAAACTTTAAATATGAAAAAGACAATGGATTTGTGGGGACTGTCAGTGAAGACTACTTCATCTATTATTAGCATAATTGCTCCACATCTTGCAGCGGTATTCAATGGTTGCGTCGCTTCTGGAATATTTCCTGACTTAATGAAATATAGTAAAGTTATACCTTTATTTAAATCTGGTGACACAACCGACCCTTCTAATTTTCGACCTATTTCTGTATTGCCGACACTTAGTAAAATTTTTGAAAAATTAATTCTTAGTCAGTTGCTTAGTTATTTCAATAGACATAATCTACTCCACGAGAAACAGTTCGGATTTACGAGGGGTCGTTCGACTACTGACGCAGGAGTTGAGCTACTCAAAAGTATATTTGCAGCTTAGGAGAAGTCACAAGATGCATTAGGTATTTTTTGCGACTTGTCAAAAGCGTTTGATTGTGTACATCATGACACTCTGGTCAGGAAATTGTATCATTACGGCGTTAGGAACAAAGCTCTCGATCTCCTGGTTTCCTACTTGGGCAACAGAATCCAGAAGGTCCAGATCAATGACAAGACATCTCCAGGTTCTGCCTTAAAAATGGGAGTCGCGCAGGGGTCAATTCTCGGACCATTCCTTTTTTTGATTTATATTCACGATCTACCTTATTATGTAAAAAAGAATCATGAGATTGTGTTGTTCGCGGATGACACCTCCTTAATTTTTAATATTAGACGACAACAGATCAATTTTGACGAAGTGAACAATGCACTCTCTAAAGTTGTTAATTGGTTTAATGTAAATAATTTATTACTTAATGATAAGAAAACCAAACTATTAAAATTCTCAATGCCCCATGTTAAACAGATGGAAACCAATGTACAACTTAAGGAATCCAGAATTGACCCCTTCGGGACAACTATGTTTCTAGGTATTATGCTTGATACCAAACTCCAATGGGGTCCGCATATAGAAAGACTTTCAGGCAAACTTAGTTCTGCAGCTTATGCAGTTAGGACAATTAGACGCCTTACAGATATAGATACAGCTAGAATGGTTTATTTCAGTTACTTTCATAGTATTATGTCTCATGGGATTCTTCTCTGGGGGAATGCTGCAGATCTTAACACAATATTCGTTCTGCAGAAAAGAGCAATAAGGGGAATTTACAACCTTGGTCCTCGTGTTTCTCTAAGAGGAAAGTTCAGTAAGATAGGCATTCTAACTGTTGTATCGCAATATATGTACGATAATCTCTTATATGTCCACAAGAATATTGACAAATTTAGTAAAAAAAGTGATCTTCACACTGTAAATACTAGACATAAGTATAATCTTGTAGTTCATAGCACCCGCCTCCATAAAATAAGTAACTGTTTTATGGGGCAGTGAATACGCTTTTATAACAAGCTCCCTATTAATATAAGAAATTTAACAATAAATAAATTTAAGATAATTGTTAAAACTAAATTGTGTTTAAAAGCATATTATAAAATTTCCGATTATATAGATGACAAAAATGCTTGGGATTGAGCTGCTCTAATTCAACATAAAAATATAAACTTGTACAACTGATAAATTTAAAATTGACGTTTCGTAAGCACTTTATACAAAGTTTACACGAAATAAAGAATAATTTCATTTCATAAAACCATCGGCCCGTGTCAATGCCTTGTAGAAATTATGTGCGTCCATTTTTTTTTATTTTTTTTTTAGACTCACGCCTGTATCCCCGAAGGGGTAGGCAGAGGTGTAATATTACACCCACATTTCGCCAGGAATTTTTAGGTCCCACGTAATAGGGGCGAGCCTATTGCCGTACCGGGCACATTACCAGACTCCGTGCTGCTACTGAGAATTTCCTAACGGAAAAACCCAATAACGTGTGCGATTATTGGAAAATTTGCCGAGCGCTTGTTCAGGAGTGCAGCACGAATTATCTGGCTACTATTTTATCAAAAGGATTAATAAATATTTTATCGATACTTTTACTGTTTAGTAGTCTACTTATACGTATAATATGATTGGTCGGTTGTTCTGCCAGTGACCATGACTGCCGGAGGCTATGGATTCATTTTTCACTAAAGAGCAAAATCACCAGACTCCGTGCTGCAACTGAGAACTCGAAAAAACCAAGTAATACTTTTGCCCGGCCCGGGAATCGAACCCTGGACCTCCAACCAGCAGTCGCATACGCTATCCACTGGACCACGGAGGCACTCATACTCAATATTTTTTGTAATCTACTAAATACGCGGTCTAAGCCGTGGCTACTGCTTATATCAATCAGGATCGCAAGCAGTAAGCCCTTAAATATTTTGAATAAATTATGTATGATTCATAATAAAGGAGTTCCCGATAACGATACAAATAAACTGACTGCATGGTTAGCGTAGAGGTTTAAGCGGCCGCCTTGCCGCTTGACACTGCGCCGAGTGTTGTGGGTTGGATTCCCACATGAGACAACACTTTGTGTGATCCATAAATAGTTGTTTCGTGTCTGGGTGTTCATTGTGTCCGTTAGTTGTATATTTGTAAATTCCCCCGTGACACAGGATTCATTCTTAAAATAATAATAATATACCTAAGCATATAAGATTATAATTATACACTCCACTACTAATTCACTTCGATAAGATAGTGAATGATACCGTTAAAAAACTTTGCATGTGTATGTAGCTCCCGTAATAAGGTACAAAACAAGGCTGTATAATATATTTATATGCATGTACTGGTCATTAACTTACTGTAGGCTGTAGGGCTCAGATTATAGTATTGTGTTAATAATCGATTTAACACTTTCGCGATATGTATACATCATACAATATTATTTAGCAGGTATCAGTCGCGATAATTTACTTATTTACTGTCGTGGTCGCGGAGGGACTGTCAGGCGACCACGACCGTTGCAAGTCGGTAGAAACCTAGGAGAATAACAGAGGTATATGTGCCTTTAAATACGTAAATTATCGCGACTAAGACCCGCTTAATAATATTTTACGATTGTTTTAATCGATTTTGAGTGTTATTTTATGAAGGCATAGAGGTCATAATGTATTATTGTATGTAGCTTCATCAATGTATTTGTACCATAATGCCAACACCTAAAATAATCACTTCTAGAGTCTTGACGGCTTCCAAGAACCTTTTAGATTCTATATGTATATTATGAGTGTTCAATTAGAGTGTGTTTTCAAAAATCACTTTCTTAATGCTGGCAGCTCATGATGACTATTATTTTAGTTTGTTTATTTTTCGATTATCGTTATTACAAAATTGTTGCTTAACTTATTGATGTCGACGTTTTATTTAAACAAGTGTTTACCTGGTTTTTAGCACACAGTAAAATTCCAGCATTGCAACATAGGTGGACTGAAATACTAAGTTCAGCCATAATTATATTTTAAGGTCTGCGTATTATTGGCAGTTATGCAAACACTGCACTAGTTCTTTGGAATAGTTAACTAACGCTTGCATCGGCCACCACTTGGATGGGTGATCATATGTGTAATTTTTTACTGAATTTTCTTCAGAGCACACAGCACGCTTGTAAAGCTGTCAGTCCTGGTCCTTGTCTAAGGGCAAGAAACGTCGGACCATATGGGAGATAATTCTGCGGTCCAAATACCACCTCATGGTCCCAACACCCATATGGGTATATGGACCGAATCATGGGAGAGACGCGCGGTACTTGCTGTATGCTCTTTCCCGCGCGCCCGTTGTAAACTCCCTACAAATTTCGTCCCTTTGTGACACAGCCCATTCAGGGGCGGCTCTACTATGCGAGTAGGCTAGGCGCTGTTTGTACAGCTATCGATACACTTACAGCTTCGTCGTCGGCCTTGGTCCAATTTTCCTCCTCGAGGCTTCTCCTCGTCCTATACCATTGTTGCGCAAAGTTTCTCAACCGCCGGAAGTTTGCCTCGGAGTTCACGAGCTCGACGTAAACCGGAGGGCCCTCTGGACTGGTGATCCTATCCATCATCTCTCTTCTAATATCCTCGTAAAGGGGGCATCGCCACAAGATGTGGTCCAGACATTCGTCCTCTTCGCCGCAATACCGACACCAGCGCAAGACTCACGCTTATCATCATAATCATTATATCAGCCAATTTATATAATAAATTTGACTGCCTCTGTGGTCCTGCGGTAGTGTAAGCTACTGCGGATCATGAAGTCTCGGGTTATTCCCGGGTCGAACAAAGAGTGATATTGGGTTTTTCTGTCCAATAAAAGTTCGGAGTCAGAGAGTTGGTGGTGTCACACCCCCGTGCCTCAGAAAGCACGCTAAGCCGTTGGTCCTGCACCCAATCTCTCTCCGGTCGTGTCGCATGTGGAGTCCCATCGGACTATGAGAGTGAGGGAATAGATAATGCACTTGTGTACGCGCATACACTTGTGCACTATAATATGCCCCGCGCAGATGGCAAGTCTCATATATAGGCAAGCCGCCGTGGCCGAAATCGGTCAGGAGGGAATTATTATTATAAGCCAATAAATGTCCCCTCTGAGATTAGACTTCTCCCAAGGCTCTCTACATAAAACGATCTTGAGCATTTATCCGCGATCCTAACAAGATCGTCAGTCCACCTCATACGAAAAAAAAACAAATTGATCAAAGTAAAAATAACCTATGTAAGATGAAAGAAAAACTTATCATAATATGCTGTTTAACAATCTGTCGAAGGTATTTCAATAGTCAGCTAATACTTTGTAAGCCATAAAATATATTACAGCATCACGTTGCCCTGGTTAAAAATTAGTTGTTGATATGGTATAACTTCTTTTATAAAGCCGGTAAAAACTTGAGTGGGGATATTACAACCATTTTATACATACAAGCTTAAGGGACCGCCGTGTTGGTAACTGAGGCGAAGATAGTGGGTCTGATACACAAACATTTGTTCCGAATCTGGGTGTGCTTAATAGTCTCTCGTTTGCATTTTCCTTGATTATTCATTGATTTACGAATTCTACCATTTAAATGAACATTTACATTTATAATAATTTTGATCACGCATTCCCTCCGTTTTCAATTCTATTGCTTCCAAAGAGAAGTGGGTCATTGGTTTTTTAGTTTGAAAATTCGCAGTAGCAGTCAAAGGTAATGATTTATTTCTTTACAATTATCGTTTATTTTACTCACGTAACACTCGTCGGTTTTTATCACATGTAGGTATATAGTATCATCTATAATCAGCTAAAGTCAACAACGAAGACGAATTTTGAAAAGTAGAAACGTGTTTATACAATGAATATTATCATTTTGAAAATTTTCAGTCAAAATAGAGTCTGATGTTACACTATTTAATTATTGTTCAGACGTGTTGAGTACTTATAGTCATAATCATGAAATTCGAATTGATTCTTCGTGTGTTATGTTTGGTGGTGACACAAATAAGTGAAGGAAAAGTGTTCACGAGATGCAGACTTTCAAGAGAGCTGATGAAAACAAATCTGATTCAGAAGTCGTTTTTGGGCAACTGTAAGTAATTATTTATAATTAAATGGTAATAAGATAGTTCATAATAATGATTTGGCGCTAGTTTGGGCAGGCTTGTGTCCAGCAGTGCATTGCAATAGGCTGATTTTTTAAGGTAGTTAAACTATTTTTAGTATAATATAGAAGGAGACATTTTCTGATTAACCGACGTATCCGAGTCACATCTTTAACCAATGGTGAACACCTGTTTTTTTCAGTAAAGTAGTCCACCCCGCTAGCTAGTCGCGGGTAGGCACTTCAGGCGACATTATCATGGAGTACTCTCAGAAATCCAGGTTTCCTCACCATTTTTTCCTTCGCCGTTAAATATGCTCACACTATAACTGTAATAGGTCCAACTTACATAATTAGACACAGTATTGGTCGATAGTCGACTAGGCATCACCTGACTTCCTCGTAAAAGATAAATTCATTATAATAAGATTCGATTGTTATTATCCATTACGGAAAGAAACATAACATCAATCAATTACATATCGAGCCATTCGAAGTGCCGGGTTCAGTAGTTTTCCAAGAAGGTTTAAAGCACAATACACATTTTATCGGCAGTAAAATAAGTTATGCGATACCTCGTAAAGCCTACTAAGCTTGGACATTTTATGAGTAACTCAGTCTAAAAAGGTTTTTGATAAGGAAGCGTGGTCGAGGCGTTATAATGCCAATTATATTATTTGTAATGCAGACAGACAGTGATACTCCGATAGCAACAATATATAAAGGCCTATAAATATTAAATATTATGATAATACATATGAATATTATTTAAAGCTATTTATTTAAGAAGGTTTTTATTCATTTAAATTCATTACTTATTTTCATAAACTAATTTGGAGACGTATTTTTGTCATTAGTTTTTACATAAGAGTATTTACAAAAGTTAAGCTGGGATTAAATTACGAACGACTTCATCGGTTTTACTTTGGGACGCTGTAAACATTTTCATGCGCTAGGGCAATGGATAACTAGCAGCTAATTGCCCTTGCATCCTATGTTAGGATACTTAAATTATCCATCATACAAAAATCTTAAAATAGCCTGTGTTATACGGGCCCACTACCACTTCTACAATGTTATGTCCTGGAATACACATACGCAGAACGAATACGAATTATTATCCTTACCTATGTTTGGTACCGCGTCTTTATTTTTTATAACTAACGAATAAAAAACAAACAATAGGTATATACCATAGAAGCATTCATAATAATAAACGTTTTTATACATATTCCTAGCCACAACATTTGAACTATGTCGCAAAAACAGTGCGAACCTACATATAGTATGATACAATCAGCTGACATTGAAATTCAAACTGGCATCATTTGAAAATAGCTCTTATATCCTTGTTATAAGAGACATCTATTTTGATACAATTATTGCTTCATTCAATGTATTCATAAATATGTTTACTGCCATGTGGGACACACGTGTCTTAGCATTAGTTCTGTGTTGTTATTGTGTGTGTGATGTGTATTGTAAAAGATTTGAGACGAGGTGCAAGTTGGTAAGGGAATTGCTGAGGGTTGGGGTACCTAATGATATATTTTTGGGCAATGTAAGTCTGTTCTGAGATTTTAACTATATTAATAAAACAAGATGGATTCGGGCATTACAATGTTCATAAAATAAACACAATGTAACATTTAAATCACATTTTTTATATTGTACCCATAGGTACAATAAATAATCAACCTTACATAAGAGTGTATTTTTATCGGGTGAACCTCTTAAGCATACTTAAGAGGTTCACCCGATAAAAATACACTCTTATGTAAGGTTGATTAATATTAGTTTAACATAGAAATTATAAAATTATTATGATATTCTAGTTTTAAAAATAATGTTAGGACTAGAACAAATTCCTTTGTGGCTAAATACTTTACAAACATTAAATGAGCATCCAGATTTAGCGCAAGATTTTCTAAGTCACATAAACTAGTCGGAATTGAAAACATACCTTCGATGCATTGGCAGCGGCAAAGCGGCCATTACGCCATGAACACAGTGGATTTATTCTTCATTAATAAATGATCGAGTGGCAAGTTCTTGCTCTTATCCAGAGGACCCAGGTTCAATTCCCTGGTCAAGCAAAACTTTAACTAAGTTTTTCTGGGTTTTCAATAGCAGCAAGGAATCTGGCAATGTGTCTGGTAACGGTAATAGACTCGCCCCTGTTACGTGGGTCTTATGATTCGTAACGTGGCGATATATGGGTGTAATATTACACCAGTACCTAACCCCTTTGGGGATACAGGCGTGAGATTATAACAAACACAAAGTATAAGTATGACCAAACCTTATGCACTATTATGAAATTATTACCTTTTCCGATGACCAAGGCGCGGGGAAACCTATACCAAAAAGTGGGAACCAATATATTTCACCTTTCATTTAATATAATTATGCGTCTATGAACCTTTGATAGATATATAAAGCAAAACTTGAACTCATTTTATTAGAGAAATTCATATTACGTACGAAGATAATTTTTTATCGCCATGTTTACATGTTGTTGCAACATTGATGTTATCAATGTTGCATATTTGGCCTTATATGTGACAAACATTCGGCATCTAAAAATAGTATATTGTGCCAGTACAGTTGCTCTCGTAGCATATACGCCAAGTTACGCAATCTTATTAAATAATATTATACAAAACAGATTTCTTCCGTTACTGTTTAACTGACTCACAGACAAAGCATAGCAAAAATTAAAGGCGCAAGAAAATTACATTTGGCATGTGTGTTCCTTGGGAGTTTACGGAAGTACTGGGAGTAAATTTTTCGAAATGCCTTCTTAAGCCAACCATGGAAGCCGCAAGCGAAGTCTAGTTAATGATAATCCTTCTTCATGAAGGTAGCAGATATTCTTCTTTCTCCTAGCGTTATCCCAGTTTTAACCCGGGGTCCGCTTACTAGTCTAACCAGATTTGACTGAATATTAGCTTTTCCACGGAGTGGCTGCCTGTGTGACCTCCACAACTCAAAGGGATAGAGAAATTCCATGGTTTAGACTAGTGTCAGTTTATTCAGAGATAGGTACTGACTCCCTTTAACGACTGTCAAAGATCTTCATGACAACCGGGACCGACGGCTTACCGTGCTCTCCGAGGCACGGGGCAAGCGATAACTAATAATTCAATACGCACATAACGTCGAAAAGTCAGTGGTGCGCCCCTAGGATTCATATCCGATACCCTATGCATGGCAGTCTGTTGGTATCCCCACTAGGCTATCGCTGCCTAGCAAAATAAAAATAGAAGGTAGCAGATATATTAATGAAAAAAACTCTTATCCAGAAAAATCTTGATAGAGTAGAAACAGCAAATCCTGGAAGTGTAAGCTTAGAATGCAACCATCATAGGGTAGAATCTGGAGCTAGTTACACTAACGACTCAAATTCACTTCAGTGATTTGATCTTTAATCTACATACCTATGTAATATTGATACTGATAACTTACTGGTAATACCAGACTGTCCAAGTCAAAGGTCTCTAATTGTTATATACTGTGCGTGTCTTGTCAATAATGAGCATTATTTTTATAATAATATCAGCCCTATTTATAAACTGTCTCACTGCTGGGCACGGGCCTCTTTATACTAGTAGGAGGATTGGGCATAAAAATCCAATGGCCAGACGTGTATTTTCCATAGCGGCGATAGCTAAGTTGTTTAGCGGCGATAGCCTAGTGGTGTACGTATAGACTACCGAGACGATCCCCAATTACCCCGGGCACACAACTCTGACTTTTCTGTATTCAAAATGTTAATTATCGCTCGCTTAATAATTAAATGTGCCCGGTAGATGGCAATAGGTTCGCCCCGATTACATTGGGACCGAAACGTAACTGACGAAGTGTGGGTGTGTAATACACCTCTGCCTACCCCTTCAGGGATAAAGGCGTGAAGTTACGTTATGTATTTACATAGATGCCTCTTACGACACCAACAGCATGTTACTTAATGGAGTAGTGACATCTTGTATTCTGCGTTCATAATAATAATTCACGTACCTGGAAATCCAAGGCGAATGTACCGGATCGTATCCAAGACATCGGTAGGATGATGATGATGACCATTCTTAATAATTTGTACATTGGCAAAATATCTTCTATTTAAACACAAAGACTTGCACGTATACTATCCATGTTGTTGCTTTTTGCATTTCCTATTGTATATTAGACTCGACCGCGTGAAAAATATTCCTTAACCTTCCTCAGGAATCACACGATCTATCGGTGAAAACCACACAAAATTCGGTCAGTATTTTTAAGGTCATCGTTCATACAGACAGACAAGACGGCTGGGAGAGTTCATTATATAAAGGTACCAGAGGTTGCCCGCTGCTACAACACTCGCACATTTTATTTTAATTTAATTGCCTCTCCCCTATTCGGTGGGAATTTCAGAAAATCCCTATTAAGTGCACTCCTGTGATCCCCAAGGAACATACATGCCAAATTTTTGCTTCTTGTGCCTAATACTTTTTGCTGTGGCTTGTCTGTCAGCCAGTCAGTCAGTAACGCAAGAATTTTATATAGGTACACCGAAGTTTCACACATGTTGTTTGGTACACGTGCCACAAGGTACACGAGTTCGAAGTTATACGAGTCCAAAAGTACACAATAGCCCCTAATAAGGCTATAAAAATAAGTAGCAAATAAGTAAACCGGTAAATTAAGGAAAAACTAAACTTACTTAAGATCAATTTATTAAGCTTTTAAAATAGTAGGCGTATATTATAATCTCTCCTGCAATTAAATATTGTTTTATGAAAAAAGTGTTAGGCTGCCCGGTTAGGAATCATAGAATTATATATCAAGAACTAAGTACAATAAGGAACGAGGTATTTTTAAATCCATTTTTCTTGTATTATAATTTTACTAGCCTTTGCCCGCTGCTTCGCTCGCGTGATTGTCGCTGAGATAAAATGTTTTGTACAAACTCCCCTACACTCCTCAAAGAAACATACCTACATTTCAGGAACAAAGTAATATACAAAATTTGAAGTTAATCCATTGAAGAAATAAAAAGTTTCATACAAACTCTGATAACCTGTTTTACCCCGATAGAGGTAGTATTTTTAAAAATCCTCTCTTAGTGCTCCCCTACACTCTTCAAGGAACATACATGTCCTTATCCCTCAACTCCCTATATGATTATATGTGATTATCTAATACTAGCTGCTGCCCGCGACGTCGTCTGCGTGAACGCTTTACAGCACCTAACTATTAAATAAATACCTACGATTATACCTTTTAAAAATACGTGGCAGCGATAGCCCAGTGGTGTATGTAACGGACTGCAGAGACGATGGTCTTGGGTTCGATCCCCAGCTACCCCGGGCACACACCTATGACTTTTCGAAGTTATGTGTGTATTAAAAAATATTAATTAATTATCGCTCGCTTAACAATGTGCCCGGTAGATGGCTATAGGCTCGCCCCGTTTCTTCTTTATATTTCATACCTGCAGAAAGTGTAGTAACACAGGGAGACTGTCTTTTGTAAAATTGACCTTCAAAAAGTGCTGATTTTCAGCCTGCTTTGAATAAATGACTTTATGGTGATTCTGCTGAATTAAGTCATAAGTTGTGACTGAAGCAGGTGGAGAAAATAAGGAATACATAATAGGGTAAAATACATACTTTAAAGGACTTCTCGATATACAACATTAGTGGTTTGGCTCTCCGCAGCCAAAAGGTAAAGAGAGTCAGGACTGGTGACGCGGGAGCAAGCGACATGCTGATACAGGGCACCCGCTGCCCTCAATGTCTGCCTGTGCGACTTATTGATGGTCATCGCGAAGCAAACACTCACGGGGAACTGTATGCGCTTGTATTATGAGGTATGAGAGGAATGCGTGGTATAAATACTGCCTCGCTGACGCCACAACCCGTAAGAATTTCCTAAATGGTGTGTCTGTGGAGCGAGATGATTTTCAGGCGGGTCACGTTACACAACTTCGGAGGAGATAGGTTCTGAAGAAGCATAATCGGGACACCGACCTTCAGCTTGATGCTATGCGCTGGAAGTTCACTTGCTGACTGGGAGTTCAGAAATTCCACGGGATAATGTGTGGCGTTTTCTTGCTCGACGACAGTGTTTATAGAGGTGTAGACCACTTCATTTCACTCAATTTCCGAGAGAATGCATTCGTTAATTGCTACAGCCTGATCATTTTTGGGCGTCAAAATAGGCCACTCACACACTCACGAATTCTGCTATTACGGTATACAGCTGTATAATTCTAAGCTGGATACAACTCTACTGTGAGACTCTGGAAGCACCACCTGTCCACCATCCTCTGGTAGAGTGTCTTCGCCAATACTTAGAAAGACATCTTAGAATTGTTGAGAACGTGCATTGACGCCAAGCTGAGCTCTCATATTAATGGTCAAGCGCAGCATACGAACTCGTGACCACAACAAAGATAATTTCAACGAAGCATTCACCTTATCCGTGTGGTGATGGATTAAGAATACGGAATGTCACCACCCCATATCATCCCATGGGTGTTGTAAGAGGGAGCAAGAACAGCACTGTAAGAGAAAGAAAACTTGATACAAACCCTATACCAACCCGTTTGGCCAGCGTGGTATAGTAGGCCAATTTCTCCTTTCAAAGGAGAGGCCTAGTCCAGCAGTGGACTGTTAAAGGCTGATGATGATGATGACTCACCTCGTCAGCCCTCGATCCCCGCGTCACCACAGGAAGCGTTTGTCGGGAATCGTCACTGAACAGAACTGTGACCACCTATTAAATGCTCGTTCCTGCGGATGTCCTGCAGGGTTCTGTCCATGGCCTGAACTGCCTTCCTATTGGCCATCGTACGCTAATCCCATACGATCAGAGAGCAATCCTTGAGCACGTGTCCCTTATCACTGTTACGTGACACACCACAAACGGGTATTATGGCGCTCTCTAAATCGATGGGAATTTTAAACATGGTATGTGCTGTCTTGCCACCCGGAAGCAGTGTGGCAGCGATTGCCGGCGACGCTACAGCAATGACAATTTTGCCTTGCCTCCTGACCTCTACAAGTATGCCAGTAGTAACAAATGTTTTTCCTGTTCCACCAGGAGCATCCAAGATAAACATTTTAGCCTGGCTTTGCCCAACGCTTTCAAGGACGGTGTCGTAAAATTCGTAAGGTGGTCATTTCAAATTGTCTCAGCGTTATACTCCCAATTTTCACGGTCTTGATGCGGTGATGATTGGAAAGCTGGGTACAAATATTTGACCAGTGGATTGCCGCTGATAGAAATGACCACGTCTTGAAGTGAACTGAGACAGGTTTCAGCACGCGGTCATCAGTTACTTCGACTTCGTCTCTAGTAACACGCCTCAAAGCTCGTAGAAAATCTTGAGACAGATGATGGCGATACTTCTCCCAGAAAGCTACCGCGTTCGCGACTCCACAAAACACCAAGATGACGTCAAACAGATGACGCATGCGGCTGGGACTGTCACTGACGCTCGCCTCCGCGAGGTTGTCATCCCAGTATTGGTCACTGTCGAGAAAGTGACGTACTACGCAGGCTGTGCGGTAAGTGGGATACTCCAAGCCATCAAATGTCCTCAGAAAGGCGAAAGACGTTGGGCTTCGGACCGTGTGAAGTAACAACCGCAGAAAATAGCATTCGACATTATTTGTGTGTACGGTATAAACTCTACAAAATGCGGTGTCCTTGAAACTTCCCGGAAAACCTTCCACAGCACCTCCTCGTCAACGTCGGTTAAATACACCCTTTTGCTTGTCGTACGTGTAATATGAAGGCATCTCGTCATACGTAAGGGACCTCCCAAACTGATCGATTTTACAGAGCCTGAAAAATGCCAAGAGAGTTGTTTGATGCGGATTTTCCAAGTGCTCAGCAACGCTGTCGGGATCAAAATATATGCGCTGGCCGTTCTCTAGGTGGTCGTGTAAATGCATTACGGTAGGATGCTTCTCATGTATAGAGAACACCAGTATCCGCCAAACCGCTTCAGACGTAACAATAAATAAATGGCTGTGTGTGAGAAAAAATAATCTAGCTAGTTCCACATCTCACTAATGTTTATATACAGTTAATCCAAACAAAGGTACGTGCTATACGTATATCCCGGAAGACAATTTAAAGCAAGTTTACATGCGACATGAAAATATAATTATTAAGAAGCAACAATTACACCAATGTGACCAAAATGTTTATGTTGTACTAACTCTATTACTATTTATTCTGACAGAAATGATGTAAGCAATCAAGTGTGGCGATGGTGTAGTTAATTAATTAAATAACTTCAACTAATAGTCTTGCTCATCTCTGAAACGAATTAAAAATATAAATTTTAAGAAGAAAATGTACAACTCCATCTATGACTTTTGAAAACAACTATTAACGTCGCCAACATGTTCAAATTTAAATTATTTCATATATCCAAAAAGGGCTTACACATCTATTTCGACTAGATGTTTTTGAACTCTGAAACTAAGATGGCGCTGCATTAAAATTGTCTTAATTCTAATAATATTCAATTAATTATTTTTATCAGCCTAAGTTACTTATATTGCGTGATTTTTATAGTGTGAAGCTAGCTTATAGCATAGTTAACATAATAACAACATTCAAATATGCATTGTTACATTACACGTTGTTACAGAATGCGTTGGAGAAATAAAGGTTCTCTGCTCGTTCCCTGTAGGTCAAAGCGTGATAATATGTAGCCTATGTGGTGACCCGACTTTTTAATAATATTTGTGCCAAATTTGAAGTAAATCCATGCAGTACTTTTTGAGTTTAGCCCGGACATAAGGACAAACAGATAAACAGATAAACAGACAAACAGACAAACAGACAAAAATTCTAAAAACTATATTTTTGGCCTCGGTATCGATAGTAGATCACACCCCAAGTATTCTTTAAAAAAAATATTCAATGTACAGTTTTGACTTTCCTACCATTTTATTATATGTATAGATATAAAATTCTCGTGTCACAGTTTTCGTTCCCATACTCCTCCGAAACGGCTTGACCGAATTTGATGAAATTTTTTGTGCTTATCCGATATCTATGAGAATAGGCCAAAATCTATTTTTCAAAAAAAAAAAAAATTTGCAAAACAACGTTTGCCGGGTCAGTTAGTATTTATATATATTGAAATATATAATATATATTTATATATGGATATGTATTATAAGTATATGTATTTATTGTATTTTATTTGTATATATAATTATGTTAAAACAAATGTTATGTTTCATCTGTCACTACACCATCAAATTACCTTGTCTTCTTCTACGGTTATGTCCATCATAGACTGGTTGCCTGGAAGAAATTGCTGTTTGCGATAAGGCCGCCAATTGTGCATCTGTTGTTAAAATTTGTTTTTTCCTTGTATTTGCATTTTTGTGGTGTACAATAAAGAATTACTTACTTACTTACTTACTTAATTATATGCACATTTTACCTACTTGCGCCCAGTAGTTTCGGCTGTAGCGTGTCTGTCAGTCAGTCAGTAACGCAAGGATTTTATATATTACTAGCTGACCTGGCGAACTCCGTATCGCTTTTTAAGGTCTTTTTTATCATTCCATTTTTTTTTAAAACCCTCTTTCCAGGACAATCTGAACAAAGTACAGTGCTTCAATTAAAATTTCAGAGTTTATAAAGGTATACAAACAAACGGTCATTAATTTTAATATACATAATAATATATACATATATACCCAGCAAAGGTTATATTATAAATTTTGTCATATATATTATTTCTACGGTAGAAAAAAAGCTAACTTATGGTAAGAACTGCTCTATAGATGTGTAAAATTACTAATATGTCTTTAACCAATAGGGATTCGTGCAAAGGGTGAAATTTAAGGGTTGCATGAATTTTTAATGCTGCATCATAAAAATAAAAAATAAAATATGTCCAAAAAAATAAAAATTGTATGTTTGGGTTGACCACCATTATGACTAAGGGATCTGAAAAATAGATTGCGACCGATTCAAAGTCAAAGTCAAAGTCAAAATCCTTTATTCATTTAAATCACAAAGTGACACTTATGAACGTCAATTTAAAAAAATAATTACTTAAAGCTTCTACATTTACATTTACTGCCACGTTCGCAAAGCAATAGGTAGAACCATGAGAAAGAACGGGCAATAAAACTCAAGGTCACTCTTTTTCATCGCCAGGTTTTGCATAATACATACAAATTTAAATTTTGTAAGGTGCTGCAACTGTTTCACCTTCTATGTCATTTGTATATATTTACTCTACTTAATACTCAAGCATAATGTAGTAAAATTTTGATGTTCATTTAATTAGCCTCCTGAGAATTGACATGGTGAAACAGGAGCATCCACTTACATTAAGTACCTAACAATGCAGGCAATCCGCGCAAATGTTCAGAACCATGATAGAAATGATACAGTTTAATATTAAAAATGTAATACCAGCCCGTAAGACCGACATCGACCAGTCATCGCAAGTAGTAGATTGTTAGACCTACCAAATATGCTTATTAAATTTCGTACAAATCGGTCCACCTGTTTAGGAGGAGTATTGTTACTAACACTGTGACATGACATGATATTTCATTTTATGACACCTGCATTTGAGTTGGACCACCCTTATGACTTAGGGCTTTGAAAAAGAGATTACCACTGATTCTCAGATCTACAGAATATGCATTAAAATTTCATACAAATCGGTCCAGCCGTTTCGGAGGAGTATTGTGACTAACACGGCTAAACGATTTTTTGACACCGGTATGCGCCTAGCACTTGAGAATGAGGTGATGAATATTGGGTTAGTGAAGGAAATAAATAAGGACGAGGTAAAAAAGGCTGTTAGTGGAATGAAAAATGGAAAATCGTTAGGACCAGATGGAATACCAGTAGAAGCATGGAAAGCGTTAGGAGATGATGGATGGGCGTGGCTGACTTTATTTTTCAATAAGCTGTTGCACGAGGAGACCATACCCAAGGAATGGTGCAACAGTTACCTGGTGCCCATTTTTAAAAATAAGGGTGGTATCCAAGAGTGCAACAATTATCGGGGAATAAAGTTAATGCCACATACTATGAAAGTATGGGAGAGAGTAATTGAGCGACGCCTGCGTGACGAGAGTGAAATTTCACAAAACCAATTCGGTTTTATACCTGGTCGAGGTACGGTGGATGCCATTTTCGCTCTTCGCCAAATATGCGAAAAATACAGGGAGGCACATAAAAACTTGCACATGGTGTTCGTCGACCTTGAAAAGGCATATGATCGAGTGCCCCGTGAAGTCTTGTGGTGGGCCCTGAAGAAGAAAGGAGTGCCTGGGAAATACCTGATATTGATTCAAGCCATGTACGCTGAATGCCGAACGCAGGTCCGATCCGCAGCTGGTATCACAGCCAGATTCGATGTGGCCGTAGGCTTGCACCAAGGGTCGGCCCTTAGCCCCTACCTCTTCCTGTTAATTATGGATGCTATATCATCGGACATACAGGAAGAGGCACCCTGGTGCATGTTGTTTGCCGACGACATCGTTCTGGTAGCAGAGAGTGGACAGAAGGTGCAGAGCAAGCTGGAGGAGTGGCGGCAGAGATTGGAGAATGTAGGCTTGAGAATAAGCAGAACCAAAACGGAATATATGTTCTGTGACTTTAGCGGTCTCTCCAGTCCTATACCGGTTACACTCGGCGGTACACCTCTACCAGTATGCTCCGATTTCCGCTACCTAGGTTCACTCCTGCAAGATGACGGCGAAATTGATCGGGATGTTAGGCAAAGAATCAACGCAGGATGGATGAAATGGCGACAGGTCTCAGGCACAATATGCGACCACAAAATGCCTGTGAAATTAAAGGGCCGTATGTATAAATCGGTTATAAGGCCTGTCGTACTGTATGGAGCTCAGTGTTGGGCTACAAAGAAGATGGATGAGAAACGATTGCATGTGGCAGAGATGAGAATGTTACGATGGATGTGTGGAGTGACAAGAATGGACAGAATTAGGAATGATTACGTTAGAGGTAGTATGAAAGTGGCGCCCATAGCTGAAAAGGTGAAAGGGAGTCGATTGGCCTGGTATGGACATGTTATGCGGAGAGATGAGATGTATGTAGGTAAAAAAGTGATGGATATGCATGTAGAAGGACGAAAAGGGAGAGGACGGCCAAGGAAGAGATGGATGGACTGTGTGAGGATGGATATGAAAGAGAAATGGGTAAACGATCGGATGACTGGTGACAGAGAAGTATGGAAGCGAAGGACATACTGCGCCGACCCCAAATAAATTGGGACCAGGGCAAGACAATGATGATGCGCCTAGCACTCATTACTGATCTAGCGATAAGATAAAATTACTAATATTGCTATAAAAATAGAAGTCAGTGATAAATGAATAAAAGTTAAGGATTTTATCTATTTGATATTGCTACATCATAAAAAAATAAAGAATAAAAAAATGTTCAAGATATAAAAATTTTTTTTTGGGTTGGCAGCCCTTACGACTTAAGGGTCTGAAAAATAGTTTACGACCTGTTCTCAGGTCTACCAAATATACTTACAAATCGGTACAGCCGTTTCGGAGGAGTATTTTAACTAACACTGTGACCCGAGAATTTTATATATATAGATTATACAGACAGATATTTGGGTACATTTCCCACATACAAGAAGGCTTGACGTCATATTTTTGTATACCTACTTTATTCACTACCTAACTGACTCAGTATGCTTCTGAAGACGATAGTTATCAACAGTACATTGAAACAGGTACTAGATAAGTGTTTTCCTTAAAGTAATTTATATGTATCATTCATTATTTATATAATTACGTGTGAAATATAATTATATACCTACTACGTGGTGCGAAGAGATAACTTTGATATGCGAGTTGTTTACTTTGAAACCGAGACTTTATTCGCTTATATATATTTATTGCATACGTCGTCCAATATTGTATTAATTCATACGTCTTATAAATTAAAAAGTTGCTTTACCTGTTACTGTAAGTCTATCACGCTTAAGCAACTGCTGGAGTATATTATATATAATAATGCTGTCTTGCATCACAGCATTTTTTTACCTTCTTGGAGAAAAAATAGATCCGTGCCCAGTTTTATATAGAGTACAGATAGTGGGCGATATATTTATCGTTGTGATCATTATAAGTTATTCTAAAATACGGAAAACCACAGACACCTATCATAGTGCAGCGGGAAATACGTATATGTAGTTAGTAGTATAAAACATTTTGCAAGTGTAATTGTAATGTTTTTAACTAGACAAATTAGATACTTTTAATGAAATGTTAAAAAACTATTTTTTGTACGGATTTTGTATGAAATAAGACATAGTGATGTCATAGTTTTTCTGCTAAATACGTTACGTTTTATCAATAAATTGGCAGTAAAATATGTAAATAAAATAGAGTTTTTCGTTAGTTGATGAATGAAACTACCATTATTTTGGCATGTTTTATTAGATGAAATAAACTGTTACAAATTATTTTACTTGCAGGAATCATCTCTATTGTTAATTTGCGTGAATGAAATAAAAACGACTCCGTAATATACCTGCTTGTTTATCCTAGTAATAGACAATGAAGTCACAAAAATAAAAATTCTATGAGCACGAGTGATGTAATTTTTTAAGTGACAGATTCACCATTGGATTTGCGGTGGGTTGTGGGTTCGATTGCCGGAAGTTATATTATATGTAAGGAATTTTCATAAGCACGAGGGATTTTTTTATTTAATCTCTCGTCTCAGTCCCGGAATTACACTATTTAAGATCATTAATCAAAGTAGCTAGTCATTTGTTTCAATTTCGTATATTCTACCTACGAAATACTAGATACAAGAGCTTCACAAAAATGTCTCTTTAGTAGGTATGTGATAGTAACTTTTACATAAAAATACCAGAGCCAACTTCGATCTGTATTTACTCCATGGTTTATAATAAGTTCATCAGGGTCTCATTACATAGAAAGGGCTAAAATATTTAGTTTGTGGAGTACTGAACTCGTTGCAATAACTATCGAGCTTGAATTAACAGAGACTTTCTTTTAAAAGTGTCTTTATCAGCATAAAATCTAACACTAGACTCAGTGTTAAGTTAAGTCCGTGTTTTGTAATAGATAAAGCCTACATAGATTGAGAAAAGTCAGGACATTAGTAATTAACAATGTGTTCTACTCTTCTTCTTCATAATTTGATGGTTGAAGGACTTAAAAACTGTTTTATGCCGTGCTCTAAAAGGCACGTCAAACTGTCGGTCCCAGTTCTTGTCTCAGGACAAGAATTAGAGCGCTTTGAAAACTCTGACAGCAGAGTTGTTCACACCCACAAAAACAACAAGTCCATTTATGTTAAGGGAGTGTATATATTATAAGTTTTGCAGTTTCACTTAGTTCTTGCTCACAATGCATGCCTATTATTAGTGTATTTACGCTAAGTTAGATAAAAATGAGATATGTCAAGGCAGTCGATAGCCTAGGGCAGATATCAACGGACTGCCATGCAGGGTATCTGGTTCGAATCCACGGCACGCACCAATGACTTTTCGGCGTTATGTGAATATTGAATTGTAAATTATCGCTTGCCCCGTGCCTTGGAGAGCACGTTAAACTATCGGTCCCGACTGTCATGAAGATCTTTGACAGTCGTATTAGGGAGTCAGTACCTATCTACAAACTGACACTAGTCTAAACCATGGAATATAGCTAGCCCTTTGGGTTGCGGAGATCAGTCAGGCAGTCGCTCTGTGGAAAAGATAATATTCAGTCAAATCGGGTAAGACTCGAAAGCGGACCCCGGGTTCTAACTGGGATAAACGCTATGAACTTAATGACTCTAAGTTAGATATAAAATTAAAGTTGTACTCAAAATGGCTCTTGTAACTATACTGTTGGAGTGCTTACTTAAATAAACTAAAAAAAACTGATACATATTACATACAATTATACATAAGTAGTAAGTAGTATACAACTATTAAAATATTTATTTTAATCTAAAACACAACACGTATTTGTTGTAACAGAGATGTTTCGCAAATTGAATGGGGACTTCGGAGACATTATCGTCTGTTAATTGCTTCCCGCTTGTTCTATTTAACGTTGACCTTGAACCTGACCTTCATGCTTCGGGAACTAAGATTTACAAGAATCAGTTCAAATATAGATCCAGTTCGCAGTTCAATGATTATGTAATACTAAAATTATATTGAGCAGAGATCTGATTTATAAGAATTGCTTTAATTTTAGGCGTCACTTTTTTATCGTTGGAATGGCATTTATGACAAATTCTACATTAGAGTAACTATAAACGGTTGTACTCACGTATTATTTTGGTCGAAGTAGCCCGACTAGTTTCGGACCATACGGAGGTCCTTAGTCATGACCATGGCTAATATTATTATATTTACTTATGGTTTGTTTTTGTTATCAAATCTAATCATTCATTCGGTACTGATCCAGACACATATCACTGTAACAATATAAAGAAGATTTTGTAAACTGCTTTTAGTTTGTGCAGAAAGCGTAAACAGTAGTGATAAGGTTACGAAAACCGAATATCAAAATAAAACACATTACTTTCTTTCATATTATCAACACATTCATCATAACTAGGAATAAACATTAATCTATATTATATGAA
This sequence comes from Euclidia mi, assembly GCA_944739405.2. Taxonomy (NCBI): domain Eukaryota; kingdom Metazoa; phylum Arthropoda; class Insecta; order Lepidoptera; family Erebidae; genus Euclidia; species Euclidia mi. Next base: position 30,591,151 of record OX123192.2, read on the forward strand.
AGAAAGTCGTGTTAGTTACACTATTTATAACTCAAGAACGGCTGAACCGATTTGGCTGAAAATTGGTGGGGAGGTAGCTCAGAACCAGGAAAAAAACATAGGATTTCAACAATTTGTTGCGAAAAATAATCTGGGAGGGAGTTTAGAGAGGGTCGATGTTTGTAGGGACAAACCTACTACCTATTGACAGTAAGAACGCATGCGCTGTAATAATTGGGTGCTGCGCATATGATCTGTCAGTACTGTCACATTATACATTGTCATATGGTGCACTGTCATTACTTCGTACGCTTATTTATATAAACTAATTATTATTGTAACAGCCTTGGCTAATCCCTACTAATATATTGTAAAAGCTATTCGCTATTGCGTGTCAGACTCGCTCATAAAGCGTTCCGTAGTGGAGGTATCCACTTACCACAGCCATTATCTTCGACTAACTTTTAGTAGTAGGTATTTGTATGAACGACAAAGCTATATTTGCGGTTTTTAAGATGTGCTTTATTTCAAAAACTGCTGACTACATATCTTTCAAACTAATTTTCGTTAGAAGTTTTTATAACGATCTACAGCATATATTTTTTAGATTTGTCACTCTCTTACTTTAAAAGTTAGAGGGACACACACACTCATTTTACCACTTTGGAACCGTATAGGTATCTTTCAAACGATTGACTTTTAGCAACAATGGTTTTAAAAGTCAATCGTTTGAAAGATAGATATATCAAAGTAATTTTTAACAACCCATTTTCCACTTCAGTTCCATGTATGAAGAGCCCCCCTTAATATTCAATATTTTTTATTTTCTATAAAGTCGTAAAGCGGTTCACAGAATACATCTACCTACCAATTTTCAAATGTGTAAACTGAATAGTTTCGGCATAAAGTGGCTGTGACATACGGATAGACTGACAGACATAGCGTATCTATAAGGATTCCGTGTTTGGCCATTTTTGACCACGGAGCTCTTAAAATACTGTTTACAGAAATGTTTTAAATACTTCTTGCAGTTATATTTCTTATAAGTCCCTATGAACAGAATTAAAACGAAAATTACTATCGAACGATGAGGAAGTTTTGTGTTACCCCGAATTTAACGCGAGCGAAGCTGCGGGTAAAGCTAGTACATGATAATACTCTATCTCAATCAACAACGATAACATGTTACTTGATTATTTATGATTCACACTCGTTCATTATTCTGTCCGGATATCACACGTTACAGCTCAGTATATCATGTTAATTAACTGTCGCCTACTCAGTGCCCCTCACCTTGGAATTAGGTTGTCCTTGAAATTCAATAGCAAGACGTATCACAGACTAGATTACAAGTTTTCTTGTGAATCTGATACCAACTTTGGGACGAGTTCAAAAAGTGTTTTAATGGCACTTGAAATAGTTTCAACATGCTTGGGTAAGTGGAGATAAGGAACGGGAAAAATGTTTGGAGATTTATTATTTTGTCCAGAAATAAATCAAATAAAAAGATTGTCTTGTTTTTTTGTGAATTGAAGGCCACACCATTAGCTACGAGGATGGGTAGGGTGGTATAATAATAACAGGTAAAAGGTGATCGAATTTCCAAATTGGAAATCAAAATAACATTCATATTAATATTATTGAGTGTTTGTTTGCTTATTTCACTTTCTTTCACGTGAATACAAAGCGATACTATGGCGTATTTTAAGTGTACCGAGAACGTTAGAACGTAACATGTCAAGAGTGGCGATAACTGACTCCCATGCGGTCGGTACCGCGGGTGCAGTGTTGTTTACAAATAAATATAGAATGCACATAAAATAGTCTAGGCGCGTTCAAGAGTGGCGACCATGTACTGGACGACGCAGCAAGGGTAGGCCTCACGCAAGGTGGACAGACGATCTGGTTAAGATCGCGGGAAGCAGTTGGGTACGGGCAGCTCCAGATCGTTCTGTGTGGAGAACCTTAGGGGAGGCCTATGTCCATCAGTGGACGTCTCTAGGCTGACATAATCACATGATGATAGGGTGCACGTTTCCCATGGACAAAAAATCGCCGCTGTATGACGCGTTATGTGAAGGCCGTACTAATAATTTCAAGTCATCGTAGACAGTTATTTTTACAAGAAAGTAATTAGTAGCTATCATAGATTATTGCTGAGTTTCCAATATTCTGTTATTAAGGGATTTCATTAATTAATTTGTTTAATTGGTGTGAGCAGATCTCGCTAGCTAATTTTAGAACATAATGTAATTTAAATTTAATGCTACGCTCATTCAAAAACAGCTACACCTTAACAGTACATACATTCCAAGCCGTTTGATTATAAAAATATTTATTTATTTTTATAAAATATACCAACGCTAAACTAATGAGTACCTATTTTTAAAATGTCACATGAATATCTTCTTGTGAGCTCTCTCAGATAATAGCAACGACAGCCTCAGTAGGTACCATGCTACTAAGCAAAATACAAACTCGCCAAAGGAACGGAAAACTGTCTGTTGCTCGGTCTTAATGTATAACTTGTGGAAGTCCATCGGGACGTTGATAGGCCAATATTATAATAACTGTGTATCTAACTTGTTTTAAAATTGTCTAAAGTTTTTGTGTGAACTTTATTAATTTGTTTCAGGGGTGTGTCTTATAGAAAAAGCGAGTAACAGAAACACCAGTGCGTTCTTAATCAGTCCCAGTGGAAAGAAGTTTTATGGCTTGTACCAGGTTTGTTTGTCTTCATAATAATTTGCGGCCTTTATACTCTTTTTTTTTTTTTTTTTTTTTACTAGGTGGAAAATCCCTTCGGATCTCCGACTCTTGGGGGAAATAAGAGCCGGAGTATGTGGTGTTTCCACTAAAAACCACCTCGACTTCCGCCATGTACCCGTGTGTCGGAGGGTGGGGCATCACCAAAGCACTCGTCGCCACCCTCCGACGGGTATTGGCCCGCCAGATGGTCAAGCGGACCCCGAACAAAACCCCCTTGGCGACGGATTAAGGTGTTGGACTCCGCCGCCAAAACGCCCAGCGGCCGCAGAGGATAGGGAGGACGGCAACGCAACACCGCATCTCCTCTTCCTCTGCGGCCCCACTGCGACGCATCGAATGGTGCGCCCCCATTTGGTCGCGGGAGATAGGGCGCGCGGCAACGCAACACCGACACGCCTCTCCTCCCGCGACCGCACCCGACTGCGAGGGACAGACAGAACTGTCCCTCGCACCCGCACCGTTGGACGCATCCTGCGCAGGCCCCTCCAAGCCCACGCGGAACGTCCCCTCCTGGATCCCTCTTAGCTTCACCGCGGGTGACCAATCCACGGTTACTGAGCCCCCCCACCACGACAAGGTGGAGATCCCACGGGGGGGGCGGCCTTTATACCTACCATTTTTTATCTTTTATGATTTTGACTCGAGGTTTCATAAAAAAGTTTAAATTTGATAAAAGCTTTTTCTTTAATATTAAAGGAAATGTTGGATAGTGGTTGGTTAGGTGGATGACTAGTTGGATATTGAATAATGAGTAATTGACATAATCACAATCTTAATTCATCGAGTAATGGAATCCTTCTAACCTAACTACTAAACTCTACATTGTGCATATCTCGATTGTACTGCACCGGTTTCTAATGTTATATTAGAATTAGTCACCAATGCTACTAAAATTTTAACGAACTATTTTGAATCACTTACAACGCTTTCTAATCACTTGAATTCCATGACAATATTAGTTATTTATATTTTGTATTTCAGCTCTTATCTTTCTCTTTCAGATACCAAGTCGATGGTGCAAAGAGAAGAAACGTGGTGGAGACTGTAATATGAAATGTGAAGGTAAATTTACAATTTTTTTCTGTTAAATTAGGAATGTACCTCAGTAAGAGTTATTCGAGTTCAAACTACATAGAGAATTAATTGATATCTCCTAACAATACTTAACCAACCAAAGTAACTCGCTACTTTGGCTTACGGACATTCTACAGAATTCAAGTTCGATGATTGATACAATAAGTTATAACTATTTTTTTGTAATATTATTTTCAATTGTTAAGTCTACTTTTTAAAAGAAAATAACCCAGTAATTTACAAATGCCTGAAATTATGCATTCGTATTCATTACCCAAAAACATTTAATTTAATTTAATTTGTGGTGGTGCAGTGACCCAAAGTGATTCTTGGCCTGTGACACGAGATCTTTCCATCTTTTCCTGACGTGGATGCACTACTTCCAGTGCATTTTACCAAGTTCGGCTAGATCTTTTAGGACTTCGTCATTCCAGCGATATCTAGGACGACCCACCGGGCGTCGACCGCTAGGTCGTATCAGATACGCTCTTTTTGCAGCACGATCCTGTTCCATCCTCATCACGTGACCAAACCAGCGAAGTCGTGACGCTTTAATCTCGCCGATAATATTTGGTTCGGCCATAAGGTCTTCTATCTCCTGGTTCTTTCGGATCCTCCAGCTCTTTTAGGTTTTTTATTCGTATCCCAATATTTTGTTAGATTAAGCTACATATTGTGCAACAAAGAATTTAGTACACGTTATTAACAGTTAAATCCACTTAATTTTGAGACTGGTACCGGAACAAAAGCATCAACGATAACAACATTATAATTATTAGCATTCAACTGCTTGTACTCTCTTCCAGATTTAGCAAAGTATATCAATTATGTTTTCTTAAATTGATAAAATGAATCTACGAGGAAAATGTTTACTATCATCATCAGACCTAAAATATCCCACTGCTAGGTACAAGGTTCTTCTCACAATGAGACGGGTAAGGCCATAGTCCACCACGCTGGTCAAGTGCGGGTTGGCAGATTTCATATGTCTTTCGAGAGCTTTTGGTGAACTATGCTACTACTACTAACTAGCAAGCGATCGTTAAAATTTAGTACGCACATAACTCAAAAAGCTATAGCTTCGATCCTATACATATTATATCAAACACAGTTGACCCGTAATATTTTAAACTGAAAATGATAAATCCCATCACCCTCAAGAACAATTTCTTTGTAAACGATTCGAATATTGCAACAGTAACCGTCACGTTTACAAAGTAAGTAATTGACCAGTAGTCAGGAACTGTGAACGACGTAGCAATCTGAGAAGTCAACCATTTTATGTGCCGTGTTTTACAGTAAGTTTATGGTATGGTCAAGTGGTATCTATTGTATAACATTTCGGTTGTATCGTGTTACTAAATTACTTCTGGAACTCGATCTGTAAATGGTCTCAGGTCGACTCAAAATGTTTGCGGATGTAAAGAAATAAAGTAATGTTAGAAAATGATTCGACTTGAGTAATGCTAGAAACAAGTTATGCTATGCTAAGGCGTGTACAGGTCCAAATAATATGTTTACCACAAAGACCAAAACTACTGTTATATAATATGTAAAATAGTACTCCTGTATCAATCACGTCATTTGAAAGATGGCCATCTATCTTTGCCGTATAAATGCCCGGCATTTCCTATGGGAATGAACAATTTTATATTTATTGTTCGCGCCGCTACCAAACACTCCACAAGCAATAACAACACGCATTCATAAACGCTACACACGCACAGCACACATACATACATTCGCACCACATACGGCACTCAACATTCACCTAGACAGACATTCAAAAGCCACCAAACAACAACGGCCATACTATACTACAATTATTGTAAACCTATTTCCAATATTAAACCAATATTATCAAGAAACCATCTTTTCCTGTGTTCATCCCAAACATAAGTGGCGACCATGACAGGACTTGCAGAATTTGGATTACGAAGAAATTATACAACCACTAGAGGACGCCAGCAGCTACGCCTGCAATTTTTTTAAATTTACCCGTTTTGGCCGATCCCGTGGGCATTTCGGGAAATCCCTTCTTAGTGCACCTCTACGGTCCCCAAGGAACATACATGCCAAATTTCAGCTTCCTGCGCCCAATAGTTTCGGCTGTAGCGTGTCTGTCAGTCAGTCAGGAACGCAAGGATTTTATATATTAAGATTATACGCCGCCGACCGCCGAGCCAAGGACACCCAGAGGTTAACGCAACATAACAACACTATAGAATAAGTTCCAGTTTTCTTGTAAAATGCCTAGGAATAATTCGCCGTGGCTATAGAAACTTCGTCGCGACTACGTGAACTCCTGTCCATTCGTCGGGAACGCGTCTACAATCCAGCGGGAAATTCAGCAAGCTGCGACGTGCGCAAACGGATTGATCCATCAACGAGGAACGACCGCAAGAGGATACTCCAGAGTTCCAGACACATCGCAGGCCTGCCTGATTATACTGTGAGCCCGTTCCTTTATCTATCCTACCTTAGTTACCCCCTTCTATTTTGGGTATTTAGGGAGTTTTGTTCCTCAAAGGTCTGATGAGTTATTGTGCCTATCAGCTGTGCTATGACTACATATACCTACCATACCTATTCACCTCATAGCATCGCGCCTATACAATAACATTCATCGATACAGCCTAGTGCCTATATCTAGCATAATCTAGTGTACCTAGCTCATAACTAGGTAAGCTAAACGCATTTCCAAGTCCGCTTGCTATTCTTTTACACTTCAAGTAAAAATATTTTCACTAAAATATACCTACCTACAAACCGAAATAGTAAACATACGAAGTTACTACGCAATTGAACCGAACCATTTAATTGCAATTTGCACTGCTTATATTTCACTTTAGAAGCATTTGCACTGCACTGCATTCCATAATAATTTCCATACGAGTAATTCCATAGCTTTGCAATCTTCAATCCTCATCCTTTAACAATTTATTTAGGCTGCTTTCTAAGCTTGTCGTAACAATCTATTCCAGTGGCATCGCGCGTCGTTCGTCGCTCGCGCTGTCTGATTGCATGTACCTACGCGCCTGCGCTGCCGTATTGTGAACCAGTTAACGGTACCTAGCGACACGGCCGATCAGCTGAGCAGAGTGACGTCAAAGCGAGGAGCGTATCGTATGCCTATCATTGTTTACCTATTTGCTACGATCTATTAATTTTTCGACTGCATTTTATCGCAAGTTCATAATGTCGTGTGAAGATTTGTCGTTCAAAGACTTAACTGCTAAACGTAGTTCTATTAAAGGACGCGTTACTAAGTTTAAAAACATCTTAGACATATTGGATACGTTGGAAAGTATTTCACAAATCGAACTTAGCAAACTTGCGATGAAATTGACGAAATTTGAAGCGTTATTCACTGAATTTGACGAGTTGCAATGTCAAATAGAAATTCTTAATGCAGATAAACAAGATACCGAGTTAGCAATCAGAGATTTGATTGAACAAGATTCCTACCATTGCATATCGTTGGCTAAAGCATTACTTGAGAAAAATCCTACCTCTAGTCCAAGTTCAGTACATTCGTCAGCTCATTCTTGTTGTCATCATAACGATGGTTCTCATGGTGTCGGGTTTCGATTGCCCGAGCTACGCATACCAAATTTTGATGGTAGCTACTTCCAGTGGTTGGAATTTAAAGATATTTTCACTTCCTTATTTCCATTCCGTTCATGATAATGTAAAAATCAAGAATATTCATAAATTCCAATACCTAAATTCTTACCTCACAGGAGAGGCTTCAAGAGTGATTTCAAACCTAGAAATTTCTGACCGTAATTACAACGAGGCTTGGAACATTCTAGGTGAGCGCTATGACAACAAACGTCAATAATATATAATAAACAACCATTTAAAGTCATTATTTAACATCGAATCTGTACGTGAGACAGACAAGTCACTTCGGTTTATTATTGTCCACGTCACAAAGAACCTTCGAGCTCTCAACAGCCTAGGTTTACCCACCGATAAATGGGATGTTCTTATTATTTATATCGTAGCGGGTAAATTTATTTATTTATTTCTAACATACTTACATCTACCATTACAGAAAATTCTAATGCGGTAAACGTAGACAATTGGGTTTGAAATTATATAAAATATCAACTATCACTAAGAACACGGTAGGTGACCTTAGTGAATTCGCTCAGTGAACATGTAAATATATCTATAACATCGGCCACCGCATTGAGTGCGCGCAATGCACGCGTGAGTGGCGCCCTCTGTAGCAGATTGGTGCGCGCCCGTGGTACCACTAGGAGCGGCGGCCTCCGCCGTCACCCAACGTAATCATTTGAAACGCAAAAGTTAAACTGGGACAAAATCGACGGATTTTGAATCCTACCATGTAATACCTTAAACAAATAAATAGCAAGTGTCACTTCACGCCTTACTTCTAACTTATAATAACCTACCATGCCGAGAACAAACAAAGACGGATATAACAATGGATACCCAGGATAAACTCCATACAGCTTTAAATATATAAATCTGGTATACTTATTTTGTATCCGCTCCACCATTGCTGAGTACTTTGCCTCACTAGGACTCCAGATAGCCGCATTATGTTCGAGATGACTCTTCACAAGAGCCTCATACAAAGCCTTTACGGCAGAGATGTTTGTGAATTCATTTGCCTGACGTAAAATAAATCCAAGGTTACGGTATGCCTGTTTACAAATGTTAGAGATGTGCTTCCTAAAATGTAAGTCACTCGTGAAACGAATACCCAGATCTCTTACCTCACCTACACGCTGCAGCGGCTTGCCATCCATTATGTACTGGTAGTGTCTCGGTCTAAGTGAACGTGTGAATGAAAGCACCGAGCATTTAGACACATTGAAGGAGAGTTTATTGTTGTGGCTCCATTCAACAACCCTGTCTAAGTCTTGTTGCAAAGAATGGCAATCAGCAGAGTCTTTAACAACGACTGAAATCTTAACGTCGTCAGCAAACAATAGACATGTGGACGTAACAACTTTTGGTAGGTCATTTATCAAAAGGATAAACAAGAACGGCCCCAAATTGCTACCCTGATTCACGCCGGATCTCGTGTAGTAGGACTCGGAACAGTATCCAGCACAATCGACGGATTGCCGTCTATCAATCAAGTAGCTTGCGAAGAATTTTAACGTATGCGGTGTGAAGCCTATATCCGCCATCTTTGAAAGTAAGACATCATGATCGACTGTGTCGAATGCTTTCCGGAAATCTAAGTAAGCTACATCCACCTGCAGACCAGTGTCCACTGCCGGTACGAGCTGTGTCATCTGGTGTAACAGGTTTCCCACCGTGCCACGACCAGGACGGAAACCGTGTTGCTCGTCTGATAAATATGGGCTTACTTGTGTATATAAGCAATTGTGAATAGCCATCTCGAATACCATAGCCGTAGCGCTCAATACTGCTATAGGCCTGTAGTCCGAAACATCAGTACCGGCCCGACCTTTCGGTACTGGTATCACCCGAGTGATCTTCCAACGATCAGGAAACCTTGCAGTAGTTACACACGTGTTGAACAAGTGTAGTAATGGCGCAACCAAAGCCATCTGGCAGTCTTTAATAATAAATGGCGGAATACCGTCGGGTCCCACTGAGCGCTTGGGTGACAGAGCGGCCAAAGCTCTCGTAACTGCGAGCTCGTCAAGGCGCGTGAGGTGCGCGTATGCGGCGCCGGGCGCTGCTGCTGCGCTGGCCGCCGCCACGCTCAGTGACCCCGACTGCGCATTGTATACAGAATGGAAATACTGAGCGTATTCCTCCGCTAATTCTACTCCAGTTAACAATTGACCATTTTTTAGTAAATTATGTTGACCTGATCTACCTTTTTTCTCTCTAATAAAGGTCCAAAATGCCTTGGGGTCATGGGTTAGGTGTTTCTGTACCCTATCCATATAACACTTGTGGGCACGCATCGTTTCCGCCTTCACCATAGCCCGATAGCGTGCAAACTCCTTATAGTCATTTGGCGACTTAGTAGCTTTGTAATTCCTGTGCATACTGTGTTTAATTTTGATGTTTCGAATAAGGTCTGGGGTATACCATTGTGGATATACATATTTGGTAGTCACATTTTTATGTTTCTTAAGTGGTACACACGCATCGATAGTTTCATTTAATTTATCATAATAATAATTTAACGCTAAATCGGGATCGTCTATACTAAAAATCTGTGTCCAATGAGAATTTATCAAATAATATAATCTATTAAAGTCTGCTTTATGAAAATTCCACCGTTTATATGGTACCGTGGAAGGATTGGTGCGCGGGCAGGCCAAGGCCGCAGCGGGAGCGGTGCGCGGCGCGGCGGCGATGGCGACCGCGAGCGGCGGGTGATACGCGTCCACGGGCTCCAGCCCCTCGTCGGCGGCGCACACGCGCACGTCGTCGCGCGCGCACAGCACTAGGTCAAGCTGTCTACCCGTACAGTTTGGTACCTCATTATACTGAGCGAATTCACCAAAGGCCACAAAATATTCATAGTAGTTACACACATTAATATTACATGAAAACAAATTAAAATCTCCTAATATAATCAAATTGTTAGCATATTTTACACATAATTGTTCTAACAAATCAAACATTACCATATATTCACTTTCATCTGTTTGTGGTGGAATATACACTGTACAACAAGTAAATAAGAACCGGTTTTGCATATAAATTGCAGCACAAATTAATTCGAATTTATGATTGTCTAAATTTATATTACCAGGGATCGTCACTCGTCGCATGTCAAACCGCGGTGTGGCCACTAAAAGAACGCCGCCATGCTTACGCCCGTCGGTCCGATCACATCGTAGTACTCGATATTCGGGTAACACAAATTCAGCATTTTGAATAGACTCGTTAAGGCCAGTTTCTGTTATTGCAAATATATCACATTCAGATGATTCCAGTAAAGATAAGAATTGTGCAGTCTTGGTACGGAGACCCCTCACATTTTGATACAAAATGTTGACCGTTTTACTGGTTATGTTGTTTAGTTGGGTCGGCTGGGCGACGAAACCAAATCCATTCACTAAATTCAATATTTAATGGCCATGTATCTGGATTACATAGTGTATCAAAATTGTTTTCAGAAACGCCTATTTTAAGTGAAGCGTAATTTCGTTCAGTCTTAGGTTTTAACTTTTGTATGTCAATTACACAATCTTTTCCTAAAACAATATAAATATATTCCTTTAAATTCTCCTCCGTAGTGCATTTATCGTTCTACTGCTTTTATACTCACGATTGAAGTATTCCCGCCCCTTTTCTTGGGACTTTTCCTATTACTCACTTCTTTCCAAGTATAACTATTATCTTCTACGATACCAGTAACGACGCTCTTCGCACTTTTCGTGGCCACCATCGCGTAGGAAACGCCTGGGCCGAAAGTTACCGGCTGAGTATCGCGGTTGGTGCCACTGCTAGAGTTATCAGATGAAGGTGGCAAATGGGTACCCGAAGACGTTGGTGGTCTTGAAGTTTCTAATTGACATTGATATTGTCCGTTCACACGAATTTCATTGGTAGTGATATGCTGTCGCAGTTTTTGTGAATCAGATTCTAACTTTGTTATTTCCTGCTTATAAGAAATACATCTCTGATTGCTTTCCATTAACTCTTGTTTTAATTTACTGTTCTCTAAGACTAGGTCCGTAACCGTAGCGCGGATTTCTTTCAACATTTTGGCTTCAAACGCCGTAAGTCTTTCCAATAAATTTGACACTAGGTTTGACTCTTCCATATGCAATAATATAGGACTCCCAGTACAAATTTCCTCAGACTGGTTCAACAAATTGGCGGCAGCCCCGCGAACCGAAGTTTCATCCGTTACCCGGACTCTCTGGGTTACGTTTATACAGGAATCGCACTTGAAATTTCGCTTCATTTGAGCTTGTTCCTTTCTATACACAGCAGTAGTAATATCCAAACATCTATAGTGAAACCATGCCTTGCATCCAACGCATTTCAGCAAGTCTCCTAAATCGATGATTTTATTACAAATCATACAATTATTATTCATTTTGACTCGAACAATTCTCTGAGATGCGGTGAGAGAAAGAGATAGTGCGATCACTTTGTGCACAAGAGTAAAAGAGTAAGACGCGCAGCTCGCACTCGGCCGATACTATTTCGCGCCACCCGCGACAAGTTTTAATGTCACTTAGTTGCTCACAAACTATTGTTTATATTGATCTAATTTCACTAAATTAGGACAGTACTTCACTTTTTACGTGAGTATTAACACTGTAAGTCCACATTAGATACATTTTCTACACTCAAAACACTAAACGAATCTCTGAGATGCGGTGAGGGAAAGAGACAAAGCGATCACTTTGTGCACAAGAGGAAAAGAGTGCGACGCGCGGCTCGCGCGCGGTCGATACTATTTCGCGCCACCCGCGACAAGTTTTAAATGTCACTTATTTGCACACAAATAATTGTTTATATTGTTCTAATTTCACTAAATTAGGACTGTACTTCACTTTCTACGCGTGTATTAACACTGTAGGTCCACATTAGATACATTTTCTACACTCAAAAACACTAAATAGTCCATTTAATCAATTACATACCGGGAGCAATATCTATAGGTGTCGCACGCGCCGAACGCTAAATTAAAGTTAAATTAAATTAGATAATACCACTTACTTTAAGTGGGAAGAGAATAGGAATCACTTACCTGACATACCTACCTTAGAGCAGTTTTTCTCATTTTTGAAAAACCGTGCTGACGTTCTAGAAACCTCATTCAATAGATCTAAGCAAGATAAATCTGAAAAATCTAAATATAAGTACAATCATAACCAAAAGGGTCAAACTAAAGCCTTAGTAACTACTTCTTCAAGGGAGACGGAGAATCGTACTTCCTCTCAAACTGGCTCTTCACTGCATTGCGTAGCATGCAATGTTATGCATTATTTGCACCAATGCAACGCTTTCAAAGGCCAATCAGTAGAAGATAGAACTAATTTTATTAATTCTCACAATTTATGTCAAAACTGTCTTCGTAGTGGGCATTATCTACAGCAATGCAAGTTACCAGGTACTTGTCGAATCTGGAAGAAGCGACACAATTCTTTGCTTCATAAATCGGATGAGCCTAAAAATAAAAACAATGAGTCTATTTCTATGTCAGCCATATCTTCCCCTGAAGTATTATTGTGTACCGCCAAGGTTCAGTTAACTAATCCAATAACTAAGGACACTGCCACAGTGCGTGCCCTCTTAGACAGTGGGAGTCAGTCTACTTTTATAACTGAAGCTGTAAGGCAGAAGTTAAAGCTCTCTCCCCAGTCGTCTAATACCGAAGTAGTAGGTATTGGCAACACACCTCTAAAATTAAATGTCCAACGTTGTTCAGTACAACTAACATCCAAGGATAAGGTATTTAACGTTTTATTGTCTTGTCTCATCTTACCCACTATTTCAGGGAACATACCTAAGGTCGCTCTAGATATAAGGCACCTCAACTTATCCGACTTTGAGTTAGCGTATCCTAAATTTAATGAACCTTCTCCAATAGATATGCTGATCGGAGCGGATCTCTTCTGGGACTTAATAGGTTCAGAACAACATTCCCTGGGGCCGAAAAATCCTATTTTACGAAGCTCTAAGCTTGGTTGGCTTATTTCCGGACCCATATTCAACTCAAAGCCTGTCAAAGGCTCTAAAAAGATAATGTGTAATTTTCTAACAAATGAACAATCATCTCCAAACCTACGTGGTGAATTGTCAAAGTTCTGGGAACTTGAGAATTTCCCACAAACAAAAGCTCTCAGCAAAGAAGAAAGGCTTTGTGAGCAGCACTTCCTAGCTAACACTACACGAACCCCTGATGGTCATTTTTGTGTCGCACTACCTCTCCGCGAGGACCCAATTGTTTTAGGAGATTCCTATGGCTTAGCCAAGAAGCGTCTTCTGAGTTTAGAAGCTCGTTTCCGTAAGCAACCTGAAACCAAACAAGCATACACCGACTTCATACATGAGTATGAGGCTCTCGGTCACCTTACTAAACTAACGTCAAATAAATCTAAAAATGCCTATTATCTTCCACACCATCCTGTTTTCAAGGTGGACTCCATCGTCTGATGTATTTCATTTCGATGTCCAATATTCTCACCCAAATGTCCTAACAAAGCGATCGATACTTTCATCGACGTTTAAGATCTTTGATCCACTTGGTCTGATGTCTTTATGCACGATCAAGCCTAAAATAATCCTCCAAGAGTTATGGAGCTTTAAAGTAGACTGGGACGAACCAGTACCCCAAGAAATTAAGAAATCTTGGCTAAAATTTACAGAACAGCTTTCAGAGCTATGTTCCCTAAAGATACCTAGATGTATTATAATTAACAATTTCTCCATAATAGAACTACATTTTTTTACCGATGCATCTCAACGAGCTTTTGGGACTACAATTTATCTAAAATCCCTTGACGCTAATGGTAAGAGCAACGTCTCTCTAGTATGCGCCAAGTCGCGAGTAGCCCCAATAAAACCTACTACTATTCCGCGCTTGGAACTTTGCGCTGCTCTGTTAGGCGCTCAACTTGCCAACACCGTCATGCAAGCTCTAAGATGCCCAATCAGTCGTCTAGTATACTGGACTGACTCAACTGTCGTCCTCGGCAGGCTTAGGTCCCCCAGTAAGGCTAAAACCTTTGTCGCATATAGAGTTGCCGCTATCAATGACATAACCTCTATGAATCCAGCAGATCTCGTGTCTCGAGGAGTAAATCCGGACCAGGTAAACTCTTCCTTATAGTGGTATGGACCTGACTTCCTTTCGCAACCCGAACGTCATTGGCCTACAGAACCTTTGCTTGCAGTTGACTTACCTGAGATGAAAGCGCATCCCGCTTTTGTTGGGGAGACTGCACTACCATGTAGTGACAAATTTATTAACATTGAAAAATACTCCAAACTTTTATTTATACAAAATGTAGTAGCTAAATTACAAAGATTTATTCATAATGTGAAATTTCCTAGGAACAAATTATTAGGTCCCCTATCCACGGACGAAAGAGAGCATGCTATGACTCACCTAATAAAAATGTCACAAAAAGAGTCATTCATGAAAGAAATAGAATATTTAACCAACAATAACCCTTTAAAAGCTGACGCCACGCTAACCTCTCTCAACCCTTTTATAGATTCAAAAGGCATTCTCAGAGTCGATGGTCGTATCGACACCTCTAACTATCCCTACGATAAAAAACATCCCATTGTTTTAAAGGCCAACAATCATCTAACGAAACTAATATTTCAGTACGAGCATCACCGTCTCTTTCATGCCGGCCCTCAACTTTTACTGGCTTCAGTATGGGAGCGCTACTGGCCTATAGGTGGTCGCAACCTGGCTAGACGCGTATATCGCGAATGCCTCATATGTCGTCGCTATAGAGGGAAGACCATGAACCAAATGATGGGTAGCCTACCTTCTGAACGCGTAGAGCCAGACTTTCCTTTCCACCCCGTAGGCATCAACTTTGCCGGACCATTTCGAATAACAGATCGGAAAGGACGAGGTTGTAAAATAACGAAATGCTACATGTGCATATTTATTTGCTTCCACTATAAATGCGTTCATTTAGAAGCGGTAAGCGACCTATCTAAGGATACATTTTTTATTAACTCTAAAAAGATTTATTGCTCGCCGAGGAATTTGCAAAACTATTTACTGTGACAATGGTAGAAGTTTTGTTGCAGCAGCTAAAGATATCAATAATTTCTTAAATTGTTATAGGAATGCTATCCTTGATTTTGCAGCTGTCCAGGGCATTGAATTTCGCTTCTCACCAGCATACGCTCCTCACTTTGGCGGCCTCTGGGAGGCTGTAGTGAAGAGTGCTAAGTTCCACGTAAACAAAATTCTCAAAAATACTCACCTTACCTTTGAGGAGCTATCTTCTTAATTCGCCCAAATAGAAGCGATCCTGAACAGCCGCCCCCTTTGTCCTCTCAGCCCTTCACCCAATGACTATACTCCTCCTACCCCGGGACACTTACTGATCGGCAGACCACTAACCTCGCTTCCATCTCCGTGTCTTCTTGCAGCCAACGTCAACCACAAAACAAGTTACGTATTGAGAAAGCAGATCAAACTTAACAACGTCATCTACTGGATTAAACTGTATAGTCTTTCTTCATAGAAGTAGTAAGCAATGTCCTAGACAAAACGTTGATTTATTTTACTTATAATTTTAAGCGATGCTATTGGACCCCGGGCTCGAAGGTGAGTGTCGATTACCCTAGTCATCTGAGTGGAAGAGGCATCTTCATCATCTGAGCGCTGTCTCGATTACGTTCGCAACTGAGACAATGCTTAGATGAAGATGGCAATTGGAGAAGTTGCCATCCAATATAATTATTAATTTCAGATTAATTTTATTATTATTTGGTTGGTTACTCTTAGTTGTTATATGTGATGAAAATTATTTTTCGGTATACAGATTCATAAATTGGAAATATTATAGTTATTTTTGTATATAAACGTGTGATTTGAAAGTCAATAATGTCATAGTTAATATAATAGGTAGAATACGTTTTATCACTTTCCCAATAAACGTCGATCTTTACGATGCTGACAGATTAATTAAGATAATGGTAGGGCGGTGTGACGTCATAATTGCTGTTTGTATAAAGTACGGTGTCTCTTATTACAATATTTGGATAATATTCAATAGGACCGTAATTTTATTTTCTTTACTGCCAAAATAGTTTGGCTTTACTTCATCTTTCATCTCAACTTTTTTAGATCTCGTATATAAGAAGCTTATTTTCTATAATTATTAGACCGTAGAAATTTTAATGCCTAGTCATCGACAAACCGTAGTAGTGCCGGCGTTATCTTTGTACCACTGGAGTGGAAATATTAAAGAAGCCAAGTATAAATCAGGATTCTGTAGTGGCGGGAATTTTAGCTACATTTTTACGAGCAATGCTGGAGTTTATTTGATTTCATAAGTTTCGCCTAGCTTGTATTTAGGATTTGTTACATTATATGACGGCAACATTGTGATGTATTAAGTGATTGGACGTCTCACGACGATAAAGGGCTTACGAGGTGCCAGAGTCAATATTTTTACTGCGTGACGAAAATTTTGTGATGTATGAGTATGAGTAATTTTTGTCATAACTATTTGTTCCTTAGTATGTACGCGCTACCAAGCGTTCGCTTGTTTTGCACATTGTCACGTAAATAGTGATACTGTTTCTCATAAGTGATACTAAAGTATCTTTATTAAACGTTGTTTGGCAGAAATCTCTTTTAGCGACTACGTTTCTTTTGTGACTTTTGGTGTATGAACAATAAAATAATAACAATTATGCTCATCGCATTCTCTGTGTTATGCTTGCCTTAAGCTTCGAAGCTTTATTTATTCAGAATAGCGCCATTTTTTGTTTCATCTGAATTATTTCGTTGTACAATTTTTTTATTCATATAATCATGCTTTTTGTGATTATGCTTTTTTTAGAAATTTTGCATTTTAATCCTCTCAGATGTGGATATAAAAAAAAAGATTAGTGTATGCATACGTCATAAAATAAACCCTGACTTTCGGTAAAGTAAGGTAGCTTTGGTAATATATCCCCACACTATTGTTCAATCTGACATCAAAATCACTTCGCATATCTTTCTTACATTGTATTTCTGCGTGTTTTTAGATTCACCCATCAGTATATACTGAATAAGGGGCGGAACATATCTGACGGAAGATCCGTCGAACGTATCTTCGGTCGCGTATATTCCGTCAAATGAGTCGATACACATCTGACGGAAAATGCGTCGAGCGTATCTGCGCACATTTGCTAAAAGCGTGGCTATTATGCACACATATAAGTTTGTTTGTGCAGGGCCGTACTCAGGGCAGCTCAATATTTTACTGTCATATTCTTTTACCTAATCTTTTTTCGTGTTCCCTGATGTTATGTAGGCACTGAAGTCCGGTAGTTATTTATATTGTAATTCGAGTTTGACTATTAAAAATATGTCGGACTTAAGAGATTTTTATAGTAGCCAACAAGCGTCATTTGAATATATTTCCTATATAGGTATGGAGGTTCAAAATTAAAAGACGATGATACGATTTGGTTACGGTTTTTAAGAAAATTTATACAAATTATATAGAAGAGGTTACAGTTGCAGCGCATGACACAAAATGTTTTCTATGTAGCTTTATAATAAAAAAAATAGTATTTTAATATAATATAAAGTTTGGAAATTAAAAGGCGTAGCCGTGAGATTTATTGCCTGTTCTTTCTCATGGTTCTAACTTCTACGCCTCTACGTCGCATTACCTGTAAATGTAGAATCTTTGGTAAAAATGTGTTCTTCATGTTTTATATTCTATTTTTTTTTGTTTAATAAGACAACTTCCGCACTAGGAATAAATCCTGTGTCGCGGGGGACTTTACAAACATACAACTAACGGACACAATGAACACTCAGACTCAGACAAATTCTCAGTGTTGGTTTTTAGGTATTTTTAGAAAATATTATTAAAATCATAAATAATTCTGCCAGACCTTTAGAACCTCATACCTAAAAATTATACCTAAAAATTGGCCCACGATCCAGGCTAACGTTTCTGAAAAAATAAGTAAAGTCTGGCGGCCCTGGAATCTTACTCTACTACGCGTCACTCAAAATCACCGATCTGGGAATGACATGGATATGGCATGTCCAATACGTACGAATTTAGCGTGCATACCTACGAAATTAGCGTGCATACCTACGAAATGTTAGGCAATTTAAAATGGCAGCCATTTGGGTTGTACTCCAGAATATAATCGATATCGATATGGAGCCGGTCAGAGGAAAATAATACATTTTTGTAGTAAGTTACTTTAGTTAGTTTAAATCTTTTGCCAGATTAGTTTATTTCATAATGCAAATGTGGGCGAACATGGCAAAGCGAAGGACGACCCTTGTATCAAACATGTAACAAAATATTCTCTGAGAGCCAATATCGATACTGTGTCGCTGAGAAAGTACCGGACATGAATGGCACCATACATACGGTAATGAAACACACAGCCTGAAGCACTGATTCATCTGGTTTTTAGACATATTTATGCACAAAAACAAAATTATTATGTTCGATATACAACGATTTCACAACAGATGTACCACAAACCTTGGCAAAAAATATGGCGACAGTGGCACGAATGACATTTCTAATAAAATATCGTCATGATTAACTTATTCAGTAAACTAGGGCTATCTCTTTTTTCTGCCAGAGATATCCCTAAGACAAAACGAGACAACACTATGTTTGGTGACTTTATGTCGATTTCGTATATTTGTGTATAAAAAAAATCATGGTAAAATGTTGGTGTAATATTACACCTCTGCCTACCCCTCCGGGGATACAGGCGTGAGTCTATAAAAAAAAAAATATAATAATAATATGTGTATAATGTAATTTTTCTATATGGACTATTTGCCCTCTCCATGTATATTCCTTACTCAATGGTCAAAATTCACGTGGTTCGTGGTGCGCGCGACGTCGACGGATAATCCGTCAGTACGCTCGACTTACTAACGGATCTTCGGTCAGGTGTGAAAGGTTGAACGTTTTTCTATACATTTGTATGTATTGGCGTTACGCGACGGATAAAACGCGACGGATCTTCCGTCAGATATGTTCCGCCCCTAAAGGAGTTAGATCTGACCTTTAACTTATATAAGTTAAAGGTCAGATCTAACTCCTTTATGCATAGTCAAGCGTACTTATTTTGACGTGACTCAGCTATTCATAAAACCGTGTACATTTTATTTGAATGAACACAACAATCCAAGAATATTTATTTTTATAAGAGCATTCTGTATAACCCTTTTTCTTTACAGTGAAGGCGTTTATGATAAGAAAGTAAAAATATAAACTAATATTCTAACGCAAATGTTTGCTAGGATCTATGAATGTTTGTTACTATTTTACGCAAAAGCTACTGAACAAAATGTCATCAAAAATTGAGTTATAGCTGAATAGCACATCTTTTTCCTTTCTTTTATTCGAAAAAGTTAACTCTCCAGCTATCTTAAGATATAAAGCTAACCAGAAATTAAGCCTGTGTCGCGGGGGACTTTACAAACATACAATCAACACGAAGCACGCCCAGACCCGAAAAACAATTGGAAGATTACACAAAGTTCTGTCTCGTGTAAGAAAAATAAGCGGTGAGGCGGCCGCTTAAGCCACTACACCAACCGTGCAGTCAGTATATCTATAGATTATCATGTAGACAGAGTCACAGGCAACTAGTAACTATATTTGTACGGACGGCGAATTTGATTATACAATATTCGATCCAACACGAGGCAATAGTAGTTGATTCATGAATTGTTTTTTCGCACCTGGCTGTTTTTTGTGTCCTTTGGTCTACTAAAGTACACAAAACACACTCATGCTTTATTCCACTAATAATAATATTCCACTAATAATATTCCACTACATTCACACAACACCATCTAGTCCCAAACTAAGCAGAAGCTTGTACTATGGGTACTAGATAATGGATAAACATACATATACACGCTGATTTTTTATTGGTTTAGGAAAAAAAAACCTCACGTTGGAAAAAATGTCTGCTATTCATATTCAAAATCAAAATTTACCTACCACGTAAAATAAAAAAGTTATAAACGTCCATAACTCTAGAAAATACGTAGTAATGCGCGACTCGATCGTCGATCGACTCGTCGGCGCGCTGTAGGTACCTAAAAACAGCTGTTGACGTCGCGCGGCGAGGTCAACAGCTGTTTTAGGTACCGTACAGCGCGTGTAACAGTAGGTAACTACCTACCCATAAAACACGTATCAGTCAGCAAAGCACTTCTACTGGGACTATACTAACGAGAAATGCCATTAATTATTGCGATAATGTACGTTTACCTTAGGTGTAGCCACGATTTAACGCGATAATTTGACACCGGCATTAACATTAGCGTTTGGCGTTTGTATCGCCAATGATGGCCATTCACGTTGACGTTTTAGTCACCTACTTTAAAAAAATATCGCAATTGTTATCGCGCTAGCAGACATTGACGTTAGCCGGTAGTGAGGCAGGCCCCAGCATAAGAAGTACGGATGGATAGTGATACCTAATTTACGTACTTACAAAACACAAATTAATTACGATGACAACTTCATTAATTTTAAGCACATACCTAATAATTAAAATAATAAACACATGTAACTAAATAGCTGTACCTACCTATTCCTTCGTAAGTCAAATAAGCTGTGGGTTCACGCAATCATAATAAACTAGTGGACGAAAAGTAGAACTTATTGTTATTTACGTATTAATCGTCGGTACATAATCATTTTCAATAACTAGTAAAAGCCGAATTTAGGTATTTACTTATTTCTGGCGTGTTTAAAACATGTTATCAACGATGGTATTCACAACAATGAGTATAGCAAATCACTTACCTTTACATTCTTCTGCTTACATCACAATCAATTTACACGTTTGCACACACATGTTTCTCGCGTTCTCGCGACTCCGTTTCTTCTTTGTACACAAATCTTATAACCTTGATCCACTAATAAAACCCTATGGAGTCAGGTCAGGTTGCGGCCTATCAATCCACTAGCGAACACATCAGTATTGTAAGGATCCACGATTGTAGTTTAATTACGTAACACGGACACAGAGTGACGGGAGCGTGTTAAACGACTGTCCCATTGACCTAATTTCTTAAGACTGAAGGTCAACTTGCGCGTGCGCCCGCGCCGCACGGGCCGCACCCCGCCCCCGCCCCCTGCTGGCGCCCTGCAGCGGAGGGTGGCGGGTGCGCATGGCGGGGAGTGGGAGGGCGGTAATAACTGCCAGTGTGTGTGTGACACGATCGCTCGTACTTCGCCAGTGTGCGGCAGTGATACTTCGTGTTCTAGTACTATTAAATTAATTAATTTATCAAGATTTTTTTAGCTTATATTTCAAATATTATTAGCTGGTTAGGTTCTATTAACGATATGTAATAAGATGGCTTTCGCTCCAAAACCAATTAAAAATCAGCCTGTATACTTTTTTTTGTAAATACATACATATTATACATAGAAACACCCAGACCAAGACAAACATCCATGTTCATGCACACAAATGTTTGACTTGAGCGGGAATCGAACCCGCGACCTTCGGCGTAGCAGTCGCTTACACTCCCGCGGCGCCAACCGGTCGTCGTTTATAGATGTATGTTACATCCTCCGCGAATTAAGATTCATCATCTTCCGCGTTGTTTATAATATGCCCCACTGCTGGTCACGGGCCTCTTCTCAAGCAGTAGTATACGCCGTAGTTTAAACCAGAGATCCTCTACGTAGCAGTCTATTAGTTTCCCTAGTGACTGCTCCTGTACGTAATACTATTTTTACATTTTGGCTCTGATAGACCTGAGTATTCACTTGCAACAGATCAACGAGCATAAACAAAGACAAAAGTTTGCTACGAACATTTCACGATCTTTCTAAAGAGCGCGCTAATCAGCAAAAAGTTTGAAGCAAATTTACTGTCCATTCGGCAGAATGGTCACCAGAACGCTCGCTAAGACACCTTCGTTTGTTTTTCTGTTATGTAAAAATATGCCCGTTTACGCGAGTCCGGTTTTTTGAAGCGCGTAATGTAGCGCGGGTGTAAGCGCGTATGCTGAAACGACCGTATACGTGCAGAAAAATACGCTAATCGGAAACCGCCCTAAAATTGAGAAGAAAGCTCATTACAAGAGAAGGCTCAAGTGTATCAGCATCATAACCATAATAATAAAGTCCATTTTAAACTATGAGCTAGCTCCATTACCTCACTATTTAGTTTCCTTTATACAGTTTGTCAGTTACACAGTCGAACTATAGCGAAACGTGTTGAACTGCGGTCTGTCTGCCGGCTCATTGCACGGATTTTATTGATAAATCGTTTTGTGTCACTGCTGTTCGCCTATGGAATGCACTCCCATTACATATAAGACAGGCTCAGACGGTAACGTAGTTCAAATCCTTAGACAAGGATCACTACTTATCACTATGATATTTCCCGTTCTAATATTATTTAAGTATTATTTATGTATGTGTATGTATGTATGTATGTTGTATGTATGCATGTATGTAATTATGTTTGTATGTATAAGTATTTATATATGTGTATTACATTTATAAAACATATAATATTACATAAATGTATATATTTAAAGTATTATCATCTTATTACTGGTACACTTACAAATACTATTTCTTTCCTACCAATAATATCTCCATCCAAAGGTTGCCTGGTAGAAATCGCTATTAGCGATAAGGCCGCCCTTTGTACTCTATTTAATATAAAATTTCTATACATATGTTCTTAAAAGTGTACAATAAAGTATTAAATAAATAAATAATAAATAAATAATAAAGTCAGCTATATCAGTCCTTAAACATTAACGTTATTTCGAATGGCTATATTGTCCCAAAAAAATGTTATTCTCAGCTTTTCGTATGATTTTTATCTGAAGGAAAACTAACATAAATCATAAATTTTTAATTGTTATTTTCAATTGTTAAGTCTACTTTTTAAAAGAAAATAACCCAGTAATTTACAAATGCCTGAAATTATGCATTCGTATTCATTACCCAAAAACATTTAATTTAATTTAATTTGTGGTGGTGCAGTGACCCAAAGTGATTCTTGGCCTGTGACACGAGATCTTTCCATCTTTTCCTGACGTGGATGCACTACTTCCAGTGCATTTTACCAAGTTCGGCTAGATCTTTTAGGACTTCGTCATTCCAGCGATATCTAGGACGACCCACCGGGCGTCGACCGCTAGGTCGTATCAGATACGCTCTTTTTGCAGCACGATCCTGTTCCATCCTCATCACGTGACCAAACCAGCGAAGTCGTGACGCTTTAATCTCGCCGATAATATTTGGTTCGGCCATAAGGTCTTCTATCTCCTGGTTCTTTCGGATCCTCCAGCTCTTTTAGGTTTTTTATTCGTATCCCAATATTTTGTTAGATTAAGCTACATATTGTGCAACAAAGAATTTAGTACACGTTATTAACAGTTAAATCCACTTAATTTTGAGACTGGTACCGGAACAAAAGCATCAACGATAACAACATTATAATTATTAGCATTCAACTGCTTGTACTCTCTTCCAGATTTAGCAAAGTATATCAATTATGTTTTCTTAAATTGATAAAATGAATCTACGAGGAAAATGTTTACTATCATCATCAGACCTAAAATATCCCACTGCTAGGTTCTTCTCACAATGAGACGGGTAAGGCCATAGTCCACCACGCTGGTCAAGTGCGGGTTGGCAGATTTCATATGTCTTTCGAGAGCTTTTGGTGAACTATGCTACTACTACTAACTAGCAAGCGATCGTTAAAATTTAGTACGCACATAACTCAAAAAGCTATAGCTTCGATCCTATACATATTATATCAAACACAGTTGACCCGTAATATTTTAAACTGAAAATGATAAATCCCATCACCCTCAAGAACAATTTCTTTGTAAACGATTCGAATATTGCAACAGTAACCGTCACGTTTACAAAGTAAGTAATTGACCAGTAGTCAGGAACTGTGAACGACGTAGCAATCTGAGAAGTCAACCATTTTATGTGCCGTGTTTTACAGTAAGTTTATGGTATGGTCAAGTGGTATCTATTGTATAACATTTCGGTTGTATCGTGTTACTAAATTACTTCTGGAACTCGATCTGTAAATGGTCTCAGGTCGACTCAAAATGTTTGCGGATGTAAAGAAATAAAGTAATGTTAGAAAATGATTCGACTTGAGTAATGCTAGAAACAAGTTATGCTATGCTAAGGCGTGTACAGGTCCAAATAATATGTTTACCACAAAGACCAAAACTACTGTTATATAATATGTAAAATAGTACTCCTGTATCAATCACGTCATTTGAAAGATGGCCATCTATCTTTGCCGTATAAATGCCCGGCATTTCCTATGGGAATGAACAATTTTATATTTATTGTTCGCGCCGCTACCAAACACTCCACAAGCAATAACAACACGCATTCATAAACGCTACACACGCACAGCACACATACATACATTCGCACCACATACGGCACTCAACATTCACCTAGACAGACATTCAAAAGCCACCAAACAACAACGGCCATACTATACTACAATTATTGTAAACCTATTTCCAATATTAAACCAATATTATCAAGAAACCATCTTTTCCTGTGTTCATCCCAAACATAAGTGGCGACCATGACAGGACTTGCAGAATTTGGATTACGAAGAAATTATACAACCACTAGAGGACGCCAGCAGCTACGCCTGCAATTTTTTTAAATTTACCCGTTTTGGCCGATCCCGTGGGCATTTCGGGAAATCCCTTCTTAGTGCACCTCTACGGTCCCCAAGGAACATACATGCCAAATTTCAGCTTCCTGCGCCCAATAGTTTCGGCTGTAGCGTGTCTGTCAGTCAGTCAGGAACGCAAGGATTTTATATATTAAGATTATACGCCGCCGACCGCCGAGCCAAGGACACCCAGAGGTTAACGCAACATAACAACACTATAGAATAAGTTCCAGTTTTCTTGTAAAATGCCTAGGAATAATTCGCCGTGGCTATAGAAACTTCGTCGCGACTACGTGAACTCCTGTCCATTCGTCGGGAACGCGTCTACAATCCAGCGGGAAATTCAGCAAGCTGCGACGTGCGCAAACGGATTGATCCATCAACGAGGAACGACCGCAAGAGGATACTCCAGAGTTCCAGACACATCGCAGGCCTGCCTGATTATACTGTGAGCCCGTTCCTTTATCTATCCTACCTTAGTTACCCCCTTCTATTTTGGGTATTTAGGGAGTTTTGTTCCTCAAAGGTCTGATGAGTTATTGTGCCTATCAGCTGTGCTATGACTACATATACCTACCATACCTATTCACCTCATAGCATCGCGCCTATACAATAACATTCATCGATACAGCCTAGTGCCTATATCTAGCATAATCTAGTGTACCTAGCTCATAACTAGGTAAGCTAAACGCATTTCCAAGTCCGCTTGCTATTCTTTTACACTTCAAGTAAAAATATTTTCACTAAAATATACCTACCTACAAACCGAAATAGTAAACATACGAAGTTACTACGCAATTGAACCGAACCATTTAATTGCAATTTGCACTGCTTATATTTCACTTTAGAAGCATTTGCACTGCACTGCATTCCATAATAATTTCCATACGAGTAATTCCATAGCTTTGCAATCTTCAATCCTCATCCTTTAACAATTTATTTAGGCTGCTTTCTAAGCTTGTCGTAACAATCTATTCCAGTGGCATCGCGCGTCGTTCGTCGCTCGCGCTGTCTGATTGCATGTACCTACGCGCCTGCGCTGCCGTATTGTGAACCAGTTAACGGTACCTAGCGACACGGCCGATCAGCTGAGCAGAGTGACGTCAAAGCAAGGAGCGTATCGTATGCCTATCATTGTTTACCTATTTGCTACGATCTATTAATTTTTCGACTGCATTTTATCGCAAGTTCATAATGTCGTGTGAAGATTTGTCGTTCAAAGACTTAACTGCTAAACGTAGTTCTATTAAAGGACGCGTTACTAAGTTTAAAAACATCTTAGACATATTGGATACGTTGGAAAGTATTTCACAAATCGAACTTAGCAAACTTGCGATGAAATTGACGAAATTTGAAGCGTTATTCACTGAATTTGACGAGTTGCAATGTCAAATAGAAATTCTTAATGCAGATAAACAAGATACCGAGTTAGCAATCAGAGATTTGATTGAACAAGATTCCTACCATTGCATATCGTTGGCTAAAGCATTACTTGAGAAAAATCCTACCTCTAGTCCAAGTTCAGTACATTCGTCAGCTCATTCTTGTTGTCATCATAACGATGGTTCTCATGGTGTCGGGTTTCGATTGCCCGAGCTACGCATACCAAATTTTGATGGTAGCTACTTCCAGTGGTTGGAATTTAAAGATATTTTCACTTCCTTATTTCCATTCCGTTCATGATAATGTAAAAATCAAGAATATTCATAAATTCCAATACCTAAATTCTTACCTCACAGGAGAGGCTTCAAGAGTGATTTCAAACCTAGAAATTTCTGACCGTAATTACAACGAGGCTTGGAACATTCTAGGTGAGCGCTATGACAACAAACGTCAATAATATATAATAAACAACCATTTAAAGTCATTATTTAACATCGAATCTGTACGTGAGACAGACAAGTCACTTCGGTTTATTATTGTCCACGTCACAAAGAACCTTCGAGCTCTCAACAGCCTAGGTTTACCCACCGATAAATGGGATGTTCTTATTATTTATATCGTAGCGGGTAAATTTATTTATTTATTTCTAACATACTTACATCTACCATTACAGAAAATTCTAATGCGGTAAACGTAGACAATTGGGTTTGAAATTATATAAAATATCAACTATCACTAAGAACACGGTAGGTGACCTTAGTGAATTCGCTCAGTGAACATGTAAATATATCTATAACATCGGCCACCGCATTGAGTGCGCGCAATGCACGCGTGAGTGGCGCCCTCTGTAGCAGATTGGTGCGCGCCCGTGGTACCACTAGGAGCGGCGGCCTCCGCCGTCACCCAACGTAATCATTTGAAACGCAAAAGTTAAACTGGGACAAAATCGACGGATTTTGAATCCTACCATGTAATACCTTAAACAAATAAATAGCAAGTGTCACTTCACGCCTTACTTCTAACTTATAATAACCTACCATGCCGAGAACAAACAAAGACGGATATAACAATGGATACCCAGGATAAACTCCATACAGCTTTAAATATATAAATCTGGTATACTTATTTTGTATCCGCTCCACCATTGCTGAGTACTTTGCCTCACTAGGACTCCAGATAGCCGCATTATGTTCGAGATGACTCTTCACAAGAGCCTCATACAAAGCCTTTACGGCAGAGATGTTTGTGAATTCATTTGCCTGACGTAAAATAAATCCAAGGTTACGGTATGCCTGTTTACAAATGTTAGAGATGTGCTTCCTAAAATGTAAGTCACTCGTGAAACGAATACCCAGATCTCTTACCTCACCTACACGCTGCAGCGGCTTGCCATCCATTATGTACTGGTAGTGTCTCGGTCTAAGTGAACGTGTGAATGAAAGCACCGAGCATTTAGACACATTGAAGGAGAGTTTATTGTTGTGGCTCCATTCAACAACCCTGTCTAAGTCTTGTTGCAAAGAATGGCAATCAGCAGAGTCTTTAACAACGACTGAAATCTTAACGTCGTCAGCAAACAATAGACATGTGGACGTAACAACTTTTGGTAGGTCATTTATCAAAAGGATAAACAAGAACGGCCCCAAATTGCTACCCTGATTCACGCCGGATCTCGTGTAGTAGGACTCGGAACAGTATCCAGCACAATCGACGGATTGCCGTCTATCAATCAAGTAGCTTGCGAAGAATTTTAACGTATGCGGTGTGAAGCCTATATCCGCCATCTTTGAAAGTAAGACATCATGATCGACTGTGTCGAATGCTTTCCGGAAATCTAAGTAAGCTACATCCACCTGCAGACCAGTGTCCACTGCCGGTACGAGCTGTGTCATCTGGTGTAACAGGTTTCCCACCGTGCCACGACCAGGACGGAAACCGTGTTGCTCGTCTGATAAATATGGGCTTACTTGTGTATATAAGCAATTGTGAATAGCCATCTCGAATACCATAGCCGTAGCGCTCAATACTGCTATAGGCCTGTAGTCCGAAACATCAGTACCGGCCCGACCTTTCGGTACTGGTATCACCCGAGTGATCTTCCAACGATCAGGAAACCTTGCAGTAGTTACACACGTGTTGAACAAGTGTAGTAATGGCGCAACCAAAGCCATCTGGCAGTCTTTAATAATAAATGGCGGAATACCGTCGGGTCCCACTGAGCGCTTGGGTGACAGAGCGGCCAAAGCTCTCGTAACTGCGAGCTCGTCAAGGCGCGTGAGGTGCGCGTATGCGGCGCCGGGCGCTGCTGCTGCGCTGGCCGCCGCCACGCTCAGTGACCCCGACTGCGCATTGTATACAGAATGGAAATACTGAGCGTATTCCTCCGCTAATTCTACTCCAGTTAACAATTGACCATTTTTTAGTAAATTATGTTGACCTGATCTACCTTTTTTCTCTCTAATAAAGGTCCAAAATGCCTTGGGGTCATGGGTTAGGTGTTTCTGTACCCTATCCATATAACACTTGTGGGCACGCATCGTTTCCGCCTTCACCATAGCCCGATAGCGTGCAAACTCCTTATAGTCATTTGGCGACTTAGTAGCTTTGTAATTCCTGTGCATACTGTGTTTAATTTTGATGTTTCGAATAAGGTCTGGGGTATACCATTGTGGATATACATATTTGGTAGTCACATTTTTATGTTTCTTAAGTGGTACACACGCATCGATAGTTTCATTTAATTTATCATAATAATAATTTAACGCTAAATCGGGATCGTCTATACTAAAAATCTGTGTCCAATGAGAATTTATCAAATAATATAATCTATTAAAGTCTGCTTTATGAAAATTCCACCGTTTATATGGTACCGTGGAAGGATTGGTGCGCGGGCAGGCCAAGGCCGCAGCGGGAGCGGTGCGCGGCGCGGCGGCGATGGCGACCGCGAGCGGCGGGTGATACGCGTCCACGGGCTCCAGCCCCTCGTCGGCGGCGCACACGCGCACGTCGTCGCGCGCGCACAGCACTAGGTCAAGCTGTCTACCCGTACAGTTTGGTACCTCATTATACTGAGCGAATTCACCAAAGGCCACAAAATATTCATAGTAGTTACACACATTAATATTACATGAAAACAAATTAAAATCTCCTAATATAATCAAATTGTTAGCATATTTTACACATAATTGTTCTAACAAATCAAACATTACCATATATTCACTTTCATCTGTTTGTGGTGGAATATACACTGTACAACAAGTAAATAAGAACCGGTTTTGCATATAAATTGCAGCACAAATTAATTCGAATTTATGATTGTCTAAATTTATATTACCAGGGATCGTCACTCGTCGCATGTCAAACCGCGGTGTGGCCACTAAAAGAACGCCGCCATGCTTACGCCCGTCGGTCCGATCACATCGTAGTACTCGATATTCGGGTAACACAAATTCAGCATTTTGAATAGACTCGTTAAGGCCAGTTTCTGTTATTGCAAATATATCACATTCAGATGATTCCAGTAAAGATAAGAATTGTGCAGTCTTGGTACGGAGACCCCTCACATTTTGATACAAAATGTTGACCGTTTTACTGGTTATGTTGTTTAGTTGGGTCGGCTGGGCGACGAAACCAAATCCATTCACTAAATTCAATATTTAATGGCCATGTATCTGGATTACATAGTGTATCAAAATTGTTTTCAGAAACGCCTATTTTAAGTGAAGCGTAATTTCGTTCAGTCTTAGGTTTTAACTTTTGTATGTCAATTACACAATCTTTTCCTAAAACAATATAAATATATTCCTTTAAATTCTCCTCCGTAGTGCATTTATCGTTCTACTGCTTTTATACTCACGATTGAAGTATTCCCGCCCCTTTTCTTGGGACTTTTCCTATTACTCACTTCTTTCCAAGTATAACTATTATCTTCTACGATACCAGTAACGACGCTCTTCGCACTTTTCGTGGCCACCATCGCGTAGGAAACGCCTGGGCCGAAAGTTACCGGCTGAGTATCGCGGTTGGTGCCACTGCTAGAGTTATCAGATGAAGGTGGCAAATGGGTACCCGAAGACGTTGGTGGTCTTGAAGTTTCTAATTGACATTGATATTGTCCGTTCACACGAATTTCATTGGTAGTGATATGCTGTCGCAGTTTTTGTGAATCAGATTCTAACTTTGTTATTTCCTGCTTATAAGAAATACATCTCTGATTGCTTTCCATTAACTCTTGTTTTAATTTACTGTTCTCTAAGACTAGGTCCGTAACCGTAGCGCGGATTTCTTTCAACATTTTGGCTTCAAACGCCGTAAGTCTTTCCAATAAATTTGACACTAGGTTTGACTCTTCCATATGCAATAATATAGGACTCCCAGTACAAATTTCCTCAGACTGGTTCAACAAATTGGCGGCAGCCCCGCGAACCGAAGTTTCATCCGTTACCCGGACTCTCTGGGTTACGTTTATACAGGAATCGCACTTGAAATTTCGCTTCATTTGAGCTTGTTCCTTTCTATACACAGCAGTAGTAATATCCAAACATCTATAGTGAAACCATGCCTTGCATCCAACGCATTTCAGCAAGTCTCCTAAATCGATGATTTTATTACAAATCATACAATTATTATTCATTTTGACTCGAACAATTCTCTGAGATGCGGTGAGAGAAAGAGATAGTGCGATCACTTTGTGCACAAGAGTAAAAGAGTAAGACGCGCAGCTCGCACTCGGCCGATACTATTTCGCGCCACCCGCGACAAGTTTTAATGTCACTTAGTTGCTCACAAACTATTGTTTATATTGATCTAATTTCACTAAATTAGGACAGTACTTCACTTTTTACGTGAGTATTAACACTGTAAGTCCACATTAGATACATTTTCTACACTCAAAACACTAAACGAATCTCTGAGATGCGGTGAGGGAAAGAGACAAAGCGATCACTTTGTGCACAAGAGGAAAAGAGTGCGACGCGCGGCTCGCGCGCGGTCGATACTATTTCGCGCCACCCGCGACAAGTTTTAAATGTCACTTATTTGCACACAAATAATTGTTTATATTGTTCTAATTTCACTAAATTAGGACTGTACTTCACTTTCTACGCGTGTATTAACACTGTAGGTCCACATTAGATACATTTTCTACACTCAAAAACACTAAATAGTCCATTTAATCAATTACATACCGGGAGCAATATCTATAGGTGTCGCACGCGCCGAACGCTAAATTAAAGTTAAATTAAATTAGATAATACCACTTACTTTAAGTGGGAAGAGAATAGGAATCACTTACCTGACATACCTACCTTAGAGCAGTTTTTCTCATTTTTGAAAAACCGTGCTGACGTTCTAGAAACCTCATTCAATAGATCTAAGCAAGATAAATCTGAAAAATCTAAATATAAGTACAATCATAACCAAAAGGGTCAAACTAAAGCCTTAGTAACTACTTCTTCAAGGGAGACGGAGAATCGTACTTCCTCTCAAACTGGCTCTTCACTGCATTGCGTAGCATGCAATGTTATGCATTATTTGCACCAATGCAACGCTTTCAAAGGCCAATCAGTAGAAGATAGAACTAATTTTATTAATTCTCACAATTTATGTCAAAACTGTCTTCGTAGTGGGCATTATCTACAGCAATGCAAGTTACCAGGTACTTGTCGAATCTGGAAGAAGCGACACAATTCTTTGCTTCATAAATCGGATGAGCCTAAAAATAAAAACAATGAGTCTATTTCTATGTCAGCCATATCTTCCCCTGAAGTATTATTGTGTACCGCCAAGGTTCAGTTAACTAATCCAATAACTAAGGACACTGCCACAGTGCGTGCCCTCTTAGACAGTGGGAGTCAGTCTACTTTTATAACTGAAGCTGTAAGGCAGAAGTTAAAGCTCTCTCCCCAGTCGTCTAATACCGAAGTAGTAGGTATTGGCAACACACCTCTAAAATTAAATGTCCAACGTTGTTCAGTACAACTAACATCCAAGGATAAGGTATTTAACGTTTTATTGTCTTGTCTCATCTTACCCACTATTTCAGGGAACATACCTAAGGTCGCTCTAGATATAAGGCACCTCAACTTATCCGACTTTGAGTTAGCGTATCCTAAATTTAATGAACCTTCTCCAATAGATATGCTGATCGGAGCGGATCTCTTCTGGGACTTAATAGGTTCAGAACAACATTCCCTGGGGCCGAAAAATCCTATTTTACGAAGCTCTAAGCTTGGTTGGCTTATTTCCGGACCCATATTCAACTCAAAGCCTGTCAAAGGCTCTAAAAAGATAATGTGTAATTTTCTAACAAATGAACAATCATCTCCAAACCTACGTGGTGAATTGTCAAAGTTCTGGGAACTTGAGAATTTCCCACAAACAAAAGCTCTCAGCAAAGAAGAAAGGCTTTGTGAGCAGCACTTCCTAGCTAACACTACACGAACCCCTGATGGTCATTTTTGTGTCGCACTACCTCTCCGCGAGGACCCAATTGTTTTAGGAGATTCCTATGGCTTAGCCAAGAAGCGTCTTCTGAGTTTAGAAGCTCGTTTCCGTAAGCAACCTGAAACCAAACAAGCATACACCGACTTCATACATGAGTATGAGGCTCTCGGTCACCTTACTAAACTAACGTCAAATAAATCTAAAAATGCCTATTATCTTCCACACCATCCTGTTTTCAAGGTGGACTCCATCGTCTGATGTATTTCATTTCGATGTCCAATATTCTCACCCAAATGTCCTAACAAAGCGATCGATACTTTCATCGACGTTTAAGATCTTTGATCCACTTGGTCTGATGTCTTTATGCACGATCAAGCCTAAAATAATCCTCCAAGAGTTATGGAGCTTTAAAGTAGACTGGGACGAACCAGTACCCCAAGAAATTAAGAAATCTTGGCTAAAATTTACAGAACAGCTTTCAGAGCTATGTTCCCTAAAGATACCTAGATGTATTATAATTAACAATTTCTCCATAATAGAACTACATTTTTTTACCGATGCATCTCAACGAGCTTTTGGGACTACAATTTATCTAAAATCCCTTGACGCTAATGGTAAGAGCAACGTCTCTCTAGTATGCGCCAAGTCGCGAGTAGCCCCAATAAAACCTACTACTATTCCGCGCTTGGAACTTTGCGCTGCTCTGTTAGGCGCTCAACTTGCCAACACCGTCATGCAAGCTCTAAGATGCCCAATCAGTCGTCTAGTATACTGGACTGACTCAACTGTCGTCCTCGGCAGGCTTAGGTCCCCCAGTAAGGCTAAAACCTTTGTCGCATATAGAGTTGCCGCTATCAATGACATAACCTCTATGAATCCAGCAGATCTCGTGTCTCGAGGAGTAAATCCGGACCAGGTAAACTCTTCCTTATAGTGGTATGGACCTGACTTCCTTTCGCAACCCGAACGTCATTGGCCTACAGAACCTTTGCTTGCAGTTGACTTACCTGAGATGAAAGCGCATCCCGCTTTTGTTGGGGAGACTGCACTACCATGTAGTGACAAATTTATTAACATTGAAAAATACTCCAAACTTTTATTTATACAAAATGTAGTAGCTAAATTACAAAGATTTATTCATAATGTGAAATTTCCTAGGAACAAATTATTAGGTCCCCTATCCACGGACGAAAGAGAGCATGCTATGACTCACCTAATAAAAATGTCACAAAAAGAGTCATTCATGAAAGAAATAGAATATTTAACCAACAATAACCCTTTAAAAGCTGACGCCACGCTAACCTCTCTCAACCCTTTTATAGATTCAAAAGGCATTCTCAGAGTCGATGGTCGTATCGACACCTCTAACTATCCCTACGATAAAAAACATCCCATTGTTTTAAAGGCCAACAATCATCTAACGAAACTAATATTTCAGTACGAGCATCACCGTCTCTTTCATGCCGGCCCTCAACTTTTACTGGCTTCAGTATGGGAGCGCTACTGGCCTATAGGTGGTCGCAACCTGGCTAGACGCGTATATCGCGAATGCCTCATATGTCGTCGCTATAGAGGGAAGACCATGAACCAAATGATGGGTAGCCTACCTTCTGAACGCGTAGAGCCAGACTTTCCTTTCCACCCCGTAGGCATCAACTTTGCCGGACCATTTCGAATAACAGATCGGAAAGGACGAGGTTGTAAAATAACGAAATGCTACATGTGCATATTTATTTGCTTCCACTATAAATGCGTTCATTTAGAAGCGGTAAGCGACCTATCTAAGGATACATTTTTTATTAACTCTAAAAAGATTTATTGCTCGCCGAGGAATTTGCAAAACTATTTACTGTGACAATGGTAGAAGTTTTGTTGCAGCAGCTAAAGATATCAATAATTTCTTAAATTGTTATAGGAATGCTATCCTTGATTTTGCAGCTGTCCAGGGCATTGAATTTCGCTTCTCACCAGCATACGCTCCTCACTTTGGCGGCCTCTGGGAGGCTGTAGTGAAGAGTGCTAAGTTCCACGTAAACAAAATTCTCAAAAATACTCACCTTACCTTTGAGGAGCTATCTTCTTAATTCGCCCAAATAGAAGCGATCCTGAACAGCCGCCCCCTTTGTCCTCTCAGCCCTTCACCCAATGACTATACTCCTCCTATACTCCTCCGGGACACTTACTGATCGGCAGACCACTAACCTCGCTTCCATCTCCGTGTCTTCTTGCAGCCAACGTCAACCACAAAACAAGTTACGTATTGAGAAAGCAGATCAAACTTAACAACGTCATCTACTGGATTAAACTGTATAGTCTTTCTTCATAGAAGTAGTAAGCAATGTCCTAGACAAAACGTTGATTTATTTTACTTATAATTTTAAGCGATGCTATTGGACCCCGGGCTCGAAGGTGAGTGTCGATTACCCTAGTCATCTGAGTGGAAGAGGCATCTTCATCATCTGAGCGCTGTCTCGATTACGTTCGCAACTGAGACAATGCTTAGATGAAGATGGCAATTGGAGAAGTTGCCATCCAATATAATTATTAATTTCAGATTAATTTTATTATTATTTGGTTGGTTACTCTTAGTTGTTATATGTGATGAAAATTATTTTTCGGTATACAGATTCATAAATTGGAAATATTATAGTTATTTTTGTATATAAACGTGTGATTTGAAAGTCAATAATGTCATAGTTAATATAATAGGTAGAATACGTTTTATCACTTTCCCAATAAACGTCGATCTTTACGATGCTGACAGATTAATTAAGATAATGGTAGGGCGGTGTGACGTCATAATTGCTGTTTGTATAAAGTACGGTGTCTCTTATTACAATATTTGGATAATATTCAATAGGACCGTAATTTTATTTTCTTTACTGCCAAAATAGTTTGGCTTTACTTCATCTTTCATCTCAACTTTTTTAGATCTCGTATATAAGAAGCTTATTTTCTATAATTATTAGACCGTAGAAATTTTAATGCCTAGTCATCGACAAACCGTAGTAGTGCCGGCGTTATCTTTGTACCACTGGAGTGGAAATATTAAAGAAGCCAAGTATAAATCAGGATTCTGTAGTGGCGGGAATTTTAGCTACATTTTTACGAGCAATGCTGGAGTTTATTTGATTTCATAAGTTTCGCCTAGCTTGTATTTAGGATTTGTTACATTATATGACGGCAACATTGTGATGTATTAAGTGATTGGACGTCTCACGACGATAAAGGGCTTACGAGGTGCCAGAGTCAATATTTTTACTGCGTGACGAAAATTTTGTGATGTATGAGTATGAGTAATTTTTGTCATAACTATTTGTTCCTTAGTATGTACGCGCTACCAAGCGTTCGCTTGTTTTGCACATTGTCACGTAAATAGTGATACTGTTTCTCATAAGTGATACTAAAGTATCTTTATTAAACGTTGTTTGGCAGAAATCTCTTTTAGCGACTACGTTTCTTTTGTGACTTTTGGTGTATGAACAATAAAATAATAACAATTATGCTCATCGCATTCTCTGTGTTATGCTTGCCTTAAGCTTCGAAGCTTTATTTATTCAGAATAGCGCCATTTTTTGTTTCATCTGAATTATTTCGTTGTACAATTTTTTTATTCATATAATCATGCTTTTTGTGATTATGCTTTTTTTAGAAATTTTGCATTTTAATCCTCTCAGATGTGGATATAAAAAAAAAGATTAGTGTATGCATACGTCATAAAATAAACCCTGACTTTCGGTAAAGTAAGGTAGCTTTGGTAATATATCCCCACACTATTGTTCAATCTGACATCAAAATCACTTCGCATATCTTTCTTACATTGTATTTCTGCGTGTTTTTAGATTCACCCATCAGTATATACTGAATAAGGGGCGGAACATATCTGACGGAAGATCCGTCGAACGTATCTTCGGTCGCGTATATTCCGTCAAATGAGTCGATACACATCTGACGGAAAATGCGTCGAGCGTATCTGCGCACATTTGCTAAAAGCGTGGCTATTATGCACACATATAAGTTTGTTTGTGCAGGGCCGTACTCAGGGCAGCTCAATATTTTACTGTCATATTCTTTTACCTAATCTTTTTTCGTGTTCCCTGATGTTATGTAGGCACTGAAGTCCGGTAGTTATTTATATTGTAATTCGAGTTTGACTATTAAAAATATGTCGGACTTAAGAGATTTTTATAGTAGCCAACAAGCGTCATTTGAATATATTTCCTATATAGGTATGGAGGTTCAAAATTAAAAGACGATGATACGATTTGGTTACGGTTTTTAAGAAAATTTATACAAATTATATAGAAGAGGTTACAGTTGCAGCGCATGACACAAAATGTTTTCTATGTAGCTTTATAATAAAAAAAATAGTATTTTAATATAATATAAAGTTTGGAAATTAAAAGGCGTAGCCGTGAGATTTATTGCCTGTTCTTTCTCATGGTTCTAACTTCTACGCCTCTACGTCGCATTACCTGTAAATGTAGAATCTTTGGTAAAAATGTGTTCTTCATGTTTTATATTCTATTTTTTTTTGTTTAATAAGACAACTTCCGCACTAGGAATAAATCCTGTGTCGCGGGGGACTTTACAAACATACAACTAACGGACACAATGAACACTCAGACTCAGACAAATTCTCAGTGTTGGTTTTTAGGTATTTTTAGAAAATATTATTAAAATCATAAATAATTCTGCCAGACCTTTAGAACCTCATACCTAAAAATTATACCTAAAAATTGGCCCACGATCCAGGCTAACGTTTCTGAAAAAATAAGTAAAGTCTGGCGGCCCTGGAATCTTACTCTACTACGCGTCACTCAAAATCACCGATCTGGGAATGACATGGATATGGCATGTCCAATACGTACGAATTTAGCGTGCATACCTACGAAATTAGCGTGCATACCTACGAAATGTTAGGCAATTTAAAATGGCAGCCATTTGGGTTGTACTCCAGAATATAATCGATATCGATATGGAGCCGGTCAGAGGAAAATAATACATTTTTGTAGTAAGTTACTTTAGTTAGTTTAAATCTTTTGCCAGATTAGTTTATTTCATAATGCAAATGTGGGCGAACATGGCAAAGCAAAGGACGACCCTTGTATCAAACATGTAACAAAATATTCTCTGAGAGCCAATATCGATACTGTGTCGCTGAGAAAGTACCGGACATGAATGGCACCATACATACGGTAATGAAACACACAGCCTGAAGCACTGATTCATCTGGTTTTTAGACATATTTATGCACAAAAACAAAATTATTATGTTCGATATACAACGATTTCACAACAGATGTACCACAAACCTTGGCAAAAAATATGGCGACAGTGGCACGAATGACATTTCTAATAAAATATCGTCATGATTAACTTATTCAGTAAACTAGGGCTATCTCTTTTTTCTGCCAGAGATATCCCTAAGACAAAACGAGACAACACTATGTTTGGTGACTTTATGTCGATTTCGTATATTTGTGTATAAAAAAAATCATGGTAAAATGTTGGTGTAATATTACACCTCTGCCTACCCCTCCGGGGATACAGGCGTGAGTCTATAAAAAAAAAAATATAATAATAATATGTGTATAATGTAATTTTTCTATATGGACTATTTGCCCTCTCCATGTATATTCCTTACTCAATGGTCAAAATTCACGTGGTTCGTGGTGCGCGCGACGTCGACGGATAATCCGTCAGTACGCTCGACTTACTAACGGATCTTCGGTCAGGTGTGAAAGGTTGAACGTTTTTCTATACATTTGTATGTATTGGCGTTACGCGACGGATAAAACGCGACGGATCTTCCGTCAGATATGTTCCGCCCCTAAAGGAGTTAGATCTGACCTTTAACTTATATAAGTTAAAGGTCAGATCTAACTCCTTTATGCATAGTCAAGCGTACTTATTTTGACGTGACTCAGCTATTCATAAAACCGTGTACATTTTATTTGAATGAACACAACAATCCAAGAATATTTATTTTTATAAGAGCATTCTGTATAACCCTTTTTCTTTACAGTGAAGGCGTTTATGATAAGAAAGTAAAAATATAAACTAATATTCTAACGCAAATGTTTGCTAGGATCTATGAATGTTTGTTACTATTTTACGCAAAAGCTACTGAACAAAATGTCATCAAAAATTGAGTTATAGCTGAATAGCACATCTTTTTCCTTTCTTTTATTCGAAAAAGTTAACTCTCCAGCTATCTTAAGATATAAAGCTAACCAGAAATTAAGCCTGTGTCGCGGGGGACTTTACAAACATACAATCAACACGAAGCACGCCCAGACCCGAAAAACAATTGGAAGATTACACAAAGTTCTGTCTCGTGTAAGAAAAATAAGCGGTGAGGCGGCCGCTTAAGCCACTACACCAACCGTGCAGTCAGTATATCTATAGATTATCATGTAGACAGAGTCACAGGCAACTAGTAACTATATTTGTACGGACGGCGAATTTGATTATACAATATTCGATCCAACACGAGGCAATAGTAGTTGATTCATGAATTGTTTTTTCGCACCTGGCTGTTTTTTGTGTCCTTTGGTCTACTAAAGTACACAAAACACACTCATGCTTTATTCCACTAATAATAATATTCCACTAATAATATTCCACTACATTCACACAACACCATCTAGTCCCAAACTAAGCAGAAGCTTGTACTATGGGTACTAGATAATGGATAAACATACATATACACGCTGATTTTTTATTGGTTTAGGAAAAAAAAACCTCACGTTGGAAAAAATGTCTGCTATTCATATTCAAAATCAAAATTTACCTACCACGTAAAATAAAAAAGTTATAAACGTCCATAACTCTAGAAAATACGTAGTAATGCGCGACTCGATCGTCGATCGACTCGTCGGCGCGCTGTAGGTACCTAAAAACAGCTGTTGACGTCGCGCGGCGAGGTCAACAGCTGTTTTAGGTACCGTACAGCGCGTGTAACAGTAGGTAACTACCTACCCATAAAACACGTATCAGTCAGCAAAGCACTTCTACTGGGACTATACTAACGAGAAATGCCATTAATTATTGCGATAATGTACGTTTACCCTAGGTGTAGCCACGATTTAACGCGATAATTTGACACCGGCATTAACATTAGCGTTTGGCGTTTGTATCGCCAATGATGGCCATTCACGTTGACGTTTTAGTCACCTACTTTAAAAAAATATCGCAATTGTTATCGCGCTAGCAGACATTGACGTTAGCCGGTAGTGAGGCAGGCCCCAGCATAAGAAGTACGGATGGATAGTGATACCTAATTTACGTACTTACAAAACACAAATTAATTACGATGACAACTTCATTAATTTTAAGCACATACCTAATAATTAAAATAATAAACACATGTAACTAAATAGCTGTACCTACCTATTCCTTCGTAAGTCAAATAAGCTGTGGGTTCACGCAATCATAATAAACTAGTGGACGAAAAGTAGAACTTATTGTTATTTACGTATTAATCGTCGGTACATAATCATTTTCAATAACTAGTAAAAGCCGAATTTAGGTATTTACTTATTTCTGGCGTGTTTAAAACATGTTATCAACGATGGTATTCACAACAATGAGTATAGCAAATCACTTACCTTTACATTCTTCTGCTTACATCACAATCAATTTACACGTTTGCACACACATGTTTCTCGCGTTCTCGCGACTCCGTTTCTTCTTTGTACACAAATCTTATAACCTTGATCCACTAATAAAACCCTATGGAGTCAGGTCAGGTTGCGGCCTATCAATCCACTAGCGAACACATCAGTATTGTAAGGATCCACGATTGTAGTTTAATTACGTAACACGGACACAGAGTGACGGGAGCGTGTTAAACGACTGTCCCATTGACCTAATTTCTTAAGACTGAAGGTCAACTTGCGCGTGCGCCCGCGCCGCACGGGCCGCACCCCGCCCCCGCCCCCTGCTGGCGCCCTGCAGCGGAGGGTGGCGGGTGCGCATGGCGGGGAGTGGGAGGGCGGTAATAACTGCCAGTGTGT
This sequence comes from Euclidia mi, assembly GCA_944739405.2. Lineage (NCBI taxonomy): Eukaryota > Metazoa > Arthropoda > Insecta > Lepidoptera > Erebidae > Euclidia > Euclidia mi. Next base: position 30,632,153 of record OX123192.2, read on the forward strand.
GTGTGACACGATCGCTCGTACTTCGCCAGTGTGCGGCAGTGATACTTCGTGTTCTAGTACTATTAAATTAATTAATTTATCAAGATTTTTTTAGCTTATATTTCAAATATTATTAGCTGGTTAGGTTCTATTAACGATATGTAATAAGATGGCTTTCGCTCCAAAACCAATTAAAAATCAGCCTGTATACTTTTTTTTGTAAATACATACATATTATACATAGAAACACCCAGACCAAGACAAACATCCATGTTCATGCACACAAATGTTTGACTTGAGCGGGAATCGAACCCGCGACCTTCGGCGTAGCAGTCGCTTACACTCCCGCGGCGCCAACCGGTCGTCGTTTATAGATGTATGTTACATCCTCCGCGAATTAAGATTCATCATCTTCCGCGTTGTTTATAATATGCCCCACTGCTGGTCACGGGCCTCTTCTCAAGCAGTAGTATACGCCGTAGTTTAAACCAGAGATCCTCTACGTAGCAGTCTATTAGTTTCCCTAGTGACTGCTCCTGTACGTAATACTATTTTTACATTTTGGCTCTGATAGACCTGAGTATTCACTTGCAACAGATCAACGAGCATAAACAAAGACAAAAGTTTGCTACGAACATTTCACGATCTTTCTAAAGAGCGCGCTAATCAGCAAAAAGTTTGAAGCAAATTTACTGTCCATTCGGCAGAATGGTCACCAGAACGCTCGCTAAGACACCTTCGTTTGTTTTTCTGTTATGTAAAAATATGCCCGTTTACGCGAGTCCGGTTTTTTGAAGCGCGTAATGTAGCGCGGGTGTAAGCGCGTATGCTGAAACGACCGTATACGTGCAGAAAAATACGCTAATCGGAAACCGCCCTAAAATTGAGAAGAAAGCTCATTACAAGAGAAGGCTCAAGTGTATCAGCATCATAACCATAATAATAAAGTCCATTTTAAACTATGAGCTAGCTCCATTACCTCACTATTTAGTTTCCTTTATACAGTTTGTCAGTTACACAGTCGAACTATAGCGAAACGTGTTGAACTGCGGTCTGTCTGCCGGCTCATTGCACGGATTTTATTGATAAATCGTTTTGTGTCACTGCTGTTCGCCTATGGAATGCACTCCCATTACATATAAGACAGGCTCAGACGGTAACGTAGTTCAAATCCTTAGACAAGGATCACTACTTATCACTATGATATTTCCCGTTCTAATATTATTTAAGTATTATTTATGTATGTGTATGTATGTATGTATGTTGTATGTATGCATGTATGTAATTATGTTTGTATGTATAAGTATTTATATATGTGTATTACATTTATAAAACATATAATATTACATAAATGTATATATTTAAAGTATTATCATCTTATTACTGGTACACTTACAAATACTATTTCTTTCCTACCAATAATATCTCCATCCAAAGGTTGCCTGGTAGAAATCGCTATTAGCGATAAGGCCGCCCTTTGTACTCTATTTAATATAAAATTTCTATACATATGTTCTTAAAAGTGTACAATAAAGTATTAAATAAATAAATAATAAATAAATAATAAAGTCAGCTATATCAGTCCTTAAACATTAACGTTATTTCGAATGGCTATATTGTCCCAAAAAAATGTTATTCTCAGCTTTTCGTATGATTTTTATCTGAAGGAAAACTAACATAAATCATAAATTTATTTATTAAGGTTTATAATCGGAGAGTTTTAATTCTTAAAAGACTCGGCAAAGATTTTGAAATATTTAGCGACTTTTGCAGTTGACTGTATACCTATATAAATCTTGGCCAGATTACCAATCGATGAACTGTTTTATGGGAGTGCTCGATTAATTATCATTTTAAGTAGTAGAGTAGAAGTTAGAAGTATTCCAGATAAGCACCTGACTTGAATTGCTGCCAAAACAAATCTTTGTGTGAGGAGCACGAATCATTTTTGTTTGTACATACATGGCTACGCAGCGGATGTCGTAGCAGAGATACCTCTCCTACGACGTCCGCTTCGTAGCCTACGGACTTGTTGAGATCGTGGGCAACGTATGGATGCGGCTTGCTCACGATCGGTCTTTGTTAGGGAAGACCTATATGCATCATACATTTACAATGAATGCTATAAAACTATTTATACTTACACTAGTGAAAGAAACAAGCCTTTGGGTAAATAATTATTTGAGGTCTATGATAGAGGAAAAAGATAGATTATTTGCTGTTTGGAGTGAAGATCCAAAGAATATGCTGAAGAGACTGAACTACACTAGATTTAGAAATAAATGCCAAAAAAATATTAATAGAGCTAAAAATAAATATGACAAAAAAAGTATATTAGATTGTAATAATAATATCAAGAAGTTATGGGACAAAATTAATAGTATGTTAGGTAGTAAAAAACAGTCGATAGATAGTTTAATAATGTCAAATATGAACAGGTTAGGAACCACTAAAGAAATCAGTATTGATTTCTTAAATTACTAGTAACAGAAAAAACAAAAGAGAATTGTAGGGGCGACTACCGTAAGTTATTCAAAATATGTAACATCCTACCAGTAAGTATGAAACATAAATATCTTCTGTTATTAAATCAACATGGTAAAAACGGGCATAACCTATCACTGGTTAACAATATGTATAACACACGTCTGATGACCGCAGGTAAATTTAATGTTCCCAGAGTAACAAATTACTACGGCGACAGAACATTGAAAAAACGTGTACCATATCTGTTGAACAGATTGCCCGCGGACATCAGACATGAAAACGATAAAATTAAATTTGAACAAAAACTAAAAAAATATTTGTTAAATAACATTTGTTAAAATATGTATGTAAAATAGTATTATGACTCTTCCACAGTCAAACCGCTAAACCGGTTTTGTGGAGCACTACTTTATTTATATATGTATTGTGAAACTGTAATAAATAAGTAAATAAATAATAAATAATCAGTGTATGTCTTTGACTGATATGATGATGAGGTCAAAGCACTCTACATAGACAGATGTTAAGCCGCCAATCACTTCCTGCCATTTCAAGTAAATTGTCGGTCCACCTTGCGCGGCCTACCTCTGCTGCGATGTCTAGTGTAAGGCCACCACTCCAAAACCATCCTTACCAAGGGCTATCGGTTCCAAAAGCTACACTGCCCATTCCCCTTTCAGGTTCACTATTCGGAGAGCTATGTCAACGACCTTTGTTCTCCAGCAGATCTACTCATTTGAATTATATCTAGCAGAAAAACACCAAGCACAGCCTTGAAGGAGTGATTTTGATTCAAAGTGCCTCTTTCTTCCTAGAAGCTAAGATGTATACAAAGGAGTCCGATAACCTTAGCTCGCTATAATCTATAGGACTACAGCGTGTAGATTAGAGTTCTACCGAAACTCTAGATATCGAGTTATCGTGATTGAGATGCATACGTGTCGAGCCGCCTGTGGTGTCATGCCGACAACTCAGATTCATTGTATGGTGAGGCTGTGTTGAGCTGGATTAACATATCAAGGTGTACAGAAATTGGCCTCCAACTTACTGGGGTAGGCAAATCTTTCAGATGTTTTTCTACCTGAAATAATATTAAGGTTGTTGTAAAGCTCTAAAAATACTGCTGTAAGTGCAAAACCAGCAATAACATGATTTTAGGTATTTAAACTTTCGTGTTTCGTGTTAAAATTTAAATTCCTATATCATATTTTTGCAGTTACTGCACTTTAGGTTAGGGAGGGCAGAATATTGAAGTTTTTCATATTTACACCTGTTTTATAATGTAGATAAATTATTATTTTATGATTTAAAATAAATAAAAATCAATCATATATTCAAGAAAAAATAAACATTCTTAATCCGGGTTAGTGCCATAAACAAAAAAAACAACATCATTATCTGTTTAATCTAAATTGCCCTTAGTACAGGAATTATAGTTGTTCAGAAGTTGCCCTCGACAGGTGGGTATTGTTGCAAAGGGCAGTGGAAACTAATTTACATCATCCACTTGACCAGGGCAACGCAAGAAGTCTGACATATATGACTGAGTTTCTCAGCGCTAATAATCAAATACAAAATGCTACCTGGATCTTCAATAGTGTCAGGCCTGTAGCTAGCTAGATAAACACAGACAGATAATGTGGCCGCAAAAGATTGAGTGAGATATCTTTAGCTGACTAAAACGCGACGTCTCCGTAGGCACGCTGCACGAGGTGCGATTTCACAATTCTCACAAACTGTTCAAAGTTCAAAATAATATCACAAATTCATCAAGGGCTCACTAAACCGATGCCGGGAAAACCAAAAAGCGGCAATTTACAAGGTTTTTACAAAATTCGCTTCAATTGTACAGATTCACACGAGTAACGAAAATGGTGTGTTCACTTCAACATTTTTCCGGAAAGGCATCACTTGTTAATCTTAAAATGTGACCAGTGTCAAAAAATAATTACCAAAGATAACAAATGTTAGAAACTGATATTCTCGTTCTACATACATACACATACATGTCATTGTGCTCACGCCTTTTTTCCGTCGGGGTAGGCAGAGACAACTAAACGGCACTTGCCTCTATCCTTACAAACCTCACACGCTTCCTCTACATTCATTATTTTTTTCATACATGCTCCCCGGTGACGGGTGCTTCGGACTTTACTGTTTTTTAAGACGTCCCCAATTTGATCGACGAACGTCTTACGAGGTCTGTCACAACCGGCTTGCCCACACACCTCTGCCATATATTTGATTCGTCAATCTTTCTTCACTCATTCGCTCCACGTGTCCAAATCATTTCAGCATTCCTTTCTCAATCCTTGTCACGAATCACGACATCTTCTTTCAGGCCACATCGCTCTCGTATTACTGCATTCTTAATTCTATCAATCAGTATCAACCCACACATACTACGCTGTGATCGCATCTCAAATGTGTTAATTCTGCTTTCATGCTTTTTCTGCCATACCCAACACTAACTTCCATACATCAAGGTGGGCACCAGCACTCCATTAGGAACCGCCAATCGCGCCTTTTTTGGCACAGTTTGGCCGTTCATAAAGGCATGCAGCGCTCTATTCACACTGTTCCCCGCAGTCACTCTCGCTTCACATCTTCCATCTCTTGTAAACATGCTTCCCAAATATACAAATCTTTCAATTTGTTCTACATTTTCATCTTCAATCGTAATATTACACTCAGTCAAACTTTCATCCTTCTCAAACACCATCACTTTCGTCTTTCTTGCATTAACTATATTCTCGTTCTAATCATAGAAATATATTTATTTCAATCAATAGTAAATCTATACATGATATTTTGGCAGCAACATACGTACCTACATCAATAATACTTTGTACAAAACTTTATCTTAGCTCTAGATTGTGGTACATACTTTGTTGTCAATGATTTACAGACTTTGCCGTCAAAATATGCAAATTTCCGTTTTTTTTTTGTATTATTATTATTAATGCCGATTTTGTACATAACATAAAAACGTTTACACAAAAAAATTGTTATCATACGATTGATTAAATATTTATTCTTTGGTTCTCAGATCTCCTCAACGAAGACATACGCGATGACACGGCGTGCGCGGTACAGATCTACCAACAAGAGGGCTTCAAGTACTGGCCAGCGTGGACTACGCGGTGTGAAAACGATAACTTCATCACTAATGAGATTTACAAGTAAGTAGCAAGACTGCACCAACATACTTCTATTTTTTTTGTTACGTGGGATTGCTTTAGAATGGCAGTCTATAGAATCGCTGCAAAGTGGGTACCTATACCTGCCCAGTAGCTGCTCTTTTGCTTCTATTTATCAAGGTATGCTAATAGACTTTATGACCCCAACCCCAAAAACAAACCATACTTATATTATAAACCTTGTATAGGCTCCAGGACCAAAAGAAGGTTTATAAAAATCTTGTAGCTTAATCTCATCTTTATAAGCAGAGGTTTATTATAACTGGTCAACAATATAGCTTATTTTTCGTTAACAATATAGCTACTAGAAAGCAAAAAAGAAACAAGCACTTTTTGACACAGTGGACCATAATTATCATGTCCCATTAGTTTGACGGTTGTTCACGTAGCTTCTAAACCAAAAGGCATTCAAACTGACCGATAGTCATGTTGTTGTAAGAGAAATTTCTTGTAATCACTTTAAATCGAATTACCAATAAAAACTTTTTGCAACCTCACTATTACAAAGTTTATTACAGAACAACTTTCGCGGCTTGCATACAATAAAATATGATATGTATGACCCATATTACCGTGACTATAACTGACGTGACGTTATTGAAACGTAGGTCCAAAAATAATTATATATACAATAGATATTTGTTGAAGGGTTTAATATCTACGTGATTAAACCCTTCAACGAATATCGTGTAACTAGATTAAAATACCACACATTTCTGATAGGCGTACATTGGCGCAAATCTTACTAGATTACACATGTATAGTACTATCAAATTCTACTAAACTAATTCCGACGCGTTGTTGGAATCTAGAGAATAGATTGATTGATGTAATGTCCTGAATTCCATTTGAGATTAAATCGTGTCCGATTTCTTCTCTTGCTTGTTTGTGAAGTTTCGTACTATGTGAGGTGAATGCCCCTTTTGTGTTTAACAAGGTTCTAAAGGCTTGTAAATCCGTTTTTCCTTAGGTCGTGAATGTTCTAGTCGTTATATATTATTTTTATAGACTCATGCCTGTATTCCCGAAGGGGTAGGCAGAGGTGTAATATTAAACCCACATTTCGCGATGAATTTTTAGGTCCCACGTAATAGGGGGCGAGCCTATTGTCGTTACCGTTCACATCACCAAACTCCCTGCTGCTGCTGAGAATTCGAATAAAACCCAGTAACACTTTTGCCCGACCCGGGAATCGAACCCAGGACCTCCGATCAGCAGTCGCACACGTTATCTACTGGACCATGGAGCCAGTCGTGATAAATATGTTTTATAAATAAGTACGGGTACTTCTATCGTATCTATTTGGGCGGAAGACCTCAGTTTTAGTTGCCGTATTGGTTACTGAATGTTTTGAAAAGTGACAGGCTTACTTATGTACTTATTAAGTAAAAGTAAAACTATAAATATGATAACGCAACGCGTACACATGACAGGATATTTTAAATTTATCATGTAACAGAACCATGCTGGTTGCGTCATTACTTCTCTTGCGCTTAGCTCACCGCGCCGCTCCCCGATCTTTCCTTTTTTCCAACTGAATGAAATTCCTTGCCCATAACGCTTAGAAGTAAGGAAATAAATATGAGGAAGCGAGTTTTCGTCGGGTTAGCAATGCACCACTGATGTGTGAATTACAATAATGTCGTCTAGTGGATACGGCTGGCCGTTTACCATTAAGTAGACCCCAGCGCGATTACTGTCCTTCTTGATCTACCTTATATTATGTAATCCTAAGTAGGGAACACAATCTCTAAGATATTTGCCTTAATCTAAATGGATCACTAAATTATATATAAATTGGCCGCAACCAATTGCCTGTACCCTGACCAACGTCTGCTTACTGTCAGACGTGACTATCTTAGCGTAAATATCGACAGAGCCGATACAAATCCAGCTTACTCCTAAGACGTACGGTTTACGAATACTTAAACACATAATGCCATCAAAATTCACTATTTTGTTACAACTATTCTATTGTTACTTTCCCTAGACGTGTGAGTAAGGGCCGTTCCTTCCTTATTTGTTCAGGCCACGATTTAGAACGAGTTATTTCCATAAAAGGTTAACCGGGCCCTTTTTCCTTGCTTATGGAAATGTAATCTTAAAATCGGTTTTTGCCAATTTAGTTCCAATAAAATATAATGGAAATAAACTCTGGAAAGTCGTTCAAGCTGAATTAATTCGACGAATTGTTTTTAAAATGAAAATATTCTCGAATATTTAAATACGGCTAGCTGTAGTATTGTTATTGCGACCTGGTTTAGCGATTTCAGTGAAACGTATGCGGCTGTCAGTGTACGTATTTATAAAAATTTAATGAGTATGCCGCTTTTGACGCTGTTGTAGTTCAAATTGTTTGGATTTGTTGCAACTACAAATTGCCCTTCTCCTCAGTATCTGATATATTTTTTATAAATGTTTTAACTCATTCTTACTAGAAATGCTTTATGCTAGTCGAAGAAAAAGAAAGTCATTTATGTACTATATGTACGATTGTACAAAAAAAACAATACAATGCAAGGATTTTTTAAAAGTTCCTTCAGTCATATTGGCCAGGGATATACATTTATGTATACGAAAGTCTTTCCGCGGTTGAAAACTACGCAATTCTTGTGAAATTTTATAATTATTTGAGGAGTGGGATTAAGGTTGCTACGCTTTCGGTGAGGATAAGTCCCAAGAGATCAAGTCTATATTATAGAGTTCTGCGCATATTAGTAAAATTTTTTTTTTTTGTTCCTTACAGTGTTACAACTTATCTAATACTAGTCTTCGCCCATGGGTCCCTTCGCCAGGGAGTTGTTTATCGCGACGTATTTTATCGTGGAAAAATATAGCCGATGTCACTTTCCACCTGCCTAACTATATCCATTCACAAAATAATAGCATAACATAGCTCCGTTTCTACGTGAAAGAAGGAAAAATAAACTAACACTCTTTCAAGTTTAAAATATTAATATAGACTGCCTCCCTGGTCCAGTAGAGAGCGTATACGACTGCTGATCGGAGGTTCCGGGTTCGATTCCCGGGTCGGGCAATAGTGTTATCGGGTTTTTTCGAATTCTCAGTAGCAGCACGGATTCTGGTGATGTGCCCGGTAACGACAATAGGCTCGCCCCTTATTACGTGTGGCTTAAAAATTCATGGCGAAATGTGGGTTTCATATTACACTTGTCTTCTGCCTACCCATTCGGGGAAACAGGCGTGAGTCTATAAAAAAAAATAGACTTGGAATGATTTAATGATTTCTCACACCTACTAAGTCAATTTAAAACATATCTCAGTGTAATTTTTAATACTGCACATTATATTTTTTTTTTCGGCAGATGTCCAGATCTCCGCTTCAGCCCAGACCGCAGCTCACCAGTAAACGTTCTCGAAAATTCCCACTTAAGATACAAACACTCGGCTGAACAAGACCCCATCTCGACGCATCCAATCTATAGAATATTTAAACTCGCCAGGTTGAAATAGCTGTCTAGACACATTAATTAAATCAGTGTTTATCTATGTTCAAAATAAATCCGTATAAATTGATGTTGTCGGTTTGTTTGCTTCATGCTTGAAATCTGCGACTGATTTTGTTGTAAAATGTTCGTGTTGTTTTGAATAAAGTATTCGTAGCATGGAGATCTCTTAATACTCCAAAAGAATCTGCGAAGTAAGTTAACACGATAAACCGAACATTACACTCCTGATAAGGCCTTGCCTTAAAATGGTTGAGAAACTTCATTTTAGCGTCAGTATGAACTGAATTCTAAAGAAATGGTCTCGCTTACTAAACTATTCGTTTTAATTCGGAAAGAAACTAATCAAGAAGATAGTTTTTAGTTTGTTCGTTGTTTTAAACTGAAGTTCTACATAAAGAGCTGTAGAACAAACCATGCAAGAGTAAGTATAGCTGTACCTTTTTGTAGTTATAAACTGATAATATGCCATAGATTATCCTGTATCTGTATTTATCATCTTATGTTATAGCCCTCCGGCTAACTGTAACGATATACGCCAGGTGTAATAATGTACGCAAAGTGTAAAAGCGAAATAAGCGGTGGCCGGTAGTGGTTTGATACAAAGAGTTGAAAATCGATCCTAACGATCTGATCTGATAGCAGAAAAGGCAGTATTGGTTATGGCAATTAGAGAATGGTGTGTGATGGTAAATATAAATTTCCCCTGGCTCAGAGGAAATCATCTCGAAATATTACGTCAAAAAAATTAATTGTGTTCATCACACACAGATTTCGACGAGTATTTTGTGTGAATTGACTAAAAATTATGTCAACCATAGCCAATTCTAATGAAACATTTTGATTAAACGCATCGATTTAAACGTTTCAATTCGCTGGTTACGTAATAATTATCACACCAATATATCCCAAAATAATTGCTTTACAACATCAAACCTTACAGCATTAGAAATTCGAATAAAATATGACACAGTTTCCTTTGAAGCCTAATAAACAATATGAAGTCTATTGTCTCCCAAGCGGCGCGTAAACGGATTAACTCTTTTATACCCCTCTTTATCTTTATCAGGTTGTTAAAAAGAGAAGAAAGAACGTAACAAAGACATTTTCCTCTATAATCTGTATAATTATTGCTATAAAACTTGAAAGCAAGACGGCTGTCCCAAATCAAAACACAGTAAGGGACATTTTTGTCAAAATCAAGATTTTTACACTATGCTTTTAACACAGTAAATGCCCACAATATGCAAAAACCCTTTTTCAATAAAGGCCTCCATTCCCAATATAGCGATACCATAAAACCTAGTAAGTGCACAGACTAAACCGCAAACCCCAAATCAAAAACCTAGTAAGAGCTGATAACCAGTTCAAAACACAGCAAGGCACACGCACTTACTTTGTTTTGGATTTGGAATTTCCACTTGCTAGGTTTTTGATTTGGGAATTAATTTGTCTAAAAGATCAAAGTCATAAAATCTAAAACTTACACAGTATCGAATTTTCTATCACCACACCCATCGGATTTTCTATCTCCAGGAGTTAAGGCTTAAATGAGTGAGAAAACATCAAATTGCCTCTATCTTTTCGGGAGAGGGGCGGGGCGGTGCGTGCCTTCATTTATAGCGTCGCGCCGATCGCCAGTACGTGGCCAGTACTGGATTAGACTGGACGTGATTTTGTTGTCTGCGCGCGCTCTGCGTGCGTATTTTGTCGTTTTTAGTTTAGTTAATCCGTCAAGATCGGATGAAAATAAGGATTGTAGAGCCCCAAAATTACCACGATTGGCCGGAAAAGAAAAGAGAACCTCGATCTAATAGCGAAGCTTTAAAGAATTTTCAGTTGAACTCAATCGTGCAGGTCAAATTCGTTAGAGGTATGCGTCAGATATTGTATAAAACCTCTTTTAATGAGCCGTTCGTTCCTTTGGACTTTATGATAAAAAAAATTGACCATTCAATGTTGCCCGCTTCCAGGAACGAACCTCGTGGCATCAAAACATCCAAAAAGGAGGAAATAATTAAAGAGCTGGTAAAATTGATGCCAGAGTCCAGAAAAGAATTTTGGCAAGACTTACCAGTTAATGACAGGTCTCCGGGCTTAATAAACGAATGATATATCTTGCGTGTAAATACAGATACACACACACTAATTTTTATTTCGTATTTTGAGTTTATCTGTTTTTGATATTAATTCCTCGTTTTCTACTATAATTTTCGAACTTTTCACATTAAATTACTTCACCTTCTAAGAATTAGAATAATAAACATGACTAATTCTCGTTAATTTGTTTTACTGCAATAGTTTTAAGATACAAACTTTACTCCTTTTCTTTTCCATAACTAAAAGTTTTCAAAAAAAATCAAAACCTAATAATGTCTTATATACTTACTGTGTTTTGGTGTAGTTTCCATGGGCAATGGTTAGTGTTGGAACCCATTCCAAACTTAGTAAGTGTTCTACAACGTGCACTGAATTATATTTTTAAAGTTTTAGTATGCAAAAATGTAGACAGTAATCTTATTCATACCATCTCCAAAAATCATATTCAGCTGTAGATTCATAGTTTGGTAAGGCATAATAAAATCAGCTTTTTTTGCCCTCCTGTAAAATTTGTTCGAAGTCCCTTACTGTGTTTTGATTTGGGACAGCCGAAGAGGTCCGGAGCACAGTTGTGAATGTTACTCGCGCCGACGCTTTCTTATGCAATCCGAAGAAAATTTCAACATTATACGGGATACGGGATGTGAAACAGGTTATTTAAATAATGCTTATACGTTCGTGTAAGGTGCAGATGTTAGTTCGTTTGTGTATTCCGGCGCTAGCAGCAAAATTACATGTGACATACTAATTTGGATAAAGTAACTTAACTGGAGTAAAATGCACTCATTTTAATTAAGGCTTTCAAATATACTTCTGCTTATTTAAACAAAGCAAAAAAGATGTATGAACAATTTTATATATTTATGATATCAAGCAGTGATATTCCCTTCCAGTTTTTGTGGCATGGATATATTTTGAAACCTGGTATAAATTGCACTGTTATCTATTTAAGCATCGTTGTTAATTTATTTCTTTTCGTTTGTTGTCTTGTAAACTTTTTAGCAAATTTGGAAAGGCTGAATTTCAGCAGTGGACTACGCAAGGCAGTAAAGAAACTTAGCTTATCCCGTGTTGCGTTAGATGACCATGAATCGCAATTGTTCATAAATGAAACTAAAAATATACCCATTACGCAAAAGCATGTAGGTGTGCTAAAGTTAAGATAGCAAGCAAGATGACAATAGAAAATAAATAACACTGTAACATCAACAATTTGTAGAACACAAAGTGTTGCTCAGTATGAGGCTCGAAACTTTAACACTCATCTCTGTGCTGTAGCGGGTAAGATTTCGTGTGAGTGGGTGGCCAACTCTGATGTGGGAGTTTTCAGCCCGCCCAAAGGCCTCCGACATTGCCTAACGATCCTTGTCTTGAGACGAGAAACAGGACCGACAGCTTTACGTGCCCTCCACAGCAATGTAACCGTTTAAAATCATACATCACATAATTATGCAATTTTCACAACCCCAATACAACGTGTCCAATATCAGATACACAACCTATCGTTACTTATTATAATTATATCCGAACATATATACTGGATAACAATAGCCTTTTGACAGAATCCACTAATGCATGCCAATTAGTACTGAGATGTCAACTAGATGATAGTAATTAATATGTCACGTACTAATGATACGCGTAATTGCAGTAAGATCAAAGGATTAACTTTGATTATCTTACGTTGAATATCGATGTTGAACAATGTATTGGGATTTAAAGATTTTCTGCTCTCGAAGTAAGCAACAGACATCAGCTTTATACCTACGTTTAAAGTAGACTTTGGGCACGGCTCCGCCATTATCCCAGTTGTACCCAAGACTTCTCACCTTGGAGTGCAGTATCCGCTTTCTAGCCTTACCAGATTTAACAGAATATCAGCTTTTGGCAGAGTCAGTTGTCGCATTTCCTTGAAAGATAAGAGATTAACAAAGTGTCGTAGAGCTCTTAGAGAGTATTTTATAATATGTTTCCTCTAAGGACGTTAAAAAGGGGTTCAGTGTTTGTGTGGCACTTTTGAGCTGTCCGCAAGTCATTCCCTATGATGCTCGGATTTTTACAGAAGCTGAGTGGCGATCACGGATAACTATATTATGTACTAAGTAGTTGCGGTAAGTGCAAAGATTTTTCTATTGATATGAATATTAAAAGTATTTTGTGTCGATTAAACGTTACTTAATATTAGGTTTAATTTTTCTTTAATATACGTTTGTTTTGAGTAAAAAATAATTTTAGCAACGAAAGTTTCAATTCATATGTTGTTAATATTATTTCAAACGCCTTACATTTTTCTCATATTCTTATAATCAAAAACTTATATTTTAAAGAGCAGTATTTGTTGGAATCTAAGCAACTATAAAAAAGTAAAAGAACACTTCTTTTGTTACAAGATAGGTATTTTTACAAAACAATTTATCTTAAAGGACATCAAACAGAAAAATAGCCTCACTCCATACAAGTAATCCTTGAACATAATATGTATGTATCTCAAAGAAACCATTAGATACTAGACAACTACTTAAAAAACACATGATTTCGTACGTTTATAGAAATAAATGGGGCGACGCAGAAAAAAATAGAAAACGGTTTTTGCTTGTAGAAACAACGCCTCACAATTTTATTGGGAGTTTTGTTCGTGTTTCAATTCCAATAGCTAGCCAATTTCATGGTACACTACTGAAACACATGTCGATTGTGAATGCGATGGGCTCTGAACGCGTAGCCTGCCTATATTTTCTTATGTGGATTTCTAGTGAGAAAAATACTATTAATTGTAATTTAGTGTCTAGATATATGAGACATGACAGTAACTACGCAGAAACCTAGAGAAATATGGAGTGTGGTTATGTGGTACAGAGAAATTTATTGGTTGTTCACTATTATTATTGTAATAAAATTAAAAAACATTCAGTTATACTGTTGCTCAGTAGTCACCATACGCATTACATGATTGTTCCTTGGAGACCATAGTGGTGCACTAAGAAGGTATTGCCCAAAATTCCCATTCGAGCGTAGCTTCGGGCGTCCTCTATAAACTAAGGCCGTTTATTCACAACTATAAAAATACATATTATGAAGAATCTAAGATTTAATTTGGGCTCGACGGACCAATATAGTTCAAATAAAAATACTTGACCAGAATACAACAAACAGACTCTTCAAAATTCAATCTGCTTTGTAGACGACAGCTATTCCAAACAAAACACTATCTGCAAGAATATAAAAAAAAATTAATCAGAAAAATAAAAAGTCGTTCTGTTTTCAAAAGTTTTCTGATCAACGAACATCTGCGACCAAGCACCGTTCGCAGCACTATGTCTTTGCAAATGGTGAGCAGATTATTTTAAAGTTTATTTTAATGGTCGCATTTTGCAGAACTTATGTCAGGAAATGCGACAGTGTGCGCCAGTTGTTATACTGAAGACAATGTGTTAGTATTTGCTTTATAATAGTTTAGCAGGATTTACGGTGCGTATGAATATCAACGTTGGGATGGTTTAATTGTTTTTGTATTTATGATTGTGACGTCACGTCGCGCCCCTGCGCCGCGAGCTCCGCTACGAGTGACGCACAGCAGTGGGCCGCTCCCTCGCCCCCCTCCTCCTTTGGCCTTTGCTCCGGCCAACACCACCGAGTTGAGTACATCATCCGAAGACCTGTGAAGTGCCAACGTCCCCCCACGCCCTGGATAATTGTCTCATCCGCTAATTTTAAGTGTCAGCTCTTTTTGTATCGAATCGAATAACTAGAATTATAACGCGAGTTTAAACTTTCCTGGTGATATTTTTTTATTTATTTCCCGTAAATCAACCTAATTATCTCTCTTTAATTGCTCGGCGAGTGATCGATCCCGGCTACCACGTGGAAATCAATCACTCGTGCGACATGATTTTATAGAATCTGACATTAAATATTATGCAGTATTGTATTTGGTAATAAATACATTCTTGTAAGTAGCTGATCTAGAACCTCGTTACTAAGCTTTTTAAGATTAAAGTAAATTAGTTTCAACAGAGTCTCACTTCACCCAAAAAGTTATTACGATCAATCTATACCTGGCTTATTTATTTCCTGTTTTTACTCAAAAATCGTAAACATCTAACAAGCTTCTCATCTTCCCTTCACTGGTCAACCCCGAAATAGCCAATAGCTGCCACAAAAACACAGTTGACCCGTCATATTAAAACTAAAGCGAACCTTCAGGAAAATAAATTATGAATCGCTCTTTGATAAAATCCACATAAATTCACCGCACAGCCGCTACATGTGACGGTCAACAAAATTTTTGCCTGTTTATTTTAATTTTTATCTTTTTTAGGGTACGCCTGACTGGCGTAGACGTTTTTATCACAAAGTATTTTATGTTAAAAGTTGAATTTGGAGCTATATCGTTTTTTTAAATGCGAGACTGGGTGGTTGGAAAATTTGACGTAAGATTTATGCCAAAACTTGTAGTTATCTATATAACATGAAAATTATACATTATTTTTTAAATTTAGATAGTGTCCTATAGGGGTCCATATTGGCTCACCTAAAGTTTTTTATCCAAAATCGTTCTTCCTAATGATTTGTAATCCGAATGATCATTCTTCCTTAAATTTTTCATCCTAAAGTTTTCATTCATACCATTTGTAGTGCAACCAGCGATGTTCATAACACTCATGTTTCCGAAAATTGTAATTAATAATACCATTAATGTAAATATATTTAAACTCCTACTCATTTTTATCATAACGCTTTTATCCCTAAACATAATTACCATAATATTTTTACTCACTCGTCCAATTTCGTGGTAGCGCTCGCCGGCCAAAGCCGTGCCACGGCTTCGGCCGCTCGCTTCGCTCGCTCGGTTCGCGCGTAGTTGGTCACAATTCTAACCTAACCTAACTTACCCTTCCACATCGATTTTATGACAAACGGTTAGTCGGAGGCAAAAAACACCAAGACACGTTTAGCCTTATATTTAGGTGTTTTACATATACGATAGAATCGAGAAAATAAACGATTTGCAAAAATAACACTTTTTTGGCAAAATTTTTCTAAGTCCTCGCGCCGTAGTGCCCCCAAGGCTACACTCCAACCGAAATTCATAAAACACTACTCATTTACGGTTATGTTTATGGCCTGGGAGTTTATACCGCAGTTTTAACCGTACATAAACCAATAACTATAGGACCGATTCGGTTCTGGCACTTCGCCAGCCGCTGCCGCGGCACGCTCGCTTCGCTCGCTCGGCTCGTACGTTGTAGTCACAGTTCTAACCTAACCTAACCAGTAATTATGAATAGGACTGATTCGTTTCTGAAACGAGTAATTATGAATAGGACTGATTCGTTTCTGGAACTTGACCATCGTACTATTGTGTATTTGTACCATGGTACTATTATTCTTATATGTTATACATCTTAAGTGAAATTAAAGTTACGCAAAATTAATGTATATAATACTGATTATTATGAACAAAAAGAAATCGAAACAAAAAAGGTATGACTTTGAATAATAGTGTAAAAGATGGTTATGTTGAGAAAATATAGGAAAACAAATAAACCCCCCCGTGGGATCTCCACCTTGTCGTGGTGGGGGGGCTTAGTAACCGGGGATTTGATTTTCACCCACGGTGAAGCTAAGCGGGATCCCGGGAGGGGACGCTCCACGTGGGCTTGGTGGCGTGAGGCCTGCGTAGGATGCGTCTGTAGGTGCGGGTGCGGGGGACAGTTCTGTCTGTCCCTCGCAGTCGGGTGCGGTCGCGGGAGGAGAGGCGTGACGATGTTGCGTTGCCGCGCACCCTATCTCCCGCGACCAAATAGGGGCGCACCATCGTTGCGTCGCGGTGGGGCTGCAGAGGAAGAGGAGATGCGGTGTTGCGTTGCCGTCCTCCCTATCCTCTGCGGCCGCTGGGTGTTTTGGCTCCGGAGCCCAACACCTTCATCCGCCGCCAAGAGGGTTTCGTTCGGGGCCCGCCTGACAATCTGGCGGGCCAATACCCGTCGGGGGGTGGCGAGGAATGCTTCGGTGAAACCCTACCCTCCGACACATGGGTACATGAGGAGCACGGGTTGGTTTTTAGTCAGTTAGAATCTGACAGTCCCCTTCATCCTTCCCCCCCCCAGGGCCAAGGGACTCCATGAGGATTTTTCAACCCGACACCAAAAAAAAAAGGAAAACAAAAGTATAATAGATGTTTATTGCTACTGACATTATGAAGTTGAATGCTTCGGAATTATGAACATTAGATACAGGTACAGGATACAGTTAGGAATTGCGATTAGTAGGATGAAAAATGTTAGGAAGAACATTTTCGGATTTCCAATTATCGGAGTTGAAAATTTAGGTGTACTTTGGCGCACCCGTCCTATAGTAATAAAACAAGAAGAGATGTTTGTTACTCAACTTAATTTCACGCCAAAACTATAGACCGGATTTTAAATAAACGTTGCAGTATTATGCCAACCCGTTTGGCCAGCGTGGTATAGCAGGCCAATTCCTCCTTTCAAAGGAGAGGCCTAGTCCAGCAGTGGACTGTTATAGGCTGATGATGATGATGATGATCTTTTGTTGCAATAGCTAACATCAAAGTCTTAACACGCAGTTTATATTTTTGATATTTATAGTTTGTTACATTTTACACGTATCTCCATAATCAGCCTAAGATTTGGAAATATGAAAAAAAATATAGAGAACATTAAATTTTTACAATCTTAATGCTCATGCCTGTTAAATATAAAGTCTGCCAATCTCAAATTAACCACAGACTTTAAATCGAGTCTCAGGAAAGACACGTGGCAATAGTGGAATATTTTAAAGACAGGTCTGCTGTTACAGAGCATTCGCTAATTGGCTTAAATAATTATGAACGGCTAAACAAGGGATGTTAAATCCCTCCTACGTAACTTTTAGATCATTCGTTTTAATGAGTTCTCTCAGCTCGGGCGCTTTTGAGTAATTTAAACTAGTCGTTATATATATCTTGCATTTTATTACTACAAAAAATTACGTGTAAATGTCTTTCCTCACACCGTTTAGTCTAATTGCCTAATTCGCAAAATGGCTGCCTAGTCTCAAATGGACTAATTTGCTGGGTTATTCCCTTAAAGCCCCGATCCCCGAGGCACACGTTTCGGAGAGCCACGAAAACGATAAATTGTATTACATTTATGTCGTCTATTTTTCTATTACTTATTTTCTACTTATAGGTACCGTCGGCACAAACAGTTTAAATTATATTGTAATTGTTTGTATGTATTTTATTCTAAAATCATCTTGATATCCACGTCAGCCAGTGCTACATCACCGCTACAAATAATTGCTAACATCATTCCTGTCCATCCAAAGGTTGCTTGTAAGAGATCGCACTTAGCGATAAGGCCGCCGATTGTACATAACCGTAGTTTAAGATGCTTTAAATTTAATGTACTGTTCATTTATATATTGGTTTGCACACCAAAAAAAAGAATATAATAAATAAATAATAAATAAATAAAAAGTGCATAAGTGTAAGTATTTCAAATAAATAAGACGAAAGTAAGTATTTAATTTGAAATTTTGTAAAACACCAATTCATAGATTTATTAGAGGTTAATAGAGATTGAAATGTTACAAATAGAATAGGATACAAGAAGAACGAAAAGAAAATTGTATAGGAATGTAAATAATATTATCAAATCCTAATAAACAAATATTTTACAATTTATGACAATAATACTTAAAAAAATAGATGAACTCTGCCAATATTTTTTTTAAACATAAGTTTTTAACTTATACTTAATAACAAAGTAATGGTTAAGTAAAGCTTACCATTGCTTTATTATTATAAGTTGATACGATTGTTGATTATTTTTATACTTGATTTTTTTAAATGTTGTAGACTGTTAAGCCAATACTAATTAATGATTAATACGCATTTTATATTTTCTATCATTATTAATTGTTAAAAAAACGTTACTGCACTGCTGCGACTCTTCTACAGATTTTCATTATATTCTAGCGGTTAGCGGACTTAATACATCATGTCTATTCACAGTAGTTCAACGTTATGAGCTACGGCCTGACCTTTTACATAATACAAAATTAGTAAAAATATAGCATAAAGGTGGAATACGAATACATCCCATTGGTAAGGCTTTATAAGAAGTCATTTATTATTATTGAATACTAGATGAGCTCGTGGTTACACTCGCGTAATTTAGGCAACTGTTCCGCTGTCGTGGCTTATATCGTGAAGATATATAGCCTTCGTCGATAAATGGGCTATCTAACACTGAAAGAATTTTTCAAATCGGACCTGTAGTGAGCGCGATCAAGCTAATAAACAAACAAACTCTACAGCGTTACAATATTATAAAACGACGAAGACTCACCTTCACCACAGATTATGTAGATCTTCACCCAATTACTCATCATCAGGTTTGTTTTATAATCTCTTCCACTGCTGCCCAGCAGGTGTCATGTCATTGGAGACGGGATAAGCTAGCGGAAAATCTATCACGCTGGCCAAGTGTGCCGTGACAGACTTCAAGAACACTGTAGATCCGTTTCAAAGAGCAGATGCTCTCGCAATATTTTCTTACAACAATTTAATATGTTCTTAACTTAAGGAGTCAGTGATACGTGCCGTGAGTTTGAGGCAGACTTGTGGCAGTCTTTTATTCTCTCTATTAGACTATCTTTAGCTTTAGGTAGTATATAGCTTTGCTGCTTTCAGCTTAAATGGACCGCCTTGACCGGTGAACCACACCATCATCATCATCATCAGCCTGCAAGAGTCCACTGCTGGATATAGACCTCTCCAATGGCACACCACTGAGCCCGATTTTCGGCTCTTCGTGTACAGCCGCTGCCAGACACTTTGCGTATATGGTCACTCCATATCATCAGCCTGCAAGAGTCCACTGCTGGATATAGACCTCTCCAATGGCACGCCACTGAGCCCGATTTTCGGCTCTTCGTGTCCAGCCGCTGCCAGACACTTTGCGTATATCGTCACTCCACCTAGCCGGAGGGCGTCCTACACAACGTTTGCCAAGGCGCGGTCTCCACTCTAGAACACGACTACTCCAACGGTTATTGTTTCTGCGACAGATGTGACCAGCCCACTGCCACTGTTCTGTCGTTCTAGTTGATTACCGTGAACTACCCTCTCACGTAAAGCACCTACATATATCTGTACTCCTGCGTTTTGTTTGGTGAGTGAGTGTACCTGAGATTCCAAGCACTTTTTTTCTCCCTCATCTTGCGTTTCCTTTTTTCCCCTTACTCATCCCAAAGGGCGGCAGCGCAGTTGTGACTCCTCTGGAGTTACTTGTGTCTTGCAGTAGACGACGTAATAGCTTACGACCAGGCGATCCGTCTGCTCGTTTAGGTACTACCTATTACATAATAAAACCGTTTAAAAATGACTATCGTTGCCCACTTATCTTTTGTCGTAATTTCTCCTACAAAATATGCAAAATATAAACAAAGTTTTAATTAAACATATAATAAAAATACACCTGCCTCTATTAAGTATCTAAGGTTCTCAGCTCGCATCATTTGCCCCTACAAAAAAACATTAACCTCGCCTTTCTATTAGATTAATACTACTATTTTCCTATCAAATGATAACTTAAACAGTTGCTTCATGAATTGAATACGATAGAGTGAAATTTATTTATTTATTTATTTATTTATTAAGGACAACTAGTAGTTGTTACATTGTAATAAATTATAAAAAAACAGTATTAATAAGATAAAAACTAAATGCACAACATTTGAAGGTGTCACAACAAGTACCAAAAGGTAACATTCACGTATAGATATAAAAGAAAAACAGACAATTAAATATTAAGTTACTACTGAATTAAAAAACCAATGAGAAAAGAAATGAAAAAAGACAATTAGACAATTTTAATAATAAACTTAAATTAATCTTAATAACCTTAGAAGTGTTGTTTTAGAAATCATAGTTTGTGGATATTTATTTTATATTTTACTAGCCGTTGTCAACGGTTTTGCCCGCGTCAATGATACTTTATACCCTTCCTCTTGAATCATTCTATCTATAAAAACAAAGCGCATCAAAATCCGTTGCGTAGTTTTTAAGATAATTATGAACTGAGAGCCAGTGTTCTGCAGACTTACGGTATAGTAGCAAACTCCATATTAATGCTAGTTATACTAATTAATCTGCCGTAGATCAAATGAGGGTTCACTTTTCTCATAGAGGGTTCCTTTAGGCGTGCCTAGAAGTCGAAAAGCATGAAAATCGACTTTCAAAACGTGTTCGCAGCATGTCTGCCGTTTTGATATCTTGAAATATATATATTTTTATATAGAAAAACTTGATGGCAGACACTTGTTCCGGTTCCTACTATATTTTATATAATATCATAGTTTCCAAAATTTCATAAAATTGGCGTTATTTTAGCAAAGCTACAAATTATGTAAACATATATTTACAAAAACAGACCTGTAGGTCGGTTCTGACATGCGGGCAGACTACACTATACTTTCTCAGTCGTGCTATTGAAGTTGTATGATTTTGATGTTTCAGCAAAGCTACAATTTATGTATGTTTTTTTACATTATTATTATACATGTATATCTAAAAAACAGACAGATATGTTGGTTCAAAAATGCAGGCAGACTACATAATAGTTTCGCAGTCATGCTAATGGAGATACACGATATTGACTTTCTCACTCTTGCTGGCAGTGACAGCGAATCAGTATGAATACATGTGAACAGTAGGGTGGAGCGACAATTTTTTTTTTGTTTTATTTCCATTTTCCTGTAATGTCACTCAATGACCTATAGTTGCAGGAGCTTTCATGTAAAATTTCAGCTTTCTATCTAAACATCTTGAGGTGGCGCACGAGACTTTTATTTTTTTTTAAATGTGCCAAAGAACAATGCCCATTTCTGGCCCAGTTTGGAACTCATGAACAGCACAATAAAGTTTCAATTAGTTGTTGAATAATCCTTTTTATTTATAACTTAATTTATAGGCATTACTAAAGGTGTGCCGAGGAACTTATTCAATAAATACGTTTAAAAAGATGTGTTAACGTCTAAATAGCCAACACGTAATAGATCAGAAATTGCCAGTAAAGAAATCATAATATTAAATCGATTATGACTTCTTCTTTATCGATTTTACGTTTTCTCTACTCAAAATGATTTGAGTTAATAGCAAATCTCTATTTGGTCCTTAAACATTTAAAATGTGTGTATTTTTAAGGTATATATGCGATTAACTACAAATAAGTTCGATTTTGAACCAAATATATAGATTACCTACGTCCGAAATCCATATCGATTAATCAATATCATTTAAAACCGTAAAATGGCAACACTTTTTTGACTCTTAAGTAAATGTCAATAATGTCATATTCAGTTTATTTTGTTTATTATCTATTTGTTTTGCTCGTGCACATTGTGAATGCTTTTTATGTTTTTTGGATCTTTTACGACTTCTGGATTTTTCTTTCGGATTTCTACCCTTACCAAATGATTAACTCATTCCTTTTTTACGCAAAACTACGAAATACTTTAACTATCCTAATAAAAGTGGGTACACACCTAATGATTTGTGACCATATAAAAGTACTTCTTGTAATAAATCTATGAATGTGATGGACCTCTAATTAATCTCAAAATTCTAGTTTAACACTCTTTTATCGAATGCAATAACAACTACTACGATTTTTGACTGTCCACATCTGGGCCGGCGTCTCTAAGAAAAATGGGCATTGTTCTTTGCGTTTTAGCCTATATATAAATCAATCGTACTAATTGTTTTATGATGTTAACACTTAATTTTATTTATACTATCGTCACCAATAATATAAAAACATATAACTACCAGATTTTCAGAGCTTGAACGTTTTACATCAGTAGTTTTAGAACCCTTTTTCTGGCGAAAACAATTGGATTTGGCGTTGAAAAGCAAGAAATAGGAAATGTTGTGGCTTACTTTAATCCTAGTACAGCAATAACTATACCTTCAGGTCCGCAGACAGATAAATACGCTCCTATTACATGTTTGCCATACCTTTCTACGGCCTGACTGTGGCAAGGAAATTCTTTAATTTCATACAAATTACTTCGTGAAGAAATTCTGGAAGTGATTTCAGTGTCGTCGTATTCTAATATTGTTAGAAGTCTCGTATGTCTTCTTATAATAGTCATTTAACGCCTAAATTTTCGGTATCAGTAGTTGAAATTTTTGTACTTTCCGCCCTTTGAACTCTTTTCTTTTATTGCCTTTAAAACACTCCGAATAGCCAATTCTTCTGCGTTTGACTCATCTACAAGGATCGACTGTTCCAAGCTGCTATGCTACAAGAAAAGAACAGATTTTCAGGATTTACAAAGAAAACATTTCACGACAGTCTATTAAACAATAGTTTATAAGTCTCGCAATTACAAATATCTTTTATGTACACGTGTTAAAGACCGGGGTCAGACTACATTTATGGGATGAGATCGAATTAATACCAAACCTGACTGGTGCGACAATTTTCGCGATAACAGTGACAGTTTCTTGGAATTATTGTCAATTTAGTTTTGAAATGAAATGAAATGAAATGAAATAAATTTATTTTGATCCCACACAACAAGTTACATACATACAAAATATAAGAGCAGTCAGAAGAACAAAAAATAAATTACATAGCAATTACAACAGAATAAACAGAAATAATAATAAAACAAAGAATAACATACTTATAGGTACAGACAGTAGAAGAAAAAAGTTGTTCAAGATCAGGTGTGTGTGGTCAAAAAAGGACCCAATTCGGCATGTGCCAGGCGCATACCTGGCTCCGATTTTCAATTAGGCCCTCAAGTGACTCACGAACGAGATATCAAAAAAATATAAAGGTATAAATAGATAGATAGATACATGATAATATAAAATAAATAATGTAGTAATAGTAATAAATTTACATAAATAAATATTTTATTAAACATAATACGTGTAAATAGCAATAAAGTTTTGTAATAAGTGTAAAATATAGACTAGTGTGCTAGTGTAAACGATAGACTAGTGTGCCGGCCATACCTACTCATGACTTTAACTTAGTTACATAACTATAACTTAGTCACTGTGTATGAAATCGGCGCCAGAGTGGCGCGTGAAGCCGTGTGGTACGGGGGGAAGCCTCAACGCCCCTTGTTTGGCCAGGACACCAGTCCAGTGGCCGCATCACAGCCGGCGTATCTGCACGCATATAAATTATACGCATTCGCGCTTACAATAATTTGATATTTTGCACGTAAATACATATTTATGAATATATAAGATAACGCAGAATAAAACATTGCTTTGTGTACAAGATAAATGAGCCGAAATACTCAAGACAACTGTGGTAAGTGCAGCTTAGTTCGTTATCCGGCAAAGCGTATAGCAGTACATTCATACAAATTTGTGTGCATTTTATTTTAGATATTGTACATTATACGTATGTGTGTGCAGTTTCAGATTCACGCAGGATGCCATAAGAAACTAATTGGCTATTAGGTGTCAGTTGTAGACTTGGCGACTGTCGATCAATGTGGTATACCTCGGGAAGTGATGCACCTAGCTCACACAAGCGCGAGTACCAGACCCTAAAGGTGAGGTAAACTTATGTATCTTCTATTTAGTAACGACAAGAGTAAGTACCTCGGGCAGTAAAAGGTTGTGAATGCATTTGTTACAGGTTTCTCACACTGTGTGTGCATATACATCACAGACCAACACACTACGTGATCGACATACAACAAATAAATAATGACTAAATGATTAAACTTCAAGGCCGGCATGCAGCTCAAGAGCTTTTATCGAAAACATATTGATAATCATAGCAAATATAAGTTGGAATTTAAATTAATTACGGCAACGGTGCATTATCATATTGCATATTGATGTCATAATTCATTAACAAAATAGGTATAATGAGTCAGTAATAACTTAGATAAGTCAAATATATAGTATGTCAAAAAAAAAAAAGAAAAAAGGTTAAATAACAAATGATGATGAATTAATTATAATGTAATAATATGTCTAGTATAAGTTAATGAATTATAATGTCATAAAATGTCATGTCGGAATTATTATTAATTATTAATATAT
Source organism: Euclidia mi (assembly GCA_944739405.2). Taxonomy (NCBI): domain Eukaryota; kingdom Metazoa; phylum Arthropoda; class Insecta; order Lepidoptera; family Erebidae; genus Euclidia; species Euclidia mi. The sequence continues at coordinate 30,657,478 of OX123192.2, forward strand.
GAATAAATTGTCTAAATAATAGGAATTGATTGAAATATCACGAACTATTATATTGAATATAATAGTCATAAATCATTATTTGGTTATATTACATTATTATTAATTTAAATTAAACTATACGAAATATTAATTCATCTAAGTAGGTACACATTACAACTTTAAATCAGAGAGGCATTTAGATTAGTGTCACCCATTTTTTGCTGCTCCTCCATAAGGAATTTTTTTAAGTTTCGTCTGAAAGTGTGTATTGACGTAAGATTCCGCAGTGGCGGAGGGATATTGTTCCAACACTTTGAAGCAGCATAGCGAAAGCTACCTCTAAAAGCCTCTGTGCGATGCAATGTGATAGACAATTGCTTTGAGCACCTTCTGTTTAGCCGCTCGCTGCCATTAGTGACCCATGTCAGTTTTTCATAAAGATATTGTGGTTGCTGCAATTTTATGACACCAAATAATAAACATGCCAAATGTAATTTCCTTCGGGATTTCATTTTCAAAATCAAATTTTTATTAAAGAATGGCGTTACATGGCCTCTGAATGGTACTGAAAAACAGAATCGGGCGCATGCATTCTGCACCCGTTGTATTTGCCTGTCTGTCCGTGCTAAGAGTCGAGGGCCATACACGGCATCCGCATAATTTAATTTACTTAATATCAGTGACTCAACCAGCTGAATACGTAGTTCTTCAGATAGGTAAGAACGCATCTTATACAACACTCTCAACCGGTAAAAACAGTTCTGTACAGCATTACCAACATGTTTCTCAAATCGTAGTTCTGAATCCATTATTAGTCCCAGGTTCCTGGCCTCATATACTCGCTCTAATGGACTCCCTCTAAGATGAACTTTAGATGCCGAATGTAATAATCGCAAATTGTTTTTGGTACCAAATATGATGTATTTCGTCTTAGACGGATTTAACAAAAGGCAGTTATTCTCAGACCACGCGACTAATCGTTCAAGATCGTCATTCATGTCTTGTATAGCTTTTTCATAATCAGTAACCTTAAATGACAAGTAGATTTGAACATCGTCCGCGTAAATATGGTACTTACAGTTATTTATGGATTTCTTGATATCCGCACAGTAAAGGTTAAAAAGAATAGGTCCTAAAATCGAGCCTTGCGGCACACCTCTCGTCAAAGAGGCGAGTGTCGAGGTCAGAGTGGTCCCTTTACTAGTATTCAACTCTACATATTGCTGTCGATTAGTTAGGTAGCTATGGAACCACATTACTGCCTTGTTATCAAATCCATAGTAGCGCATTTTTGATAATAATAAATTTAAATTTATGGCATCAAATGCACGGGAATAGTCCAATAGAACTAGAATTGTGCACATGCCCTTATCCTGGGCAGACAAAATGTTATCAGTAACATCTAAGAGTGCCGTAGTGGTTCCCCGAAACCGTCTAAATCCGGACTGAAGTCTAGGTAAAATCTCGTGTTTTTCCAAATAATCTGTAAGCTGGCGACTCACAACCTTCTCCAAGACTTTAGACAGACAGGGCAAGATACTTATTGGCCGTAAATCCCGAATAACAGTAGGGTTCGTCGTTTTAGGTAGCGGTCTTACACTAGCTATCTTCCAAATATCGGGTACCGTAGACGTTAGCATGGAGCGATTTATTATGTTCGTTATGGTTTGTAGTGTATGTGTCAAAGTCATTTTAATCATAATTAAATTTATTTTATCATATCCCTCGGCGTTTGACTTGAGGCCCTGTATAATGTTATAACTATATCTTTGTCCACAGTTACTAAACTAAATGTGGCGTCACAGAACCTATGGTATTCATGAAATGTGAGATGAGATATACTAGTTTTTGAATTACCAGGCACAGTCAAAAAGAAAGAATTTATGGTGTCGGGGTCGTTGAAATGTGAAGGAATATCAGATACCTGTGTTGGCGGTAGAACTGTTGTTTTTAAGTTTTTCCACAGGACTTTAGGATTTTTCATCTGATTATTAATATTGTGTTTATAATATGCTACTTTTTCTCGGTACAACGCGGTAGACACTGTGGACTTTAGTTGCTTATAATATATTTTACTAGTTTCCGTCTTTAGTCGTCGAAACCTAACCAATGCATCGTCCCTGTGTCTCATCATGATTCTAATCGTATCAGTTATCCATGGGTAGGAACGACCCCTAACTATGCAAACTTTAACAGGAGCATATATATCAAACAACAAGGTCGTCCACCCGTTCAATGCGCTCACCATGTCGTTCACGTTGGCCAGGTCTGATATAAGATCCCAGCGTATTTTCTCAATATCTTCACGCATAGTTTCAGTGCATATGTTTTTAAATGCTCGCCTCATGAATATTTGTGGTGACAATTTCTGCTTCTTAATATTGAGTTCACAGCTTACAAAGCAGTGGCTATTAATCAATGTATATGGCTCAACATTGACACATCTCGCACTCAAGTCTGTATAAATCAAATCTATTAAGCTCTCACTGTCCTCGGTAAAATGGGTAGGAGACGATACTAGTTGAGTAAGACCTACGCAACTAAAGAAATCGTTAAGTTTTTTCGTTTTAGCATCATTATTAATTAGGATATTGACATTGAGGTCCCCCAGTAAAACAAAATGATCACAATGTCCCATAGCACTTAACGTCAGGCTAATTGAGTTCAGAAATACGTCCAAATTCAGCCATGGAGGACGGTAAGCCGTGCCAATGCCAATCTTTTTTCCGTGCAGCGTGAGGGTGAGCCACATCTGCTCCACGGAATCGAACCTAGGATCGCTAGTACCCGTCCACGCTCGTGCGTTTATACCGCGTTTTATAAAGAATCCCACGCCACCGCCGCGACCGCCGCGAACATTCGCTGGCCGCGGAGTGTGACGGAAGCGATACCCTGATAGAACCGGCCCGCGCGCCTCCTCTCCCTGTCTCAGCCATGTCTCATTGATTGCCAAAATGTCGACAGGGTTACGCTCAACCATGGCTACAAAGTCATCGTGATTTGTACCAAGAGATCCCGCGTTCAACAAACCAACTCTTAGGTATTTATTATTAACTGCCATTACAAATACGCATTTTATTGCATCGCACTATTACCAGAAAAAGAACACCTGCGTATTTATTGTAAACAAGACAACAAAAAACAATAAACAAGTATCCGTCGCTAGCATCAAGTATTGTTAAGTTTAGTACCAGAATATGAATCCAAAGCAATGCATAAATATATATAATAATAAGTGTTGTTTTTGTCATAACTATTTGTGATATAAATAATAAGTATACCTTGTAAATACATGTATATGAAATTAGACGTAAATAAGATTTAAAAGAGATCATAAATACAGTAATAGTGCGGTTTATTACTACAAGGCAAATTAAGTAATGATAATCCGATTGATTTTTATATAAATGATCGTTAGTTTTGTCATTGGAGGAAGTGAAAGTAACTATACAGACATTATAAGTTAAGTATTTTGAAAATAAAGTGACCAACACAATTAATCTAAACATTTGAAATACAATCAAACCTGTCATTGCCCAAAAAATTTACTTATATCGTTGTCGTTAGTTACACGAAACGTAGGTGCCCCATCTTCCCTCTTAATGAATACTTTTCCATCTCTCGTTTTCTTCCAACAGCTTCTTCTTTTACTTATTAAAAATAATAAAGCTAACGTACATGATTATTGCAGAGTCTAAAATATTTTCGCTGGAAAAATGAAATTCGGGCTATTGGTTCGTTTTAATATAAGCACTGCCGTATGCTGATACTGCGTGCACCATAAGCCCAAAATCGTGCACAGTTGACGGCATGTATCTATTAAGCGAAGCCGAATCGACAAAAACGATACGCGTTGCCGTAAACTGGATTAAAACTGTATGACAAGTGTTGTCATCGACGCGAAAAGAATTTAACCACTCAGGAAGGATTTTTTTATGTTTAATCCCGAAGGGTGAAATAGGTATGAAAGATTATTTGCAAGTCCACTGATTTGAAACTATTCCTAAGAAAAGGCAGGCAACATTTAGATATATATATCTAAACTAAGCATTCTGTTTGTGCACGTCAACCACCGAGAATGGCCCATATTCCTGGATTTTTCTCACTGTTCTACTTATTAGTAATACTAAATAAATCAATCTGGAGAATATTTGTGAATGGCTTAATGTAGGAATAGATGTCCTAATGGAAACTTTTTCGATGTCAAAAGCAACCATTTCAATTTTTTGTTTCTTTCGTTTAATTACGAAATAAACGAATATACCCTAAATCCAATTGTTTTCGCCAGAAAGAGGGTTCTAAGACTATTGGCGTAAAACGTTCAACCTCTGAAAATGTGGTGATTAGATGTTTTTATATTATAGGTGACGATAGTATAAATAAAGTTAAGCGTTAATATTATAAAACAATAAGTACTATTGGTTTAAATATAGCTCTGGGTGAGACGCAATTATGGCACCTTTTCAAAAAATTAAAATCTCGTGCACTACCTCAAGATGTTTAGTTAGAAAGCTTAAATTTGACATCAAAGCTCCTGCAACTATAAGTCATTGATTGACATTACAGGAAAATGGAAATTAAAAAAAAGTTTTTGTCGCTCCACCCTAGTGAACAGTGTTTTTAATTTTTATAATTTATAACTCTTATTTTCAATCATAAACATATAAGTTTTTATAAAGAAATCAATTTTTTTTTCATATACAATAATAATGATTTTGCTATTTATTTTGTTCTAACAAAACGTACAACTCGAAATTCAAATACAGAATAAAACAAACAGGGGAGCAGTAGACCTAAAATGCAGTGTAAAACGAGGGTGTAACCGCGGCTTCACCTTTTTGTAAATGGAAACAAGCGAGTCCTACTGCTCAATTTTTTAATAGATGATGTAAAACATGATTCGCTTCGTAGAGATGAACAATTTAGATGGCGACACAGGGAATCTTTTCAAAACAACACAACCAAAATCACGAACGTCTGAAGCAAAGCCAAAAGAAGTTTTAATAAATACATAACTAGACACATTTATTTAACTCCAGTTTACGTGTAATATACTGCAATCAATTTCTTTAACACGTGAGAGTCGAACTTTTATAAATAACAAAAATAATGATCTGTAATCTTTCTTTCAATTTTCTTACTTGTAACTATGATTATCTTAAAGATAATGACATCGCACTTTCGAACTCTTGCTGGTTGAATATCGTCTGGAGGTTAGACGGTGCAGCTACAATAAACCTAATAAAAGTAAAAACTATGTATACCTAATGGGGATAATCTCTGAAAAGATTTCTTTACGTGTGTTAGGTCACAAAGCTCTGCTACTAAGAGCTCCAATGTTACACTTTAGTTATGTTGGAAACACTTTGAAATGTAGGCCGTGTTGGATTGTGAAAGGTGTCGAAACGCGATAATGTTTGTGCGACCTGACTTTGACCTGTAAGAGAACACAATAGGAAACCTCCGGCTTAAAGCAGAAGTCTATGAGATTTTTATCACTGGGTTAAGATTTCATGTAAGAAAACACACGATGCTTTGGATAGGCGTCATGTTAGGTAAGATAAGACGATAAAAGTCAAAGCGAAAGACATAAAGCAACATTTTGATCAATTTAAATATACGTATACATACACTGATAAACATGTCTAAATATTTCTATAATACGCTAACTTAAAATGAGAAGCAAACTATCAACTCACTATAGATCTTATTTATTACAGCGAGTCATGATCCGCAGAATATCCTATTGTAAAAGCCTTTAAAGTACTCTCTGAATCCGAATTCGTAGTTTTCACGTGATATCCAAATGGAAATTGCCTTTTCAAACAAACTATATTTTCAAGCATTAGTTAGTTTGGCATATCAAAAGGCCACTTTAGGCCCATTAAAGTTAACATTACAACGTAACGTGAACGAGGGTAAGGCAATGATTAGATTCCCCTTGGATAAGACCCGCCAATTAGGATTGTTAGCTGACCAAATTTAAATGCACCTTTAGTGGGTAAATTACGTCACAAATTATTATAATGGCTCGACGCTTTAGTTGTACTAATAGAGGGTTTTGAATATTTGTGTTATAGTTTGTAACGTATCGTAACGTCCAGAACGTTACGATACGTTGTACATGTGAGGAATTTTGGAGATTGTTGGCTTAACTTGGCGTTTATATATTATATTATATTTTGGCTATAATATATTAGATATTAAAAAAAGGCTTTTTACACAATCTTAAATCAAACTTGCAACTTCGTGATTATGACCGTGAGTGTACTCTTTAGTACGTTAAGTAGTTAGCCGGGTAGCAATTACAGTGTTTCTTCATCTGATATACACATATATCTTAAGCCACTTCGTCTACTCTCACTTTTTGTTTTCTCAAATTTATTAATAATTTTATTAATAAGCTTTCCAGACTTGAAATTCTACACTAGACAACAAAACTGTCGAGTGGGTCATCCAATAATATGCTCATTACAAAGAAAAGTACAAAACATCCAGACACTTAAAAGCTGTCTTCACATATCGTGTATCGTTCGCACAAATTGCATTTGTCCCATTCACTCAGCTAAGACAATAGAAGTGAGACACCAACATTTGTGCAACGTGAGCAGATTGCAGCTGCTTGCAGCTTACGTTCTAAAATGTATTTTATTTTAGCGAACCAACCGACCAAGCAGGGTGTTCTTAACTGTTGTGTTGGTAAGCCTGTGTATTTATAAAGTTCTAGCTTTGGCCTTCAGCTTTGTACGTGGATATAAGGTAACAAGTTAAACCACATGTAAAAAGAATGCAAAAATCTATATATGTACGTACATCTGGATCCTATTACATAGGAACCAATCGTTTTCCTGCAAGAACTTTTATCCTCAAATTTCAATCCCGTGAAGTTCTATTTCGAAGGAGGTGTTACTACAGAACAAGTCCGTTTTTCTAGATATAATTTATTTTGTATGGTAGAAATTAGCAAGTGTGTATCAGCCGTTTTGCCAAACCAAAATACACTTTTGGATTTATTATGTAAGTAGGGATGTTCAATTACAGTGCCTAAACTTCTCAACCAATTATTATTAGCTGTACATTAAGGAGTAACAGATGAAATGAAAGGGTTGGTAGCCTTCTGCGCTCACCTATAATGTATGTAATGTTGTCAAGATCATCAGCGGCCAACAACTTAATCCACAGATAAAAAAATTAAATTATTTTCAAACTCCGTCTTGGATCTTAAAGGTTCCATCTTGGTTCCTGAAGACGCTATTTATACTTGCCTTAATGTCTTATTTGATAGTACTATACAAAGAAAGTCAAAAGTAAATAAATCGGTTTTAAAGTCTCAAGACCAGCTACGATAGAAAATAATATGTACAAATATGTTGCTATCGTAAGTATTTACAGCAACAACTAAAAAGGCAGTCTCAAAGGGCCTACGTGACATAAATACAGGGAAAACTATCAATGTCCATATTTTGTTAGATGCTTTATCCAATATATCAGTTTTTGATCTTTAGGGACCGATCCAAGCAGCCTACTTCTTTTTTATAAAACTGTAATGCCTCCCATCATACATTACTATTTTTAGCAACCTACCCAGCAATCGATGCCCAGATTGCAATTTTTTTGTAACCAACTTAAAACTCTTAGACCTACTGTACCTCAGCTAGCAGTAGGATCCGAAAAGTTTCAAAAGGAACTTCAAAGCCGTTTCGGACTGCTGGAAACCCATGGCACTGTTGACGAGAAAATCGACACTGTGGTCAAAACGCTACAGGATGTTTCTCGAAGGGTGTTTGCCGGAAAAAGCGTTAACAAGCAAAGTAACCTCTCGCTCGAAACTCTCGAACTTATGAGGCAAAGAAGGGCAATGTCATATGCGCAGACGTCTTCGACGGATGGAAGAAACCTAAACCGGAAGATCCGAAAGCTGGAGCGACGTGACCTACGTTGTTTACAATACTCGCGCCATTACGGCTGCGATTGTACAGAATCGAGGCACCAAAGTCTTCGCTCGCCAGCTTGGTTGAACTTATCTGTCGACATTCAACACTGCGGTGTAATGTTATTCCTACTTAGGTGTGGTTAAATGAAAATCGTAATTGCTGTTACAATGAAAAATCGGTTTAATTCATTAAAGAATTTAACACATCCTTTAGCAAAACACTAATTTAAACATTATTAAGGAAATTCTACAGAACCAGGGTCGCGTGATTCGACGATAGTAAGGGATCTTGTTGGGGATTCGCTTCCGGGGTCGCTCAGGAAGATTATCTGGTGTACTTAGCTTCTGCTCGCTGCTGTTCAGCCGAGCCAAAAAGGACGAGCGCTCCCAACGCCTCCGTATTTATTTGGAGCCCGAAGTGTGGTGTCTGAGGTGAGGGGGGCGCAGCGGCCAGCCAAGTGGAGTGGGCGAACGGTGTCATCGCGACGTCACACACTCCCCCCATTAGGCCAGAATTTTCCCTCCGGGAAAATCCTGTGGCTGGTAGGCGTCAACCGCATTCCGGAACCCTGAAACAGATGAGTGGTGGTGTCAGTAGGCTAAGTACAAGGCAACTACTAACCCTGAAAGGAAAAACCAAGTATAACCCTCGACAATTCATACGTCACCAAGCATTGAACGTTCCTATTACTTGACATTCATCATATTCAAAAGGCCTACACACAGTCATACGTATGAACAAGCCAGCATTCATTCCCGATGCGAGTCATATTCTAAATAATACAAGACGCGCGAAGACGTATTAGAGTAAGTAGCCACCCAGGCTAGGTTGCTATGACCACCTGACAACCCGGGTTCAATAAGTAAAAATTAAATTGAAAATGTATAAGTCGTAAACTAATATTACGATCTTACGATATTACAATACTAATATTATTACGATCAGTTGGCAATATCACAAGCAAATTGCTCATTAACACGCTCGATGCGAAATGCAAGGGCAAAATGTGTTCATTAAAATTAAAATAAACAATGATTATGGCAATGGAAAGCTTGTGCCAAGCGAGCGGCTCAAGTAAACACGTAAGTCATCTCAATTATCTAGTTTCCGAACATGATACAAAGTCATTAACGGCAAATACACAATTCGGAGTAGGTTGTAATGAATAATATATCACCGCAGGAGACAATCGATGATATAGTATATACAACCATATATATAGCTAAAAAAACAAAAAATATAGGCGAGAATCGAACCACAGACTGATCAGACAACAACCTCTTAACCACTGAGCCATGAGGGAAAAAAATATTTTTTAACATTACGATTAGTCATTACTAAAGCTATATGTAATAAGATATTTGCGTACATAATTAAGCTGTAATTGGGAGTTAAAGATTTTTATAATATTTGTAATAAAATGTTAAGTTATTTTTGTGATTAGATCATTAGTGGTAAGCATTAATCATTTCATTTTTAAACTTTGTTGTGAGTTAATTTAAGATCTTTTATATATGGAAATCACCAAGGGGTTTGCCAAACATATCTGATAGTTAGACAGTTATCTGATATTTAGATAGTTATCTGATATTAAGATAGTTAGATAAATAACATTTAATAAACATTGGCGCTAATTTATAACTGAAATATTAATTCATGTTTTATGTTAGCATGTTTATATAAATCGTTAACACAATACAATGCGTTATCTTGTGAGCTCCAACTTAGAAACAATAGCACTATTGTTGGCTTTTACAATTATGTAGGTAATTAAAACTTCGTATACGAATGCGTCTTACATTGTTGTTAATGAAACTGTAATAAATAAATAAAAAAAAGATTTAATTATTTTATTCAGCTTTTAGGTTTAAAATAGACAATGGTGAAATACGAAAAGGGATTTACTCAAACTTGTACATCAATTAATTTTCTTTAGTTATTAAAGTATATAAATTATTTATTTATGTATAAATACCCACATTAGTTATTTAAGTATTGAAATTATTGATTTAATTTGTGTGTAAACAGCCAGTTTGTAATAGTCAGATTCAGTTCAATTGCATTTAGATGTTACGAATAAATTGAGTTTGATATAATAACATTTGCGTAAACACAAGAACACATTATAAGCCAGCACTACTTAAAATGGTTAAATATAACCTGATGTATAGCATCTTGTAAAAAAGGAACATGTTACATATTGATAATTAAGTATTTTACGGCCGTCAGCGGTTTAATTTTATCATTTATTTATCATTACATGTTTTAAATATTTCAATACAAACCAGACATCGCAAAACAATCACCAGCAATACAAAAAATTACAAAAAAAAAATTGCGACGCAGGAATTTTAAATGTTTGAGTTCACAAGGAACAGTAAATGCATAAATAGATGCATTTGCAAATAACATACCAATAGGCAGTAACAAGTAGATATGATCGAAGACCAAAAACAACGATTGTAGAAAAATTAACATTTAACAAAACGAACAACCAATAATTCTACGATAATATTCGTATTTTTATACAAAATAGACAAAGATTAAATTAGTTCATTATTGTCAGTGAGCAACATGCGTGTGACACGTGTACGTTTGATTAACAAATGACCGTGGAATTCTAGCTAAATACCTAGTATATAGTACGCTAGCATCTTTAGGTACGTTAATTTAAATCAGTCCAGCTATGGCAGGTAGACGTGGTATAATAAAGATGCAACTTTCTTAGTAAGAAAGAAAAAAATATTTAATTTTAAAAGATAATCGCCGTAGTATGCGGTAAAAGTATTTAATAATATCTACTATATAGAAATATAATTGTATCGCCGTACAAAATCACTAGCAGAAAGTTATAGTAGAAAGATGAATTCGTTCCTTCAGTCAGCCAAAGCAGTAATTATTAGGAATAATTACCAGTAGCAATTAATTACCGTAATAGGCAATTAAAGAAAGCTAATCGCGAAGCATACAATCAAAGAAAGTGACCTTAGTACGTCTTTAGGGGACCCGTGGCCGCAGTCGCACGATTATAACTTGTTACTTATGCGGTTGATACACTATTAATTATCACACGCGGCAACAGAAATAATTATAATATAAAAAAAAACTTACTAAGCTTAGTAAGAAAAATTAAACACAATTAAAACAATATAACACTGCTTTGGAACGATTTCACACATACACAGTAAAAAAAATAAAAAAGACTTACCAAAAACGGATTCTCAACAAAAACCTACTTATATATTCCCGTGGGCGCTACTGTAACGTTGTTATTGAAACTGTACCCAATCGTTTGTAAACATATTTATGCTGTAATATATTAAGATTTAATTATTTTATTCAGCTTTTAGGTTTAAAATAGACGATGGTAAAATACGAAAGGGGATTTACTTAAACTTGTACACCAATTAATTTGCTTTAGTTATTAAAGTATAAAAATTATTGATTTATGTATAAATACCCACAATAATTATTTAAGAATTGAAATTATTGATTTAATTTGTGTGTAAACAGCCAATTTAGTTATTTAAGTATAGAAAGTATTGATTCAATTTATGTATAAATAGCCACTAGTTATAATCAGTTTCAATTCAACTGTAAATAAATGTTTCCAATAATTGAGTTCGATACAATATTTGCGTAAACACTAGAATTTATAATAGGCCAGCACTATTTAAAACGGTTATGTATTACCTGATTTAAGGCATTTTGAGAAAAGGTAAATGTTACATATTGATAATTAAGTATTTTTACGGCTGTCAACGGTTTAATTTTATCATTAATTTATCTTTATATGTTTTGTATACTTGAATAGGAACCAGACATTGAAAAAACAATCACCAGCTAAGCCAAAAGTTACAAAAAAAATTCAACAACAGCGACGCAGGAATTTTAAACGTTTGAGTTCACAAGCAACAGTAAATGCATAAATATATGCATTTGCAAATAACATACCGATAGGCAGTAACAAGAAGATAAAATCGAAGACCAAAAACAACGATTGTAGAAAAATAAACATTCAACAAAATGAACAACCAATAATTCTACGATAATATTTGTACTTTTATACAAAATAGAAAAAGATTAAGTTTGTTAAATTTGTCAGTGAGCAACCTGCGTGTGACACGTATACGTTTGATTAACAAACGACCGCGGAATTCTAGCTAAATACCTAGTATATAACACGCCAGCATCTTTAGGTACGTTCATTCTCAACCAGTCCAATTATGGTAGGTACACGTGGTATAATAAAGATGCTACTTTCTTATTAAGAAAGAAAAGAATATTTAATTTTAAAAGATAGTCGTCGTAGTAGGCGGTGAAAGTATTTAATAATATAGGAATTTAAACTTACGTGGTCATTTAAACTTATTTTAAATTGTCTTTCGGGATTTATACCACGTATTTAATAATATCTACTTTATAGAAATATCTCGGTACTAAATCACTAGCAGAAGGTTCTAATAAAAAGATGTGAAAAAGGAAAGAGAAGGGTGTGAATTCGTTCCTTAAGTCAGCCAAAGCAGTAATTATCAGCAATAATTACCAGTAGCAATTAATTACCGTAGCAGTCAGTTAAAAAAAAAGCTAATCGCGAAGCTTACGATTAACGAAGGCGACCTTAGCACGTCTTTAGAGGACGCGAGGCTTTAAATCTCAAGACAAAGAATGCGATCGACGAATGTGACCATAGCGCGTCTTTAGAGGACACGTGGCCGCAGTCGAACGATTATAACTTGTTACTTATGCGGTTGATATACAATTAATTATAACACGCGGCAACAGAAATAGTTATAATATATAAAAAAAACTTACCAAGCGTAGTAGAAAAATTAAACACAATTAAAACAATATAACACTGCTTTGGAACGATTTCACACATCCACAGTAAAAAAAAAGACTTACCGAAAACGGATTCCCAACAAAACCCTACTTATACCTATTCCCGTGGGCGCCACTGTAACAAAACCGTAACCTCCAAGTTCGAGATTCTTGCTGAAATTGAGAGTTTCTACAAGGAATTGTACGCATCACGGATGCCTAAACCCAGGAGACCGAGCGATGATGACCACAAAGCGACACACGCGCCATTACACGGAGGACATCCCTGATGTCAATCAGGGCGAGGTAAGAGTGGCTCTCGAGCAGCTTTAGAACAACAAGTCTCCAGGGGATGATGGAATCACCACAGAGCTCTTAAAAGCAGGTGGGACAGGGCAGTTCTGAAAGAGCTGGGGAGCCTCTTTAATTCCGTTGGTCCTGAGGTGTTAGGCCTTGGTGGATACCAAGGCCTAACACCTCAGGCGTGGAGTGGGAGTGCGGTGGTTCTGTTTTTAAAAAAATGTGACAAAACCGTGCTAAAACGACGCCAATGCTATTTTAGAACATTTTGATACTTAGTTAAATGCGTTACAATTGGCGTTCGATTCCCTGAAAACAGATGTTAAGGACCAGTTGTCGAAGTTGTCAACTACTGTTAGCGCTTTGGGAGTAAAAATGAATGGTTTTGCGTCGTCTATCACATCTTTGAATGCACAGATTTCTAACCTCAATGATGAGAATATGAAGTTAAAGCAGGAACTTGATGACTTGCGTTTGAATGTGAAGGACATATCTGAGAGCAATCGTCGAAATGAACAATGGGTGCGTCGTTCTAACATACAGATTAATGGAGTTCCGGAGAAGAAAGGTGAAAACCTGTTGAATTTGGTGAAATCTCTGGCGCAGAAATGCAATTTCACCATTAACATAGACACCGACATTGATTTTATTACCCGGCTAGCAGTAAAAAACGACGTTGAAAACAAGACCCCGAAACCGATAATTTTAAAAACGCAGTCAAGATACAAAAAAGATGATTTTTTATTGTCATTACGTAAGTTGAAAAACTGTACGGCAGGCGACATTGGTATTTCGGGCGCACAGAGTAGCAAAAAGATATTCTTTAAGGCGCTGTACCTAGTCAAAATAGGCTTAACAAAACAGTTTTTTAGCCAAATGTATACATTTTAGAGCAGCTAAAAAAATATATGTTAATCTTGATCATATTTATGGGGGGACCATTGTGTTCAAAACACGTTTTCGGTAAATTTTCTCGATAAAAAAAAAACATAAAATAACCATTAAAATTGAAATTGTAGCAATTGTAAATGTATTATTTATAAACAAATCTTGATAATATTAATAACAGTGATGTAATATATAATAATAAAGGGAACTGTTGTTTTTATTTATCGATGGGAATAAGATATTTGTAAGGATTTATGTATTTAATGATAAATAACTCGTTCTGAACGTTCCGTCGTCATCGCGCTTCTCTTTCTTATGTATACAATCCGACAGTGACAGCAACAGCTGAACTCAGTGTACTGTACACAGCGCCTTAATGACCATCTTTCGGCGACGAATAAGTACCTACTCAGAGAAGCTAAGCGTTTGGCAAGAGAGAAAGGTTATGCGTACTGCTGGGTTCGTAATTGTACAATCATGGTGCGGCTTAGTGACCAATCGCCGATCATACATATCACGTCCAACGAATCGTTAAACAAAATCACATAAGCAAAATTTATTTTGCGATTGTTACTGTTATATTGCGTTGTGTAATATTACAAGCTAACACTTTATATAATTCATATACCTTCCATAAATATATTGTACTTATATTTAATGTGTCCCAAGGTAAAAATATTTCTTGTATATTTTGTCATGGTGTTATTGTGTTGTTGCAAACACTGCTAAGAAATACTTTATATTACTTTTGCCTATTGAAACAGCTTGTCTTGGAGTTGATTACGGGCGTATATCATATACATACATGGAGAAAATTTGAGAATTGTTTTTATTGCACATTTTCTTTTTATTTAAATATTTTAACGGTTTTAACTAGTTGGATTTACTGTATTTGATGGGTCTTAGTGTTTTTTATCAGAACGTTAGAGGTCTTCGGACAAAACATAAAATGTTTTACAAAAATATGATGAACTCTGATTATGACATTATTTGTTTGAGTGAAACTTGGCTGTTGCCGGGAATATATGACGCTGAATTGTTCGATTCCCGTTATAACGTATATCGTACTGATCGGGACTACGCTAATCTGTCAATGGGGATGGGTGGCGGGACCTTGATAGCAACTCGTCGGGATAGTGTAAGTGTAAGAATGCAAGGATTGAGAAAATTACCTTCATTGTTAGATGGCAGCGTCACCTGTATTAATGTCTTACTAAGTCAAGCTCCTACAACAACGATGTTGCGCCTATTTTGTTGTTATTTTCCACAGAGCATAAATCAGTCAGATACTTTAATATCATTATATGAATATATTTCAGACCTCAAAATTGAGTTTCCCAATGACAGATTTTTATTAATCGGTGATTTCAACATAACATTTGCAAAATGGGTACTTAACCATAACTCGTTTGACAATAAATTGCGTCTCGAAAATCCACATGAAAATGCTTTGACATCTCAGATATGTGCGCTTTTGTGCTTTAATGATTGGTCACAATATAATCATGTTAGCAATATGAATAATAGGCAACTAGATTTGGTAATATCAGATTCAGAATGTTCAGTGCAGCGTGTAGAACCATTGTCTTTGCCTGAGGACGGACACCACCCTTCTTTGTCTATTGATATAAATATAAGTTATTCGTCAGGTCCCTTTTCAGCTCCCCGAATAGTACGACGTTACTATTCAGCTGATTATAACCAGATAAATGACGAACTTTCAAAAGTTAACTGGAAAACTCACCTTGATCCCAATAATGTTGTGCTCGCTGTCGATAATTTTTATGGAATCATTAATGACGTTATTCATAGATTAGTACCTCGTAAAATATTCAACAATAATAATAGGGTATCAATTTGGTTTAACAAAGATTTAATAAAATTAGTAAATAGGAAATCCAAATTACATAGAAAATGGAAAATCTATGGCAGACAGAGTGATTACTATAGTTATTCGATCATGCGTCGTGATGTCAAAACGCGTGAGGCTTTGTGTTATGAAAAGTTTATTGAGAACACCTAAAACAACATTAAATTCAATACTAAGTATTTCTGGTCATTTATAAAATCAAAAAGGACAAACACCGATATTCCTGACACTTTGTACTTAGGTGATACTCATGCATCTGATGGTCAACAGATAGCCGATTTATTCAATTCATTCTTTGAATCTGTGTTTGAGCCTCCGTCAAATTATAGAACACCAAATGATGCTGCAAGTAGTGGTTGTATTATAAGTTCAGTTTACATTGATAGCACTGTTGTTGAAAAGTATCTGAAAAACCTTGACGACAACAAGGGAACTGGTCCTGACGGTATTCATCCGATTTTTCTAAAGCGTTGTTGTAGTTTTAGCTGAACCTCTCGCTCTGCTTTTCAATGTTTCATTAAAAAGTGGTGTTATGCCTAGAATATGGAAACAATCAAGTGTTACTCCGATCTTTAAAAATGGCGACAAGCATAATATTGCTAATTACCGTGGTATCTCCAAACTTTCTGTTATACCTAAACTTTTTGAAAAGATAGTTTACGATTCGTTATTTCCGGCGATGAGGCCGCTGATAATACCAAGTCAGCATGGTTTTATAAGTGGTAGATCGACAGAGACTAATCTCTGTGAGTTTTTAGAATCCACGATAGAGGCAATTGATAAAGGTTATCAGGTGGATACCGTGTATACCGATTTTCCAAGGCTTTTGATAAAATACCACATAGCCTGTTAATAAAGAAATTGGAAAATGTCAGTATACACGGTGACCTCCTGAGATGGTTGACCTCCTATTTGCGGGATAGATCTCAGGCTTTAGCTATGAAAGAGTATACTTTAAGCTTTGTCCCTGTGACATTTGGTGTGCCCCAGGGCCACCTCGGTCATCTCCTTTTTAATATTTTCATCAACGAAATCGTACGCTGCTTTAGTTATTCCAAGGCATTACTGTACGCCGATGACACTAAAATATTTACTTTTATTAAGACCGCAGGAGATTGTTATTTATTTCAAAAGGAATTGAATAGTTTCTGTGAATTTTTGCTCAGCTAATTATCTTAAATTAAACATCAATAAATGTCACATAATAACTTTTACACGTAAAAAAACTCCAATACATTTTGATTATAAACTTAATGATACTCTGATTGACAGAGATACCGAGGTGAGGGATCTGGGAGTGTACCTTGATAGCGGGCTAGACTTTGCTTCTCATATTGACAAAATCTCAGCCAAAGCGTATAAAATGATGGGTTTCATTTTTCGACAGTGTAAGGATTTTAAAGATAAAACTACGTATATTATGCTATTTAACTCATTAGTTTGAAGTCACTTGGAATATGCATCCACCGTATGGAATTCACAGTATGTTACGTATATAGAACAAATTGAAAAAATTCAATATCGATTTTTAAAAAGGCTACAGTATAGATTTAATAACGTTAACATACCAACACAAACACTAAGGTTGAGGCGTGAGCACAAGGATCAAATATTATTGTTTAAAATTATAAATAACTTAATCGATTCTCCTTTCCTTCTAAGTCGCATATCATTTAAATGTCCTAGGTTCAGTAGTCGCTCCAAAGCTGTATTTACCGTGCTTTCTTGCAGAACAAATTATTCAAGAAATAGATTTTTGGTAAGGGCTTGCAACACGCATAACGCTCGATATGCTCATATTGATAATATTCAACAGTAAGCTTACCGGTTTTAATACTTCCATAAAACAAGATGTTAGTTCTGATTGATTGTTTTTTGAAATTTGTAATATTGTTCCCTTTTTAGATGTCTGCGATAGCTGACATAAATTTATTATTATCTCAGCCATCGAAGCCATTGCTTTAGATAGATAAGTACCTATATTAGATTTTAAAACTCAGTATGCTCAAATGTAGTGTGTACTAGAATATTTTACTGCGTCTATACCTAACATTGTACAAAATTGTTCCTTTTCTATAGTCTTCGCTATGTAAGTTTTATCGTTGGAGACTGTTTTGGCTAATGTGCTATGTAAACACTCTTGTATATGTGTATTATCAAAGCTGATTGTTTCCTTGAAATAAAAATAAAAAATCACTCCTGAGCCACGTCTACAAGTTGTTCTCGAGAGTCCTAACAAACCGCCTCGCCAGAAAACTAGACGATTTCCAGCCACCGGTACAAGCTGGGTTTCGAAAAGGCTGCAGCACAGTAGACCACATCCATACTGTTCGGCAGATTGTACAGAAGACCAATGAGTACAATCAGCCGCTGTGTATGGCTTTCGTGGACTACGAGAAATGTATGTGTATGGCTTTCGTGAACTCCCTCGAAAACAGGGCGGTTCTGGATGCTCTGCAGTGGTGTCGCATCGATTGGCGCTACATCGAGGTGTTGAGATATTTGTATGACACGGCCACTATATCCGTCCAGCTCCAGGACAGTAAAACCAGTCCCATCGAGTTGCGAAGAGGGGGGAGGCAGGGGGATGTAATATCCCCTAAGTTCTGCACCAACGCACTCAAAGACGTCTTTAAGACGCTGGACTGGACTGGACGAGGCGTAAACATTAATGGCGGGTATCCCACCTTCGGTTTGCCGACGATATCGTCATCGTGACTGAGAGCCTGGAAGAGCTGAGCGAGATGCTGCACAGCCTAAATGGAGCCTCCCGACGTGTCAGTCTCGGCATGAACTTGGATAAAAACAAGATTATGTTCAACGAACATATTGTGCTGGGACCGGTTTATGTCGACGGATTGAGCTTGGTAGAAACAACTTCGAGAAAGAAATCAACCGCAGGATCTATTTGGGTTGGGCAGCGTTTGGCAAGCTACGTCGAGTTTTCTCTTCACCCCTACCGCAATGCCTGAAGATGTAGATGATTTGTTCTACAACCAATGCGTCCTACATGTTATGACGTACACTGCCGAGACGTGGACACTCACAGTGGGACTTGTCTACAAACTCAAAGTCACGCAGTGAGCTATGGAACGGGCTATGCTTGGCGTCTCTTTGAAGGATAAAATCTGCAACAAATTTATCCGACAAAGAACCAAAATTACCGACATAGCCAACAGAATTAGTAAGCATAAGTGGCAGTGGGGTGGCTATATTTATAGAAGGACTGATGGCTGATGGAGCAAGTGTGTCCTAGAGTGGAGACCACGACTCGGTAAGCGTAAGATAGAGCGGCCCCCAGCTCGGTGGACCGACGACCTGAAAAGGGTGGTTGGGACAGACTGGATGCAAAAGGCTGAGGACCGGGTACTGTGGCACGTGTTGGGAGAAGCCTATGTCCAGCCCTGGACTGCGACAGGCTGGTTGATTGATTAAACTTAAAAAAGGATGAGTTTCATAATTCAACGGTAATTTTCCTCAGTACTTTTTGCAAGGTGATGATTTTGTCCTATTTGATTTTGATCATGATCTGACGCATAGTTGTTGAGTTATTAATTATTTTAAGCAGCTTTTGAAACCGGTTTCCAAACCTTATTTTTATTATTTTAAACCGAGATTTACAAAATGAGCAATGGCGCGTATCATTATTTGTGTTAAAATAACAGATGGATTTTAACAAGGCTGCGCTCTGAAATACGCTTAGCTCAACATGGGGTTACAGTTTGCTAGACTGCACATCGTTACAGAAATGGCGGAATAACCTAGACGCATTTGGTAGCGAGTGGCCTGAAATTCAAGCAGCATTTGTTGGCTCTAGTGTAGATTGCACTATGCTTAATCTTTCGAACACGTCTTCACAAAAAGAGACTGTATTAAGTGATGGTGTGATATAGATTGTATATATAAAATTCTTGTATTCCTTCCTATTGGTCGCAGTAAGCTGAAATTTTGCGTGTATGTTCCTTGGGGGCCGCAAAGAGTGCACTAAGAAGGGATTTGCTGAAATTCCCTCGGGATCGAGAATAAACTATGAATGGGCATACAAGAAGGTCGTTATATAGACCTTTTTGTATGCATAAGTAATATGTCAAGAACAACTTGTAAGTACTATGATGATAGACGATTTCATTAGGATTTATTTTTTTATTTTTTTTTCATTAAAAACACGATCCTTATAAACAAGGCATGAATTATGTATCCGTTACTTTGTGAAAATAAAAAACGAAAGCAAAGAACTACACGACACGAAACAAATTTATTTGGATCTCACAACGTTTAGCCCCGTGTAAGGGTCTAAGCCACTGCACACGGAGTAGTTTGATGAGGCCATAGCTTAAAGCACTGTCAGTGTATTCAATAATATAGAGTTTCTGTGATTATACCAACAAATTACGGCTAAACTGGCAGTGTAATAATTAAAAAGAAAAATGTAGTACTTACCAATTAAAAAAAAGATCTTTTTCCGTTGGCAAGATATCGTATTTACTGACCAACACATTGGATTCTTCGCCAAGCATAAAAGTTGCTCAGGCATACTTTCAAGCATAATGCTAATTTTTTACACTGCAAACGATTGCATCACACTGAAAAACCATTCATAGTTCAAAGCAGTTTATTTGCAGCTCACCGTGAAAAGTCTACCTCCTTGAACGGATTTGTTTATAAATCTGCTCATTTAGTGGTCAAGCAGAACTCTTGCATAGATACACACATCACTGTTTACTCTACAAGATGATCGACCTAACAAAAAAATTAACCTAATGGAAGGAAAGAGGAACCCACCACGCACAATGGAGTGTCGCCAAGTAACGCCTGATTCAATCAACTAGAAAAAAACTAAGTCTCTTCTTAAAATTCAAACTCCTTGCTTGCAACAGCCTTTCATATATTATATTGGTCATAAAAATAACAATTTATAATAATATGGCACACAAAATTATATTATAATCTATTAGCATAAATTAATAATATATTAGCATAAATTTTTCGAACAAATCACTACCTCAATTTGAATCCATTAAAAATACCTCTCGAAAAGTTTCTACTAAAATAATAAATGATTACTTTCGGATATTACTCAAAATGATCAAACGACCATTAGCGCGACTAAAATTTGTGCCATTGTCATCAGTGAACCACATTCTATCACGCGATGATTTGACTGCGAGTTTCTGGTGTCGACATTTCACTTCAATCCATTCATAATATATAAACAAAACTGGTTCCGAACATCTATTTTGTAGCGACGCAAACTAAATACCTCGTCCGCACTCTGGCGGTGACATTTCGATAAATTATCGTCAATGTCGATGAAGCCGTCCATATTTCATAAAACAAGAGAATCCGTTGAACAAACTTCGTTTATAATACCGAGTATCATTGGAGTTTGTACCCCCTATCCATCAAAGTCGACGTTTTCACAAAGTTACTTTAAAGTCCCCCTAATGAAGTTATCCGGCAAAAACTGGGGTAAATGGTGTCGTATTTTCATTATTCGACCGACGTGGGTTCCTAAATTTGGGTGCTTAGGTGTCGAGAATATCGATTATAGATTACGGCTTTTATAGGAGGGGTTACGCAGTATGTATTGCGATCAATCAGGGGTCCAGATTGTTTCCGAATAAATGTTTATGTCTAAGAAAAGGATTGTCGGGTTGAAGAAGTAGCTGACATTTACGAGGGCTTTTTGGCGTTTTTCAATGGGATAGTAATATAAATTGGAGCTACACAGTATCAAGATTTTGTAACACTAGTTTCGGATATCCTTGAACAAGTATTTTGAACGCAATATGTCATCAAAATCTCTCTAGACAATATCGTATTTTATAGAACAATTACTAAGAACAGATGACTAGGCATTATGACGGGGTATAACAGTTGTATAAATGGTCATCCACATCTGTGACATGACAGGCGTAACTAAGAGACATGTCAGTGTGACCCAAACGTGTTTCAAGTTGTCTTAAGGCGAGGTTGCAGTACTTTTTAACATTTTTGAACGTCTGAAAGTCCCATGAACTATGATATTTTTAATGAATAAAAATTAAAGTATGAAAGTTGAACATATCTTCTAGTAAATCGTAAAGATAGAAACACGATTTGGAATGATTGGCTCGATAAAAAAAAATGTCAAACATGGCACTAAAGCACAATTTTAAACGTGTACTGCTTAGAGATTCCAAAATGAATTTTTATGAAAGTATTATCAATAGAAACAACTCTTTATTTTAAAATAAATGGTAAAAACAGATTTCGTAATTTCGTTATCATTTTTCTCCAAGAAAAAAAATAGTCAAAATGTTGGCATTATATCGATCGCCAGCCGTTCATCAGTGCCTGTCTAGGCGTGATTGAGGGCGGACGTACGTCGTTGCTCCGCAAAATCCCCCTCCACCCCCGCATGTATTTTTTCGCAAAAGTACAAAGTAATTCGTATTCCAAACTCAATCGTTCAAACCATAGACATACTAGTAAGAAACCGTAGACAGGTTACTGACAAGGTAACATGACTGACTTACGAGTGGCACGCATCGCGAAAAGCGTACGCACACTAATATAAATATAAATATGTTTTATTCTTGCAATTTTTTTTAAAACAATTTGGTATATATTATTTAGTATATTAGTATTTATTATAATTTTATATATTTTGTATTATTTATTTTATGGATAATTATTCGGATGACGATGCATGTCTGTCTGCTTATGATACAGCTGACTCTGACTTAAGTGATAATAATAGTTTTTGTTCCGCTGATGGCAATTTGGGTGACTGCTTGCGACAATCCTTCGTTGCTCAGCAATCCCAGCTATGGCTAAATGTTTGCCACATAAATTCGCAAAGCATACCCAGCCATCACAACGACTTACTGGAGACATTTTCCGATATTAATGTACACGCCGTCCTGATTTCGGAGAGTTGGCTAAAACCTGAACTTCTTTCTACATCTTACTCTCTACCCGGCTTCATTTTAATACGGAATGACCGTGTCGGTAAGAGAGGGGGTGGTGTCGCTATTTATATCTGCAGTGCCATTCCATTCAAAATTATTGAGTCGTCACCGGCTTCTTCACCTGCAGAATATCTTTTTCTCGAAATTGACGTCAAAGGGGCTAAAGCCGTTCTTGGCGTTGTCTATTGTCCACCGACTCTCGATTATTTCTCCAGTATCGAGCCGATACTGGAATCTTTAGGGTCAGAGTATGAACATCACATTATCATGGGCGACTTCAATACCAATCTCCTTTCTCCCCAATCCAGCCGTTCCCGTAAACTCCTTGAAATAATTGAGTCAGCCAACCTCCACATTCTGCCACTACAACCCACTCACCACAACACTGATGGGGAGGATACCTGGCTCGACTTAATTATTACATCTTCTCCTGCCCTAGTTTCCTTGCACGGACAATTTCCTGCTCCCGGCTTTTCCCATCACGACCTTATTTTCCTCTCATACCGCCTAAAACCTCCCAAATCCTCGCCTAAAGTTTTGCACAGGCGTTGTTTTGGTCGTATGAATTTTGTCAAACTCTGTGAAGATGCGGCTAATATTAACTGGGAAACTATTCCATAGTTTCCCAGTGTTCATCGACAATTGACGAAAAGG
Source organism: Euclidia mi (assembly GCA_944739405.2). Classification (NCBI taxonomy): domain Eukaryota; kingdom Metazoa; phylum Arthropoda; class Insecta; order Lepidoptera; family Erebidae; genus Euclidia; species Euclidia mi. The sequence continues at coordinate 30,680,877 of OX123192.2, forward strand.
TTCGTATTTTTAATAGTAATGTTTGCCAACTCTATGATGTCCATGCCCTTATAAGGAAGGTGAAATTAAAGCGCCCACCGGCACCCTGGATTACGAGGGGTGTGCGAATGGCCATGAGGCGCAGGGACCGAGCTTTCCGGAACTATAAGAAGGACCGCTGCGACAATACCTGGAACCTTTTCAAGTCTGCAAGGAATCGATGCAATCAGATGGTACGCAACGCTAAACGCCATTACATTCTGCATAACATTTCTTACTCATCCCCTGCCGATATCTGGAAGTTTCTTGGAACTTTAGGTATCGGCAAACAGCGACGTGTTAGCTGTCTTGGGACACTCATTCTGGATGACATCAATACTCATTTCACAACCACCACCACATTGGATCATCAGACTGAGTGTCTCACAGTAAACTACTTAGCTTGTTTAACACGACCCAAAATAGATTCTTTTCATTTTTCTCCACTAGCCCCGGATGAGATCAAGAAGATACTCCTCTCTATAAAGTCTAATGCAATGGGATGCGACAACATTAGTCGTCGCATGATCACTACTATCCTAGACCAACTCCTTCTAGCCATCTCGCATATCATTAACTTTTCTCTTACTTCTGGCACCTTTCCAGCCCTGTGGCGTAAAGCTTGTGTTATTCCTTTGCCCAAAATCCATAACCCTTCTCACCCGAATCACTTTCGTCCCATCTCTATTCTTCCTTTCTTGTCCAAAGTCCTAGAGTCCTGTGTCCAGAGGCAATTGTCTAGATTTGTCTACACAAATAACTTATTAAGCCCCTACCAATCTGGTTTCAGGCCTGGACACAGTACTACAACCGCCCTCCTCAAAGTGACTGGCGATATTAGGGAAGGCGTGGAGAACAACAAAGTCACTGTGTTGGCTTTGGTTGATTTTTCGAATGCCTTTAATACCGTCAGTCACGATGTTCTGCTATCCCTCCTTACCCACCTTATGATCTCATCCGAAGCTCTGGATTGGTTCTCTAGTTATCTTCGAGGACGCCAGCAGTCTGCCCGCCTCGATGACTTATCATCGAAGTGGCGTGACAATGGCTCTGGTGTTCGTCAAGGCGGTATTCTTTCTCCTTTATTATTTTCTATGTTTATTAATCTCCTAACTCACAATCTTCAATGCGCTTATCATCTGTACGCCGATGACTTGCAGATATACTCTCAGGCATCTGTTGAGGATGTCTCAACAGCAATTCACGAGGTTAACAGGGATCTAAGCGCCATAAAGAACTGGTCACACAAGTTTGGTTTGTCCGTAAACCCCAGCAAATGCCAAGCAATCATAATTGGTAGTCAATGGACTATTAAAAGATTAGACCTCTCAACTTTACCATCATTAGTCTATGACAGCAACATAATAGAAATGTGCCCAGTTGTCAAAGACCTTGGCTTACATTTAGACTGCACGTTAAGCTGGCGAAACCAAGTCACTGAAACCAGCAAAAAGGTTACTGGTACTCTACGTGCTATCAATCGATTAAGAAACTTCCTTCCACCCAAAACTAAGACAATGCTTGTGCAAACTTTGGTATTTCCCCTGATCGACTATGGTGATGTATGTTACTATGACCTGAATGCAGATCTTCTTAACAAACTTGACCGTCTTCTCAATAACTGCATTCGATTTATTTTCAATCTTCGCAAGTATGACCACGTGTCTACTTATCGTTCCCAGTTGAAGTGGCTTCCTATTCGTCAAAGATGCAGTCTGCGTGCTCTCACTACTCTCTATTCTATCCTCATGTCTCCCAATACTCCTGAATATTTAAGTTCTTACTTCCAGTACTTAAGCAGCAACCACAATCGTGACCTTCGCTCATCTAATAACCTTCTCCTTCTTTGCCTTCTCATAGATCTTCTTTCATCCACTCTTCTTTTCCTACCCAAGCTATTCTTCTCTGGAATGACCTTCCTCTCGAAATCAGGACGGCCACTAATAAGTATTGTTTTAAGAGAAGGGTAAAGCAGCTATTATTGGCTAAGTTAGCAGAACTATCGTAACATTTATAATTATATATTTTACGTATTGGTATATATTTATTACTTGGGTATATATTTATTTATATATGTACATATAATATGTATGTGTATGTAAGTATATATATGTATATATGCATCATTACTGTGATTTAATTGTATGTAATATGTGTCCATAATGTCTATTAAATAAATAAATATATATATAGTCAAACAACCTTTTAGAATACACCTACTATTAATCTCTGCACCACTCTAAGGAAGACTGGCAGAAAATGCCTAAGGCATTAAGTCCACCTATATACGTTAAGTGTATAAAACTAATAAATAAATAAATATGTCAAAACGACACACTAAGAATTAGATAAGAAGTGTAAGTGAGATAGCACATCTAATCGCAAGCGCGAAATAGAGATAAACATATACTCTCTGGACCGACGCGCATTGTGACATCATGCTGATCGAAATTATTGTTTTTCACAAACAATAATTTGACTCAGATGCGACATGATCACTTTGTCTGTCTTGAGTAAATTCAATTCGCCTCAAAGTAAATTTGATTAATTCATTTAAGGTAGGCAAATAAAAAGTCGATGTGATTTATTTATAACATTTATTTAAAAAGTACATTTTATTCTCCTCATTTCATTCAATGGAAACCTAAAACAGTACGTTAATATAAAAACTGTGCGCTGCGGACCCACCGTAGCTCTGGCAATACCCCTGGGGGTATGGTAGGTCTTTTAAAGCTTAACCGTACTCCTGGCTGAAATGCTCGTAGTGTTATACCAACGTGCTACGTGGACATTAAACTGAACAGTGTTATCTCTCGTATGATAATGACTTACTACTTACGTTTTTGTATTTTTAGACAAGCGAAGACAAGCGCTAGTACGACGATATAGTGCAACAAGGAGATAAATTAGAGAATAAAACCTTATGTATTACTGCTAATGGTTATAATGCTTTGTATATTATAGGTATAATCTGTGGTACTGTTGAAGACCCGTCATCATCATCATCCTTGCGGTGTCGGATCATTCCCACTAGTTCTATTGAACAGTTCTATGATAGAACTAGTGATACTTTTTTTCCCACTAGTTTTATTAGCACAACTTGATGAGAAGAATATAACTAATGGGAAACAGTTATAGCAAATGTACCACTAGTTCTATGTATGTTTTACAAGGGTAGTGTCACAACATCGCGCTCACATATCCGAATAAATATGTATGTATAAAAATGTGTTAAACGAATGAACGTCTACAAAACAATTGAACGTCTACAAAACAAATGAACGTCTACAAAACAAACATACACAAACGTGAAAATCGCATGCACCTGTTTTCTGCAATCACTATCGATAGCTGATCACTTTTTGTAAGTCATTTGTTTTGTAGACGTTCATTTGTTTTGTAGGCGTTCATTTGTTTTGTAGACGTTCATTTGTTTTACACATTAAACAAATGGGGTCGGGTTTCGAAACGCGTCGCCCGAATTTGAGGGTATTGGTGGTATAGGAGGCTTAAGGGAGTTAGTTTAAATCCCCTAAAAGTAATTTTGGCTGCCGGAGTTGCGTCTAAATATTTTTAAACAATTTCTAAAAATTCTTCATTCAAATATGCAAAACGGAACGTAATTTTAGGTTTTATGTGAAAGTAACTAAATAGGTTGTGTTAGGTCCTCTTTTGACCTTAACCCGAAAATAGGAGCCCTGCAAAGCAGGGCTCCGTCAACCTTAGATTATTAAACTAGTGTGAAGAATGTGGAAGTTGGCAGTGCCATACACACCGATGTTTGGAGACATTTTTTTTTCCAGAGGAAACCATGTATTTCCGGCAAGTGAAAATGGTGAGGGGTAGTTCCGAAACCTCCCCCTCTCCCCTCCCAATCACTCACAACCCCTAAAAACGGCGACGTATTTCGAAACCTTAACCAACAAATGAACGTCAACAAAACATATTCATTCGGATATATGAGCGCGATGTCATGACACTACGGATCATTCCCAGTAGTTCTATTGAATACCCTTGTAAAAACATACATAGAACTAGACTGGGACATTTCCTATTACTTATTCCATTAGTTCTGTTCTCCTCATCAAGTTGTGCTAATAGAATTAGGACAGTTCTATCATAGAATTGTTCAATACTACTACTACACTGGGAATGATCCCACAAAATAGTAGAACTTGAAATTAACGAACTGAAATTAATAAACTAATTACACAACAATATTATCTGGGAGTACGGTTAAGCTTTGAAAGACCCACCATACCCCCAGGGGTACTGCCAGGGGTACGGTGGTTCGGCAGTGAAAACTGTGCAGTACAATCTACTTAGTTGTTTAATACTAAAAGGAGAAAAACAAGAACAAGTGAATGGACTTTGATCATCCGTCAATGTTTGTAACTTACGTATGATTTTGTATTTCTATAATAATAATATATTGTGTTGATTCAGCCTCAAATCACTTTTATTACTTGACAAAAACACACATCAGTATTTTATTATTACGAATGTCCCATCTGGATACTTTGTTTTTTAGTCTTTGAACACGCACAATACTGCTTCTCTTTTACACTCGCTAAATGTAAATTTTTTTATTCACTCTATTATTTGTGATACTGAATTTATTATAAATTGTAAATAAAACGTTGTAATATTGTAATACACATGAATGAGAAGTGATTCCATAACTTTTAGTCATTTTCCTACTATAGTTTGTGCAAAATCTCATTACACACGACGGCATTTTAAAATGTAACTTACACACACACGCGAGTAAAAGAGCGAGCGCTTTCGACCGCAGCGCGTACGCGACTAAAGCCAAATGAGACATTTAGCCTGTTTTTAATGTGCCACTTTTGAAGTTCGCATAACTCATCTACGGTTTTTTTACGCTGCGCTGTGGCACATGCACACACGAACCCCCCCTCCCCTCCCCCCGCTCACTCGCTGACACCACCGCCGTGTTTTTGTTTTTGCGGGGGGTGAGGTCGAGCTACGCACTGTACTGCAACCTCGCCTTAAGGCGAGGTTGCAGTACTTTTTAAGATTTTTGAACGTCTGAAAGTCCCATGAACTATGATATTTTTAATGAATAAAAATTTAAGTATAAAAGTTGAACATATCTTCTAGTAAATCGTAAAGATAGAAACACGATTTGGAATGATTGCCTCGATAAAAAAAAATGTCAAACATGGCACTAAATCACAATTTTAAACGTGTACTGCTTAGAGATTCCATAATGAATTTATATGAAAGTATTATCAATAAAAACAGCTCTATATTTTAAAATAAATGGTAAAAACAGATTTCGTAATTTCGTTATCATTTTTCTCCAAGAAAAAAAATAGTCAAAATGTTGGCATTATATCGCTCGCCGGCCGTTCATCAGTGCCTGTCTAGGCGTGATTGAGGGCGGACGTACGTCGTTGCTCCGCAAAATCCCCCTCCACCCCCGCATGTACGTTTTCGCAAAATACAAAGTAATTCGTATTCCAAACTCAATCGTTCAAACCATAGACATAATACTAGTAAGAAACTGTAGACAGGTTACTGACAAGGTAACATGACGGAGCTTACGAGTGGCACGCATCGTGAAAAGCGTACGCACACTAATATAAATATGTCAAAACGACACACTAAGAATTAGATAAGAAGTGTAAGTGAGATAGCACATCTAATCGCAAGCGCGAAATAGAGATAAACATATACTCTCTGGACCGACGCGCATTGTGACATCATGCTGACCGTTTCACAAACAATAATTTAAATCAGATGCGACATGATCACTTTGTCTGTCTTGAGTAAATTCAATTCGCCTCAAAGTAAATTTGAATAATTCATTTAAGGTAGGGAAATAAAAAGTCGATGTGATTTATTTATAACATTTATTAAAAAAGTACATTTTATTCTTCTCATTTCATTCAATGGAAACCTAAAACAGTACGTTAATATAAAAACTGTGCGCTGCGGGCCCACCGTAGCCCTGGCAATACCCCTGGGGGTATGGTGGGTCTTTTAAAGCTTAACCGTACTCCTGACTGAAATGCTCGTAGTGTTATACCAACGTGCTACGTGGACATTAAACTGAACAGTGTTATCTCTCGTATGATAATGACTTACTACTTACGTTTCTGTATTTTTAGACAAGCGAAGACAAGCGCTAGTACGATGATATAGTGCAACAAGGAGATAAATTAGAGAATAAAACGTTTAGGTATTACTGCTAATGGTTATAATACTTTGTATATTATAGGTATAATCTGTGGTACTGTTGAAGACCCGTCATCATCATCATCCTTGCGCTGTCGGATCATTCCCACTATTTCTATTGAACAGTTCTATGATAGAACTAGTGATACTTTTTTTCCCACTAGTTCTATTAGCACAACTTGATGAGAAGAATAGAACTAATGGGAAACAGTTATAGGAAATTTACCACTAGATCCATGTATGTTTTACAAGGGTAGTGTAACAACATCGCGCTCACATATCCAAATAAATATGTATGTATAAAAATGTGTTAAACGAATGAACGTCTACAAAACAATTGAACGTCTACAAAACAAATGAACGTCTACAAAACAAATGAACGTCTACAAAACAAATGACTACCAGAAAGTGATCAGCTATCGATAGTGATTGCAAAAAACAGGTGCATGCGATTTTCGACCTTATTGACAGTTCATGATAAACGTTTTTTTTTGTTTTTTCTCGCTTTCTGGCAATATTAGGATAATAAAATTATAAATTCTGACTAATGTCAATTAGGTTGAAAATCGCATGCACCTGTTTTCTGCAATCACTATCGATAGCTGATCACTTTCTGTAAGTCATTTGTTTTGTAGACGTTCATTTGTTTTATAGGTATTCATTTGTTTTGTAGACGTTAATTTGTTTTACACATTAAACAAATGAACGTCTACAAAACATATTCATTCGGATATACGAGCGCGATGTCGTGACACTACGGGTCATTCCCAGTACTTCTATTGAATACCCTTGTAAAAACATACATAGAACTAGACTGGGACATTTCCTATTACTTATCCAATTAGTTCTGTTCTCCTCATCAAGTTGTGTTAATAGAATTAGGACAGTTCTATCATAGAATTGTTCAATACTACTACTATACTGGGAATGATCCCACAAAATAGTAGAACTTGAAATTAACGAACTGAAATTAATAAACCTATTACACAACAATATTATCTGGGAGTACGGTTAAGCTTTGAAAGACCCACCATACCCCCAGGGGTACGGCCAGGGGTACGGTGGGTCGGCAGCGAAAACTGTGCAGTACAATCTACTTAGTTGTTTAATACTAAAAGGAGAAGAACAAGTGAATGGACTTTGATCATCCGTCAATGTTTGTAACTTACGTATGATTTTGTATTTCTATAATAATAATATATTGTGTTGATTCAGCCTCAAATCACTTTTATTACTTGACAAAAACACACATCAGTCTTTTATTATTACGAATGTCCCATCTGGATACTTTGTTTTTTAGTCTTTGAACACGCACAATACTGCTTCTTTTTTACACTCGCTAAATGCCAATTTTTTTATTCACTCTATTATTTGTGATACTGAATTTATTATAAATTGTAAATAAAACGTTGTAATATTGTAATACTCTTGAATGAGAAGTGATTCCATAACTTTTAGTCATTTTCCTACTATAGTTCAAAATCTCATTACTCACGACGGCACTTTCAAATGTAACGTACACACACGCGAGTAAAAGAGCGAGCGCTTCCGACCGCAGCGCGTACGCGACTAAAGCCAAATGAGACATATAGCCTGTTTTTAATATGCCACTTTTGAAGTTCGCATAACTCATCTACGGTTTTTTTACGCTGCGCTGTGGCACACGCACACACGAAACCCCTCCCCCCGCTCACTCGCTGACGCCACCGCCGTGTTTTTGTTTTTGCGGGGGGTGAGGTCGAGCTACGCACTGTACTGCAACCTCGCCTTAACTAATAGAAAAGACGTGAGGTTATACGTAGACAAGTAAAATTATAGATCTAGTTACACGACACCTAAAACATTTATTGAAATACGGCAACATTGGCTTTCATTTTTAAAATATATTCGACTTTTCTGTGATCAGACCTATTCTCTATAGGTAGGTATTCTCATACCAATTTTTTTGCGTTTGGGTGCAGCGCGAGGCAAAACACCAATGTAGCATCAAGACTAAGAGAACACTAAGAGAAAATATCTTGTTGTGAGTGTTCTTTCTGTTGATTGAAGCTTCAAGCGACACAGGATTTATACATAGAGCCGGAGTTACCTCTTTAAAAATAAAAGTAATATGCGACAAAACCACCCTTGTACTGGCTTTAAATATTTTTATGTGAATGTTGTCTTACACTTTTACTAGTGAACTAATTCATTTGTAGTTCTCAGGTATGTTGAAAGAAAATAATACCTTTAACGTAGGTACGTTAACATAATTATGTCATGTATTATAATTGTTATGTAGCTTATGAGGCATTTAAAGGTTATGATTGTTTTAAATGTCAGGCTTCATTTCTGTAAAAATTGCAATCATTTCAAGGACAATGTTGTCGTTTCTCATACCTCGTGTAATTATTTTTTTTTACAAGTATCTACTCAAAGTCAAATGCATCCAAACTTTCCATACTTGTATAATAAATACTATATTATTAATTTTTGGACTAAATTACTAAATTGATTATAATAAAATTTACCGGGTAAATATTTGAAAACTAGAGTCAAAAGGCCTCTTATTCAGAAACCAGATAGGCATGAAAGTTTGTTACAAAAGCGTGTCTGTGTTAAACTAAGCTGACTAACTGCCGGTTTCAATATTCGATCTATCTACGGATTTGGCTACTATAGATACATATTTGACATATTTTGTATGAAGCCTATGCCAAATATGTATCTCTAGTAGCGAAATTCATGGTTAGATCGAATATTGAGACCGAGTGTAAATTGAGTATTTCTTGGTTGTAGGTAAAGGTTTTGCACAGAGGTGGTATATCTATATGGCTATGGCATTTGCGAGGTCGGAAATGGGAGCGCAAGTGTTCGGAGTAGAGGCCAGAGTGAAGATGACAGGGGCGGCGGAGACGATGTCGTTCACTTTAGAAAATCAAGCGTGCAAAGTCGCGGGTTATACTACAAATTGCTAGTTTAAAATATACTAAATGGTAAGATAGCTCAGACCGAAGTGTTGTTAATACTTTAATTTTAATCTAAAGTTGTGAATTATCTATCGATCTTAATTTAAAAATAAGTAATATAAGTAGTTTATAAGGCATCTCTACTCTTTTATATTTTATTGACTAATAATGTAACAGGGTCGATTTTATAGAGAGGTTTCTATATATAGGTAAGGGCCTAAGCACATGCTTCTTTTCAGGACTGATTGCTACTTTAAGTTTATAAAATACCGTTGAATGGCGTTCAACTTATCGGCCACGCTCGTTACACGGGTTGGTATAGGGTTTGATATTCAGTTTTCCGTCTCTTCGTTAAGGTGATATTTGCCTCGCATATTTATCTTAGCCGCCACGGAATGAAACGGGGTTGTGATACTTTGTGTTCTTAAACTGTCACTTCATGGATGTGCAACATGAATGAAGACAGAAAATTCCTTATTTCTGGTTCTAAATTTCACCAATTCGCCAGAATTTCAATTGTGATCTATACCATTGACAAATTCGCTTTAAAATAAACGCATTCACGATAAAACACAATCACACTTGCCATTGCTCACTTTCAATAGCCGCCGTTCCATCTGACCCGTGACTTAACGGTAATGAAAACTCAAAATTGTTCCATTACGAGTAAATTTTCGTATTTTTTAGTAATGTAATTGGTGTATAATGGTTATTTTCATTAGCACCTATATTTATACAGTATACAGTATATTAATGTTATTGTCTGATGATTGTGTTGGATTAAACTATGAGAAATATTGTATATTTAGTACAAGGTGCTTTATAGCATTAGGAAGTAAGAAAGAATACACTTATATTTGCAGCAGATTATTATCTTTTCGTAGTTTTAAATAATATTTTACTCTATGAACCTCACTGTCATCTTGACTGCTTCCACCATTTCATGTTTTTCTTTACAAGGAAACCCTTCCGTGACCCGTTACCTTACATCATTGTAAATTACTGTTCACTATCAGATGGTCTTCTTATTCATCTAGTATATAGATGGCAATACATATTGAGAAACTTTTAGACTTTATATAAGGCCAACATTATAGTTAACAATATCCTTTACCTATGTATGTATATATTCTTTAACAAAATATACCAAACAATGGTTTTCGAACTTGGATCATTTCCTTTTGTGTATTCGGTTAAATACGAGGTTGGGATTGACAAAGCGTTCGTTCCTCCCCACATGTTTCAATAAGAAAGTTCAGTGGAAACATTAATTCACATTAGACAATCACCGTTTTCTGTATTTTACTTTCTTTTTCTATTACATTACATTGTACGGGTGCAGAGGATTGTATTCAGTCACTGGCAATAATGAAGTGTATTGTGTAGCAGCGTTCTTCTTGATTTAAAGCAGAAATTGAACAATTGAGGAGAAGAAATGTTTCTTTTTATTCTAGTTGTGCTCAGTGGCAGCTTGTAGAAATACTTGTAAATTACTCACACATTGTCAAATTAATTAAATAATCTTGACAATATATAAAATTGTACGGTCTGGTTTTCAAAAACAGTTGAACAAATTTAAAAACATTTTGTGAATTAGCCTGGCTGGGTCTAGCTTGTCAGCTTTTAAACTGGTACATGATACTTTAAAACTGTAGATTTTCGAAAATGCGGCTTGTGAACAAGTTATGTGGACGGTATAAGTAGGAGAACCAATCATGACCGCCTAAAACGATTCGAATGTTAACTGTTGTCAAAAAGGATGATATTGATGTTTTTATGAATAGGCCGACGACTAATAGAGAAGATCTTACACACAGCGTACAAGAAAAAACCACTTTAGGTAGCCTCCGAATCTTCGATCAGAATATTGTAGTTTAATATAAAATGTAAATAATAAAATGTCGTAGTAACTATAAAGAAAATTACCTAACAGGAAAGCTTTGGAAAACCAAATACTTTGAAGTATTCTGTAATGCAAAAACTTCACTAAATTCCACTTGAAATTAACTTGCTGCTACACATAAAATGTCCATAATGTAATTCAGTATAGTATTAAAGCTTTTATTATATAAAACTAGTTCAGTAGTGCACTATCATTATTCTTGTCAAATAAATGAAAATCCTTTAAATTTCAATTTAAATGTACTTTCATAAGTTTGTTAAAAATGAAAATACTTTGTTGAGTAAAAATCGTTTCGGCATTGATCAATTTACGACTCTTTATTAAAATAGTTATTATAAAATCGTGAATTGTTTGAAGAACTCCGTTTGAATTGCGTAAGGTCTTATTTTTTCGTCAACCTACTGCCTTACGTTTTTGTCTGTTAATGCAATTTGTTGGGATACCAACAAATACTAGTCTAACATCTATATTATATTTCTAGAAATGTTGGTGAATATTGGTGGTGGTTGGACTGCATAATTCTTATTACTTTGCAACTGTGTTTTATGACCTATATAATTAAGTTTATCTGTCACTACCATACAGACTACCTTCCAGAACTGGTAGGTATTCTTACGTTGAACTTTTATTAGGTATCGAAACGCAGAAACTCTGATAACTATCATTATAGGCGTTGATATTCGCTTGTTAAACCGTAAAAGAAAACATGCTTGAGGTAACCTGCGGGCCTGAGGGTTTCCACAATATTCTCAATAGACACGGGAAGTCTAAATCTGTCTTCAAGTGGAGGCATGTCTGCCAACCCGCACTTGACCAGATTGGTGGATTATGGCTGAACCCTTCCCATACAAGAAGTTGCCCAGCAGTGGGCCCGATTACAAACAAAACTGATGATAATGATGAATATATGAATATTGTATATAAGATTCCCATTATCACAAAATGGTTGTAGTCACAAAAGGCATTTTTTCATTTGCTGGCTTTACCAAATTCCATTGTAAGATGAATCTAAGCCTAGAATTTCAATCAAGCAGTTCTTAGTAACAGTAACTTGACTTACTGAAGCGTAAATAACACGTGAAGTATCTCTGCGATTTATTTCTGTTTCTGCCTTAGTGGTTCTTAACGGTCAGCATTCACATATTGCCTTGGAAACGAATAGGTCAATCAGATAACTGATTAACACACTGTTTTATTTTATACACTCACGCCTGTAATCCCCGAAGGGGTAGGCAGAGGTGTAATATTACACCCACATTTCGCCATGAATTTTTAAGGTCCCACGCAATAGGGGGCGAGCCCATTGCCGTTACCAGGCACATCACCAGACTCCGTGCTGCTACTGAGAATTCGGAAAAACCCAGTAGCAATTTTGCCCGACCCGGGAATCGAACCCGGGACCTCCGATCAGCAGTCGCATACGCTATTCACTGGACCACGGAGGCAGTCTTCATTAACACACTAACATATTATATTTCTAAATTACCCGAGCAACAGTTCCATGGTTAAGATCAGTGTCAGTTTGATCAAAGGTACCGACCGGACATAACAATATGGCCTAAGATTTTTATGACAACGGGGACCATCGTCTTAACGTCTTCAATCAATTTCATCATATCTAATGGAGGTATCCATTGCTGGACACGAGCGTCTCCCAAGTCTCTCCACATAGACCGATCTTCATCCGCTGCCCAACAAGATCGCCGGTCCACATTGCAGTAGACCTACCTCTGTTACGATGTCCGATGGATGGCCACCACTCGAGAACCTATCAGCTTCAACGCCAATCGGTTCTTCTGGCCATTAGTTCATAAATTCTATATGTATTTAGTACATCCGTGTAAAAAATTACGTACACATTTCCCAAAAAGCCATATTGGACACACGATTTCACCTATCAACAGACCTAAATATGAAACAGTACTAAGCATATGACCCAAACTAAGAAAATAAGCAGGATAGCAGATAACGACACAGTGCGACAGAATGGAAACCACATTCGGAATAACAAGGTATTGTAGGTAACTAGTTTTTACCGTAATATGACGAATTGTTCATTTACCACACGCAGGTTATCTAGACTGCATAAGTTATAGGCGCCTTATCATCGTTTACATAAAGTTAATAATTCTTTTGTAGGGCTAGGTATTCGTATATACAATAAAATACCAATTAGTCTTTTAGAATTGACATTTAGTACGTTCAAAAGTAAAATAAAAGACTGCCTTATTAGGAAAGGTTATTATACCATTAATGATTATTTCAGTGATAAGGATAGGTGGTCGCTTACACTAGCCAACTCTTGATTTTTTAAATTTATATAGATACCTTACTTTTCAGTTTTTTTTTTATATAATATCTAAAAAGGTCTATAGCCGTGTGGTTGACGGCATAGAATACAAGTGTCACCACCCCCTATCTTCCCGTGGGTGTCGTAAGAGGCGACTAAGGGATAACACGATGCAAATACCATCTTTGCGTAGAAACGGAAAACTCGACATCAAACCCTATACGGCTGCCTCGTTGGTCTCGTGGCATAAATGTGCGCGTGGGATCGGGAGGTCCCGGGTTCGATTCCTGGGTCTGGCAGTGTTATTGGGTTTTTCTGTCACGAAATTCTCAGTAGCAGCACGGAGTCTGGAAATGTGCCCGGTACGGCAATAGGCTCGCCCCCTATTACGTGGGACTAAAGTATATCTGGCGAAAAGTGGGTGTAGAAATACACCTCTGCCTACCTCTTCGGGGTTATAGGCGTGAGATAATATCTCTAGTTCTATTAATTTAATATTCATGCATTATTAGGTCATTCAACTTACTACATTTACATTTTCATTGTTGTTCCACAAATTTTATTAAAATTTGCTACAGTGTTAGATGAAGGTAACTCGTTATCATGGGCTGGATACTAACGTTTTTGTAATTTTCGTGTATTCATATACCGTCACTTTCTGTAACATACTTTTCCAACATAGTTCTGAACATGATCGCGAGTTGCCTACATTATAAAGCGTAAGTGGATGCTCCTGTTACACAAGATTCACATTTGAAGACTACTACAGCACTTAATTTAATAACTATATATTTTGTATATAATATGTATGTTCTTATTTATATATACATAACCATAACACTGGCGATTAAAAAGAGTGGCCACGAGTTTTATTGCCCGTTCTTTCTCGTGGTTCTACCTATTGCTTTGCGAATGGGCAGTAAATGTAAATGTAGAAGCATTATTAATTTACTTTAAAAATTATTTGACGTTCATAAGCGTCACGTTGTGACCTAGATGAATAAATGATTTTTGACTTTGACTTTGACTTTGACTTTGACTGCCTCGTTGGCAAAATAATAAAGACACACGCTTAATGAGACACGCTAAAGTAGCATTTTCATCGAAACTGATGAAACATGAAAGAGTAAGGCCCTTCTCTCACGAAGCTATTCAAATGCTACGGGACTGAGATGCAAGCCATGATCGAATACTGGTATGCTACTCTTTACCGCACACGGTGCTACGCTAATGAGACTATATTTTATCATTTGAAGAACAACATTGGTACGACGATCTCTAGTGACTCTAGCGATGAAGACAATTTTCTTCTGTATTTATATTACAAGAATAAACGAAAACATAAAAGAAGATTCCAGGTGCACCCGTATATCGAAAAATATCAATTGTAGGGCATTTGTCGAGGGACGAGTCGTCATTTTTATAGAATGTCAATAGAATCATATTATTATTTGAATCTTTATCTGAGAAATTATCTTGCCAACTATCTAAATAATAACCCCACTGCTTCGCTTCCTTGGCAGTAAAATTATTGTGTATAAATTTAGTGTATACCTATAAATTACCTGTTATATTGTTTTTTTCTAAATTTCAATCCACGCCTTTTATGTAGGTAACATATTTTCTTACGTACTCTGGCAGCTTATAATTATACAAACATGGAAAATTTTCTACCTCCTGCACAAAAATAATATTAAAAGTTTGTTCCGCCGCCATTTTGTAATGCGACGCATATACTACTCGGGTAGCGTGCGACCAGCAAGACGGTAGCGTGCGACTGACATCAAACCCATCGTCATAGCGTCTTGTCGTGTGCGAAATTAGCTGAATATGTATGGCGGCTACTCACAAGCGTCGCGTAGGATACGGGTACAAAACACCAATCGTTTGAGAGTCGCTTCGTGTGAGAAGGGCCTAAGTACTGCCAGCCTGGTATATTGCGAGCATATACATACTTATTATAAAATCAAATCCCACTGTTATCCTGACTGTCTGTCTGAAAGAACGCGATAAACTTAAAAGTTACAGAACGGATTTTTATACGGTGTCCACCAATATATAAAGTGTGATTCCTAGAGAAGGTTAAGGTGTAGATAGAATTCACATTGTTGGTGCCTCGAGCTAAGTCTAGTTAAAGAACTGAAGCCAAACAAATATATTGTACTCGTATTATCCTTTATTACTTAAATTGAGTCGTCTAATATTTAAACCTTAATATGATCTAATTATTTGACAAAGGACACAGAAACTTCTCGCTCTCTCTCTCTCTCTCTCTCTCTCTCTACTGATCTAACACGATCATCCTAGTGTTATTCCACGAAGCTATTGTTTCTTAGTTCTGCAACTAATAAACGCACTAAGTATCGACATAATTGACTGCGTCTTTTTTATTAATAAATCTTTATAATATATATATATATATATATATATTTGCCGTGAGACGATACCCATGTCGACTTTAAAAAAAATCCCGTCCGCCATCTTTGATTTCCTATCCGTCATCTTTAATCACGAAATAGATGTTGTATTTGGATTCTCCATCCCTTAAATCATCAGAGACGATACCCATATTGATTTTTAAAATTTTTCTCTCTGCATCTTTGATTTCCCATCCAACATCTTGAATCACGAAACAGATGTTGTATTTGGATTCCCCATCCCTTTTAACATCGCAGACGATACCAATATTGATTTTTTTAAATTTTCCCATCCGCCGTCTTTGATTTCCCATCCGCCATCTTTGATCACGAAATAGATGTTGTATTTCGATTCCCCACCCCTTAAAACATCGAAAGCGATACCCATACTGATTTTTAAAATTTTCTCATCCGCCATCTTTGATTTCCCGATCGCCATCTTGGCTCACTCAATAAATTTCATATTATTAATCAGCGTCCCGAAAATCTCGAAAACGATACTCATATAGATTGTACCCTATTCGTTAAGCCTTTTTTTGCCTTTGACCCCACCCTCCCCCTTCTCGTTTGACCATTTTATTATTTTTGTCTGGCCCCTAAAAGTTGTGCCTTAGGCAATAACAGCTTTTAAAATCCGACTGCTAGTTCCTGAGATTAGCCGACATTATCTTTTAGCCTTTTGCCCGGCCCCAAAGGGTTGAAGCGTTATGTTATATAGCCTATAACCTTCCGGAATAACTGGGCTATCGTATACAAAAATAATTTTTCAGATCCAACCAGTAGTTCCTGAGATTAGCGCGTTCAAACAAACTCTTCCGCTTTATTATATTAGTATAGATAACTGCAAAAAGTATTTACACATATACAAACTACTTAGTACTTAGACTTAGTAGTACTCAAAATGTTTTCCGGTATCTGTGAGGTTTCGCCAGACTGGCCAATATGGCGACTGTGATTTGTCTGTCAGAACCATTAGAATTTAACAAAATACTCGACAATCCGAATTTTGCGGATATTATGTTGTCGACTCGAAATCTTTATTTTTTAATGTTTCATTATTCAGGTAAGGTTTCGATGTACTCCTTGACGAAATTATTAATATAAGATTTGACACTGCGATAGCAGCGCAGTCCGTCGGTTCCAATGTGAAACATTCCAAAATCCACAACTACTTACAAATTAAAAATTAACTAAAAATACATTTTCCAGTGGACTAAATTGTGAATCTAAACCATTCTCAAGTCCCCTTGAACACATACATTCTAGACAATTCTAGAAGTATCCGCCCAATAAAGGAGATGTGTATTACCCCGAACATAGATTACATACTATAACTAGAGAACCCCGAATATACGCGAGCGAAACCGCGGGAAAAAGCTAGTTGTAATATAAATTGAAGCCACACAGTTTCGATGATATTTCGGATATCCTTGAACAAGTATTTTGAACGCAATATTCCATCAAAATCTCTCTAGACAAGATCGTATTTTATAAAACAATTACTAAGAACAGAGGACTAGGCATTATGACGAGGCATAACAGTTGTATAAATGGTCATCCCAGAGAGGTTGGACTAGTAATAGAGACCGCATTAAAATAGCAACCTTACGCAATATATGCACTTCACTCTGACTTATGATTTTTTTCTCATGTAAGAGAAAGATAAATATACAAATTTCATTTCGAATCTTCGAACATTCTTCGAAATTGTCGTAAATATTAACTAGACTAGTGATGTGCTTACTCAAAATGAATTTCGATAAAATGTCGATAATGTTTGCAATAAATCCTTAGATTTGGTTTACTCAGAATGAATATCAATTGAATGTTGATAAATCCTCAGATAAAGTAAAATATGTGAATAAATACAGCTGATATTTAAACACTAGTAAATAAGTTACGATAAAAAATATATTTTTAAATTACCTTTTTAAGGTGAATAAAGCAATTGATAATCCTACATAATATCACTAATAATCACTACCTATATGCAATGATAGGGTCAATGACGAGATCATTACCACGTAATGGTTTTCGAATACAAAACCACGTTACGTATTTCAGACTTTTGGAAGTTATATGCTTATTATTTAGCAAATTATCACGATCGTCAAGTGTTGGTCTAAAATCTTCCAAACTAAATTAGGCCTTCTGAAATTGAAGGGAGGCACGATCCCAGTATCCTCGGTAACATAATTATATTAAATCACCAATCGAGAGCAGGCTGCAATAATAAGTGAGTTAACTAATACGTAGATAAGAAATAAAATTTAACTTCAGGGTCAATTTAAAATAAAATATTTCACACATAATGCATCACATTTATTTAATGTAAAATAGAAAAAGTCTCTGACAATGTCAATGGCTTAAAGACATAAAGACATAAAGACATATTTATTTCTGCATTTTGGTTGTTTACAACACTTATACATGTCAAAACCCTATTCTAGATGAGGCCGGCTTTTCCTAGCTAAATGACTTCTTGAGAAGAAAAGCCGAAACAAACTCAGAGTCATTATTTTTTTTGTCACTTCAATTTCTTTAGTCTTTTCTTGATCTTTTAAAGTCCAGACAAAAAAAGGGTTTAGTATGCAAGTACAATGCAGGAAATCATCTGACGCTTTTGACTGACTCGGCCCACTGATGGCCCGCATTCAACAGCAATCGTACGGCTCAACCTTGCTTGAGGGAGCCAGCACGATCTGTATCACTATGCCTCCACGCCATCAGAAGGTGTATGCATAAGCATGTCAGCCTAAGCCATCAGACAGGTTGCCACAACTATTTGCTTATATGTTTAATAATGCCCACATCGTACTCACAACTTTACATGCTAATACATAGTAAAATACATGTTGTAAACAATATGTAAAATTATAAAAATTTTAACAATAAAATGTCATATATTTAAATGTCAAAAAATATTATTGTATGTCAATTTAAGAATGTCAAAAAAATTAAATAATAATATATTACTTAAGTAATTTTAAATGTCAAAAGAGAATAACAATGTCACAACAAAATAAATAAAATTACAAATGTCAAATCAAAAATGTCAGAATGTAAAGATATAAGTACTACAAATGTAAATAAAAATATTGTCACTAATTTCAAAATGTCAAAATTCATAATGTCAATAATTCATAATTTAATGTCAATTCATAATTTTTAAACTCAATTCCAGGCGTTTTTGTCTGCTAAATATTTTTTAACTGTGTAATAAGCTTTTGAACACAAGCTCTGTTTAATAAATACTTTGAATTTATTAATACTTAGTTCCTGAATATTACCTGGAATTTTGTTATAAAAACGTATGCTTTGACACTTGTATGAGTTACTTATTTTTTGTAGTCTAGTTGAAGGTAGAACAAGTTTGTTTTTGTTTCGTGTATTTATTTTATGAATGTCGCTGAATTTAGAAAACATATTTATATTTTTCCTGACATATAAAAAGTTCTCATAAATGTATTGAGATGCGACAGTCATTATCTTAATTTCTTTAAATTTTTCCCTCAGTGAATGCCTTGAACCAAGACTGTAGATTGCACGAATAGCCCGCTTCTGCAGTACAAACACAGTTTGAATGTCAGCTGCGTTGCCCCATAATAAAATTCCATATGACATTATGCTGTGGAAATAACTAAAATATACTAATCTGGCTGTATCTATATCAGTTAACTGACGAATTTTATAAACCGCGTACGCTGCAGAGCTAAGTCTATTCGACAACTGACCTATATGTGGGCCCCACTGTAGCCTAGAATCTAAGGTTATGCCTAAGAATACGGTGTTATCTATAAGATCCAACTCTTCTCCATTCAAACATATGTTAGGTTTAACTTGTTTTACATTCGGTCTTGAAAATCGTATACATTTTGTTTTTCTTTCATTTAACAATAAATTGTTAGCAGTAAACCATTGAAATACTTAGTTAGAAAAGAAACTCAAATCTTTACAAAATCATATTATATACACAGGTCAAATTAATTACACCCTTATAGATACGCCTAGGTCTAAAATAAGTGAGAAATAAAATAAGTTAAAAGAATTAAACCAGGAGCCCGCATGGTGAGTAACAAAGAAAATAAAATTGTGTGCGTACTTTTAACTGGCACCGAACTCAAAAAGTGTTGTTGTTAAACATATTAGTTTTTCTGCTGCCTAGTTCGAGCATCTTTAGATGTTGGTAAAGGCTCTTGGCGATTAGTCCATTTACTGACACAACTATCGGCACAATGATCGCCGAGTTCACATCCCACATATCGACAATCTCATGAGCTGGAAATATTTGGTATATTTGATCTCCTTCTCTTTTTCTGCTTTTACGAGATTGCTGTCATGCGATGTGGTAATAACGTATATCAATGCGAATTGCTCTGCTCGGTCGATCACTACAATATCAAGCTTATTGGCTACAATAAACCTGTCTGTATTGATAGACCTTTCCCAGGACAACAACGTACGACCATTTTTTCGAGAACTGAGAAAAAATATTTTAAGGGTTCACAGCAGTCTACTTGTCATTCGCATGACGACAGGTTTATCATGGCTACGATTATATAATCATGATAATGACTCACACGATTAGTATCATGGTAATTTATCGTTTTTTGGCAATCTGTCACCACCACAAAAAAGTTGTCAATTACTACTCAGTACTTAGTACAGTTAATAGTATCGTCCTACATGTGAAGTCTTGCATTTAATTACCCAAGCTTTAAACTTAGTTGTTAGCAGCAGATGGTTTTATTTGAACTTTTATAAACACGAAAGTTTGTGATGATCGATGAAAACACTTTTCTTGAGATATATAATTATATTCAAGTATACTTATTTTTCAAAGAAATATTGCAGTATAGCTTCTACATCACAATAGTGCAAAGGCTACCTTTTTTTTGCAATAACTGTCACCCACATCGGCGAATACGTGGGCCGAAGCTAGTCTGTAAAATAAAAGTATCGATAAAGTTATAACGTCACTAGTCACAAGAAGGCAGCGATAGCCGAGTGGATATACCAACAGACTGCCATGCAGAGGGTATCAGGTTCGAATCCACGGCGCGCACCAATGACTTTTCGGAGTTATGTGCGTATTGAATTATTAATTATCGCTTGTCCCGTGCCTCGGAGAGCACGTTAAGCCGTCGGTCCCGGTTGTCATGAAGATCTTTGACAGTCGTAACAGGGCGTCAGTACCTTCTAAACAAACTGACACTAGTCTAAACCATGGAATATCGCTATCCCTTCGGGTTGCGGAGGTCAGACAGGCAGTCGCTCCGTGGAAAAGCTAATATTCAGCCAAATCCGGTTAGACTAGAAAGCGGACCCCAGACTGAAACTGGGATAACGCTAAGAGAAAGAAGATAAAGTTATAACGTCACTATGTTTATGCGTCACATTTTTATACGAATAAATCAAAATGTCTATGAACGAAGTATCAAAGTTTCAAATGAAGTTCTATTAAATTTTGACGGGTAATGGGGTCCACACCGGAGCCCAGTCCCAGACCTTTGGGTGATGGGATTGCTCCGTCTATTTACATAATATATATAGTCTAAGGGTCATCTACATCTGTCACATGACAAGCGTAACTAGAGACATGTCAGTGTGACCTAAACGTGTTTTAAGTTGTCTTAACGAATATAAAAGACGTAAGGTTCTACATAGACGAGTAAAATTATACTTTTATTTATACGAAACCTAAAACATTTATTGAAATACGGCAATATTGGCTTTCATTTTTAAAATATATTCGACTTGTCTGGGTTCTGACTATTCTCATACCTATCTTTTTTTTGCATTTGGTTGCAGCGCCGGACTACGGAGGTTTGTCTCCTGTGGTGATCGAACCCTCAGGGTTCAGACAAAACTCCACTGCAGCATCAAGTTCAAGAGAACACCAAGAGAATAATTATATTGTTTCGAGCCTGCGTGTTCTTTGTGGCCATTGATTGAATCTTTGCAAGTCTCCAGCGACACAGGATTTATTAATAGTGCAGGAGTTACCTTTAAAAAAATAAGGTAATTCACAACAACCGCCCTTGTTCTACTGGTTTTACGTTTTTTTTTACTAATGTTATGCTGTACTTTCATTGGTGAGGAAATCTATTTGTACTTCTTAGGAATGTTGACAAGAAATAAAATCTTTAACGCAGCCGCACCAGCTGCCAGTCTTTAGTTCAATCATTACTTTCTTGAGCTCTGTTAGTATTGCTTTTCAGTAAATTTTCTCTACACTCTTTGTAAGCTGTATGGTTAACTGACAGAACACGTCCAGTCTAGACTATAACTCTCTACTGCACATCTCGGCACGAGTATTTCCATCCTAAGGGATCACAGAACTAATGTTGCTGTTTACCCCTGGATGTAGTAGATTCATTAACAGAAGGCTCGTCACTCAGAAGACGATGTAGAGAGCTAGACTCGGAGTTTTCCTGCGAGATTGAATCAGAAATTAGACGCACGCGGGATATCCTAAGTCATCGACGAAGCTCTTTGACTAGTCAAGCTGAAGTAGCAATTGGAAGGGCACATCCGATTATCAATGGGAAGGTAGTAGTTGATACAAGAAAATATTAATTCAGAAACTTTTAGACACATTGAGTGTCTGGGGTAATACAACCACCTATATAAATACGAGGGTCAAACTGAAAGTTCTTAGAAAATCAAAAACTGATTACATTAGCCAGTTATTAGTTTTATTATATCTTTTCAAAATATTGTCCATTGACGTCAATACACCGCTGCATGCGATGGAACCACTGGGAAAAGCACTTTGCCCACTCGTCCTTAGGGGTCTCTTCAATGGCATCGCGATACGCAGCCACCGCTTCTTCAGCATTCATAAACCGCTTTCCTTTAAGTTTTTCTTTAATTTTTGGAAATAAATAAAAATCACAAGGCGCGAGGTCGGGGCTATACAGCGGGTGAACCAGTAATTCAACGTTTGATGTCGCCAAATAGTCGATCGTTCGCTTGGCGGTGTGCGACGAGGCGTTGTCGTGGTGAAGGAGGATCCTACTGCGAGGTCGTTTCTCTCGAACTTTTTCCAAGACAAGTGGCAAACAATTGGTAGTGTACCATTCTGCAGAAACTGTTTTTTGATCCTCTAACACAATTGTTGCGAAATGACCTATCCTTCCAAAGAACGAGGCCACCATTTTTTTTCCCGCACTTCGATCTCTCTTCACTTTAGTTGGCAACTCCTCGAAAGGAAACACCCACTGAGCAGATTGTCTTTTGGTTTCAGGATCATAACAGTAAATCCAGCTTTCGTCACCTGTTAGTATGTCGAACACAGCATTTGAGTCACCTCCGTTAAATCTTTCAATCATTTTACGGCACCAATCCACTCGATGGAGTTTTTGAGCCTTAGTCAAATTATGAGGTATCCACCGGGCGCAAAGCTTCCTGACCGCTAAATGTTCGTGGAGGATTTTGTGCACTTGACTCATACCGATGCCTAAGCTTGTCCGAATCTGCTGATAGGTCACTCTTTTGTCAGTCTCTATCATACGCTGCACAACACAGATGTTATTTTCAGTCGTCGCCGTAGAAGGCCGTCCCTCACGTACATCATCAGTGAGATTAGTGCGACCACGTTTAAACTCATTAAAACAGTTGTAAACAGTCGCACGAGATGGGGCTTCATCGTGAAAGGCCAATCGTAGTCTATCATAACTTTCTTGTTGACTTAAATGACATCGAAAGTCATAAAAAATCATTGCACGAAAATTTTCTCGTGTTAAATTCATGTTGACGTGACACAGACAATTTTCAATTTGCCGCCAAATCGTAAAACAAATGACAAATGAATGAAATATATACTCAGTAATATTGGCAAAGAGTTCTATTTTCAAATTTTAGAATATCTTTTTTATTATATTGTTTATAAGTGGCCAGTTCTAAGAACTCGTAATAACCTTTGTAGGGTCAACATCATCCTACACAATAACCTCTGTAGGTATGTATGGGTAGTTCTTCGAAATTTCATTCTTCGACTGATTCATCTGGCCAAAATTTCGTTTCACTTTCAGCTCTGTAATGCATGTTCATATCATAAAAGGTATACCAAAGAACGTATATTTGAATGAGGGACTCGTTTTTATAAAGTAGTATTCAAGGTATCGACGTTCAAATATTTTGTGCCCAGATGAATCCGAAACAGAAATTAAAATGAAAAAACTTTAAAAAGAAACCAATCATATTTTAACAATTACAATAATCTTTTTTATAAAAGTAATTATCAGTGATCATATCGCGTAGAAAAGCACTTTTGAAACTGTAAAAAGTTGTATTTTTTGGGCAAGCGAGAATATTGTAATATAACAAAATAAATAAGTTTTGCAAATATTTGTAATACAATCAATTCTTTTAGGTACAAAAAATATTATACTTAATTGCAAGAATATTAAAGAGTCGTATGTTTCACTCGAACAGCTGGAAGTCATTAGGAGGGACATACAGAGTACGAATAAAAATGAGAGCGCGGCGAGTAACCTGCAGGAAGAAAATGATCGTGTTAACATGAAAAAAGGTGCAAGTAAAACTGTGAATGAGTCCTTGTTGAATTTATCTGAACAGCTTGATTCATCCAGTTTAAATTGCTCGTCATCACTCAAGTGCGTACCTAATAAATATAATCATGTTGACATTAAAATTTGTGAAGGTAGATCGAATTCGCCGCAACCTACATCAGCTATCGTAGACGCACCGCTAGCGCTGCAAGTGTGTGAGAATGAGACGGCGATCGAACAGCTGATTGTAACGGAGCGAGCGCCGACGGCGAGTGAACAGGTGATCGATGCGACCGCGCCGAAGGAATGTAAACAAAGTGATAAGTCGATTCATTCAAACTTACCGAGTGAGCGGGCAAACGTAACACAATGGACTACGGTTACTTATCGAAAATCAAGTAATAAACAGCGGTTAAAAGGGAATTTTTAGGAAACCTTCAAAAAAAAGAGCATATTCCTTTTTAAAAGGCCGGCAACGCACTTGTGACTCCTCTGGTGTTGCGGGTGTCCATGGGCGGCGGTAATCGCTTAACATCAGGCGATCCGTCTGCTCGTTTGCCCCCTATTCCATAAAAAAAAAAATCGGCTTAGCAAATGATTCCATTGGCAATTTTAAAGCAGCAGAGAGAAAAGTGCCGATTTTTATTTCTAATATAAGTACTGAGACTAGCGAGAAGGATATAATAGATTATATATGGGCGAAAACTAAGATTTCCGTCAATCTGGAAAGAATACAATCGAAAAAGATTAATTCAAACCACAAGTCATTTAAGTTCTTTGTCCCAGAGTCTAAGGATGAACTATTTTTGGACAATAACTTGTGGCCAACAGCTGTTATATTTAGGCGTTTCGTGCACTATAAGAAGCGTGATACGACCGGCAAAATAATGACTGGTGACGGCGCAATATCAAATAAGAATGGATAAGCAGATATATACATTTGTGAGTTTTAATTGCAAAAGTGAAAAGCGATCTGTTGAATATATACGGGAGTTATGTTCCGATAACGATATTATAGCGATTCAGGAAACATGGTTATTACCAGAGGATCTTGAATACCTACATGATATCAGTGATGATTTTGGCTGTACGGGCACTTCAGCTGTGGATACAACGGCGGGGATTTTACGAGGTCAGCCGTTCGGAGGCGTGGCCATACTCCGGAGGAAAAGTGCGTTTAACACGGTGTCAGTCGTTCCGTGTAACAACTCGCGAGTGTGCGCTGTCGAAATAGTGTTTAACGAGAGGTCAGTGTTAGTGTTTAGCGTGTACATGCCCACGGACGAGGTATGTAATTTAGCGGAGTTCAGGGATTGCTTGAGTTCGGTGAGTGCTATTATAGAGAACTCTAACATCGAAAACTGTTACATTTTAGGAGATTTTAATGCGCATCCAACGGGTCGGTTTTTTGCGGAATTAATAGATTTCTGTCAGCAATTTGCGTGGATGTGCATTGATACTGAATTGTTACAAATAAACTCGGACACCTATACATTCATAAGCGACGCACATGGTTCGCGCAGGTGGCTGGATCATTGTGTGGTCACTAAGGCAGCTCGTGAGTCTGTAGTTAACGCGCGAGTCATATATGACGTATTGTGGTCGGATCACTACCCTCTCGTGATCGAATTTGTACTAGATAATATTTGTCCAAAGCAATGTAGTTTTGATTATATAGAGAATATTGTTTTATGGGGGGAGAGAAATTGTGATGAAATAAAATTTTATACCATGGCATGTCATGAGAAACTTAGGTTAATTGACTTCCCCGATGAGTTCAGAAACTGTTGCGATAAAATTTGTAAACAACATTGTCATCGCAACATTATTGACAATATGTATAATAATATTGTGCAAGCTTTATCACAGGCAGCTGTGGTAGATCGAGCAAGCAGCAGGCGTAGGAGAAAAAAGGTTGTTGCTGGCTGGAATAGGCATGTTAGTGATGCATACAGGGACGCCAGGCTAAAGTTTGGCGTGTGGCAGGATTGTGGCAAACCATCTACAGGTCCTGTGTTTGCTGACATGTATAATGCCAGAAGAAAATTTAAATCTCGCCTTAAGTGGTGTCAAACACACCAAGAGCAGGTAAAAATGGATATTTTGGCCTCCCATCACTCAGATAAAGATTATCGCTCCTTTTGGCAGCATACGAACAGGTTGAGAAGTAAGCCTGGCCTCCTGGTGTCGATTAATGGTGTAAACGATCCCTTAGGCATTGCTAACCTCTTTAAGGAACAGTTCAAAACAGAATCACCACTGGGACCCAGCTTGCCTGTGCCTGATCCTACAGACCATCATGATATTAACCAACCTAGATTTACAGCCAAGGAGATCAGGGGCGTTATCTCTGCCATGTCTAGAGGGGAGTCTCCAGGTCATGATGGTCTGAGTATCGAGCACCTCAGGTATGCGGGTCCCCATTTACCAAGAGTGTTGGCAATGTTCTTTAACTTTTGTGTGAGTCATGTATATTTGCCTAGTCAGATGACTAGAACTATTGTAGTGCCTATAGTTAAAAATAAAACAGGCGATATAGCGGATATAAAAAACTATAGGCCTATTTCTTTGGCTACGGTAATAGCAAAAGTGCTTGATAGCTTGCTTAATAGACAACTCAAAAGTCACATTAAGCTGCACGACAACCAGTTCGGATTTCGAGCTGGACTGTCCACTGAGAGTGCAATCCTGTGTCTAAAGTGGGCTGTCAAGTACTACACAGACCGGAAAACACCTGTATATGCGTGCTTTCTCGATCTATCGAGAGCATTTGATCTGGTCTCCTACAATATCCTGTGGAGTAAGCTTGAGAAAGCTGGAGTTCCTTCTGAGCTCATAAGCACTTTGAAATGCTGGTAGGGAGGTCAGATCAATCAAGTTCGATGGGCTGGGACTTTATCGGAACCGTACGGATTGGAGTGTGGCGTGCGGCAGGGGGGGTTGAACTCACCTACGCTCTTTAATATCTACATAAATGAGTTAGTTGAGACGCTCAGCAGAGAGAGACAATATTAGTTATGCCGACGATATGGCTCTTCTGAGCGCCTCAGCTTGTGGCCTTAGAAGGTTGGTGGCCATCTGTGAAGACTATGTCAGGTTTCATGGATTGGTCTACAACGAACGTAAGAGTGAGATCATGTTCTTTGATGCCCGTGGTGGAACGTGTCTAAAAACTGTCCCACCAGTCCATTTAAATGGTACTCCGCTCACACGGGTATACAAGTTTAAATACATTGGACACGTCTTGACCGCGGACATGAAGGACGATGAGGATATTGAGCGAGAGCGAAGGGCACTGTCGGTTAGGGCCAATATGATAGCTCGCAGATTTTCACGTTGCTCACAGAGTGTCAAAATAACCTTGTTTCGTGCATACTGCACTTCTTTTTACACGTGCAGTCTGTGGGCTGATTATACGCAGAGATCGTACAGCGTCCTTCGCGTTCAATATAATAATGCGTTCAGGGTGTTGATGGGGTTGCCCCGTTACTGTAGTGCGTCAGGGATGTTTGCTGAAGCTCGCGTCGACTGTTTTTATACAACGATGAGAAAACGTTGCGCTTCCCTGGTGCGCCGAGTGCGGGCCAGCCCCAACCGTATCCTCTGCTGTGTGGCAAGCAGACTCGATTTTTTATATGTGAATCGCTGCTGCAAGCTGTCCACTTCCGTGATAGACGGGTGGCAGTGATTCACATATATTCATGACTTTGAGCTTGGTGTTTAGAATAGGAATACTAACATGGGGTAAGGAATATTGTTACTAACCCAATGAGTTTTGTTACTCGAAATAAATAAATATTCATTCATTCAATATATTATTCTCTCTGTTTGTTTTTTCCCGTGTACAACTCTATAGTCATGTCGTCATTGTGGTCCGAAAACTCACTAACTAACAAAAAAGAAACTTTCGCTTCTAAAATATTTCGAAGCTTAGAACTTAAATAACTCTTAAATGGTTAGGATTAGAAAGATGATGTCTATGACCAAAATATTATATGTATCATATGTAAATAAAATAAAATAAATAATTTAAAATGTATAAATTTTACATCTGCTTTAGTAATTCGATTATATTTGAATTAATGATTTTTCGCATAAGTAAAAAAATACTTTTATGGTATTAAGTTATTTATTCACGCAATTTAGTTATTTTTTGCTGGCTGTTAGTGAATTACAAGTCAAAACATGTTCCAATGGAAAGTAATTATGTACGTTTAGTGACATTGCAAATAAAATATTGGTACTAGTTTGCCTAAAAACGATCTAATATGAGATTTAACCAAGTCATTTAATTAATTTTCGTGTAGATTGTTCCCATTGACTTAGTAGTTGAGTAGTTATCGCATTTTTATAACTTCGAAATTATTAAAACACAGCCTTAAATATCAATTCAGAAGGTAGATAATGTACTTTTAGACAGCTTGACATCAATAACTCATTTTCACCAATAATGTTACTTAGTGAGTTTTCGCTCCACAACGACAATATGATACATATGCTGTTTTGGCTATACGAATCAGGCACAGTTGAATCAGGATTTTGCCTGCAATTACGCATAACTCTACATACATACAGACACTTTTCTACACAAATCTATTACTTAAAAGTGTCTCTCGAAACGCAGACTGAAGTTGCAAAATAATAAAATAAAGTTTATAAAGTAGGCATTGTAATCAGCATGCCACCTGATCCAAGCACAGATGAATAGCTATTTACCTTCGTAACACTGGGATCTAAGCCATCCAGCCCCAGGTATACCTACTAGCTCATCCGTAGCACGACTGGCTTCCCCCCGTACGGGAAACCAGACTCTCATAATCATTACCCGACCAAGTACGATCATGAATAGCTTATTACGCTATATTAATCAGTATTACACGCCGGACACGTCTTATTTTCTTATTTATAAACACATTAAGGTACTTATAACTAATACATATTTTTTTTGTAAGAAGGTTATTCATTTCCTCTCGATAATATATTATTTTATATTGATTTATCAAAGGGAAATGCAGCATCGACTATTTTATGCCGGAAAATGGCAAACGGACACGTCATATGAATCAGAAGAACGAGGTTCGAATATTATTATTTTGCATCTAGACTCCAATTAATTCAAATATATCATTTGGCCAAGATAGGGATAAAGCTAAACTGTATTACAAAAAAAATACAGATCGTTTTGTTAGTTAGTTACAGAAATATTCCCATAGACATCGAAAATTTTGCTTAGAAGAATCACACAGGTTGTTGATATGCATTTGCAAAATATTTTCAGGGGTGAATATACTACTATAACTGAATACAAATACATGAAAAAATATGTTACTAACACTTAAAAAAAATTATCGTAATCATGCATTTTAAAAATCAGCTCAGTGTATTGACCGCCGCCGTCGCTCAGCTAATCGTCTTGAGTCTTGAGATCGCATTGCAGTTACCTAACACTTTTCTGCACCTTTCAACAGTTTATTCTGATTTACTATCAAAGTAAAATTTAATGAAAATAGGATCTTATATTTTGAAATTAAACTACAGTTTACGGATTTTATCGCGATGTATTGGTTTCACTAAGTTATTACATTTGAAACTAATGATCTAGAAACTATATTTTTAATTTATTACTAGCCGACGTTTCGAATTCTTTACAGAATTCATGTTCACGGCAGACTGAGGTGATATTTGTCTTTTTCTTGAATGTATAAGTTATCTCAAAGTACCCGAACATTTTTCATCTACTGGTGTTACTATTTACGCAGAATGAGCTCACAGTGTCCTTAGGTCTTCTGGTGACTTTGTCCTTCTTGGGTTTCATTAGTCTTATGACTGGGTCCCAAGCTGGAGGAACATTCCAACCATCTTCCCTATTGAAATTAGGGTGTTTTTTAATTTCAATAGCCTCTCGTATCATCCTTGGAAGAAAACGGTGTTCTTTTGCGAGTATCTGTGGTTCATCAAATCGCAGGTAGTGGTTGGGTCCTTGTTCCACATGTTCACACACAGCAACTGACAAAATGGTAGGAATCTTTCACATGTGCTCTCGTTCTCAAGATTCCTACCATTTTGTCAGTGAAATCAAACACCTACATCTCTCTGACAAGGAAACTATGGTTTGTTTTGATATACAGTCATTATTCACATGCATACCAGTACATGACTGTGTAGAAATTACTAGAAGGAAGCTGACAGAAAACAACATCCCTGAGGAATATGCAGAAATACTCAAACACTGCCTGACAACGGGCTATCTGTTATGGGACAACATACAAGTAGACGGTGTAGCAATGGGCTCTCCAGTATCGCCTGTTGTCGCTGACATCTTCATGGAGGACTTAGAGGCGCGAGCCCTGCAGACTGCCACCATCACACCGATGTTCTACAAGCGGTATGTAGATGACACTTTCACAATTTTACCAACAGATAGTGTTAATGCTTTCCTAAACCATCTTAATTCTATTAATAACCAAATACAATTCACAATGGAATTAGAGGCAAACAATTCTTTAGCTTTCTTAGATGTACTTGTCATCAGGAATAAAAACAACTCCTTAAGCCATACTGTGTATAGGAAAAAGACCCATACAAATAGGTACTTAAACGGTGAATCTCACCACCATCCTAAACAGTTAGCTACTGTAGGAATGTCTCTGTTTCAGAGAGCCCGCGGGATCTGTGACAAGAAACACCTGGACGCTGAGCTTCAACATGTCAGGCAAGTTCTGCAAGACAACAAGCTCCGACCGCCGCGCCACTGTCACAGATCCCAGAAGAAAGAAAAACCAGCCACAGTAGAAAGACTGTCCTCCCATACATAAAGGGCGTGACCGACAAAATTGGCTACATCTTGAAGCGAGCTTCTATCAAAACTTACTACAAGCCGCCAACGAAGATCAGTCAATTATTACCATCCGTCAAGTGTCAGTTACCCTTGCAAGAGGCTGGTGTCTACAAAATTGACTGTGAATGTGGGCTCTCATACATTGGACAAACCAAGAGAAGCATAGGCATTCGACTCAAAGAACATATAGCTGACATAAAACTTAAACGCTCAACAAAGTCTGCTGTGTGTGAACATGTGGAACAAGGACCCAACCACTACCTGCGATTTGATGAACCACAGATA
Organism: Euclidia mi; assembly: GCA_944739405.2. Taxonomy (NCBI): domain Eukaryota; kingdom Metazoa; phylum Arthropoda; class Insecta; order Lepidoptera; family Erebidae; genus Euclidia; species Euclidia mi. The sequence goes on from OX123192.2 coordinate 30,712,296, forward strand.
CTCGCAAAAGAACACCGTTTTCTTCCAAGGATGATACGAGAGGCTATTGAAATTAAAAAACACCCTAATTTCAATAGGGAAGATGGTTGGAATGTTCCTCCAGCTTGGGACCCAGTCATAAGACTAATGAAACCCAAGAAGGACAAAGTCACCAGAAGACCTAAGGACACTGTGAGCTCATTCTGCGTAAATAGTAACACCAGTAGATGAAAAATGTTCGGGTGCTTTGAGATAACTTATACATTCAAGAAAAAGACAAATATCACCTCAGTCTGCCGTGAACATGAATTCTGTAAAGAATTCGAAACGTCGGCTAGTAATAAATTAAAAATATAGTTTCTAGATCATTAGTTTCAAATGTAATAACTTAGTGAAACCAATACATCGCGATAAAATCCGTAAACTGTAGTTTAATTTCAATGTGTAACATTCGCGTAAACCCAAGAAGATACTAGGATCTTATAGTATCGCACACTGTTTAAAATAATTTTAGGTAAATAAGTACATATAATGTCTATTCATATCATCATTCTGTATGTCAATATATCAACAACCTGTATTTACGATATAGCACGAATACACACCGCTTGTCGAATTTACATCACTTCTTTGTGTGTAGTCGGTTAAATTCGAGGTTGGGATTGACAAAGCGTTCGTTCCTCCCCACATGATTCAATAAGGAAGTTCAGTGGAAACATTAATTCATATTAGACAGTCACCGTTTTCTGTATTTTACTTTCTTTTTCTATTACGTTACATTGTACGGGTGCAGTGGATTGTATTCATTCACTGGCAATAATGAAGTGTATTATGTAGCAGCGTTCTTCTTGATTGTAAGAAGAAATTGAATAACTGAGGAGAAGAAAGGTTTTTATTTTATTATGCTCGGAAATGTTTTTTTTTTTCAATTAATTCAATAATCTTGACATTGTTGTATAATTCGATCAGATTTGAGCAAATTCAAAGAAATTTCGTGAATTAGCATGGCCTGACCTAGCTTTTAAACTGATAGAGTATGCTTCAAAATGTTGGTTGGAGAGCAAAGTAGGTATGTGGACGGAATGAGTAGGTGAACCAGCCAATGACCTGCTAAAAATATCTTAATGTTAACTGTTGTTAAGCAAGATTATTTATGTTTTATGTCAAGGCTTACTTAAAGCGTAAAACAAAAAATAAGCACTTAAAGCGTAAAACAAACTCTCGCTAACATTAACAAGTCGTATTTACAATAAGGAGAATTACAGGAAAGCTTTGGTAAACTAAATACTTCAAAGTATTCCGTAATGCAAAAAACTTGACTAAATTCCATTCGAAAATAAATTTGCTGCGGCAAATAAATTGTTTATAATGTTATTCAGTACAGCATTAAAGCTTTTATTGTATAAAACTAGTTCAGTAATACTCTGTAATTATTTTTCTCAAATGAATTAAAATCCTTTAAGTTCCAATTTAAATGTTCGTACAAAAGTTCGTTAAAAAATTAATATACTTTGTTGAGTTAAAATCGTTTAGAAATTGATGAATTTACGACTCTTTAATCAAATTCTTTTTTATTTAAAGGTTAATAAAATATAAACGTTAGAATTGCGTAATTTCTTTCCATTTCGTCAACTTACCTGCCTTATTATACCTATGTTGTTGCCAGTCAATGCAAGGTATTCCAACAAATAATGTATTCTATCATCTGTATTATATTTCTAGGGAATGCAAAAAACGGAATAGCAATAGCGTCGCCCCCATTAAATTGGGACTGAAATGTGACTGGCGAAGTGTGGATGTGTAATACAACTCTGCCTATCCCTTCGAGGGTAAAGGCGTGAAGTTATGTTAGTGTTATGTTATGTTATTCCTAGGAAAATTAGATGCTGAGTGTATTGCTGTTATTAGGATGCCAAAGTGTTTTATGACCAATTATTTATGGATATCTGTCATATTATGTATTTGAATAATAGTGATATTATACACACTACCTTCCAGAACTCGTATCAGGAAATTTAGAAATTTTATCAGGAATCAAAACGCAAAAACTCTGATCACTATGATTGTAGGCATTACCTCGAAAATTGTGAAAGAAGAGCGTGAGGCAACCCCTGGCCTGAAAGATGTCCATAACCGCTTGACCGCGCACAAGTGACTATTCTCCCTTTTTCGAAATGCCGTAGACCGCGCACAAGTGACTATTTTCCCTTTTTGGTTACAGCGCTATACTCGGTCCAAATTTACTGTTTCTTTCTATTACGTAATGTTTTAAATTATTTTTCTCTATTCTATTCAAATCATTGAACATTTCTTCATGCTAAAAATACGAAGCGAGTCTTAAAATCGTTAACCCGGAACGAAAAAATTATGTCAAATGCCACTCTTTGTTTCGCGCGCTCCGTGATTACGTGCTTATCGTATGCGTGTAATTAAATATTTTTATACTATGATACATGTTTTTTTTTATTTAATTCGGTGTAGATAGAATCCTTCTATAGTTAAAACTCATAAAATATGTATGTCATCGATTTACTTTTTAAAATAATCCTGTTTAAAATACACAAAGTGTTTTTTTCAACGATAGTCAATGTTCGCTGCTAAGTAATTACGTGCTTATCGTATGCGTGTAATTAAATATTTTTATACCATGACACATGTTTTTTTTATTTAATTCGGTGTAGATAGAATCCCTCTACAGTTAAAACTCATAAAATATGTATGTCATCGATTTACTTTTTAAAATAATCCTGTTTAAAATACACAGAGTGTTTTTTTCAACGATAGTCAATGTTCGCTGCTAAGTAATTACGTGCTTATCGTATGCGTGTAATTAAATATTTTTATACTATGATACATGTTTTTTTTTTATTTTATTCAGTGTAGGTAGAATCTCTCTACAGTTAAAACTTATAAAATATGTATGTCATCGATTTACTTTTTAAAATAATCGTGTTTAAAATACACAAAGTGTTTTTTCAACGATAGTCAATGTTCGCTGCTAAGTATAATAAATTCGAAAGTAAATATCAACAAAGCATTCATACGACTTGAAAGAGTCATTTATAAGGTTGAAGAAAAACATCACTTCAACTTACTCATGCTACCGACTTATCAACAACAAATGTTTATGTTAGCGCGCCCATCTGGCGTGCGGCGGCGCGACATTTTGTTTAAGAACGTGAGCGGTCAAGTGAATTCGGCGAATTGGCGCTAGCGGTCAAGCGGATAATGTACTTAAAATACATGTAAAGTCTACGCACTTGGTCAACATGGTGGATTATAATGGTCAACCCTTCCATCATTGCTGTTTTTCTCTTTATGTTGACTCCATTTACTCTGTTATGTTGCAAGATTTTTCATATTTCTTATATATTTTATTTAATGAGCAAATACAATCCATTGTGATTATGCAGTGAACACATAGTTCAGAACTTTACTATTACTTTTATATTCCAACTAACTTGTTCTATGTCCTGCTTTGTGTACTTATATTAAATAACTAAGTGAACAAGAAGTTGCCCATCAGTGGGCCATACTATAAACAAGGCTGATGATTATGATTATAGATGCTGGCGAGAAACATTTCAAATCATTCCCGTCGAATAATTCGGAAGTACTCCGAAATATTCTGAAACTTTGGGAATATTTCAACTGTCAAAAAATACTAGGAAAATCGACCTTACTAACTATTTCGAGCTTGGAAGTTGTACCTATATTATCTTCGTTTGCTTGCAATGTTTGCCTTTATTTGTTTTTATTGACTGGGCTATTATACGCGTTAATTAGAAGGATTAATCATACCTACCTATGCGACTCGCGAATACTCGCGATGCGTAGGTACACAGCTACATTCAAACTAACCAAAAATATAGGTAGGTAACCCTTTTTCAAAAAACAAATCAAATATGCTAGGCCTGGTTTTTTATTCCACAACTAACATTTACAAAAATAGCATTTGATTTCGAAATAAGTAGGTACTTCTAGGTACTACTAGGTACCTAAAAACAAAAGTATAAAAATCCTGTTAATCGCAGGCTTACATATCTACCTATCAAAACATCAACATAATATACTTATTCAACCCCATTTAATTATACATATAAAAACCCACCACATCACAAACAAACACGTTTATTCCCATTGAATTATTCGGGCGAAATATTCGGCGGAAACATTCGATTGCGGGGTACGAATCTTTCTCGCGGGGGGTAAACTTCTCTGGGGAGCATATCCCCTTACCGCACTCCGCACCGCCATCGCCTGCACGCACGACTCGTGGCAGTCGATATTTCAGCAAAAAATAAATAAATCTTAATTAAATTTAATTTGAATAATTCTGATTTAAAGAAACTTTCCCAGAAGTATTCCGGAATTATTCCGAATTTTTCAGAAGTTTTGCAACTATAATTATGATAAATATATAAATATTGTATATTATATTCCTCATCATTGTCTTGTCCTGGTCCCAATTTATTTAGGGTCGGCGCAGTCCTTCGCGTCGCCAGTCATCCGATTGTTCACTTCTTTCTCTTTCATATCCATCCTCACACAGTCCATCCATATTCCCTTGACCGCCCTCCAATTGTATATTATATTCCTATTGTCGCAATATTATTGAAGGCACAAAAGGCATTGTTTCATCTACGGACTTTACCAAATTCCATTGTAAGATAAATCTAAGCCTAGAATTTCAATCAAGCAGTTCTGCGATTTATTTCTGTTTCTGCCTTAGTGGTTCTTAATGGTCGGCATTCACATATTGCCTTGAAAACGAATCGATCAGTCTGATAACTATAATAATATACTTAAATCGTGGGCCCTGGGCTCCAGGCGTGTAATTCTTGGATGCAACCGGGCAAACGCTAGTATGAGATACTTAAATATCAGAGCATCGCTTGCACAGGTCGCCACTTGGATGGGTGACCGCGTCTGGCATTTGCATCAGAGTGCTACCGTGCTTCGGAGAGCATGCAAATCTGTCGATGCCGGTTTTTTGTCTCAGAACAATAATCATTAGGCCAAGTCAGAGGCCTCTGGGCGGCTTAAAAACGCTGATACCAGAGTTAGCCACACATATATAATACGAGAAATCAGAAGAATCAGGGTATTGATTCTATGGATAAGACATTTGTCATTTTCTTCAACGGTACCGAATGCCTATAACGATTGTCGAAGATCGTCATTACAAAGGGGGCTTAAAGTATTTGCTGAGGCATGATAAAGACTATCAAATTAAAACATAAATTATTTAGATATGTATCGTAGAAAAAAGGCATATGGAGAACACGAATTTAGCCAGCAACACACCTAAATATGAAACAGCATTTAGCGTATGACCCAAAACTAAGTAATTACGCATGATGGTATAACGACACAGTGCGACGCAATGGAAACCACATTCGGAATAATTATTGTAGGTAACTAATTTGTACCGTAATATGACTAATTGTTCATTTACCACACGCAGATTATCTAGACTGTCTCAGTGGTATAGTATAGATACATGCCTTATGAGACAAGCTATAGCAGCTTTCTTCATCCAATTTTAGACGAAGCAAGAAAGAGTGGGTATTACATGTACAACTACTTAACGCAAAGTCTAGTTAAAAATAAAACAGAACTGAAGCAAAAAGGAGATTTGTCTATCCGTTTTACTTGACTTGAGTCACCTAAGGTGAATACCTAACCGAATGGTCAATATGATCTAATTATTTGACAGTGGACACCGATACTTCTCTCTCTCTCTCTGGTGATGTAACATTATCATCAAAGTTTTATTCCACGAAGCTATTGTTTCTTAGTTCTGGAGCCAAAAACGCACTAAATCTCGACACAATTTGCTGTACATTGAACATATAACACTCAGTGCAGTGCCAAACATTACCACTTAAATTACGACACCGTTCTTGCGTCACTTCATAATAATGTATTTTATTTTTGAACAAAAATAATAACTTATCCGTAACAAATACAAAAATATCAACAACGTTGCGTCGACAGGGCTCTACAGAAAATAAATAATAATTAAAATACCTTTAAAAACCTATATTATACAATTTATATTGAAAATATGATAATAAACATTCTACAAAAGTCTGCATTTCGGTGAAAGTAATTTAGTGAACTTTTGTTATTGTATAATTCAGTATAAGAGCCTAAACCAAACGATTGCACATTTTATTAAGAATGTTTAATAAAAAGGATACATAATATATATATATATATATATATATATATATATATATATATATATATATATATATATATATATATATATAAATAAATAAAATAAATAAAGGTATATATATATATATATATATATATATATATATATATATATATATATATATATATATATATATATATATATATATATACCTTTATTTATTTATTATAAACAGATATGGCCAAAATTGCTGACGAATTTGAAATAACATGCGGAATTACATTTTCTCTATTTAGATTCTCGTTTAATGACAAAACTGGCCCGTATTTTACACGAGCACGACTGTGAGGCAATTAGAAATGTGAAGCAATATTTCAAACTGTGCTAGCTTAACTTGTACAATGCGCAAGTCAGAGATCCCTTCTGCCTTTTACTACCATCAGATGATTTAAAGTCATGTATTTAATGACATAAAATCTATTGATGGATATAGAATACACACGTAGAAGATCTTGTTTGGCGCTTATTCGTGGTCCTGCCATATCCTGAACGTGTTGTGACCATCATGAGCGTATAACATGCTAAGTACCTCACAAGGCGATAAAATGTTTAGTTTACCTTAGCATAAAATTTATTGGGCGCTGACCTCAAAACCACCTACTGCAAATTCCAAATTTCTAGTTACTCCGTCTAGACAGACAGCGTTCTCAACAGTAAACAAAAATAAGTAGAGCAATTCCTTTGCGAAACTGGCACTTAGTATTCAAAATTCACTTGTAATAATATTGCCTTCCCAGCCATCTCTATTAGACTAAACGTTCTGTGCTATCAGCATTAGTAGCAATTTGTAGAAAGTATCTAAATGTTTTAACACGATAACTGTTTAAGTGATTTAGATATTAATAGTTATTGCGTTATCGTCGTCATTGATTTCGGTTTCATTCTAATTTCGGGCCACGTTGGAATTTAGTTTTCATTCAATTGGATATTGAAGGTTGTGGGTCGTACCGTTGTGGGTAGAATGTAGGCGTGAATCGTTGATAGAAAATAGTAGTTTCTTCTGGCCATCGGCATCGATGGATGTAGGTATTGCACATTCAGATTGATGATTGAAACGGTATGTTTCAGGGTTGAAAAGCAAATTTTGTGGCATGGACAGAAAAAATAAATTTCATGAACTTACAAGTAATATAAGAATAAAAAAGTGTTACGAATATTATACCTAATGTAGCAGGAATTTTGAAATTGCCTGGTAGCCATTAATTTAATAATAATATTAATGATCATAATTGTACGGCGCAAATGCTAATTACATTATTATCATGTCAGCATTTTCGCCGTTATAGGTACATTCGTAATCCTAATAATATTTACAACCTGATGTAAAATTGAGTTTTCTTTTAAAACAAAATGATATCCGTAACCTTACTTGTAGAAATCTGGGCAGTGAAGAGGCTCCGATAGAATATCTGTAGCTTCTTATACGACGCTGACCGTTCAAATCGCTTCCAGGTTTTCATCGTATTCGGGTGGAAATATCAAAACAGGGAAGCGCTGCATGAGATTTATTTTAGTTAGCTTCATAGATTTCTGTTAATTCTATGTGGGTTTTATAGTTGGTGGCGTTGGGCCGACAGATAAACCCAATAAATATGGAGTTCGATTTTTTGGTTGAAAATATTTTTTACTTTATATATAGGTTTTACCTATACGGCAAATATAAGACTAGAAGCTTTTAAACGTTTATTAAAAGAAGATTTTAAATGTTTATTAAACATGATTATGTCCATCATATCAGCTGAAAGACGTCCACTGCTGGACAGAGGCCTTCCCCAAGGCTCTCCACATAGACCGATCTTGAGCCTCCCGCATCCATCCGCTGACCGCGACCCCAACAAGATCGTCAGTCCACATTGCGGGAGGCCTTCCTCTGCTACGACGTCCTTTGTGTGGCCGTATGATTATGTTAGAAATCCATAAATTTTAAAAATATTCCTGTTTTATACAAGCCTCTGAAGAGGCAGACTCAGACAGGATAAAATAATATTTTTAACACAACACCTTGTGTGATACATAATTTTTGTTTCGGGCCTAGGGACTGTGTCCGTTGATAAAATATTTGTAGTGTTCCCATAATGCAAAATTTAATGTTAGAGTAGGTAAGACATTTTCAAAATTAATTATAAAATAGAAGAAGACAGTAAAAGCTGCTGACTGTTCATAATTATTATTATTAGGCGTAATAGCTAAAATGCTAGAGTGAAGTTTATAAATGTCACTAAAGCGAGAGGGGCGATCACTCCTGCGCCACGGTATATATAGATTGGTGGTTGCGGGGTGCGCACGTAATAGGGGGCGAGCCTATTGCCGTTACCGGGCACATCACCAGACTCCGTGCTGCTACTGAGAATTCGGAAAAACCCAGTTGCCCGACCCGGGAATCGAACCCGGGACCTCCGATCAGCAGTCGCATACGCTATCCACTGGACCACAGAGGCAGTCAAGTAAGCTATTTATTGAATTGACTAATATTACTCGATATGACTAATATTTATTTAAATTACATAACTGTGGACTGCGGGGTAACTCATATAACTGGGTGCAAAGCTACTTAAAACATAGAACTCAATGCGTAGAAATCACAAAATTTTATCAAAATGAACAAAAGAGCTACAGATCCTCCTATATGCAAAATGATTTCGGGGTACCACAAGGTGGCCTTCTCTCACCTTTTTTATTCCTGCTCTACATAAATGATTTTCCTGACGCGATTAATACTTTGGAGTTCGATGTCTGGCGATATGTGCGCGCGTCGCATGCGACGGAGTCGCCTCAGCAGCGCGGCCGCGCCTGCCGCCGCCACTGCCACGAGGATGTAGCTTATCGCGTAATGATGGATGTCATGAGGAGTTAATGACTCATCCACATTGCTGTTTCTCAGCTGCTCGATTTGTTTGTATATTTTCATTAAGTCGTCATTCAACTCGACTTCGTAGGTCTGGTTGTCGTGAGTAACCTCGACTGGCATGCTCACATTTATAATGTTGTTTGATTGGTCAATCTTAGGTACGTAGGTATTTGGCTGTACAGTAATATTGTTTTCCCATTTTGTGTTGACATGCAAAGTGAAATCATGTCCTTTGATGACACAACCCTGTCCGAGATATATCACTCCTGCTTGACTAAGCTTTTCTGCTGCAACTTGTTCCTCACATATGACCTTGATTGTATAATAATTGTTGCAGCAGTAAAATAAATATTCAGAAGGATTGTTTAACGGTATACACATATTTGTACATGAGCTCTGTTCAACCTTGCATTGGTTAGTTTTGTGATTGAAACTGCAATAGCTATTGTCACCATTGCCGAGATGGTAAACAGTTTTCTTTAGCAGGCACAGGTAACTTTCGTCTTGAGTAAGACATGTAGATAACTCGTTATTATCTATAGGTATGTAGGAGGCCTTTCTCAGGTTTATTCCTATGTAATCTGATTTTGGTCGTATGCTTGTCATATTCTTCTGAAATTGTTTGGGAATTGGTATAACTCGATATAATTTGTAGCGATTTCTGCTGACCAGTGGGAATGTAACTTGGAATAACAAATATTGTTCGGTAAGTCTTGCCTTTATTTGCAACAGGTGATTGAGTTTTCTCACATCAGCTTGATCAACGGGCAGCGTAATGTCGTCAGATAGCTGGCCGGCAATCACGTTGAGCTCTTCTTGTAGTTGGTCTTCAACTTCAACTTCAATCAGCCTATCGCAGTCCACTGCTGGACATAGGCCTCTCCCAACACGCGCCACAGTACACGGTCCTCAGCCTTCCGCATCCAGTCTGTCCCAGCCACCTTTTTCAGGTCGTCGGTCCACCTAGCCGGGGGCCGCCCTACCTTACGCTTGCCGAGACGTGGTCGCCACTCTAGGATACGCTTGCTCCATCGGCCATCAGTCCTTCTACAGATATGGCCAGCCCACTGCCACTTGAGCCTACTGATTCTGTGAGCTATGTCGGTAACTTTGGTTCTTTGTCGAATAACTTCGTTTCGAATTTTATCCTTCAAAGAGACGCCAAGCATAGCCCGTTCCATAGCTCGCTGCGTGACTTTTAGTTTGTGGACTAGTCCCACTGTGAGTGTCCACGTCTCGGCACCGTACGTCATAACAGGTAAGACGCATTGGTTAAAGACTTTGGTCTTCAGGCATTGCGGTAGGGGCGAAGAGAAAACTCGACGTAGCTTGCCAAACGCTGCCCAACCCAACTGGATCCTGCGGTCGATTTCTTTCTCGAAGTTGTTTCTACCAAGCTGGACTACTTGCCCAAGGTAGACATACTCTTGAACAACTTCGAGCATCGATCCGTCGACATAAACCGGTCCCGGCACAATGTGTTCGTTGAACATAATCTTGGTTTTATCCAAGTTCATGCCGAGACCGACCCGTCGAGAGGCTCCATTTAGGCTGTGCAGCATCTCGCTCAGCTCTGCCAGGCTCTCTGCCACGATGACGATATCGTCGGCAAACCGAAGGTGGGATATGTACTCGCCATTAATGTTGATGCCCCGTCCAGTCCAGTCCAGCGTCTTAAAGACGTCTTCGAGTGCGTTGGTGAAGAGCATAGGGGATATTACATCCCCCTGCCTCACCCCTCTACGCAACTCAATGGGGCTGGTTTTATTGTCCTGGAGCTGAACGGTCATAGTGGCCGTGTCGTACAAACATCTCAACACCTCGATGTAGCGCCAATCGATGCGACACCGCTGCAGAGCATCCAGAACCGCCCAGGTTTCGATGGAGTCGAAGGCTTTCTCGTAGTCAACGAAAGCCATACACAGCGGCTGATTGTATTCGTTGGTCTTCTGTACAATCTGCCGAACAGTATGGATGTGGTCTACGGTGCTGTAGCCTTTTCGAAACCCGGCTTGTTCCGGTGGCTGGAAATCGTCGAGTTTTCTGGCGAGGCGATTTGTTAGGACTCTCGAGAACAACTTGTAGACGTGACTCAGGAGTGAGATGGGTCTGTAGTTTTTCAGCAGGGTTTTGTCACCTTTTTTGAAAAACAGAACCACCGCACTCCCACTCCACGCCTGAGGTGTTAGGCCTTGGTGGATAACGGAATTAAACAGGCTCGCCAGCTCTTTCAGAACTGCTGTCCCACCTGCTTTTAAGAGCTCTGTGGTGATTCCGTCATCCCCCGGAGACTTGTTGTTCTTGAGCTGCTCGAGAGCCACTCTTACCTCGCCCTGGTTGACATCAGGGATGTCCTCCGTGTAATGGCGCGTGAGTTGGGCTCTGTGGTCATCATCGCTGGGTCTCGTGGGTTTAGGCATCCGTGATGCGTACAAGTCCTTGTAGAAGTAGTTGGTCAGGCGTCAACAAATGTATACGACTGATCTTTTCTTAGTTTTGTTATATTGTACATGCCATAGGCAGTATTCATGAAAACCGACATAAATAATGTTAATGATAAAGCCAAAGATATTAAGTTTGCATATCCAAATTTATTTGGCGGTCTACGTCTTCTTGTTTTGTTTTCATGGTTTTGATTTTGTTGTGTTTGTTCTGCATCCGTATTTCGAGTGTTAATAGGTAATAGCGAAAGTTTTAAAATCGGTCTCTTTACAATTCCATTCTTCGTTCTTAAAGATACTACCCGGACAAGGCCCTAGGACTAAAGCCCATTTGCCAGCCGGTATATTATTTTCTTGAATGACTACCAAATCACCTATTTGTAAATTTTGTTGGGGTCGTAACCATTTATTTCTCGCTGTTAATTGGGATAGGTACTCGGATTTCCATTTTTTCCAAATATCATCTGATAGTTTCCTTACTAAATACCTACGTATCCTTGCATCGTTTTCAGTTTCAATGACCGTCAATCCCGAACGGCCTGTTAAAAAATGTGCCGGGATTAAAAAGTCAAGGTCTTCGATGTTTTCTGTTATTGAGCATAGAGGTCTAGTAGTATTTAAACAAGCTTCGAGTTGAGCAAGAATGGTTGAATTTTCTTCAAATGTGAGCTTCTGCTCCCCGATCACTCGCGTGAGGTGAAACTTGAGACTTCTCACTGCTCTCTCCCACAAGCCTCCGCCACTTGTCCAAGATGGAGCGTTAAAGTGCTCGATCTTCATTTCTGTCACTTCTGCCAAGAAACTATCCCTGAATACTTGTTGCAGTTGTTGGTATTCGCTCACTAGTATGTTACTTGCACCGACAAAGTTCGTGCCTTGATCGCTATATATGGTTCCTCGTCTAACTGCCTTCGTTTTTAAGGCCGCCAAGAAGGCGGCGCTTGTTAAGTCCGAGGCCTTGGAGCTAAAGTGGACGGCCTTTGTAACCATACAAATTAAAACCGCCACGTAACCTTTTGTTGTTTTAACTCCACGCCCTTTGTTAGTTTTTATTTCAATAAACCCGGTGTAATCCACGCCTGATCTGTAGAAGGGCGGCGCAGGATTGCTTCGTTCTTCGGGTAAATCACCCATTAGCTGGTACTGTCTTCTTGAGTTTTCGACATAATACGCAATTCCGTATTTGTTTCTTAGTGGCATTGTTGCCACTTGTTATCCAGTACTGTTGACGCAGTTTGGCGAGGGTCACTCGTGGTCCACCATGGAACGTTAACCGATGTGCTTCATCGATAAGTAAATCAGCTAGACGACTCTTATGCGATATGATTTTTGGGTGGCGCATCTCCTCATGTATGTTTGCGTTTTTTAATCGGCCACCGACACGTAACAGTCCGTCTTGATCAAGGAAAGGGTCCAAATTTAATATGTGACTTTTAGTCCCTACGTTTCCAGTTTTACGTAGTCGTTCTATTTCCGATTCAAATGTTATTCCTTGAACACGATTTATAATAATTGTTTTAGCCTTGCGCAATTCTTGTAATGTGAGATAGCTCGGCATCTGTTTACGGCGATGTACTGGTGTCAACGCTCTATATATCCACGCCAATATGTGTATTATTTTATTAATACTGTTATGTTTTTCTAACAAAGAGTCGATTATATTTGGATATTCTTGAACGGTGTTAACATGTTTCGTCGAGCGAACCTCCTCGTTGATTACGTATATTTGTTTATCGGGTTCGTTTTGGGGATTCCATGTTTGTAGCAATTGGGGGCCTTGCCACCACAAGGCAGGGTTTACCAGCTGAGAGGCCGTCATCCCTCGACTGCCACAGTCGGCTGGGTTGTCCGTTGACTTCACATAACGCCAGCAATCGGGAGGCATTGTTTTTGTTATTTTTTCGACTCTGTTTACAACAAAAGTCTTCCAACGGTTAGGTACACCCTGTATCCAACCGAGGGTTACCATAGAGTCGGTCCATCCATATATTTCTAGTTTATTCGTTAAAGACTGTTGTATTTTGTTGACTAGTTTTGATAATAGATATGCACCGCTAAGTTCTAGTTTCGGCAATGTAAGGGCTTTCTTATGCGGCACGAGTTTAGATTTTGCGGCAATAAGTGTTTTGTTGGATTGTTTTTTTTTATACGCGCATATGCTACGCATGCATATGCCTCAGTGGATGCGTCACAAAAACCGTGAATTTCTATGATATCTTCACTGTTGTTTCTCAACCATCTTGGTATTTCGCAAGAATTAATGTTATGTATGTCAGCTTTTATTTTCGACCAATCGTTAAATATCTCATCGGACACTTCATCGTCCCATTGCAAATTGTTTTGCCACAATTTTTGGAACAATAGTTTCAGTTTAGTAGATAACGGCGTTAACCAAACAAACGGGTCGAACAGTTTTGATATCTCCGATAATAGGTTGCGTTTTGTTGTTTTAAAGATTGTTTAGAAAATTCATAACGAAAGAAAAAGTTATCCGTGTTTGTATTCCAGCATAAATCCAGTGTTTTTGATGTTGACTCCGATTTCAAGGTAAATACGACGTTAGTGACAGGGTTTTGATGTTTTGTAAATCTTTGATCAATTCGGGCTCATTTGAGGCCCATTTTCGAAGGTTGAAGCCGCCTATTTTTAGTAAAGCAATTAAATCGATGATTAATTTCTTCCCTGGCTCTAGAAAATGGCATCCATGAACTACATCGTCGACGAAGAAATTGTTTTCTAATACCTGGGACGCGTCAGGATAATTATTGTTTCCTTTCATCTGCTGCCAATTTCTTCAAGGTCATTAGAGCTAAAAATGGTGCAGCTTTTGTTCCATATGTGATCGTCGTAAGTTGATAAGTATGTATAGGCTGTTGAGAGTTGCTGCGCCAAATAATTTTCTGAAGGGGTTGATCTAATTCGTGTACATAAATCTGCCTATACATTTTTTCAATGTCGGCGGTATATGCATATTTATATTGCCTCCACTGTAGTAATAGTGATTGGAGATCTTGTTGAAGATTGGGTCCTTTATGCATCATATCGTTAAGACTATATATTATCCAGAAGATGTCCTTGCTGATGCATTGAAGACCAACCTGTATTTAGTTGTGAGGGATTCCTCGCGCTGAACGCCATGGTGCGGCAAATAGCATTCCGGAGTCATGTTACTGTCCAATGCACGCTTCATATGTTTAAGTTGTAAATATTCATCCATGAATATTTTGTAATGGTTGGCCAAGGTCTCTTGTTTTTGGAATTTGTGCTCCAAATTACGGAATTGGGCTAAAGCCATGTTTTGAGGAACCCAACTTGTTTTGTATATTTTCTTTTAACGGCAATTTAACTTCATAGCGCCCGTTTTCTTTTCGGCTAGTAGTGTTCAAATAATGTGTAATGCATTCCTGATCTTCCAAAGATAGACTGGACTGGTCGCTAATTTCCTCTACCTCCCAGAATTGTTGTATACTTTCCATGTTGTTCAATACTACATTACACTGGAATACTGAAGAAGAACCGCCGCATAATATCCACACCAGATGGGTTTGTTGAGCGACAGGCTGCGATATGTTTGACCCTTTTATAATTCCTTCCATTATAATATTTGCGTAAACCTCTGCTCCGAGTAACAAGTCTACGATGTATGATTAAAACCTCTGTTGTAAAGGTGAAGTCATTGTTTATAGACTTGCATGTTATGTTTATCCTTCCTTTGCAGTTATTCTCTTTTTCGACAGCGCCTAGAACAATTCCTTTACATTTCTGACGTTTAATTTTCCATAATTGAGCGGCTCTTTTGGTGATTAGAGATATCTGTGAGCCCTGGTCGATAAGAGCGCGCATGTTATGGTAAGTTCCGTCGGCTGCCAAAACCTTCACGAGAGCAGTTGCAAGTAAAATTTCCGCCGCGTAATCTTGCGACGCATTCGAAACTTTTACCGCGTGTTCGGTACTTTTGGTAACCTGAGGGTTTGGCGTATTCGTACTTGTCGGCTTTACAAACGCGTCATGTAATATCGTACTATGATACGCTGTACATTTGCGGCATCGTTTTGTAGTTGTACACTGATTCCCGTTATGGCTAAACAAACAATTGATTCACACTTGCAAGTTTTGCGCAGTTGCAAGTCTTTGTTCTGCCAGCAATTTAAGGAAAATTTTGCAATTTTATAGCCCATGTTCGCCGCCGCAACGTGGACATTTGATCTTGGACACGTGTAAAGTCTTTTTCAATGTTCCGTTGTTCCCACTGTTATGATAATTATAAGGTTTTTTAAAACTTGTTGATGTTTTTTGTTGCGAATTAGATGTTTTTTGTTGAGGGTTATCTTGTTTGCGGCGAGCTGACTCCAAACTGATGAATTTGGTTTCCAGGAAATCCAAAAAATCTTGACGGACGGGCAACTCACGCGAGTTTTTTAAGGACTCTATGTAGTCGCCATATGACTCAGAGTCGAGTCTTTTTCAATTTTCAATTGCGACTACCTCAGACAGCTGTAAACCCTTATTTAAAAAACATCAAATTCTCCCATTACCATGCATTTATATATTAGAAATTTGTATCTTTGTTAAGAATAATCCCACACTTTTCAAAAAATTAGAAGATAAAAAAGGTACCCGAACCAGACATAAAAATCGTCTAGAAATACCGCAAATTAGCTTAAAATTATATAAACGCAATTCATACTGTATGGCCATACAATTATTTAACCACCTGCCGGATAATTTTAAAAAGTTACCATATAAGCAATTTCGTAGAGAATTGTACAAGCTATTACAAGAAAAAGTCTATTATAACATTAATGAATATACATACATACATACATACATATCGTCACGCCTTTCATCCCCGAAGGGGTAGGCAGAGGTGTATTTCTACACCCACTTTTCGCCAGATATACTTTAGTCCCACGTAATAAGGGGCGAGCTTATTGCCGTACCGGGCACATTTCCAGACTCCGCGCTGCTACTGAGAATTTCGTGACAGAAAAACCCAATAACACTGCCCGACCCAGGAATCGAACCCGGGACCTCCCGATCCCACGCGCACATTTATGCCGCGAGACCAACGAGGCAGTCGTATAGGGTTTGATGTCGAGTTTTCCGTCTCTACTCAATGATGGTATTTGCATCGTGTTATCCCTTAGTCGCCTCTTACGACACCCACGGGAAGATAGGGGGTGGTGACACTTGTATTCTATGCCGTCAACCACACGGCAATTAATGAATTAATGAATATCTTCAAGACAAATTAATTAATGAACTCTCTGCTGCTCTGTAAGTAATAAATTTTCATTCTCACCCTTGATATAATGTAGGTATAGTAATTTTCTATTAATAATTATAATTACAGATTTTAAATTAACTCTATTATTGTATTGACTACTGCATGATGTATGAATCTAAGTTATACTCGTAGAACTATGTAATAAGTTATGTAAATTACCATAATCAAATGTAAAAAAAATAGATAATTATGTCTTCTGCCTACACTTTGATGTAATATTTATTGTTAACTTAATTAGGTTAATATTTCTATTCAATTAAATTTTCCCCCAAGCAACTGACTGCGTTATTGGCTGCTGACTTGAGGTTGTGTTACCAAATATATAATAAAATGTATAATAAAATACCTAGCCACATTAAACTCAGTAATGTGAACTTGTTTAAAACTAAATAACACGCATGGCTAGTTGAGCACAATTCTTATAGTGTTATAATATATAATTGTTAAGGAATTTTTAGAGAAGAAATTTCAAAATGTTAGTGTTAATGTATGATGTTTGCCAATAAATTTAATATTATTGAAGCATGCTATAAAGCCGTAGCAAAACATGTGATCTAAATGTATAATGTAACATCCTCGAATACCATGTTTTATATGAAATAATTATGGGGTTGGCTTTCAGGTAAAAATAAAGCACTATTTCTATATAAATTGACTCGCGGCTTCATGTGAGGTCAGTTATCTGGAAAAGAGGCTTTTTATTTCGTCCATTGAAAAGTTACATTCAGGTTGCATTTGTCAGAAGACGCCATTTTATTTTTTAGATATCTAGGGAGGGCTGGCGTAAAGCTTAATCAAAATTTATGGAGTCGTACCTCTGGTCCCGCAGCCGCCATCTAGGTATTGTGTGTAGTGTGTAATCCATAGTGGTAGCGTGGATAGTTTTTTTTAATACTGATAAACTATTGAAAGCACATAGGATGTTCTCAAGCATTTTTCGTAGCAAAATACAAGTTCTACAACTTTGGTTTAGATACTTTTTGTTGTAAAACTGAAAACAAAAAGAGTTATTATTTTTGTATTTTGCTAATAATAGTGCTTCTTCGTTAATTACTGTATATATCCTTAGTACTTTTTATAAGACAGAGTTCGGGTTATGATTTTAAAGAGCGTCGATATTCAATTTTCGATGAAGAACTACAGAAAATCACATTTTATCGGTAAATCATAATTGTCATCGATTTTCCTATAATACTTTTCTGCAACGCTGTCCAGAACATAATAGGCACTGCAAGACAGTGTAGTTTCCTTTGCATGGGCAGAATATCAGAAACCCAGGGAGTGCCTTAGTTTAGAGTTATGTCCATGCTTTGTCCATGTATTAATAATTGATGATTGGACCAGGTTTCGGAGTCTCGAGTTGTAGGTTCAGAGCAACAACATAACCCAGTTGCTATATTTTGGAAGAAGTAAAGACAAATTAAATGTATGTAATGTAAGACGATGAAAAAATTACAACCCATTGAAAAGAAAATTTATTGCTAACATTAGATTTTTAATTTTACGATCTAATGCTACGGAACCAAAGTAGTAGAGAATTTAATTTGCATCTAAACGTGCACTGATTTTTTTCGGTGCGGCCAATAGTTTGCCAGATAATCTAGAATAACCATATTTGTACCACTCTTTTCACGATGGCGGCCTGGCGGATGCGATAAGAGCTGCAATCCCACAAATTTGTATTTAACTTACACAGCCTCCAAACATCCTAAACATCTAAAAATTAAATAAATATGTAAATAATGAATTACTTTCCCAAAACTTGCGAATTCAAGTGAACCATTGTGGTGTAAGGATTAGTCAGCCTGGACCCTGCCTAACCGGGTATAGCTGCTTCCAGGGTGCGCCGCGGAGAGGCTCCTATACGAATGTAATGGCTCCTATTTGAACTGTTGATACAAAGAAGAAGAATTAATTAATTCTTGAACAAAGAAAGCCAAGTGTACACAAAGTTCATATTATATGCCGACATACGCATGGGTAAGCCTGTGATAATACATTATTATAGACTCACGCCGGTTTCTGGACGGGTTAAATGGAGACTACGGACCACCATAAGGCAGAAGGGACGTCATATCTTTGTGTAAATTAGCAATATTAGAAAGGTAGCCGAATGCTTATAACCAGCTCAATATGAGAGCCAGTGTTTTGTTTTTCTAATTGTACGTAGTTGACCTCTCTTTCATAATAATTGTTGTCGTACTATGTATACGCCAGGAAAGAATAAATTAATAATCATATCCTCCCACCGATTTGGGCCACGGTGGTATGTCTTCATAGGAGACTAGCCAACTGCGAGGGACTTATTATAGTGCACAAGCGTGTGCGCAAGTGCTGTCTCTATACCCTCACTCTCGTAGTCCGATGGGACGCCACAAGCGACAAGACCAGAGAGTGACTGGATGCAGGACCAATCGCTTAACGTGCTTTCGAAAGCGCAGGTGTGTAACACCACGAACTCCCTGACTCAGATATTGTAATCAGGAAAACTCAATATCCCAAGACCTCATGATCTGCATCATGATCTGCATCATCAAAACTCAATATCCCAAGATCTCTGATCTGCTGTCAGTTTTCCCAGTTGCATGCCTATGATTTGATTTACCATCATCATGTCACTACCAATGAAAAATCCTTATTTTGTTGTAGAATCTTTCGGAAATTTGAACGTAATAAAGTGTTTAACGAGTTACAGGTCTTCTTGATACATTTAGCAGTCGTGGTATATGGATTATGTTACAAATAGGGCAATTTTTGTATTTGTACAGAACAACTATTATATAGTTTTGCCGACCGGTTAGCGCAGCGGGAGTGTAAGCGACTGCTACGCTGAAGGTCGCGGGTTCGATTCCCGCTCAAGTCAAACATATGTGTGCATGAACATGGATGTTTGTCTTGGTCTGGGTGTTTCTAGGTATAATATGTATACATACATACATACAATACATAGACTCACGCCTGTTTCCTGGAGGGGTAGGCAGAGACTACGGAACGCCATTTGCAACGATCATGACATATCTCTCTTGCTTCATTAACTCCCATCAGATTCCTCATGCATGCTCTTCTGTTCAGGGTACTTCTCACCTGTCCTGTTTTTAGGATGTATCCAATCTGGTCAGAGAACGTCCGCCTAGGTCTTCCCCTTCGTCCTGTCTCTTCCACACTTGCCTTATATATCTGCTTGGTCAGTCTTTCGTCATCCATCCTCTCCACGTGCCCAAACCATCTTAGCATACCTTTCTCGATGCTTGTCACTATATCTTCTTTTACCCCACAACACTCTCTTATAACACAATTCTTTACTCTGTCAGTCAGAGAGACACCACACATACTTCTCAGTGCTCTCATTTCTACAGCATTTATTCTACTTTCATGACTCTTCTGCCATACCCAACTATCACTACCATACATAAGAGTAGGTACTAACACCCCTCTATGCACAGCCAAACGTGCCTTTTTGGACACGTTTTGGCTATTCATAAACGCTTTCAGAGCTCCATTCACTCTATTACCTGCATTAACTCTTCTTTCAATATCTTCTACATTCTTACCATCTCTTGTAAACAGCGTACCTAAATATACAAACTCATTCACTTGCTCTACTCGCTGTCCATCGATCATAACATTACAAGCCGTAACGCATTCCTCCTTTTCAAAAACCATAACTTTCGTTTTACATACATTCACTTTCATTCCTTTTCTCTCTAACGCACCATGTATGATTGTTACCATCTCCTGCAACTCCTCCGCTGAAGATGCAAGAATAACCTGATCATCAGCATAAAGGAGGCATTTGACAAGTAACTCATTCATCCTTAATCCACAATCACTATGTTTCAAATCTTGCAAACAACTGTCCATGAAGAGGTTGAAAAGCCACGGCGACGCTACACATCCCTGTCTAACACCTGTGTTGATGGTAAACCAGTCAGTGTATGCCCCGTTTATCCTCACACAAGCTCTAGAATCCTCATAAAGGGATTTCAGAGCTCGAATGAGGCTGCTGTTCACCCCATACATCGACAGTACCGACCACATTTCATTCCTCACCACTTTATCATAAGCCTTTTCAAAATCCACGAATGCGCAGTAGACCTTTTGACCTTTGGCCAATATTTTGCGGCTATGCATCGCAAGGAAAAGACTTGATCCGTACACCCCATACCCTTTCGGAATCTCGCTTGTACATCCCATGTTTTCTTGTCGGTTACTTTCATAACTCTTTCAATCAGTACCTTCGCATATAATTTGCCAACAATGCTGAGAAGGCTAATGCCTCTATAGTTTTTGCAGTCTTGTTGCGAGCCTTTTCCTTTATAAAGAGCCACAACTACTGCTGTGGTTCAGTCATCAGGTACTCGGCCGGTGCTCCAGCACAAGTTAAATAAACGCTGCAGCTGACCAACTATGATGCCCTGTCCAGCCTTCAGCATTTCGACTGTAATCCTATCATATCCTGCAGCCTTACCTACTTTCATACTTCCCAGTGCCTTCACGATCTCATCCACGCCAATAAAGCTTTCATCATTGCTATCATTACAATTCACTTCAGCTATCGGTGTCTCTATCGCCGTTCTTTCGAATAAACTTTCAAAATACTCTTTCCATCTCTTCAACACGCACAATTCACCATTTACTATACTTCCATTCTCGTCTCTGATGGATGTGTGTTCTGAGGACTGAGTTCTTCCTCGAACTGCACGAACGGATTTTCAGAAAAACTTAATGTTCCTCTGGAAATCGTCAGATAATCTGCTATCAAATTTATCTTTCTTTTCCTCTTTTTTCCTTTTAACCATTTCTTTCACTATTCTTTTTGACCTAACAAACTCCTTTTTTGCTTCATCTATGTCTACACTCGTTGCTTTTCCCATTCTTTCATTTGCTCTGGCAGCCAACCAATCTGACCAAGCTTTCTTCTTCTCTGATACTGCTGATTGTACATCCTTGTCCCACCATGTATTCTTAACCTTTCGCAGTTTCCTTCTCTTGATCACACCACATACTTCAGACGCTACACATACTACATCTTCTTTAAAGGAATGCCATAATTCTTCCATATCATTTATGCCATCGCACCTCTCAAATCTTGCTATCAATCTTCGTTTATACTCATCTTTCACATCTTTCTCTTGCAGATTTTCTACTTTCATTCTTTCCAAGACCCTTTCTTGATTATTTTCTCGGTATCGCCATCCTCTAAAGAGCCCACTTATCCGGCTTAACACCAAAAAGTGGTCTGTATGGATGCCGATCTCTCGAAACACTCTCGTATCCAACACATTCTTTCTCAGTCGTTCATCTACTATTACAAAATCAATCATACTTCTCCTAACATTTTTCGCCTCACGTGTATACAAATGTATCCTTTTGTGATCAAACATGGTGTTTGTCACACAAAGGCTCCATTCCAAACAAACTTCAAGCAGTTCTTTTCCATTCTCGTTCACACTCTTATCACCGAATCCACCTAAAACCCTTTCAAATCCATCTCGCTTTATAATATGTATGTATTTACAAAAAAAAGTGTATAAGTATGTTTATCCATTATCTAGTACCCATAGTACATATGGTTCTGGTTGAGAATCGAAAGCACGATTTAGCAATCTTAGCCAAAAGACCATCAGGCCACTCTAATTATTGTTACACATAACAAATAAGTAAAAAAACGGCCATCTATTATACAGTAATTGCAGCTAATTATTCCGCTATCGTCTATACAAGACCAATAAATCCAAGTATAAGCTTTAAAAACGCACGCATTTGCGGGGCTAAACAAGTCACACCGAGAATTTGTAAGAGAGCTTTCAAACGCAGAAACTTTTCATTTCGATATTGGCAATGTACGATTGCACCGTACACAGCTGATTGAGTTATTCGAGTTCGTGCTTTTCGATAGTTTTAGGGGGATGAATTACTGGCCACTCTTCTCCACTAGTTGTGTTATGGGAAAATTTACTAGCCCACCGCTTTACGTGCTTCAGAGATCGTAAATATACGGTTGATGTGTTGTAGTAGCTATTTTGATCTTAACGCGGTCTAAACAAAGTCAACAGAAGGCAATATTGGTAATGATTTGGCGTCAAAGCTTATGCAAGTGCTAAAATTATTGAGAGAGCGATGCAATCTATATTTTACTGATATCTTGTGCATGAATAAATAATGACACTTAATTTGTATGTATGCAACGACAAACGCCTGCAAAATCCTTCCTATTTAATTTCTTTATACCTATTATATAACTTAAACTGGTGGCATGAACGAAGCTTGTTATTGTCCTAGGACCTAGCTTCATCCCGGTTGCATCTAAAATGCCTTGAAGGCAGGAGTCATCGCACTAGTAGACTAACCTAATCCAACCAGGTTTGACACCTTAAACTTGACACAATGTACTTATTTTTTAGAGTTTCTAGAACCGTCGTTGTTAATAGTATTATAACCGGTACCAGACTAGCCTAGTGGAGATACCAACAGACTGCCATGCAGATATCGGGCTCGAATTAAAAAAGCATATAATAATAAATACACAATCAAAACAGCAGAAATGCTTAAAAGTAACAAAATTTTCGTAAAAAGCTCTTTGTAAAGAAAAACGGCGTAAACTCTTATATTATAACAGTCTATTAAAACACCAAACAATTACAAGCACAGCAACTGAAATCCAAATATACTAATTTAAAAAAAAAAACAGCGCAGAGTTGACAAATATCTTAAATCAACTTTCAAATGACGTTTTAATATTCAGAATTCATTCAATTTTAATTCTGAAACTCACTAAAGTCTGACTAACGGCTTTTAATTTCTTGAAGTGCAACTACAAATAAATTAAACTGTTTACTAATTTGGACGATTTGTCTATAAACATTGGCTGTGTCAATGTACTAGGACAATGCAACGTTTCAAGTGATGAAGTAAAAAGATTTACGAGTAGCATTGCTCAGACGATTCCTTGAATTATTTATCGAATTGAAGTAACTAAATCAAACAATAAAATTGTGAATGTGTGTAAGAATAATATTTCTAAGGATTATTCTTGCAATAGGTTCAGACAAATTTTTCACTAAAAGAAAACTATAAATGTAGTAATATAGAAAGAAACATAATCCATCGCTTTTTCATGGAAACATTTATATAGATAGCCGCAAGTTTTTTCTGCGCAAACCTTATATTTGCATCTTAAGAACAGACCAGGCCATGTATCAATCAGTAGGACAAAATTTTCTCACCCACAGAGTTAATTTTGTCTTTGAATTCGACTTATCTTTTCATTACAGTCTACCGAAAAGATAACATCTAACGGTTGAAGCAATATTCGGCGTAAGTTCTATAAGTAAATATATTTGTATTACATCTTTTCAAAGTACTCTCCAGCAGCCTCTATACAAAGTTTCAAGTGTCTGAACCAGTTCTCGAAACACTTTTTCCAGTCCGCCGCAGACACCTCGTTTACAGCCTACTCGAACGCTGGGAGCGCATCATCCGGCGACGAAAATTGTATCCCTTTGAGCAGATATTTTATTTTTGGGAATAAGAAGAAGTCACACGGTGCTAGGTCAGGGCTGTAAGGAGAGTGACCCGGGAGTTTGACCGGTGTGCTGTCTAGGAAGTC
Organism: Euclidia mi; assembly: GCA_944739405.2. Classification (NCBI taxonomy): domain Eukaryota; kingdom Metazoa; phylum Arthropoda; class Insecta; order Lepidoptera; family Erebidae; genus Euclidia; species Euclidia mi. The sequence goes on from OX123192.2 coordinate 30,736,686, forward strand.
CCTCGTTTTGATTGCGGTGTGGGCGGGCGCATTATCGAGGCCGTAGCCCGCGGAGCCCTATGTTTGGTCGCTAGTTGCTCACAACAAAGAAAACTTCTGCCAAGCATTTGGTAGTATACCATTCGGCGTTAATGCTTCTTTGGTTTCGTAAAGGAATGGACACCAAGTAGCCAGTCAAATTAAAAAAGCTCGCGATTAAAATCTTACCCCCCCCCCCCCCCCGCTTCTAGATCGCTTTACTTAGGTAGGCGTTGATTCGTTTTGAAACAACCTAGCCGTCGACTGGCGCTTTGTTTCTGGCTCGTATTGGGGATTCATCACCTGTAACGATGCCGTAAACACGCCGAAACGAGCCTGCTTCAAATTTGTCTATCATAATTATCATGGCACATCGGTGAGGTTGTGCGGCACCCAGCGTGAAACTATCCTCCGTACCCGTAGATGCACGTCTTGAATCTCGTGAAGGCTTCCTGATCCAATCTGCAGTATATGCTGAATCTCTAGCTATGTAACTCATCTATTGTCTTGGATAAATTTTTTCTCTGCTAGCACCTTTTCTTCCGTAACAGCCTTCAAAGGGCAACCACTTCTTTCTTCATCCCCCAAAGTTAGTCAACCGCGCTTAAATTCATTATACCAACGATACACGGTTGCCTTATCTTTCGTTGCCTTCATCCATGAATGCCATTTAAAGTCTATCGTACGATTCGTCCGGTTTCAGGCGACACTTAAAATCGTAAAATATCATAGCGCGAAAATGTTCTCGCAAGTTTTTCTTCGATGCAAATCCATTTTTCAATGAAACACGGTAATTTTAATTACATAGCTCGCAAAAAATTTACAGGGAAGTTTTGAATTTAGAACGTACCTATTTTTACTTTTGAGTAACCATATGTATTTTTAAATAAATTATAACTAGCCAGTCTCACATACATAAAAACTTTTCCTCGCAATAATTTCTGAGTGAACTGGTAGCTACTCCTAAAAGTGCACTTAAATGAGTGAGAGGACTTGATTTTAATTCTTATAAATTTTTTAAAGCCAGTAGTAATATTGTCTTGTTTGCTTGACTGCCTCCAGTGTATGAACCAGTTTATGCGTCTGCTAATCAAGAGGTCCTGGGTTCAATACCCGGGCTGGGCATAAGTGTAACTAGGGTTTTCCGAATTCTCAGTAGAAGCACGGAATCAGGCAAAGTGCCCGTTAACGGCAAATGGCTCTCCCTATATTACGTGGGACCTAAAATTCATAATATGGTGAAATGTGCGTGTGATATTTCACCTTCAACTACCCCATGTGATACAGGCGTGATTGTATTAAAAAAACTGTAACATTGTCGTATGTTTACGCAGTAATAAGACTGATCTTCTTTCGTGTCTCCTCGCCCAGTATGTGGCCACCCTTACTCGATTATCAAAGGCGTTCATAAAGCCAGAAATTCTGATTTTGGGCAAAAAAGCACGATATTAAAATATTTATTAATTATTTTTACGTGCCAAAAATATGTATATTTAAACTGATATAAAATAAGTCACAATAACAAATGTAACTTATAAAATAAATTTGTAACTACTGCATAAACTCGTAACATATTTAATTTGTATGTCCAAAAAAAATAATGATATAAAGTATTGTATATAACTCGGCAAGATTACTTTTATAAATATCCAAGCCAAACTTGTATCTGGAAATTTCAAACGGTTTGGCATTTTGCTACCCTTCGTACCACACGATACATTTTCGTAGGTACTGAAAAAACACCACATATTTATCTCTCTAGATACTATTCTAAAATTCGTCAAATTTCAGACTCCTTGGCCAATACCGTGGCTCATGATGTCAGCTTGTAGCTTTTCGTCAATTCCAAAATATATAACTCTTTTGCAAATTGACAGTCCCACATGAATCACTCTTGTTACTCAATAAACCAGATAATTCTGAACAAAGCTTCACAGACAGAGAACACCCTAAAATCAAATTCCAATATAAACACAAACAGTATAACTGTCGGCAAATAAATATTGAATACTGAATTGGAATCAAACCGAAACGTTAATACGTTATTGAATCATGTAACCAAGGTTATAACCCTTTATGTTGAAGGTTTGTATCCCGCCTTTAACTTGTCTGACCTTTAAAATGATCTTAACACGGGTTAGAAACTTTACGACTAACCTCAAGACAATCGACATAGAGTCTAATTGTTTTTCTTAATTAATGGAACACCTCTTTATTTCGTGCAAACATTCGCTTCGTGAGCCGTTGGGCGGGTGAAATTTTAAAACGTTCGGGCCCTACCCTCTCAAACCAGTGCGGTGTGCTAGATGTCCTTTCGTAGCAGTGTCACGAAGCGAGCGCGTTTCGGCAATTTTCCTTCTTACTGCACACAACATTATTGCTTGTGCGTTGTATGTCAGTCAGTCAGAAACTCAAATTTAAAAAAAATAACTTTACAATCGGGTGATTGTAAAGTTATTTTCTAACCTAATGTGTTTGCTGTATACTAAGAACAACGCTGTGTACCTAATTTACAATATGGTAGACACGATGTAACAGTAATTACTTAATTAAGCTTGCATTATGTTTGCTCAAAGTTCAGAGGCTTGTTAGACTCGGCGCCCACCAATGATTGAGCTGATATCCAATCAAATTGAGATATTTATTTTTATATATACAGGATGTAAAAAGACCCGTAACGAAATCTAAAATCCCATGTTGTAGCAATCACTACGAATTTTTTTTACTTCGGCACGATACCTGGGAAATTACTGGTTCAGGAGTTATTGAGGCTCAAAGTTAGTATGGAATTTTTCTAATTAGGTACAAAATCGATGCATTTACCCCGCCAATATGTTCTTAAGATGCCCTATGATCCCATGGATAAGTAGGTATTTCGAACATTGCAGGCGCGCGCTTTTAATTGCGGTTTAAAAATTGTGAAAACTTAAAAAAATCGTTTCCCAGGTATTATTTTTGGTTAGTATGACTTGTCATGATGTCCTTGGCATGTGACAACGAGTAGACTTCGGCTTAGTGATGGGTCTTGTGACACTCTGTATATATATATATTTCCAACCCATACTAGGTCTAAAGGCGATCTGTTGGGACATTTTAAAGTACATAAGTTATCGACCGTGACTTAAGGTGAAACCAAGAAGGCAACGAGTTTATAATCAGGTTACCAATTTACTTGAAGTTTTTTCTTCGTCAATGTAATATGGTTTGGTTACTTACGATATATTGAGTTACGAGCTCTTGAACTTGAGGAAATAAAATTTGTCAATATCGCTCCTTAGAGGTTCTGGCTATAAGAAAGTTTAAACCTACTAAAGATAAGTATTTAAACGGCATAAGAGAAAATGCTTTAAAATTGAAAGCGTATGGTAATTGTAATTATTTAATACCGGATATTTGCATCCTGAACTCAATTAATTGATTATAATATACTAGCCCATAGAAACCGTAAAACGGTTGAAACTTTAAATAAATAAGACCACAATCTTTTCTTTAAACATGCATATATCACTTGAAATCAGAAAAAGACTTCGCCAACAACTGACACTACTTGATCATCATCATTGTCTTGCCCTGGTCCCAATATATTTGGGTTCGGTATAGTATGTCCTTCGCTTCCATACTTCTCTGTCACAATTTTTAAACCGCAATTAAAAGCGCGCGCCTGCAATGTTCGAAATACCTACTTATCCATGGGATCATAGGGCATCTTAAGAACATATTGGCGGGGTAAATGCATCGATTTTGTACCTAATTAGAAAAATTCCATACTAACTTTGAGCCTCAATAACTCCTGAACCAGTAATTTCCCAGGTATCGTGCCGAAGTAAAAAAAATTCGTAGTGATTGCTACAACATGGGATTTTAGATTTCGTTAAGGGTCTTTTTACACCCTGTATATATAAAAATAAATATCTCAATTTGATTGGATATCAGCTCAATCATTGGTGGGCGCCGAGTCTAACAAGCCTCTGAACTTTGAGCAAACATAATGCAATCTTAATTAAGTAATTACTGTTACATCGTGTCTACCATATTGTAAATTAGGTACACAGCGTTGTTCTTAGTATACAGCAAACACATTAGGTTCGAAAATAACTTTACAATCACCCGATTGTAAAGTTATTTTTTTTAAATTTGAGTTTCTGACTGACTGACATACAACGCACAAGCAATAATGTTGTGTGCAGTAAGAAGGAAAATTGCCGAAACGCGCTCGCTTCGTGACACTGCCACGAAAGGACATCTAGCACACCGCACTGGTTTGAGAGGGTAGGGCCCGAACGTTTTAAAATTTCACCCGCCCAACGGCTCACGAAGCGAATGTTTGCACGAAATAAAGAGGTGTTCCATTAATTAAGAAAAACAATTAGACTCTATGTCGATTGTCTTGAGGTTAGTCGTAAAGTTTCTAACCCGTGTTAAGATCATTTTAAAGGTCAGACAAGTTAAAGGCGGGATACAAACCTTAAGTGTTAAGATCATTTTAAAGGTCAGACAAGTTAAAGGCGGGATACAAACCTTCAACAAACACTTTGCTCTAGTCGGAGAATCGAACCCGATACCATTCGTTTCCACATACACACACACACACACTAATTTATATCATTGGACCAGCAAGGCAATCGTAGAATTACATCCACACAACATATGAGTGAGTGAGAGTCATAAGTGTAATTGTTACTTATTATATGCTAATCTGTTATCGATTGAAAGAACTCATACATGTTGTGTTGTAATTATAAATGAAACTAATACGTATGCTATGTACCTACAACAATCGTTAAATACGAAACTTAATTTATCATTTATAACACTACAACATTAACAAGTCGAAATAATATTTTAACTACTAGCTAGATTGTAACAGGTATGTATGTATATTTGAAATTCTATATAAGAAGACATTGGAGAGCATCTGCGCGCATTTATCCATCGGGTTTGGAATGTGTCGAATAGACAATCGGTGCTTACTGTGAACTATTGAATGCTTAAATGAAACAATACTATAATGAATTGATGAATGCATGTTATATAACTTTGATAATATATTCTCAACATAATTACTGTGGTGTATGTCACCACAGTAAATGTTCTTTAATACTTATATTATTGCGATATTCATTTCATAATTAGTACAGTAATTAAATAAATACTACTTTTCTTAGAGCTGCAATTTGCTCTTTATTGCAGTGTGTTCACAATAAAGTGTTAATTATCGCTCTGTATACAACAACTAGACATCATTTCAAGAAAATATACCAATATGAATAATGACATCTATTCGAATAGAGTGAGTATTGGGGGGGCTCGGATCTCATCTGATCCGAGACCCCCAATACTCACCTACTGACGCCAGCAGCTACGCCTGCAATTTTTTTTAATTTACCCGTTTTGGCGGATCCCGTGGGAATTTAGGGAAATCCCTTCTTAGTGCAACCCTACGGTCCCCAAGGAACATACATGCCAAATTTGAGCGTCCTGCGCCCAATAGTTTCGGCTGTAGCGTGTCTGTCAGTCAGTAACGCAAGGATTTTATATATTAACATTTATTTGAGGGTACTGACTCCCCTTAACGACTGTCAAATATCTACATGACAGCAGCGACCGACGGTTTGACGTGCTCTCCAAGGCACGGAGCAAGCTTAAATAATTAACAATTTAATACGCAATTTACACTGTAAAGTCAGTGGTGTGCGCCGTGGATTCGAACCCGATACCATTAGTTCACTAGGCTATCGCTGCCACTAGGCTAATACTAGAACATATTATAATTACTTACTGCTTTTAACATAAAGTCAGAAAGTGATCACGCTCAATACGAACACTTTCTAATTTTAGTTTCAAGAACAGAATTTTCCATTATCTTTATATAGAACACTTTTTATTTAGCTCAGAATAAATTGCTACTATCAGTTTTAATGAAAACTATACAAACTTTTTACTAAGATGTTGTTAATTAAACAATTTTATTTTGTCCCACTCAAAGCTCCAATTAAAACTATCTGAAGACAGAGCACAAACGAATGCAATAAAATCAGTACCAAATAAATAGCACTAGCTTGCCTATTCTAATTAGTGAGACATTGAGAGACATAGGGTTGTGACATAAACTGCCTTAATTTTTTTGTAATAGCTGTCTTAGTAATATGTTCCGAACGTTCCATCGCTAGTATTGATGCTGTATGTTTCCGTCTGTGGTATATAGGTAGTTCGGGATATTTCTCAACAATCGATCTCTCAGTGAAAAACCAATGCCTAAACTTTTTTAAATAACCACTTAGGTATTTCTTTTTATTATTATATTGCATATCTACTGCTGATATTAATGCAGTCAATTCAGGTCTGCTTCTTATTGTAGCAGCAGTAGAAAAAATAAACGCATGAATTCTGACTGCCTCGTTGGTCTCGCGGCATAAAATATGTGCGCGTGGGATTGGGCGTTCTCGGGTTCGATTCCCGGGTCGGGCAAAGTGTTATTGGGTTTTTCCGTAAGGAAATTCTCAGTAGCAGCACGAAATCTGCTAGTGTGCCCAGTACAGCAATATGCTTGCCTCCTATTACGTGGGACCTAAAAATTCAAGGCGAAATGTGGGTGTAATATTACACCTCTGCCTACCCTTTCGGGGACACAGGCGTGAGTCTATATAAAAAAAATGAATTCTGAGTCGTAAAGGGGCCAGAGTGAATTCAAAATCATTTTAAAGTAATTTGTTTTCTATCGTGTTCAAAGAATACTAATATAGCTTATCTCACAAGTAAGTACTGTGGGAAATAAAACGCATAGTCATGTATGTAACCGGTCGGGATGTAGATATATTGTATCTACATACTAATATTATGAATGCGAAAGAGTGTTTGTTTGTTTGTCCTTCTTACACGTCGCAACGGAGGGATGTCACGGCATGATTTTTGTGTGTGGCGATAGGCTGGATAGTAACATAGATAGATTATCGGAGAGTGACATATTTACTGCGATAATTGTCTTCCATGCTGGTGGTCTAGTACCAACGACAACCGAGCTTACTAGACGGCAGACGTAAGGCGAACACTTTCTGACAACACGTTAGGCTTATACGTCTTAGATAAGACCAATCCCAACACTAGTTATGAATTATGACGTACCGCAAATTTGAACCGGCGAATAAGAATGCATTTTTGTAGCTCCCTTTGCCCCGCATACCTAACCGCTTTGACAGAATTGTTTGTTTGTAGAAATAAAAACATTAGGTGTCTAGTAGGCTGGGTTGTCGTTGTCTAGTACTCATATTCTTATCGTCGTTATTATGCCGCATTCCTGGATATACCATCAATATCTGGAAAAAGGATTATTGAGAAAATTTTATTTATGTTTTCTACACCGTCCGTAGGTATTCAAATTCTTGGAAAAAGGTATAATATTTATTTATCCAAAAATATTTTGAAATGAAATCGCATGAAAGTAATTAAGATAAATTAATAAACAAAAATAATACATAACGATCAAAGCTTGGTAGCTAGAAAACAGGAAAACATAAAAATATAATTTCAATAAATGTTCAAAGAATATATACGTTACTAATTAAAGGTGATGAGAAGGGAATAGACCAATTACCATTTATAAAATTACGAACGCTCGTATTGTTGTCTAATTTATAAATAAAAAAAGTCGTAAAGTCTTTTCAATTAAATACAACGAAATTTCACAAACAGCTCGAACAGTTTTTTTCAGTTTTATGCAAAGTCTTAAATCAACGTCGAAATACCATCAAGTCTCAATCTCATTGAATATGTAAATCGCAGGTTAAATTGAAAATGCCTTCGCATCGCCCATTAGTTTTGTAAGCGGTGTCGTTTTGTGATCAAACTTGGAGATTTCGGGTTTGTAATCTTTATTAAAGGATTTCCGAGAGCCATTACTAACTAAGTTAACAATACCTATTTGAATTTTCATTTTAAACCAAGGTGAGCAATCGGGCAAGTAAAGGATCGCATTTCCCCCGTGACCAGAAGCGTTGCTCAGTTTCTAAGTGGATTATCCGATGGACAAACTTGTTCGACAGAAACTTACTGTATACTTAGTTACCTGTGATATTGACTAGATTTAATCGTTAGGTTTCGTTATTGTATATTGGCCAGTCAGAAACGAAGTTTACACGTTAGAGTAAAGTGAGTAATTGGTCTTCAACGTATAAATTAACGAACAAATCCTGTAACAACATGTTACACCTCTGTACATTATTATCTTTTACGCTGCTTATCAAGAATAGTGACCGGCTTCTGCTTTGGGGTAAATTAAACGAACCAATTTACCAACGCCAATCAAACTGCCTTTGGATAAGGTCTTGGACTTTTATATTGGCAGCAGCAATTTAGTGGCGACGTTGACTCGGTATCAATGGCAACTGTCGGTTGATGTCTTCTGAAAGCAAATGCCGAATAAGCGACTTTAATGACTGGCTTATGTATCTGAGCAAAATTAAACGCTTAGTGTAGGGAAACATCTGCTGCAAGGTCAGCGCCGATACTTCAGCAACTGAACTACCGTTCGAAGCATTCGGTTGGCATGAGACATTAGATGTGCCAAACAGTTGGTGCTATGCGATGGCGGCGGCTAATAACGTTCGCCTGATGTGATGCTAGACGGCAAATCTCGCTCCGGCGCTACGCCGAACGCGATGTAATCTCGGCTGCTACTTAAAAACACTGAGAGCGCATTCAACCGTTAGCTACAGTAACTTGTGTAGATGTGTCGCATCTCTAAGTCTTTGCAGTGAGCTTCAGAAAATTATAAATTTACCTTCAGAATTAATTCAACGCCCATTCTACATTTTCGCTGCCTTAACATTGGCATCAAACCTTTTATTAGCATTTCATAAACGCAATAACCTTGTAATGATTACGGTTGATAAATTTTCAGTAACGAGATTCAAATTAAATGTTGCTTTTAAATTTAAAGCAATATCGTACTTGATTAAATTTTTCCATCTAAATTCTGATTCAATTTGTACTTGATAAGGGTTTTATTTGAAATAAATTTTGAGTGCCTCGTTAGTCTTATAGCTAACATCAAAACAAATCAAAAGACAAACCGTGTTTTTTGTGAATTTAATTTAGCGCTGGCTGACGTCCTGGTGATCCATTAACCGCTGGATTCAACATCCGATCTATTCATGGATATTTGACATAAGCTCTAAACAAAATATGTCCATAAATGTGTCTCTGATCTCCGAATCCATGGCTAGATAATTTAATGCGACCGGCCGTTAGTGACAAACGGTAGCCCTAACACATTGACGTAGATATTTTACCACTGTGGGAGTAATTTAGAGACACATGCCATGCCTAGCTGCCTATCACGAGTTAGGAATAAGGTATAATATATAGGCTTTTCTTTACGCCTTCTTTACACTTACTTCTTAAGATTTCTTTTAGTTTTAACTTATTATTTAGTCTTTGTGCCAAAAATTATTGTTCCTTTCCTTACTTCCTTTAGACTAGACATTTTTCACCCGTCGGTTCACTAGACGAAATGCAGCGGCATGCATAACACCAATTTACGTCACAATGCGTGTAAGAATGCTGCTTAGAGTTTTCTGGCTCATTCATATACTTAACAGAAAACAGCTTCTCTGATACATTTATTGTGAAAAAAGAATCAGAAAGTGGAAAAAAAACACAACTATACAGTTGTGTTTTTTTGCAATTCACTATACAAAATCTAGCTGCAATATCCCTACGAAAATGAAAGCTAAAATACACCGAAAAGTATCCATTATATTCACTCTTGTATCTAGAACTAAGTATAGAGTGTGACGTCAATCCTTGACGCATCACTCGGCCCGGTCGACCCCGCCGCCCGCACCCTGCAACGGACAATAAATACGGCCGCGCGGCGATGGAGGATCTCTTTTGGCGCCTTCAGACCGAGCTAAGTACACCAGCTGCTATTCCTGGACGACCATCGGGAGTGGACCCTCAACAAATTCCTTACCATCGCCGAATCACGCGACCCTGTTTATATCTTTTCGAATAGCATTTTTTTGTAATTTTTTCGTAAGTAGAACGCTTGTTAAATGATGTTTAGATTTACTTGACGAATTGAATTAATTTTTATTGTAACATTTAACCACGTTTCTCATTTAAACACCCCCTAAGTAGGGACTACGTTACAAGAGCTAAAAATGTAAACAATAAGCGACAAGTTTGTATCTTTGCGTTTATGTTGTGGCGGATGTAGCATGCTAGGGACGAGAGATTACAGATATAAAACCTCACAGAACTAAAACCACGAAATATTATTTGAAGTAACTTAAAATGAAATAACGGGAAATAAAAAGCAATGAAATAGTAGATCCATATTATAAGTATTGTTGTAATTTTTAACATAAAAACTTAAGAAAGCATTACTGGGTCTTACAAAAGCAGCAAAGTGTGCTCGTATATTCAAATTTCTTACCGTTTCGTACATACATAAATATGTGATTTAATTGTGTTGTATGGCTATGAGCTAGAAGGGTATACAGTACGGTTTATGACGGTGGTTTGTATGTTCAAATTGGCATGTAACTGCTTTGCTCGAAACAAGTTTTAGATTCTGAGTGTCCAAAACCCAATATCTAAAAATTGTGAGGCGTAACTTGGACCTGTTTAAGGAGTTATCGTGTATTCTTTTCAAAGTGAGCTTCACTATTACAAAAAATATAATTTTTCTCTCTATATGTGAAATTAATTTATTATACACCTGCATGTAAAATTATTTAATTAACATAGTGAAGCAGCGATAGCCGAGTGGAGAGACCGACAGACTGCTACGAAGAGGGTCTCAGGTTCGAATCCTCGGCTCGCACCAATGACTTTTTGAAGTTAAGTGCCTATTAAATTGTTAATTATTAAACACAAACAGTATAACTGTCGGCAAATAAATATTGAATACTGAATTGGAATCAAACCGAAACGTTAATACGTTATTGAATCATGTAACCAAGGTTATAACCCTTTATGTTGAAGGTTTGTATCCCGCCTTTAACTTGTCTGACCTTTAAAATGATCTTAACACGGGTTAGAAACTTTACGACTAACCTCAAAACAATCGACATAGAGTCTAATTGTTTTTCTTAATTAATGGAACACCTCTTTATTTCGTGCAAACATTCGCTTCGTGAGCCGTTGGGCGGGTGAAATTTTAAAACGTTCGGGCCCTACCATCTCAAACCAGTGCGGTGTGCTAGATGTCCTTTCGTGGCAGTGTCACGAAGCGAGCGCGTTTCGGCAATTTTCCTTCTTACTGCACACAACATTATTGCTTGTGCGTTGTATGTCAGTCAGTCAGAAACTCAAATTTTAAAAAAATAACTTTACAATCGGGTGATTGTAAAGTTATTTTCGAACCTAATGTGTTTGCTGTATACTAAGAACAACGCTGTGTACCTAATTTACAATATGGTAGACACGATGTAACAGTAATTACTTAATTAAGCTTGCATTATGTTTGCTCAAAGTTCAGAGGCTTGTTAGACTCGGCGCCCACCAATGATTGAGCTGATATCCAATCAAATTGAGATATTTATTTTTATATATACAGGGTGTAAAAAGACCCGTAACGAAATCTAAAATCCCATGTTGTAGCAATCACTACGAATTTTTTTTACTTCGGCACGATACCTGGGAAATTACTGGTTCAGGAGTTATTGAGGCTCAAAGTTAGTATGGAATTTTTCTAATTAGGTACAAAATCGATGCATTTACCCCGCCAATATGTTCTTAAGATGCCCTATGATCCCATGGATAAGAAGGTATTTCGAACATTGCAGGCGCGCGCTTTTAATTGCGGTTTAAAAATTGTGACAGAGAAGTATGGAAGCGAAGGACATACTATACCGAACCCAAATATATTGGGACCAGGGCAACACAATGATGATGATCAAGTAGTGTCAGTTGTTGGCGAAGTCTTTTTCTGATTTCAAGTGATATATACATGTTTAAAGAAAAGATTGTGGTCTTATTATATATTTTACTAAGATGTTGTTAATTAAACAATTTTATTTTGTCCCACTCAAAGCTCCAATTAAAACTATCTGAAGACAGAGCGCAAACGAATGCAATAAAATCAGTACCAAATAAATAGCACTAGCTTGCCTATTCTAATTAGTGAGACATTGAGAGACATAGGGTTGTGACATAAACTGCCTTAATTTTTTTGTAATAGCTGTCTTAGTAATATGTTCCGAACGTTCCATCGCTAGTATTGATGCTGTATGTTTCCGTCTGTGGTATATAGTTCGGGATATTTCTCAACAATCGATCTCTCAGTGAAAAACCAATGCCTAAACTTTTTTAAATAACCACTTAGGTATTTCTTTTTATTATTATATTGCATATCTACTGCTGATATTAATGCAGTCAATTCAGGTCTGCTTCTTATTGTAGCAGCAGTAGAAAAAATAAACGCATGAATTCTGACTGCCTCGTTGGTCTCGCGGCATAAAATATGTGCGCGTGGGATTGGGCGTTCTCGGGTTCGATTCCCGGGTCGGGCAAAGTGTTATTGGGTTTTTCCGTAAGGAAATTCTCAGTAGCAGCACGAAATCTGCTAGTGTGCCCAGTACAGCAATATGCTTGCCTCCTATTACGTGGGACCTAAAAATTCAAGGCGAAATGTGGGTGTAATATTACACCTCTGCCTACCCTTTCGGGGACACAGGCGTGAGTCTATATAAAAAAAATGAATTCTGAGTCGTAAAGGGGCCAGAGTGAATTCAAAATCATTTTAAAGTAATTTGTTTTCTATCGTGTTCAAAGAATACTAATATAGCTTATCTCACAAGTAAGTACTGTGGGAAATAAAACGCATAGTCATGTATGTAACCGGTCGGGATGTAGATATATTGTATCTACATACTAATATTATGAATGCGAAAGAGTGTTTGTTTGTTTGTCCTTCTTACACGTCGCAACGGAGGGATGTCACGGCATGATTTTTGTGTGTGGCGATAGGCTGGATAGTAACATAGATAGATTATCGGAGAGTGACATATTTACTGCGATAATTGTCTTCCATGCTGGTGGTCTAGTACCATCGACAACCGAGCTTACTAGACGGCAGACGTAAGGCGAACACTTTCTGACAACACGTTAGGCTTATACGTCTTAGATAAGACCAATCCCAACACTAGTTATGAATTATGACGTACCGCAAATTTGAACCGGCGAATAAGAATGCATTTTTGTAGCTCCCTTTGCCCCGCATACCTAACCGCTTTGACAGAATTGTTTGTTTGTAGAAATAAAAACATTAGGTGTCTAGTAGGCTGGGTTGTCGTTGTCTAGTACTCATATTCTTATCGTCGTTATTATGCCGCATTCCTGGATATACCATCAATATCTGGAAAAAGGATTATTGAGAAAATTTTATTTATGTTTTCTACACCGTCCGTAGGTATTCAAATTCTTGGAAAAAGGTATAATATTTATTTATCCAAAAATATTTTGAAATGAAATCGCATGAAAGTAATTAAGATAAATTAATAAACAAAAATAATACATAACGATCAAAGCTTGGTAGCTAGAAAACAGGAAAACATAAAAATATAATTTCAATAAATGTTCAAAGAATATATACGTTACTAATTAAAGGTGATGAGAAGGGAATAGACCAATTACCATTTATAAAATTACGAACGCTCGTATTGTTGTCTAATTTATAAATAAAAAAAGTCGTAAAGTCTTTTCAATTAAATACAACGAAATTTCACAAACAGCTCGAACAGTTTTTTTCAGTTTTATGCAAAGTCTTAAATCAACGTCGAAATACCATCAAGTCTCAATCTTATTGAATATGTAAATCGCAGGTTAAATTGAAAATGCCTTCGCATCGCCCATTAGTTTTTTAAGCGGTGTCGTTTTGTGATCAAACTTGGAGATTTCGGGTTTGTAATCTTTATTAAAGGATTTCCGAGAGCCATTACTAACTAAGTTAACAATACCTATTTGAATTTTCATTTTAAACCAAGGTGAGCAATCGGGCAAGTAAAGGATCGCATTTCCCCCGTGACCAGAAGCGTTGCTCAGTTTCTAAGTGGATTATCCGATGGACAAACTTGTTCGACAGAAACTTACTGTATACTTAGTTACCTGTGATATTGACTAGATTTAATCGTTAGGTTTCGTTATTGTATATTGGCCAGTCAGAAACCAAGTTTACACGTTAGAGTAAAGTGAGTAATTGGTCTTCAACGTATAAATTAACGAACAAATCCTGTAACAACATGTTACAACTCTGTACATTATTATCTTTTACGCTGCTTATCAAGAATAGTGACCGGCTTCTGCTTTGGGGTAAACTAAACGAACCAATTTACCAACGCCAATCAAACAGCCTTTGGATAAGGTCTTGGACTTTTATATTGGCAGCAGCAATTTAGTGGCGACGTTGACTCGGTATCAATGGCAACTGTCGGTTGATGTCTTCTGAAAGCAAATGCCGAATAAGCGACTTTAATGACTGGCTTATGTATCTGAGCAAAATTAAACGCTTAGTGTAGGGAAACATCTGCTGCAAGGTCAGCGCCGATACTTCAGCAACTGAACTATCGTTCGAAGCATTCGGTTGGCATGAGACATTAGATGTGCCAAACAGTTGGTGCTATGCGATGGCGGCGGCTAATAACGTTCGCCTGATGTGATGCTAGACGGCAAATCTCGCTCCGGCGCTACGCCGAACGCGATGTAATCTCGGCTGCTACTTAAAAACACTGAGAGCGCATTCAACCGTTAGCTACAGTAACTTGTGTAGATGTGTCGCATCTCTAAGTCTTTGCAGTGAGCTTCAGAAAATTATAAATTTACCTTCAGAATTAATTCAACGCCCATTCTACATTTTCGCTGCCTTAACATTGGCATCAAACCTTTTATTAGCATTTCATAAACGCAATAACCTTGTAATAATTACGGTTGATAAATTTTCAGTAACGAGATTCAAATTAAATGTTGCTTTTAAATTTAAAGCAATATCGTACTTGATTAAATTTTTCCATCTAGATTCTGATTCAATTTGTACTTGATAAGGGTTTTATTTGAAATAAATTTTGAGTGCCTCGTTAGTCTTATAGCTAACATCAAAACAAATCAAAAGACAAACCGTGTTTTTTGTGAATTTAATTTAGCGCTGGCTGACGTCCTGGTGATCCATTAACCGCTGGATTCAACATCCGATCTATTCATGGATATTTGACATAAGCTCTAAACAAAATATGTCCATAAATGTGTCTCTGATCTCCGAATCCATGGCTAGATAATTTAATGCGACCGGCCGTTAGTGACAAACGGTAGCCCTAACACATTGACGTAGATATTTTACCACTGTGGGAGTAATTTAGAGACACATGCCATGCCTAGCTGCCTATCACGAGTTAGGAATAAGGTATAATATATAGGCTTTTCTTTACGCCTTCTTTACACTTACTTCTTAAGATTTCTTTTAGTTTTAACTTATTATTTAGTCTTTGTGCCAAAAATTATTGTTCCTTTCCTTACTTCCTTTAGACTAGACATTTTTCACCCGTCGGTTCACTAGACGAAATGCAGCGGCATGCATAACACCAATTTACGTCACAATGCGTGTAAGAATGCTGCTTAGAGTTTTCTGGCTCATTCATATACTTAACAGAAAACAGCTTCTCTGATACATTTATTGTGAAAAAAGAATCAGAAAGTGGAAAAAAAACACAACTATACAGTTGTGTTTTTTTGCAATTCACTATACAAAATCTAGCTGCAATATCCCTACGAAAATGAAAGCTAAAATACACCGAAAAGTATCCATTATATTCACTCTTGTATCTAGAACTAAGTATAGAGTGTGACGTCAATCCTTGACGCATCACTCGGCCCGGTCGACCCCGCCGCCCGCACCCTGCAACGGACAATAAATACGGCCGCGCGGCGATGGAGGATCTCTTTTGGCGCCTTCAGACCGAGCTAAGTACACCAGCTGCTATTCCTGGACGACCATCGGGAGTGGACCCTCAACAAATTCCTTACCATCGCCGAATCACGCGACCCTGTTTATATCTTTTCGAATAGCATTTTTTTGTAATTTTTTCGTAAGTAGAACGCTTGTTAAATGATGTTTAGATTTACTTGACGAATTGAATTAATTTTTATTGTAACATTTAACCACGTTTCTCATTTAAACACCCCCTAAGTAGGGACTACGTTACAAGAGCTAAAAATGTAAACAATAAGCGACAAGTTTGTATCTTTGCGTTTATGTTGTGGCGGATGTAGCATGCTAGGGACGAGAGATTACAGATATAAAACCTCACAGAACTAAAACCACGAAATATTATTTGAAGTAACTTAAAATGAAATAACGGGAAATAAAAAGCAATGAAATAGTAGATCCATATTATAAGTATTGTTGTAATTTTTAACATAAAAACTTAAGAAAGCATTACTGGGTCTTACAAAAGCAGCAAAGTGTGCTCGTATATTCAAATTTCTTACCGTTTCGTACATACATAAATATGTGATTTAATTGTGTTGTATGGCTATGAGCTAGAAGGGTATACAGTACGGTTTATGACGGTGGTTTGTATGTTCAAATTGGCATGTAACTGCTTTGCTCGAAACAAGTTTTAGATTCTGAGTGTCCAAAACCCAATATCTAAAAATTGTGAGGCGTAACTTGGACCTGTTTAAGGAGTTATCGTGTATTCTTTTCAAAGTGAGCTTCACTATTACAAAAAATATAATTTTCCTCTCTATATGTGAAATTAATTTATTATACACCTGCATGTAAAATTATTTAATTAACATAGTGAAGCAGCGATAGCCGAGTGGAGAGACCGACAGACTGCTACGCAGAGGGTCTCAGGTTCGAATCCTCGGCTCGCACCAATGACTTTTTGAAGTTAAGTGCGTATTAAATTGTTAATTATTAAACACAAACAGTATAACTGTCGGCAAATAAATATTGAATACTGAATTGGAATCAAACCGAAACGTTAATACGTTATTGAATCATGTAACCAAGGTTATAACCCTTTATGTTGAAGGTTTGTATCCCGCCTTTAACTTGTCTGACCTTTAAAATGATCTTAACACGGGTTAGAAACTTTACGACTAACCTCAAAACAATCGACATAGAGTCTAATTGTTTTTCTTAATTAATGGAACACCTCTTTATTTCGTGCAAACATTCGCTTCGTGAGCCGTTGGGCGGGTGAAATTTTAAAACGTTCGGGCCCTACCATCTCAAACCAGTGCGGTGTGCTAGATGTCCTTTCGTGGCAGTGTCACGAAGCGAGCGCGTTTCGGCAATTTTCCTTCTTACTGCACACAACATTATTGCTTGTGCGTTGTATGTCAGTCAGTCAGAAACTCAAATTTAAAAAAAATAAATTTACAATCAGGTGATTGTAAAGTTATTTTCTAACCTAATGTGTTTGCTGTATACTAAGAACAACGCTGTGTACCTAATTTACAATATGGTAGACACGATGTAACAGTAATTACTTAATTAAGCTTGCATTATGTTTGCTCAAAGTTCAGAGGCTTGTTAGACTCGGCGCCCACCAACGATTGAGCTGATATCCAATCAAATTGAGATATTTATTTTTATATATACAGGGTGTAAAAAGACCCTTAACGAAATCTAAAATCTCATGTTGTAGCAATCACTACGAATTTTTTTTACTTCGGCACGATACCTGGGAAATTACTGGTTCAGGAGTTATTGAGGCTCAAAGTTAGTATGGAATTTTTCTAATTAGGTACAAAATCGATGCATTTACCCCGCCAATATGTTCTTAAGATGCCCTATGATCCCATGGATAAGTAAGTATTTCGAACAATGCAGGCGCGCGCTTTTAATTGCGGTTTAAAAATTGTGACAGAGAAGTATGGAAGCGAAGGACATACTATACCGAACCCAAATATATTGGGACCAGGGCAACACAATGATGATGATCAAGTAGTGTCAGTTGTTGGCGAAGTCTTTTTCTGATTTCAAGTGATATATACATGTTTAAAGAAAAGATTGTGGTCTTATTATATATTTTACTAAGATGTTGTTAATTAAACAATTTTATTTTGTCCCACTCAAAGCTCCAATTAAAACTATCTGAAGACAGAGCACAAACGAATGCAATAAAATCAGTACCAAATAAATAGCACTAGCTTGCCTATTCTAATTAGTGAGACATTGAGAGACATAGGGTTGTGACATAAACTGCCTTAATTTTTTTGTAATAGCTGTCTTAGTAATATGTTCCGAACGTTCCATCGCTAGTATTGATGCTGTATGTTTCCGTCTGTGGTATATAGTTCGGGATATTTCTCAACAATCGATCTCTCAGTGAAAAACCAATGCCTAAACCTTTTTAAATAACCACTTAGGTATTTCTTTTTATTATTATATTGCATATCTACTGCTGATATTAATGCAGTCAATTCAGGTCTGCTTCTTATTGTAGCAGCAGTAGAAAAAATAAACGCATGAATTCTGACTGCCTCGTTGGTCTCGCGGCATAAAATATGTGCGCGTGGGATTGGGCGTTCTCGGGTTCGATTCCCGGGTCGGGCAAAGTGTTATTGGGTTTTTCCGTAAGGAAATTCTCAGTAGCAGCACGAAATCTGCTAATGTGCCCAGTACAGCAATATGCTCGCCTCCTATTACGTGGGACCTAAAAATTCAAGGCGAAATGTGGGTGTAATATTACACCTCTGCCTACCCTTTCGGGGACACAGGCGTGAGTCTATATAAAAAAAATGAATTCTGAGTCGTAAAGGGGCCAGAGTGAATTCAAAACCATTTTAAAGTAATTTGTTTTCTATCGTGTTCAAAGAATACTAATATAGCTTATCTCACAAGTAAGTACTGTGGGAAATAAAACGCATAGTCATGTATGTAACCGGTCGGGATGTAGATATATTGTATCTACATACTAATATTATGAATGCGAAAGAGTGTTTGTTTGTTTGTCCTTCTTACACGTCGCAACGGAGGGATGTCACGGCATGATTTTTGTGTGTGGCGATAGGCTGGATAGTAACATAGATAGATTATCGGAGAGTGACATATTTACTGCGATAATTGTCTTCCATGCTGGTGGTCTAGTACCAACGACAACCGAGCTTACTAGACGGCAGACGTAAGGCGAACACTTTCTGACAACACGTTAGGCTTATACGTCTTAGATAAGACCAATCCCAACACTAGTTATGAATTATGACGTACCGCAAATTTGAACCGGCGAATAAGAATGCATTTTTGTAGCTCCCTTTGCCCCGCATACCTAACCGCTTTGACAGAATTGTTTGTTTGTAGAAATAAAAACATTAGGTGTCTAGTAGGCTGGGTTGTCGTTGTCTAGTACTCATATTCTTATCGTCGTTATTATGCCGCATTCCTGGATATACCATCAATATCTGGAAAAAGGATTATTGAGAAAATTTTATTTATGTTTTCTACACCGTCCGTAGGTATTCAAATTCTTGGAAAAAGGTATAATATTTATTTATCCAAAAATATTTTGAAATGAAATCGCATGAAAGTAATTAAGATAAATTAATAAACAAAAATAATACATAACGATCAAAGCTTGGTAGCTAGAAAACAGGAAAACATAAAAATATAATTTCAATAAATGTTCAAAGAATATATACGTTACTAATTAAAGGTGATGAGAAGGGAATAGACCAATTACCATTTATAAAATTACGAACGCTCGTATTGTTGTCTAATTTATAAATAAAAAAAGTCGTAAAGTCTTTTCAATTAAATACAACGAAATTTCACAAACAGCTCGAACAGTTTTTTTCAGTTTTATGCAAAGTCTTAAATCAACGTCGAAATACCATCAAGTCTCAATCTTATTGAATATGTAAATCGCAGGTTAAATTGAAAATGCCTTCGCATCGCCCATTAGTTTTTTAAGCGGTGTCGTTTTGTGATCAAACTTGGAGATTTCGGGTTTGTAATCTTTATTAAAGGATTTCCGAGAGCCATTACTAACTAAGTTAACAATACCTATTTGAATTTTCATTTTAAACCAAGGTGAGCAATCGGGCAAGTAAAGGATCGCATTTCCCTCGTGACCAGAAGCGTTGCTCAGTTTCTAAGTGGATTATCCGATGGACAAACTTGTTCGACAGAAACTTACTGTATACTTAGTTACCTGTGATATTGACTAGATTTAATCGTTAGGTTTCGTTATTGTATATTGGCCAGTCAGAAACCAAGTTTACACGTTAGAGTAAAGTGAGTAATTGGTCTTCAACGTATAAATTAACGAACAAATCCTGTAACAACATGTTACAACTCTGTACATTATTATCTTTTACGCTGCTTATCAAGAATAGTGACCGGCTTCTGCTTTGGGGTAAATTAAACGAACCAATTTACCAACGCCAATCAAACTGCCTTTGGATAAGGTCTTGGACTTTTATATTGGCAGCAGCAATTTAGTGGCGACGTTGACTCGGTATCAATGGCAACTGTCGGTTGATGTCTTCTGAAAGCAAATGCCGAATAAGCGACTTTAATGACTGGCTTATGTATCTGAGCAAAATTAAACGCTTAGTGTAGGGAAACATCTGCTGCAAGGTCAGCGCCGATACTTCAGCAACTGAACTATCGTTCGAAGCATTCGGTTGGCATGAGACATTAGATGTGCCAAACAGTTGGTGCTATGCGATGGCGGCGGCTAATAACGTTCGCCTGATGTGATGCTAGACGGCAAATCTCGCTCCGGCGCTACGCCGAACGCGATGTAATCTCGGCTGCTACTTAAAAACACTGAGAGCGCATTCAACCGTTAGCTACAGTAACTTGTGTAGATGTGTCGCATCTCTAAGTCTTTGCAGTGAGCTTCAGAAAATTATAAATTTACCTTCAGAATTAATTCAACGCCCATTCTACATTTTCGCTGCCTTAACATTGGCATCAAACCTTTTATTAGCATTTCATAAACGCAATAACCTTGTAATGATTACGGTTGATAAATTTTCAGTAACGAGATTCAAATTAAATGTTGCTTTTAAATTTAAAGCAATATCGTACTTGATTAAATTTTTCCATCTAGATTCTGATTCAATTTGTACTTGATAAGGGTTTTATTTGAAATAAATTTTGAGTGCCTCGTTAGTCTTATAGCTAACATCAAAACAAATCAAAAGACAAACCGTGTTTTTTGTGAATTTAATTTAGCGCTGGCTGACGTCCTGGTGATCCATTAACCGCTGGATTCAACATCCGATCTATTCATGGATATTTGACATAAGCTCTAAACAAAATATGTCCATAAATGTGTCTCTGATCTCCGAATCCATGGCTAGATAATTTAATGCGACCGGCCGTTAGTGACAAACGGTAGCCCTAACACATTGACGTAGATATTTTACCACTGTGGGAGTAATTTAGAGAGACATGCCATGCCTAGCTGCCTATCACGAGTTAGGAATAAGGTATAATATATAGGCTTTTCTTTACGCCTTCTTTACACTTACTTCTTAAGATTTCTTTTAGTTTTAACTTATTATTTAGTCTTTGTGCCAAAAATTATTGTTCCTTTCCTTACTTCCTTTAGACTAGACATTTTTCACCCGTCGGTTCACTAGACGAAATGCAGCGGCATGCATAACACCAATTTACGTCACAATGCGTGTAAGAATGCTGCTTAGAGTTTTCTGGCTCATTCATATACTTAACAGAAAACAGCTTCTCTGATACATTTATTGTGAAAAAAGAATCAGAAAGTGGAAAAAAAACACAACTATACAGTTGTGTTTTTTTGCAATTCACTATACAAAATCTAGCTGCAATATCCCTACGAAAATGAAAGCTAAAATACACCGAAAAGTATCCATTATATTCACTCTTGTATCTAGAACTAAGTATAGAGTGTGACGTCAATCCTTGACGCATCACTCGGCCCGGTCGACCCCGCCGCCCGCACCCTGCAACGGACAATAAATACGGCCGCGCGGCGATGGAGGATCTCTTTTGGCGCCTTCAGACCGAGCTAAGTACACCAGCTGCTATTCCTGGACGACCATCGGGAGTGGACCCTCAACAAATTCCTTACCATCGCCGAATCACGCGACCCTGTTTATATCTTTTCGAATAGCATTTTTTTGTAATTTTTTCGTAAGTAGAACGCTTGTTAAATGATGTTTAGATTTACTTGACGAATTGAATTAATTTTTATTGTAACATTTAACCACGTTTCTCATTTAAACACCCCCTAAGTAGGGACTACGTTACAAGAGCTAAAAATGTAAACAATAAGCGACAAGTTTGTATCTTTGCGTTTATGTTGTGGCGGATGTAGCATGCTAGGGACGAGAGATTACAGATATAAAACCTCACAGAACTAAAACCACGAAATATTATTTGAAGTAACTTAAAATGAAATAACGGGAAATAAAAAGCAATGAAATAGTAGATCCATATTATAAGTATTGTTGTAATTTTTAACATAAAAACTTAAGAAAGCATTACTGGGTCTTACAAAAGCAGCAAAGTGTGCTCGTATATTCAAATTTCTTACCGTTTCGTACATACATAAATATGTGATTTAATTGTGTTGTATGGCTATGAGCTAGAAGGGTATACAGTACGGTTTATGACGGTGGTTTGTATGTTCAAATTGGCATGTAACTGCTTTGCTCGAAACAAGTTTTAGATTCTGAGTGTCCAAAACCCAATATCTAAAAATTGTGAGGCGTAACTTGGACCTGTTTAAGGAGTTATCGTGTATTCTTTTCAAAGTGAGCTTCACTATTACAAAAAATATAATTTTTCTCTCTATATGTGAAATTAATTTATTATACACCTGCATGTAAAATTATTTAATTAACATAGTGAAGCAGCGATAGCCGAGTGGAGAGACCGACAGACTGCTACGAAGAGGGTCTCAGGTTCGAATCCTCGGCTCGCACCAATGACTTTTTGAAGTTAAGTGCCTATTAAATTGTTAATTATTAAACACAAACAGTATAACTGTCGGCAAATAAATATTGAATACTGAATTGGAATCAAACCGAAACGTTAATACGTTATTGAATCATGTAACCAAGGTTATAACCCTTTATGTTGAAGGTTTGTATCCCGCCTTTAACTTGTCTGACCTTTAAAATGATCTTAACACGGGTTAGAAACTTTACGACTAACCTCAAAACAATCGACATAGAGTCTAATTGTTTTTCTTAATTAATGGAACACCTCTTTATTTCGTGCAAACATTCGCTTCGTGAGCCGTTGGGCGGGTGAAATTTTAAAACGTTCGGGCCCTACCATCTCAAACCAGTGCGGTGTGCTAGATGTCCTTTCGTGGCAGTGTCACGAAGCGAGCGCGTTTCGGCAATTTTCCTTCTTACTGCACACAACATTATTGCTTGTGCGTTGTATGTCAGTCAGTCAGAAACTCAAATTTTAAAAAAATAACTTTACAATCGGGTGATTGTAAAGTTATTTTCGAACCTAATGTGTTTGCTGTATACTAAGAACAACGCTGTGTACCTAATTTACAATATGGTAGACACGATGTAACAGTAATTACTTAATTAAGCTTGCATTATGTTTGCTCAAAGTTCAGAGGCTTGTTAGACTCGGCGCCCACCAATGATTGAGCTGATATCCAATCAAATTGAGATATTTATTTTTATATATACAGGGTGTAAAAAGACCCGTAACGAAATCTAAAATCCCATGTTGTAGCAATCACTACGAATTTTTTTTACTTCGGCACGATACCTGGGAAATTACTGGTTCAGGAGTTATTGAGGCTCAAAGTTAGTATGGAATTTTTCTAATTAGGTACAAAATCGATGCATTTACCCCGCCAATATGTTCTTAAGATGCCCTATGATCCCATGGATAAGAAGGTATTTCGAACATTGCAGGCGCGCGCTTTTAATTGCGGTTTAAAAATTGTGACAGAGAAGTATGGAAGCGAAGGACATACTATACCGAACCCAAATATATTGGGACCAGGGCAACACAATGATGATGATCAAGTAGTGTCAGTTGTTGGCGAAGTCTTTTTCTGATTTCAAGTGATATATACATGTTTAAAGAAAAGATTGTGGTCTTATTATATATTTTACTAAGATGTTGTTAATTAAACAATTTTATTTTGTCCCACTCAAAGCTCCAATTAAAACTATCTGAAGACAGAGCGCAAACGAATGCAATAAAATCAGTACCAAATAAATAGCACTAGCTTGCCTATTCTAATTAGTGAGACATTGAGAGACATAGGGTTGTGACATAAACTGCCTTAATTTTTTTGTAATAGCTGTCTTAGTAATATGTTCCGAACGTTCCATCGCTAGTATTGATGCTGTATGTTTCCGTCTGTGGTATATAGTTCGGGATATTTCTCAACAATCGATCTCTCAGTGAAAAACCAATGCCTAAACTTTTTTAAATAACCACTTAGGTATTTCTTTTTATTATTATATTGCATATCTACTGCTGATATTAATGCAGTCAATTCAGGTCTGCTTCTTATTGTAGCAGCAGTAGAAAAAATAAACGCATGAATTCTGACTGCCTCGTTGGTCTCGCGGCATAAAATATGTGCGCGTGGGATTGGGCGTTCTCGGGTTCGATTCCCGGGTCGGGCAAAGTGTTATTGGGTTTTTCCGTAAGGAAATTCTCAGTAGCAGCACGAAATCTGCTAGTGTGCCCAGTACAGCAATATGCTTGCCTCCTATTACGTGGGACCTAAAAATTCAAGGCGAAATGTGGGTGTAATATTACACCTCTGCCTACCCTTTCGGGGACACAGGCGTGAGTCTATATAAAAAAAATGAATTCTGAGTCGTAAAGGGGCCAGAGTGAATTCAAAATCATTTTAAAGTAATTTGTTTTCTATCGTGTTCAAAGAATACTAATATAGCTTATCTCACAAGTAAGTACTGTGGGAAATAAAACGCATAGTCATGTATGTAACCGGTCGGGATGTAGATATATTGTATCTACATACTAATATTATGAATGCGAAAGAGTGTTTGTTTGTTTGTCCTTCTTACACGTCGCAACGGAGGGATGTCACGGCATGATTTTTGTGTGTGGCGATAGGCTGGATAGTAACATAGATAGATTATCGGAGAGTGACATATTTACTGCGATAATTGTCTTCCATGCTGGTGGTCTAGTACCATCGACAACCGAGCTTACTAGACGGCAGACGTAAGGCGAACACTTTCTGACAACACGTTAGGCTTATACGTCTTAGATAAGACCAATCCCAACACTAGTTATGAATTATGACGTACCGCAAATTTGAACCGGCGAATAAGAATGCATTTTTGTAGCTCCCTTTGCCCCGCATACCTAACCGCTTTGACAGAATTGTTTGTTTGTAGAAATAAAAACATTAGGTGTCTAGTAGGCTGGGTTGTCGTTGTCTAGTACTCATATTCTTATCGTCGTTATTATGCCGCATTCCTGGATATACCATCAATATCTGGAAAAAGGATTATTGAGAAAATTTTATTTATGTTTTCTACACCGTCCGTAGGTATTCAAATTCTTGGAAAAAGGTATAATATTTATTTATCCAAAAATATTTTGAAATGAAATCGCATGAAAGTAATTAAGATAAATTAATAAACAAAAATAATACATAACGATCAAAGCTTGGTAGCTAGAAAACAGGAAAACATA
This sequence comes from Euclidia mi, assembly GCA_944739405.2. Lineage (NCBI taxonomy): Eukaryota > Metazoa > Arthropoda > Insecta > Lepidoptera > Erebidae > Euclidia > Euclidia mi. The sequence goes on from OX123192.2 coordinate 30,762,358, forward strand.
AAAATATAATTTCAATAAATGTTCAAAGAATATATACGTTACTAATTAAAGGTGATGAGAAGGGAATAGACCAATTACCATTTATAAAATTACGAACGCTCGTATTGTTGTCTAATTTATAAATAAAAAAAGTCGTAAAGTCTTTTCAATTAAATACAACGAAATTTCACAAACAGCTCGAACAGTTTTTTTCAGTTTTATGCAAAGTCTTAAATCAACGTCGAAATACCATCAAGTCTCAATCTTATTGAATATGTAAATCGCAGGTTAAATTGAAAATGCCTTCGCATCGCCCATTAGTTTTTTAAGCGGTGTCGTTTTGTGATCAAACTTGGAGATTTCGGGTTTGTAATCTTTATTAAAGGATTTCCGAGAGCCATTACTAACTAAGTTAACAATACCTATTTGAATTTTCATTTTAAACCAAGGTGAGCAATCGGGCAAGTAAAGGATCGCATTTCCCCCGTGACCAGAAGCGTTGCTCAGTTTCTAAGTGGATTATCCGATGGACAAACTTGTTCGACAGAAACTTACTGTATACTTAGTTACCTGTGATATTGACTAGATTTAATCGTTAGGTTTCGTTATTGTATATTGGCCAGTCAGAAACCAAGTTTACACGTTAGAGTAAAGTGAGTAATTGGTCTTCAACGTATAAATTAACGAACAAATCCTGTAACAACATGTTACAACTCTGTACATTATTATCTTTTACGCTGCTTATCAAGAATAGTGACCGGCTTCTGCTTTGGGGTAAATTAAACGAACCAATTTACCAACGCCAATCAAACTGCCTTTGGATAAGGTCTTGGACTTTTATATTGGCAGCAGCAATTTAGTGGCGACGTTGACTCGGTATCAATGGCAACTGTCGGTTGATGTCTTCTGAAAGCAAATGCCGAATAAGCGACTTTAATGACTGGCTTATGTATCTGAGCAAAATTAAACGCTTAGTGTAGGGAAACATCTGCTGCAAGGTCAGCGCCGATACTTCAGCAACTGAACTATCGTTCGAAGCATTCGGTTGGCATGAGACATTAGATGTGCCAAACAGTTGGTGCTATGCGATGGCGGCGGCTAATAACGTTCGCCTGATGTGATGCTAGACGGCAAATCTCGCTCCGGCGCTACGCCGAACGCGATGTAATCTCGGCTGCTACTTAAAAACACTGAGAGCGCATTCAACCGTTAGCTACAGTAACTTGTGTAGATGTGTCGCATCTCTAAGTCTTTGCAGTGAGCTTCAGAAAATTATAAATTTACCTTCAGAATTAATTCAACGCCCATTCTACATTTTCGCTGCCTTAACATTGGCATCAAACCTTTTATTAGCATTTCATAAACGCAATAACCTTGTAATGATTACGGTTGATAAATTTTCAGTAACGAGATTCAAATTAAATGTTGCTTTTAAATTTAAAGCAATATCGTACTTGATTAAATTTTTCCATCTAGATTCTGATTCAATTTGTACTTGATAAGGGTTTTATTTGAAATAAATTTTGAGTGCCTCGTTAGTCTTATAGCTAACATCAAAACAAATCAAAAGACAAACCGTGTTTTTTGTGAATTTAATTTAGCGCTGGCTGACGTCCTGGTGATCCATTAACCGCTGGATTCAACATCCGATCTATTCATGGATATTTGACATAAGCTCTAAACAAAATATGTCCATAAATGTGTCTCTGATCTCCGAATCCATGGCTAGATAATTTAATGCGACCGGCCGTTAGTGACAAACGGTAGCCCTAACACATTGACGTAGATATTTTACCACTGTGGGAGTAATTTAGAGAGACATGCCATGCCTAGCTGCCTATCACGAGTTAGGAATAAGGTATAATATATAGGCTTTTCTTTACGCCTTCTTTACACTTACTTCTTAAGATTTCTTTTAGTTTTAACTTATTATTTAGTCTTTGTGCCAAAAATTATTGTTCCTTTCCTTACTTCCTTTAGACTAGACATTTTTCACCCGTCGGTTCACTAGACGAAATGCAGCGGCATGCATAACACCAATTTACGTCACAATGCGTGTAAGAATGCTGCTTAGAGTTTTCTGGCTCATTCATATACTTAACAGAAAACAGCTTCTCTGATACATTTATTGTGAAAAAAGAATCAGAAAGTGGAAAAAAAACACAACTATACAGTTGTGTTTTTTTGCAATTCACTATACAAAATCTAGCTGCAATATCCCTACGAAAATGAAAGCTAAAATACACCGAAAAGTATCCATTATATTCACTCTTGTATCTAGAACTAAGTATAGAGTGTGACGTCAATCCTTGACGCATCACTCGGCCCGGTCGACCCCGCCGCCCGCACCCTGCAACGGACAATAAATACGGCCGCGCGGCGATGGAGGATCTCTTTTGGCGCCTTCAGACCGAGCTAAGTACACCAGCTGCTATTCCTGGACGACCATCGGGAGTGGACCCTCAACAAATTCCTTACCATCGCCGAATCACGCGACCCTGTTTATATCTTTTCGAATAGCATTTTTTTGTAATTTTTTCGTAAGTAGAACGCTTGTTAAATGATGTTTAGATTTACTTGACGAATTGAATTAATTTTTATTGTAACATTTAACCACGTTTCTCATTTAAACACCCCCTAAGTAGGGACTACGTTACAAGAGCTAAAAATGTAAACAATAAGCGACAAGTTTGTATCTTTGCGTTTATGTTGTGGCGGATGTAGCATGCTAGGGACGAGAGATTACAGATATAAAACCTCACAGAACTAAAACCACGAAATATTATTTGAAGTAACTTAAAATGAAATAACGGGAAATAAAAAGCAATGAAATAGTAGATCCATATTATAAGTATTGTTGTAATTTTTAACATAAAAACTTAAGAAAGCATTACTGGGTCTTACAAAAGCAGCAAAGTGTGCTCGTATATTCAAATTTCTTACCGTTTCGTACATACATAAATATGTGATTTAATTGTGTTGTATGGCTATGAGCTAGAAGGGTATACAGTACGGTTTATGACGGTGGTTTGTATGTTCAAATTGGCATGTAACTGCTTTGCTCGAAACAAGTTTTAGATTCTGAGTGTCCAAAACCCAATATCTAAAAATTGTGAGGCGTAACTTGGACCTGTTTAAGGAGTTATCGTGTATTCTTTTCAAAGTGAGCTTCACTATTACAAAAAATATAATTTTCCTCTCTATATGTGAAATTAATTTATTATACACCTGCATGTAAAATTATTTAATTAACATAGTGAAGCAGCGATAGCCGAGTGGAGAGACCGACAGACTGCTACGCAGAGGGTCTCAGGTTCGAATCCTCGGCTCGCACCAATGACTTTTTGAAGTTAAGTGCGTATTAAATTGTTAATTATTAAACACAAACAGTATAACTGTCGGCAAATAAATATTGAATACTGAATTGGAATCAAACCGAAACGTTAATACGTTATTGAATCATGTAACCAAGGTTATAACCCTTTATGTTGAAGGTTTGTATCCCGCCTTTAACTTGTCTGACCTTTAAAATGATCTTAACACGGGTTAGAAACTTTACGACTAACCTCAAAACAATCGACATAGAGTCTAATTGTTTTTCTTAATTAATGGAACACCTCTTTATTTCGTGCAAACATTCGCTTCGTGAGCCGTTGGGCGGGTGAAATTTTAAAACGTTCGGGCCCTACTATCTCAAACCAGTGCGGTGTGCTAGATGTCCTTTCGTGGCAGTGTCACGAAGCGAGCGCGTTTCGGCAATTTTCCTTCTTACTGCACACAACATTATTGCTTGTGCGTTGTATGTCAGTCAGTCAGAAACTCAAATTTAAAAAAAATAACTTTACAATCAGGTGATTGTAAAGTTATTTTCTAACCTAATGTGTTTGCTGTATACTAAGAACAACGCTGTGTACCTAATTTACAATATGGTAGACACGATGTAACAGTTATTACTTAATTAAGCTTGCATTATGTTTGCTCAAAGTTCAGAGGCTTGTTAGACTCGGCGCCCACCAACGATTGAGCTGATATCCAATCAAATTGAGATATTTATTTTTATATATACAGGGTGTAAAAAGACCCTTAACGAAATCTAAAATCCCATGTTGTAGCAATCACTACGAATTTTTTTTACTTCGGCACGATACCTGGGAAATTACTGGTTCAGGAGTTATTGAGGCTCAAAGTTAGTATGGAATTTTTCTAATTAGGTACAAAATCGATGCATTTACCCCGCCAATATGTTCTTAAGATGCCCTATGATCCCATGGATAAGTAGGTATTTCGAACATTGCAGGCGCGTGCTTTTAATTGCGGTTTAAAAATTGTGACAGAGAAGTATGGAAGCGAAGGACATACTATACCGAACCCAAATATATTGGGACCAGGGCAACACAATGATGATGATCAAGTAGTGTCAATTGTTGGCGAAGTCTTTTTCTGATTTCAAGTGATATATACATGTGTAAAGAAAAGATTGTGGTCTTATTATATATTTTACTAAGATGTTGTTAATTAAACAATTTTATTTTGTCCCACTCAAAGCTCCAATTAAAACTATCTGAAGACAGAGCACAAACGAATGCAATAAAATCAGTACCAAATAAATAGCACTAGCTTGCCTATTCTAATTAGTGAGACATTGAGAGACATAGGGTTGTGACATAAACTGCCTTAATTTTTTTGTAATAGCTGTCTTAGTAATATGTTCCGAACGTTCCATCGCTAGTATTGATGCTGTATGTTTCCGTCTGTGGTATATAGTTCGGGATATTTCTCAACAATCGATCTCTCAGTGAAAAACCAATGCCTAAACCTTTTTAAATAACCACTTAGGTATTTCTTTTTATTATTATATTGCATATCTACTGCTGATATTAATGCAGTCAATTCAGGTCTGCTTCTTATTGTAGCAGCAGTAGAAAAAATAAACGCATGAATTCTGACTGCCTCGTTGGTCTCGCGGCATAAAATATGTGCGCGTGGGATTGGGCGTTCTCGGGTTCGATTCCCGGGTCGGGCAAAGTGTCATTGGGTTTTTCCGTAAGGAAATTCTCAGTAGCAGCACGAAATCTGCTAATGTGCCCAGTACAGCAATATGCTCGCCTCCTATTACGTGGGACCTAAAAATTCAAGGCGAAATGTGGGTGTAATATTACACCTCTGCCTACCCTTTCGGGGACACAGGCGTGAGTCTATATAAAAAAAATGAATTCTGAGTCGTAAAGGGGCCAGAGTGAATTCAAAACCATTTTAAAGTAATTTGTTTTCTATCGTGTTCAAAGAATACTAATATAGCTTATCTCACAAGTAAGTACTGTGGGAAATAAAACGCATAGTCATGTATGTAACCGGTCGGGATGTAGATATATTGTATCTACATACTAATATTATGAATGCGAAAGAGTGTTTGTTTGTTTGTCCTTCTTACACGTCGCAACGGAGGGATGTCACGGCATGATTTTTGTGTGTGGCGATAGGCTGGATAGTAACATAGATAGATTATCGGAGAGTGACATATTTACTGCGATAATTGTCTTCCATTCTGGTGGTCTAGTACCAACGAAAACCGAGCTTACTAGACGGCAGACGTAAGGCGAACACTTTCTGACAACACGTTAGGCTTATTCGTCTTAGATAAGACCAATCCCAACACTAGTTATGAATTATGACGTACCGCAAATTTGAACCGGCGAATAAGAATGCATTTTTGTAGCTCCCTTTGCCCCGCATACCTAACCGCTTTGACAGAATTGTTTGTTTGTAGAAATAAAAACATTAGGTGTCTAGTAGGCTGGGTTGTCGTTGTCTAGTACTCATATTCTTATCGTCGTTATTATGCCGCATTCCTGGATATACCATCAATATCTGGAAAAAGGATTATTGAGAAAATTTTATTTATGTTTTCTACACCGTCCGTAGGTATTCAAATTCTTGGAAAAAGGTATAATATTTATTTATCAAAAAATATTTTGAAATGAAATCGCATGAAAGTAATTAAGATAAATTAATAAACAAAAATAATACATAACGATCAAAGCTTGGTAGCTAGAAAACAGGAAAACATAAAAATATAATTTCAATAAATGTTCAAAGAATATATACGTTACTAATTAAAGGTGATGAGAAGGGAATAGACCAATTACCATTTATAAAATTACGAACGCTCGTATTGTTGTCTAATTTATAAATAAAAAAAGTCGTAAAGTCTTTTCAATTAAATACAACGAAATTTCACAAACAGCTCGAACAGTTTTTTTCAGTTTTATGCAAAGTCTTAAATCAACGTCGAAATATCATCAAGTCTCAATCTCATTGAATATGTAAATCGCAGGTAAAATTGAAAATGCCTTCGCATCGCCCATTAGTTTTGTAAGCGGTGTCGTTTTGTGATCAAACTTGGAGATTTCGGGTTTGTAATCTTTATTAAAGGATTTCCGAGAGCCATTACTAACTAAGTTAACAATACCTATTTGAATTTTCATTTTAAACCAAGGTGAGCAATCGGGCAAGTAAAGGATCGCATTTCCCCCGTGACCAGAAGCATTGCTCAGTTTCTAAGTGGATTATCCGATGGACAAACTTGTTCGACAGAAACTTACTGTATACTTAGTTACCTGTGATATTGACTAGATTTAATCGTCAGGTTTCGTTATTGTATATTGGCCAGTCAGAAACCAAGTTTACACGTTAGAGTAAAGTGAGTAATTGGTCTTCAACGTATAAATTAACGAACAAATCCTGTAACAACATGTTACACCTCTGTACATTATTATCTTTTACGCTGCTTATCAAGAATAGTGACCGGCTTCTGCTTTGGGGAAAATTAAACGAACCAATTTACCAACGCCAATCAAACAGCCTTTGGATAAGGTCTTGGACTTTTATATTGGCAGCAGCAATTTAGTGGCGACGTTGACTCGGTATCAATGGCAACTGTCGGTTGATGTCTTCTGAAAGCAAATGCCGAATAAGCGACTTTAATGACTGGCTTATGTATCTGAGCAAAATTAAACGCTTAGTGTAGGGAAACATCTGCTGCAAGGTCAGCGCCGATACTTCAGCAACTGAACTATCGTTCGAAGCATTCGGTTGGCATGAGACATTAGATGTGCCAAACAGTTGGTGCTATGCGATGGCGGCGGCTAATAACGTTCGCCTGATGTGATGCTAGACGGCAAATCTCGCTCTGGCGCTACGCCGAACGCGATGTAATCTCGGCTGCTACTTAAAAACACTGAGAGCGCATTCAACCGTTAGCTACAGTAACTTGTGTAGATGTGTCGCATCTCTAAGTCTTTGCAGTGAGCTTCAGAAAATTATAAATTTACCTTCAGAATTAATTCAACGCCCATTCTACATTTTCGCTGCCTTAACATTGGCATCAAACCTTTTATTAGCATTTTATAAACGCAATAACCTTGTAATGATTACGGTTGATAAATTTTCAGTAACGAAATTCAAATTAAATGTTGCTTTTAAATTTAAAGCAATATCGTACTTGATTAAATTTTTCCATCTAGATTCTGATTCAATTTGTACTTGATAAGGGTTTTATTTGAAATAAATTTTGAGTGCCTCGTTAGTCTTATAGCTAACATCAAAACAAATCAAAAGACAAACCGTGTTTTTTGTGAATTTAATTTAGCGCTGGCTGACGTCCTGGTGATCCATTAACCGCTGGATTCAACATCCGATCTATTCATGGATATTTGACATAAGCTCTAAACAAAATATGTCCATAAATGTGTCTCTGATCTCCGAATCCATGGCTAGATAATTTAATGCGACCGGCCGTTAGTGACAAACGGTAGCCCTAACACATTGACGTAGATATTTTACCACTGTGGGAGTAATTTAGAGACACATGCCATGCCTAGCTGCCTATCACGAGTTAGGAATAAGGTATAATATATAGGCTTTTCTTTACGCCTTCTTTACACTTACTTCTTAAGATTTCTTTTAGTTTTAACTTATTATTTAGTCTTTGTGCCAAAAATTATTGTTCCTTTCCTTACTTCCTTTAGACTAGACATTTTTCACCCGTCGGTTCACTAGACGAAATGCAGCGGCATGCATAACACCAATTTACGTCACAATGCGTGTAAAAATGCTGCTTAGAGTTTTCTGGCTCATTCATATACTTAACAGAAAACAGCTTCTCTGATACATTTATTGTGAAAAAAGAATCAGAAAGTGGAAAAAAAACACAACTATACAGTTGTGTTTTTTTGCAATTCACTATACAAAATCTAGCTGCAATATCCCTACGAAAATGAAAGCTAAAATACACCGAAAAGTATCCATTATATTCACTCTTGTATCTAGAACTAAGTATAGAGTGTGACGTCAATCCTTGACGCATCACTCGGCCCGGTCGACCCCGCCGCCCGCACCCTGCAACGGACAATAAATACGGCCGCGCGGCGATGGAGGATCTCTTTTGGCGCCTTCAGACCGAGCTTAGTACACCAGCTGCTATTCCTGGACGACCATCGGGAGTGGACCCTCAACAAATTCCTTACCATCGCCGAATCACGCGACCCTGTTTATATCTTTTCGAATAGCATTTTTTTGTAATTTTTTCGTAAGTAGAACGCTTGTTAAATGATGTTTAGATTTACTTGACGAATTGAATTAATTTTTATTGTAACATTTAACCACGTTTCTCATTTAAACACCCCCTAAGTAGGGACTACGTTACAAGAGCTAAAAATGTAAACAATAAGCGACAAGTTTGTATCTTTGCGTTTATGTTGTGGCGGATGTAGCATGCTAGGGACGAGAGATTACAGATATAAAACCTCACAGAACTAAAACCACGAAATATTATTTGAAGTAACTTAAAATGAAATAACGGGAAATAAAAAGCAATGAAATAGTAGATCCATATTATAAGTATTGTTGTAATTTTTAACATAAAAACTTAAGAAAGCATTACTGGGTCTTACAAAAGCAGCAAAGTGTGCTCGTATATTCAAATTTCTTACCGTTTCGTACATACATAAATATGTGATTTAATTGTGTTGTATGGCTATGAGCTAGAAGGGTATACAGTACGGTTTATGACGGTGGTTTGTATGTTCAAATTGGCATGTAACTGCTTTGCTCAAAACAAGTTTTAGATTCTGAGTGTCCAAAACCCAATATCTAAAAATTGTGAGGCGTAACTTGGACCTGTTTAAGGAGTTATCGTGTATTCTTTTCAAAGTGAGCTTCACTATTACAAAAAATATAATTTTCCTCTCTATATGTGAAATTAATTTATTATACACCTGCATGTAAAATTATTTAATTAACATAGTGAAGCAGCGATAGCCGAGTGGAGAGACCGACAGACTGCTACGCAGAGGGTCTCAGGTTCGAGTCCTCGGCTCGCACCAATGACTTTTTGAAGTTAAGTGCGTATTAAATTGTTAATTATTAAACACAAACAGTATAACTGTCGGCAAATAAATATTGAATACTGAATTGGAATCAAACCGAAACGTTAATACGTTATTGAATCATGTAACCAAGGTTATAACCCTTTATGTTGAAGGTTTGTATCCCGCCTTTAACTTGTCTGACCTTTAAAATGATCTTAACACGGGTTAGAAACTTTACGACTAACCTCAAAACAATCGACATAGAGTCTAATTGTTTTTCTTAATTAATGGAACACCTCTTTATTTCGTGCAAACATTCGCTTCGTGGGCCGTTGGGCGGGTGAAATTTTAAAACGTTCGGGCTCTACCATCTCAACCCAGTGCGGTGTGCTAGATGTCCTTTCGTGGCAGTGTCACGAAGCGAGCGCGTTTCGGCAATTTTCCTTCTTACTGCACACAACATTATTGCTTGTGCGTTGTATGTCAGTCAGTCAGAAACTCAAATTTAAAAAAAATAAATTTACAATCAGGTGATTGTAAAGTTATTTTCTAACCTAATGTGTTTGCTGTATACTAAGAACAACGCTGTGTACCTAATTTACAATATGGAAGACACGATGTAACAGTAATTACTTAATTAAGCTTGCATTATGTTTGCTCAAAGTTCAGAGGCTTGTTAGACTCGGCGCCCACCAATGATTGAGCTGATATCCAATCAAATTGAGATATTTATTTTTATATATACAGGGTGTAAAAAGACCCTTAACGAAATCTAAAATCCCATGTTGTAGCAATCACTACGATTTTTTTTTACTTCGGCACGATACCTGGGAAATTACTGGTTCAGGAGTTATTGAGGCTCAAAGTTAGTATGAAATTTTTCTAATTAGGTACAAAATCGATGCATTTACCCCGCCAATATGTTCTTAAGATGCCCTATGATCCCATGGATAAGTAGGTATTTCGAACAATGCAGGCGCGCGCTTTTAATTGCGGTTTAAAAATTGTGACAGAGAAGTATGGAAGCGAAGGACATACTATACCGAACCCAAATATATTGGGACCAGGGCAAGACAATGATGATGATCAAGTAGTGTCAGTTGTTGGCGAAGTCTTTTTCTGATTTCAAGTGATATATGCATGTTTAAAGAAAAGATTGTGGTCTTATTATATATTTTACTAAGATGTTGTTAATTAAACAATTTTATTTTGTCCCACTCAAAGCTCCAATTAAAACTATCTGAAGACAGAGCACAAACGAATGCAATAAAATCATTACCAAATAAATAGCACTAGCTTGCCTATTCTAATTAGTGAGACATTGAGAGACATAGGGTTGTGACATAAACTGCCTTAATTTTTTTGTAATAGCTGTCTTAGTAATATGTTCCGAACGTTCCATCGCTAGTATTGATGCTGTATGTTTCCGTCTGTGGTATATAGTTCGGGATATTTCTCAACAATCGATCTCTCAGTGAAAAACCAATGCCTAAACTTTTTTAAATAATCACTTAGGTATTTCTTTTTATTATTATATTGCATATCTACTGCTGATATTAATGCAGTCAATTCAGGTCTGCTTCTTATTGTAGCAGCAGTAGAAAAAATAAACGCATGAATTCTGACTGCCTCGTTGGTCTCGCGGCATAAAATATGTGCGCGTGGGATTGGGCGTTCTCGGGTTCGATTCCCGGGTCGGGCAAAGTGTTATTGGGTTTTTCCGTAAGGAAATTCTCAGTAGCAGCACGAAATCTGCTAATGTGCCCAGTACAGCAATATGCTCGCCTCCTATTACGTGGGACCTAAAAATTCAAGGCGAAATGTGGGTGTAATATTACACCTCTGCCTACCCTTTCGGGGACACCGGCGTGAGTCTATATAAAAAAAATGAATTCTGAGTCGTAAAGGGGCCAGAGTGAATTCAAAACCATTTTAAAGTAATTTGTTTTCTATCGTGTTCAAAGAATACTAATATAGCTTATCTCACAAGTAAGTACTGTGGGAAATAAAACGCATAGTCATGTATGTAACCGGTCGGGATGTAGATATATTGTATCTACATACTAATATTATGAATTCGAAAGAGTGTTTGTTTGTTTGTCCTTCTTACACGTCGCAACGGAGGGATGTCACGGCATGATTTTTGTGTGTGGCGATAGGCTGGATAGTAACATAGATAGATTATCGGAGAGTGACATATTTACTGCGATAATTGTCTTCCATTCTGGTGGTCTAGTACCAACGACAACCGAGCTTACTAGACGGCAGACGTAAGGCGAACACTTTCTGACAACACGTTAGGCTTATACGTCTTAGATAAGACCAATCCCAACACTAGTTATGAATTATGACGTACCGCAAATTTGAACCGGCGAATAAGAATGCATTTTTGTAGCTCCCTTTGCCCCGCATACCTAACCGCTTTGACAGAATTGTTTGTTTGTAGAAATAAAAACATTAGGTGTCTAGTAGGCTGGGTTGTCGTTGTCTAGTACTCATATTCTTATCGTCGTTATTATGCCGCATTCCTGGATAGACCATCAATATCTGGAAAAAGGATTATTGAGAAAATTTTATTTATGTTTTCTACACCGTCCGTAGGTATTCAAATTCTTGGAAAAAGGTATAATATTTATTTATCCAAAAATGTTTGAAATGAAATCGCATGAAAGTAATTAAGATAAATTAATAAACAAAAATAATACATAACGATCAAAGCTTGGTAGCTAGAAAACAGGAAAACATAAAAATATAATTTCAATAAATGTTCAAAGAATATATACGTTACTAATTAAAGGTGATGAGAAGGGAATAGACCAATTACCATTTATAAAATTACGAACGCTCGTATTGTTGTCTAATTTATAAATAAAAAAAGTCGTAGTCTTTTCAATTATATACAACGAAATTTCACAAACAGCTCGAACAGTTTTTTTCAGTTTTATGCAAAGTCTTAAATCAACGTCGAAATACCATCAAGTCTCAATCTCATTGAATATGTAAATCGCAGGTAAAATTGAAAATGCCTTCGCATCGCCCATTAGTTTTGTAAGCGGTGTCGTTTTGTGATCAAACTTGGAGATTTCGGGTTTGTAATCTTTATTAAAGGATTTCCGAGAGCCATTACTAACTAAGTTAACAATACCTATTTGAATTTTCATTTTAAACCAAGGTGAGCAATCGGGCAAGTAAAGGATCGCATTTCCCCCGTGACCAGAAGCATTGCTCAGTTTCTAAGTGGATTATCCGATGGACAAACTTGTTCGACAGAAACTTACTGTATACTTAGTTACCTGTGATATTGACTAGATTTAATCGTTAGGTTTCGTTATTGTATATTGGCCAGTCAGAAACGAAGTTTACACGTTAGAGTAAAGTGAGTAATTGGTCTTCAACGTATAAATTAACGAACAAATCCTGTAACAACATGTTACACCTCTGTACATTATTATCTTTTACGCTGCTTATCAAGAATAGTGACCGGCTTCTGCTTTGGGGTAAATTAAACGAATCAATTTACCAACGCCAATCAAACAGCCTTTGGATAAGGTCTTGGACTTTTATATTGGCAGCAGCAATTTAGTGGCGACGTTGACTCGGTATCAATGGCAACTGTCGGTTGATGTCTTCTGAAAGCAAATGCCGAATAAGCGACTTTAATGACTGGCTTATGTATCTGAGCAAAATTAAACGCTTAGTGTAGGGAAACATCTGCTGCAAGGTCAGCGCCGATACTTCAGCAACTGAACTACCGTTCGAAGCATTCGGTTGGCATGAGACATTAGATGTGCCAAACAGTTGGTGCTATGCGATGGCGGCGGCTAATAACGTTCGCCTGATGTGATGCTAGACGGCAAATCTCGCTCCGGCGCTACGCCGAACGCGATGTAATCTCGGCTGCTACTTAAAAACACTGAGAGCGCATTTAACCGTTAGCTACAGTAACTTGTGTAGATGTGTCGCATCTCTAAGTCTTTGCAGTGAGCTTCAGAAAATTATAAATTTACCTTCAGAATTAATTCAACGCCCATTCTACATTTTCGCTGCCTTAACATTGGCATCAAACCTTTTATTAGCATTTCATAAACGCAATAACCTTGTAATGATTACGGTTGATAAATTTTCAGTAACGAGATTCAAATTAAATGTTGCTTTTAAATTTAAAGCAATATCGTACTTGATTAAATTTTTCCATCTAGATTCTGATTCAATTTGTACTTGATAAGGGTTTTATTTGAAATAAATTTTGAGTGCCTCGTTAGTCTTATAGCTAACATCAAAACAAATCAAAAGACAAACCGTGTTTTTTGTGAATTTAATTTAGCGCTGGCTGACGTCCTGGTGATCCATTAACCGCTGGATTCAACATCCGATCTATTCATGGATATTTGACATAAGCTCTAAACAAAATATGTCCATAAATGTGTCTCTGATCTCCGAATCCATGGCTAGATAATTTAATGCGACCGGCCGTTAGTGACAAACGGTAGCCCTAACACATTGACGTAGATATTTTACCACTGTGGGAGTAATTTAGAGAGACATGCCATGCCTAGCTGCCTATCACGAGTTAGGAATAAGGTATAATATATAGGCTTTTCTTTACGCCTTCTTTACACTTACTTCTTAAGATTTCTTTTAGTTTTAACTTATTATTTAGTCTTTGTGCCAAAAATTATTGTTCCTTTCCTTACTTCCTTTAGACTAGACATTTTTCACCCGTCGGTTCACTAGACGAAATGCAGCGGCATGCATAACACCAATTTACGTCACAATGCGTGTAAGAATGCTGCTTAGAGTTTTCTGGCTCATTCATATACTTAACAGAAAACAGCTTCTCTGATACATTTATTGTGAAAAAAGAATCAGAAAGTGGAAAAAAAACACAACTATACAGTTGTGTTTTTTTGCAATTCACTATACAAAATCTAGCTGCAATATCCCTACGAAAATGAAAGCTAAAATACACCGAAAAGTATCCATTATATTCACTCTTGTATCTAGAACTAAGTATAGAGTGTGACGTCAATCCTTGACGCATCACTCGGCCCGGTCGACCCCGCCGCCCGCACCCTGCAACGGACAATAAATACGGCCGCGCGGCGATGGAGGATCTCTTTTGGCGCCTTCAGACCGAGCTAAGTACACCAGCTGCTATTCCTGGACGACCATCGGGAGTGGACCCTCAACAAATTCCTTACCATCGCCGAATCACGCGACCCTGTTTATATCTTTTCGAATAGCATTTTTTTGTAATTTTTTCGTAAGTAGAACGCTTGTTAAATGATGTTTAGATTTACTTGACGAATTGAATTAATTTTTATTGTAACATTTAACCACGTTTCTCATTTAAACACCCCCTAAGTAGGGACTACGTTACAAGAGCTAAAAATGTAAACAATAAGCGACAAGTTTGTATCTTTGCGTTTATGTTGTGGCGGATGTAGCATGCTAGGGACGAGAGATTACAGATATAAAACCTCACAGAACTAAAACCACGAAATATTATTTGAAGTAACTTAAAATGAAATAACGGGAAATAAAAAGCAATGAAATAGTAGATCCATATTATAAGTATTGTTGTAATTTTTAACATAAAAACTTAAGAAAGCATTACTGGGTCTTACAAAAGCAGCAAAGTGTGCTCGTATATTCAAATTTCTTACCGTTTCGTACATACATAAATATGTGATTTAATTGTGTTGTATGGCTATGAGCTAGAAGGGTATACAGTACGGTTTATGACGGTGGTTTGTATGTTCAAATTGGCATGTAACTGCTTTGCTCGAAACAAGTTTTAGATTCTGAGTGTCCAAAACCCAATATCTAAAAATTGTGAGGCGTAACTTGGACCTGTTTAAGGAGTTATCGTGTATTCTTTTCAAAGTGAGCTTCACTATTACAAAAAATATAATTTTCCTCTCTATATGTGAAATTAATTTATTATACACCTGCATGTAAAATTATTTAATTAACATAGTGAAGCAGCGATAGCCGAGTGGAGAGACCGACAGACTGCTACGCAGAGGGTCTCAGGTTCGAATCCTCGGCTCGCACCAATGACTTTTTGAAGTTAAGTGCGTATTAAATTGTTAATTATCGCTTGCTAAACGGTGAAGGAAAACATCGTGAGGAAACCTGCATGTCTGAGAGTTCTCCATAATGTTCTCGAAAGACACATGAAGTCTGCCAACCCGCATTTGGCCAGCGTGGTGGACTATAGCCTTATCCTTCTCATAATTAGAAGAGGCCCGTGCCCAGCAGTGGGACAGTTTAAAGGACTGATGATGATGATGATGTTAAATTATTAATTATTTTAGTTACACTTTTTCTAGCTTTATTTTTGTCATCTATATTATCCATACAAGCTAGATCCATATAGATCGATACTAAATTACATCCTAAATTGCGCGGGTGGAGGTTTCACTTACTCGCCAGAAAAGATGAACCAAAACCAATCGTTATCCTTGATCACACTGAGCTCTCCAATTATCAGCTTCCATAAGTCACTTCCACAAACTCTATCGCAGTACAAAGCCTTCAAGTGGAAATAATTAGGGCGACTACAAAAACAATTTGTGGTCCGTGACTCAGATATTCATCCGTTTGCCGTTTGTTCTCAGTCTACCGTCATTTTGACTGTGTTGTTCATGTTTATTTTTAATAGCACAAGAATTATGAACGCTCTTGTTGCTAAGTTATCCTGTGTTTTGCATTGTTCTATTGTAATTTTTTGCTGCATTGTGCAGTGTTAAGGAAAGTAAGGAGTTGAAAATTCAATTATGTTGCATGAATTTTGTAACAGTGACGAAAATTATGCTATTGTGTGAGTTTAAATAATGTTGAAAGGAATTTTAGTGAAGTACCAAGTGTCAATTTCATAAATGGAAAAGTCTTCCACTACTTTTCGTGTTCTACGTTACTGTTACTCTTTGCGAAAAATATTTATGGATATTGACGTTTTGAAACGTTATCGCTCCCGTAAGAACAAAAGTGCTGAAAACTTGCTAAACTTAAAGAGTTCTGGAGGCAACACTTTTTATCGCGTATATTTACCAACCAAAAAGTTTCTTATCCACGACTTAGTGAGGTTTTGCGTTAAAGTGAAAAGGGTCCACTCAATTTCCTTTCCTACTCGTGGCCGCGTGAATGTATCTTCTATCACTTTCACGCTAATTGGAAACTGGATACTTACGTTAGAATGAAAGATGTGGCGTTTAGTTTCAAACGAGAGATAGCTACGTCAGAAACATTCCCCATTAAAATAGTTGCGCCGAAGTTAGTTGTCGAAAATGTGGAAGTTACTGGCCAAATTATTTTACTTTGTGCTTCAGAGTGTGTTCTACATTAGCTTTTCCTTTATTTCCTTGTTCCTTCCAAATGTTGTATCACATCATTAGCATAATTTTATTGTAGGTCAGAGCACATAATGCAATATGCCATTTTTGTTGTCGTTTTGTTACGTGTACACATGGTAATATAAAAGCTGTTTAGAAAATTGCTTGTAATTTAATAATCATTTTTAAAGATTTGATCACCAATATCACTAGTAACGCTGTGTTTTTGCTCAGTATTAATGTACGCAAAGGTGACGCGCCGTCACATTTCAAGCTCTTTCGCTCCGGATTATTACACACCAAACTTCAAAGCAAGAGCGCATCCGACCTGCAGACCACGACACAGTGGTATCTTTAGCAGGGTGTGCCCTGTGTGTCTTCTCCAAACATTACGGCTTTGAGATCTCAGCCAGGCCACATCATCACTGCTAGTGCAGGGTGCTAGTTTAAGCGGTAACTTCGCTATCTTAAAGTCTGGGTTTTGTGTTCTATGTCCATAAGAGACAACATTTCATCTATTGAATTGCTCTAAATGAGTTCCTTTTGCTGATTTTTTTAAGGATTTATGAGTAAGTACAACATTATTAGCTATCGTATATCTTTTCACAAGTTATCTCCAGAAACCAACAATGACTTATAATAAACAATAGCCTTTCTTTCTTTTCAAAAACATACCAAGGTAATGCTTCAATCAATAAGTAAGTATTATTCCAAGAAAGCTTTTAAAGGCCTTTACTTCTTCAAAGTTAATTCCAGTACATTTATATGTCTTCTGCCTATACTTTGATGTAATATTAATAATTAACTTAATTAGGTTAATATTTCTATTCAATTTAAATTTCCCCGAAGCAACTGACTGCGTTATTGGATGCTGACTTATGCCAGAACTTGTATTACCGAATAATTATGGAGTTCGATTTCAGGTAAAAGTAAAGCTGTAATTTTTTTTTTATATTTTCACGCAGCTTCGCTCGTGTGGAACGGAAGAAAATGTGTGTGCTACTCTGGTTTAAGCTACATTAGTGCAAAGTTTCTTCTTGATTGGTACAGTGTGCCATCCAAACGATATTACATCGAGTGTTGAGCGTTTGTACCACCCACAAGTACTTAGTTGGTCGTAGTTTGGGCATTCTTTGATTTAATGTTTGTGAAGTCTTCTACAAGACAGGTTATTTTACTAACATGACATTAACTTTATTATTTAAAAATAAATTAAAGATAAATTGATGACAAAGACGCGTGAATGTGTTGATACTCATTAATCTGCCGGTTAAATTGCTGATATTGATCGACTGTCAGAATTTGTAAAATATTCGAAGTATTTAAATGTGACACGAAAAGTATAACTTTAACAAACCCACCTACACTTGGTTACTGAAACCATACTTATAAACACCATTGTCTATGACAAGAATTCGTGAATTGGTATTTTGTTGCTGCATACGTGACGTCATAATGACAGAAGATAACTGCACTCCTTTAACTCTAAAGGGGTAGGCAGAGATGTATTACATATCCACCCTTCGCCAGTTACGTTTCGGTCTCAATGTAATAGCGGTGAGCCTATTGCCAACTACCGGGTACAATATTAAGCGAACGGTAATTAACATTTTTAATGCACACATATTTTCGATAAGTCAGAGGTGTACCGGGGTACTTCGAGATCGAACTCGAGACCATCGTCTTGGCAGTCCGTTATGTACACTCAGTACACCACTAGGCTATCGTTATTCCAAATATAAACTAACAAACGATTCGTCGCCCCCTATTACGTGTGACTTCATGGTGAAATGTGGGTGTAATATTACTCCTGCTATTTGAAATAGAAATATTGTCTATGGTAGTTAAATCGAGAATATCAGTTTAGTAACATTTTATTTTGTCTATTTTAATTTTTTGATTTCGGTCACACTGTAAGATGACACATCAGTCCTCTTTGTTCTTGCCTTGAAAAATTAGCACGTATTGTCGTCTCGTAAAATATCGCCTTTTGAAAACGCACATGGTTAAAACCAGCTTCGCGAATTGTATTGTGTACAAGTCTTGTAAATACTTGTAAGTGCCGCTTTTGGAGTCTGGTAACTAACGATAATCACCTCTGTTTTGGCCAAAATTAGTGCGTGTTTTATCTAGCTTTCCTCCAGGACATCAATGAAGATACCAGGTAACTGTACTTTAATCTAAGCACTGAGAAACTCAGTCTAAAATATGTTCGACTCTTGTCTTGCTTAGAACAACTGGATGAATACAATCACGCTTCCATTGCCTTCTGTAAACAATTCCCAGTCTATCTAGGCAAATTCTGAACACCTGCCTACCCCTTTGGGTGAGTCAATAAAAAAATAAAGAAACAGGATACATTCATCTATACTTTTAAGGCCATAGCTCATGAGAGCCACTCGGCACCCGAACAGCACTGCCTCGCCTCGGTTAGTATTCTTTGTATGGACTTCTATGGACACGCTCTCATTACGTCAATGCCGTATCGTCACTGGATCGCCTCGCTCGCAGGCTGTCCACGCGCGGACGCTTAGTGGACCACTCCGTGAACTGCTTGCACGCTTGCCTTGCGTGAGGACATTTTCTTCTTCATCAAGCACGACAACTATGAGTGCAAATTCATGGTTTGTAAAATTTGACATAACGAAAAACACGTGTCGATCTAGTGCCAATGGTAACTAACAGATTATTAAAAAATTCGTGGACCAAGCGATACCTACTCATTGACCACGCGACGTTCACTTGTTGACCAAGTGTTGTCCACCCGTGGACTACCTGACTACGGACGATGAGACTGTGCTAGTCGGGTGCCGACTTACTTTAATGAGCTAACTTTAAGCTCACATAAAATAGTCGTAGAAATTAAAATCCTATCGCAAAATACCCAATTCTTTGCCCATTCAAACTCAATCTACCAACAAAAACGCCGTAACTAGCACGCAATAAAATCCAAGTCCTAAAGATCCCTATCAACTATTACCAACGTGTAAATCTCACCAACTAAAGCCTTGCACTATCGTTGTCGGAGAAAACAAACA
The DNA here is from genome assembly GCA_944739405.2 of Euclidia mi. Classification (NCBI taxonomy): domain Eukaryota; kingdom Metazoa; phylum Arthropoda; class Insecta; order Lepidoptera; family Erebidae; genus Euclidia; species Euclidia mi. The sequence continues at coordinate 30,782,080 of OX123192.2, forward strand.
AAAAGCCATAAAAGTAAAATTAAGTCTTCCCCAATTAACTTACTACGGAATTCAATATTCGAATTATAGATAGATCTGTAGATTTCAGATTAGTTTTTGACAGTTTTTGACATGAGCTCCATACAAAATATGTCAAACACGAATCGAAAATCTACAAATCTATCTATAGTTAGAATATTGAAAATGCCCGTTAATTGGTTTCCGTCGGCGAACATTAGAATTGCGATGGCACGGCTTTTTGCTCTATGAATTGTAATTTCGAATTAGTCGGTCACTGTCCTTAATCGGATATGTGAAGTTTGTACGTTTAAATTACTTTCTTTAATGCGAGTTTTCTTCATTAAAATTAAAATTTTGTTGAGGGATGATAAATTTCTATCACTTCGACATTATGATCACGACTACGGAAAACATTGAAATGAAATGCGTATAAAATCTTATTAATTTGAAACTTTCATAAAATTTTCTTTTGTATTAAGGCGCTGACAACCCCTATCGAGTTGAGCTGCTGCTGCCACAGTCGGATAAAATAAATTAATTACTTCAAAATAAGTTGAGTAGTGAACAATAAAAAACAACCAAGTTGTATTTAACTATGATACGTTAATGTTATAAATTTTACCAACGTACGTTGATAAGTAATACAGATATTTTTGTTGGAAGATCATTTTAAGAGGTTAGTTTACTTTTTTGTATCGAGAAAACTTTTCAAAAACGTGTTTTGAATACAACAAGGTTCTCAGAAATATGTTCAAGATTAACATATATTTTTCCGCCGTCACAAACTTTATAGATTTAGCAAAAAAATTGTTTGAGACAAGCCTATTTGGCTGTTGTCAGCGTCTTAAGTAGTAAATATTTTTCCAGCTACACCTTGTTTTTAAAACCAATGGAGATTGCCATTATCTTTCCGTTGTCCCAGATGGCGTAGGCGTAAAGGATGAAACGGCTGCCTCACCGCTCAACATTGTAAATAATGTTATGAAATCCACCCCTATATGTATTGGACACTGTGGTTCACAAATTCCTGTTTCGAGTATGGGTGGTCTAGCACTCCTTAAAAAACTAGGATATATTTGAGCCAAATTGTTAATTATCGCTTGCTCCGTGCCTCGGAGAGCACAATAAACCGTCGGTCCCGGCTGTCATGAAGATCTTTGACAGTAGTTACGGGGAGTCAGTACCCTCAATTGTGGCCATTACCAAATGTGTGGCATGTACATCTGAGCGCTAGTACCGTGCTTCGGAGGGCACGTAAAGCTGTCGGTCCCGGTTCTTATCTAAGGATAAGGATCGTTAGGCCATGTCGGAGGCCTTAGGGCGGTCTGAAAACTCCGACACCAAAAGTGACCACACACTCACACGAAAAACAAACAAACAAATTACCCTCAATTAAACTGATACTGGTCTTAACCATAGAATATCGCTATCTCTTTGGGTTACTGAGGTCAGACGGCAGTCGCTCTGTGGAAAAGTTGATAATCTGTCATATCTGGTTAGACCAGTAAGCGGACCTCGGGCTCCAAGGCTGTAAGTCTCTCTTACAGCCTTGGACCCCGATCTTAACCATGCTTTGATTTTTTTTTGTGTAACGGGTTCCTTGATAACCGTTTTATTAATTGTAAACTCGATACAAAAATGTCTCAGTTTTAGAAAAACATCATTTTACTGCGCAACCGTTACGCAAAAAAGATAACATCATCCATCTTTATGTGACTGTCTTGTAAAAAAAATGTGCTACGCTCTTTTGGCAAGTGGCTTTAAAAGATGGCGTATTTAGTCTTTATTCTTAAATGGTACTACACTTAGTAGACTACACCTTAAATTAGGTAGAAAAAATTTAAACCAATTGAAAGTTAATTATTTTTATCACTTAAATTGCTATGGACTGCGTTTGAGTACGAATGCTATAATATAGTGACACTATTGTACCGTGTATGAGCGAGACAAACAGTGACACTAGACTTAGAAGACTGTTACTTAAATTAGGACAAATAAAGAATGAGGTTGAAATGAAATTCAGTTAATGGAATCAAAATTTATTCATTCATAACAAATGTTCAAATTGTTTGCCTTCAGCCGCAATGCAAGCCCTACATCTTCTTAAAAAAGAGTGGTTTACAAGACGAGCGTATCTTTTTGAGTTGATCTTTTCAACAGCTTCCGTATTTTTTCTTATTTGTTTAAATTTTGAAGTGGTTTAAAATATACTTTTTCTTTTAACGTTCCCCAGTAAAAAGGCTCAAAATCTTCTCCTGTCCTTAAAATTAATATAATTTTTACATCATTGTCTATAAGACAAAAAAATCTTGACTGCACGGTTGGTGTAGTGGTTAAAGCGGCCGCCTCGCCGCTTGACACTGCGCCGAGTGTTTTGCGTTCGATCCTCAAACGATACAACACTTTGTGTGATCTATGAGTGTCCGTTAGTTGTATGTTTGTAAGTCCCCCAGTTGATTTGTAAAAAATAGCTACTACAATGAATAAACCTTTCTTCGTTGTGGTAGCTATTTTCAATACGAAAACCACATTAATTTTCCAAACAAATTCAAACACAACAACTAATTATGAAAAAAACCAAAATCCACCAAAAGCACTGTTCCATAGCGGTTACAACACCACTGTAAAACGGGTTTTCATAGCAAGTTGAGAGTTTTATGGACGCGAAGTCAGCAGCGTGATAAATTACATTACAGTTTGACAAGCTGACTGAACGGGGCCGAGACAAAGCGGACGAGTTGTACTAAATGGGTGACCCGTTTTGGACCTGTTTGCACTAATATAATTGTTTTCTCTTGCTCATAATAATATTATGACAAACTGACTATTTCAATTGAGTTGTAGAAATAAATTAACATGCAAAATTTTGAATGAAACTCATATGTATTTACTTTGGTCGAAACGTTACGCTTATAAAAGTCAAATTAACAGGGCCAAGAGAACTGCGTAAGCACGGGCCCAGCCATCATCACTATCCTTGTAGGTATGCAAAACGCTGGACATGGAACAAATGTCCTTAATGTAAGTTATGGAGAACTTTCAGACATGCAAGTTTCTACACGATATTTTCACTGCTTTATAGCAATTATTGCAATTTAATACGCACATGTATATCGAGGAAGCGAAATAATTGTGTTTGAATGGGAATCCCCAATGGGAGATAAGCGTAACGATAGATAGATAGATAAATTCGATTCTAAGTACCAGTGCGCGCTGTGATGTTGCACCCGAGACCATCTACATATTAGTCTTTTGGTCTCCCCATCAGGCCGGTACCGTTGCTCTTTGACACCTTTCAAAAGCACAAAAATATTACACAACGCCAAACATAAACATCAACCCCAACAGCGTCATACATTTTTAATCACGAAACAAACATGAACCTTACTTTAAAACTCAAATGACAGGCAAAAATATAACGTTGAAGCATCGCTCATAAGTTGTTGGAGTGGTCATAGTTGTTTAGAGCCGACATTGGCCGAGTCGACTGCTCCATAAAAAGCCGAGTACGGCTGAGAGCCTCTTTACAGCTATATTGCGCTCTTTCCCTGAACAAAAAAATGGAAACCTTCACTTATTGCTATAGCAGTTTCTATTCAAATATAATTTGTACGGATAAGTTTTAAAGTGTCGTTTTTTGAATAAGTTTATAATAAAAATGTAAGTTTGCTAATTTTGTTTTGTAATTATAATGACTTGAATTCCGCTTTATGAATCAGACTATAAACATTATAATTCATTTTGCTATTCAGTACCTAATAAGACTGGAGGTAGTACTATAGTAAAACAAAATTTATAGCAAATATGTACATAGCCGCATAAACATGTACATAGACTCGAGTGTAGTCACATAACGGCCTCTAGACCTAAACATTGAGTATACGACTGCCGGCACGAGGCAACATTTTCAAGAGAAAGGATTACGGGCCTTTAATCTTTTATATTCAATCGATATTCAAGTACGAAATAAACATAAAATATCACCGATAAAAATACTTCAAAGTAAATAAACTAGTAAGAAACGAAACTCGAGTCCGTCTGTAAAACTTTAAATATTAATCCTTCTAAATTGTAGGCGAACTGGAGCTAATTAGTTACCCGCTGACCTTTAGATTGAATTTCAAAGATCAAACTTAAACTAGAATTTGAAAAACTAACAAAACTTAATTTGAGTTACAAATGGTTTTCAATTTATTTAAGCTACTTCGTCATTCTTAAAGTGGTGTAAAAGTCTTTTAATGTCAGAACGTTTTCAAACTGGTTCATAGGAATAACTGCTGTTGCAAACCCGAAATGTTCGTGAAGATGAATGTTTGATTGTTAGTCATCCACAAACAAACTCTGATCAAATTATGATGAAATTTTGCAGTAATAGGTATAGCTTTCCTATTGTTACGATGACCGACCTCCCACATTCCTATTACTACACAGATGCCGAAACTTTGGGTAGGATCTTTGAGCGTAAAAATAAACATTTCGAAACTGGACGTAGTATGTTTTCATTCTGTGTCCAGTTTTTAATTTATTTTTTACTACAAGATAACTCGACTGCGCTCCAATGCGGATACCTCTAATCAAATGAAATGAAGAAGACAGTATTCTAGATCACAACTGTGCAAAACTCCTTACGTAAAACGAAAAATTAAAATGTTTTTGTTCCTTGAACGCACTTTTAGGTCTCTCAGTCATATCTATGACCTTAAAATATAAAACGAGTGATAACAATCAAACCTTTTGCAAAACCTCACACTCTTAAAATATTGCAGCTGTCGTCAATTGATGATAGAGGGTGTGGTAACGCTATATGATTTCGACATAAAATAAAACTTTCCCCCACAAAAAACGTTACGAGACGCCACTAAAGTCGAGATTCATATTGAGTTATGGTAATGCTTGTTTGACAGACGTATGGGCATCCAATACGTCAGGTGTCCACATGTGTTTGTGACTCGCTCCAGTCACTCAAAACATCGGCCCCCGTCTCATTTGGATTGCTTGTTTGTGCTTACTGTGTGGGTTAAGTTTTAGCGGTTTGTAGTTTTATTGGTGAAGACATTTTGAAGAATTCAGTTGTATGGATGTTGAAATTACGTGTGAATGTACTAGACTAGTACTACGAGAACGATAAATTATATTACATCATGATGTATATTTATTTATTAAAAATTAATTTATGGAGCTTTCTGAAGTAACTTATAAAAATATAAAGGATTAGAAAAGGTGTTAGTGTATTTTATGAAATATTATTAAATTGTGCATAATTATTATGCATTACAAATTCCAATATGTCTCTATCTCGTCTTAGTATATGGATTGTGTGACTCAATATTGCTTGAAATGAAATTAAATGAAATTATTTATTTGCTTGAATATGGTGTTACAGATGTCATAATTTAAATAATATTGCTTTCGGCATATTCTGTCCAATGGGACGTGCAAATGGTACAAAAAATATCATAATGGCATTACAAAAGAAAATTAATACATTCTTAGATATACAGTTTTACAAAAAAAATTAGGGTATAAATCTGTCTTCGAAATATTCCTTAATGCTATAGTATGTTTTACTAAGTAATAATTGAAACAATTTCTTGGTTATATAATTTAATTGCTATGCCGTATGCGTTTCTTCTAAACAGTTCTACGGTTGCAACGTCAAATACGTAGTTCTCAACATTAATCAAGAACATATTTAAGAGTCTAAGCAAGTAAGCTTAAAAAAAAATAAAAAGTACGTTAAGAAACGAATTATTATTAATTAAGTTCTTTCATACAAACTTACTTAATACCATGGCATTACAAAAACAATACAATTCTTTCTTACACTGCATATTGCACTTGCCATAATATTGCGTTGTGCTCCGTGGAGATTTCGAGACGAATTCGTAGCATTTCCGCGGTTCATAAATGTTTTTCTCACTTTAATCCTCCCTGTCTAGGCATCATGTCAAATTGCGATTGTTTTTGCTGGGTGCATTGCAGCGTAGTTATTATATGTATAAGCTACCAGCTTGGCGGCTTCGCTCGCGCGTAATGACGGACTTTCCATATAAAAACTCAACCCCTATTTCCAAAAACGCGTAAATACATGATCACTTATTTCTAATCAGAAGCTAGTATATGAAATTTCACTTCGCATAAAAACTTTCAACCCCTCTTTCACCCTTTTAAACGATAGATTTTAGAAATCGCTAAAACACGTATTTGTTTTATGTCTAACCAGAAGTTTGCACACAAAATTACACGCTATCTTTTTAAAAATGACGGACCTCCCATACAAATTTTCTACTCCTGTATCACCCTTTTAGTTGTTAGATTTGAAAAAATCTAAATCCTTCCTTAGTGGGTGTTTTCGTCATAAAATGAATCGACTGTCAAAATTTTAAGTCTCAAGCCCCTGTGGTTTTGGCTCTGCGTTGATGAATCAGTCAACCCAAGCAATTTATATATATAGATTTACTCTCCAACCTTTCTTCCTCCTGATTTCATCAATACCTGATAATGAAGCCCGAAGTAGGCCCGTTGATTGCGACTATTCTAGTGTCCACTGATGAAAAGTGACAGCAAATGCTTAATTTCGTTTACTTGGATGACATACTTTTTGGAGCTTTTAATGAAACTATTGGATTGATTTTGATAAAATTTGAGTTTTTTATGAAACTATTGGATTGATTTTAATAAAATTTATATGGGACCCACCTGAAAGTATATCCTTTCAAACAAAAAAAGAATTTTGGGAATTGGTCGATAAATAACGGAGTTATGAGGTAACAAACATTTAAAAAAAATACAGCCGAATTGAGAACCTCCTCCTCTTTTTGGAGTCGGTTAAAAATGTATGTAGTTATCTACATACATTTTCTTTTGCCCTCGTTCAAAACACGGCATAATACAATTTTTACACTTTCATGAGCCCTTTTAAATCATTAGTCAATAAATAAACCGGCATTGTTTGTGCCACGGTAATCCTAACGCTAGGACGAGCAAAGGGCCTGATAAATTGTCGCCTTATAAAATATTCCTTTGCGCTGTATTCTGTGAAAAATAAACGAATACAAAAACTTTAGCACAGACCAATGCATTTACAATAGACAATATTACTAGGTATCAGGTACAGAAAACATAATATAACGATCGTAAAACAAATATTTGCAATAGTGTTATTTTGAAAGTTATATCTTTATTTAAATTGCTGATTCTTTTTTTTATGCAATAGGCGGCAAACGTACATACGGACCACCTGATGGTAGGCGATAACATAAATGTGCTGCCGGCCTGGAAAAAGAATAGGAGGAGGCGTGGGATGAGGTACAAGGAAGAGGAGATGTGGCCACCGGCCATTCTTCGTCTGTACGTGTGTCATTGCACTGCTCCCAAACAGTTGGGCTTGCTGGATAGTTCAGATACACAAAGTCTAGAGGCATATTAAAAGCCCTCAATTTTGGACTCTATTGGTGGCGGTAGGCTGCGGGCGTAGTTGTGGGCATCCTCTAGTGTCTATATAAAATGTGTTGTAGTGGGTAGTCAACGAACTAGCTGATCTCTAAAATTTTCGGGTTAGCATCCTGCTGCAGCTGCGTCGTTACAGTGCCGGTACAGACTGTCCGTGACCGCTTGAGTCTGGTATTAAGTTCAGCGCCCCGTGCTTGCACTTTAGAGAGCACGTGGTTCATTTACGTAAAGTGTTGACTCACTGCAAGAATTGTTAGGCTATATCGGAGACCTCCAGGCGGCCAATAAACTCCAACACCAAGGTCAGGCCACCGAAAAGAAGACACAAGAATAAAATACAAATATACATATCATAAAACCGGAAATATATACACCACATTATCCGTACGAAGCCAAAAGTAAACAACACTACATATCTTCCGTAATTGTTACGATGTGCGACACAAACCATAAGACATACTTCAGCTTGCTTTTATGATCTACCCCGCGGTATAACATTCTGCATTGTAATTTAATATGGGATTGTATGCGACGAATATGCAGGCTCACGACACCCTGCGGCCAGATGCTTTTGTTCATGAAAGTTAGTTAGTTTTACATTTGAAACTTGGAATACAAAACTTTCGTTGCTCTGAAGGTTCTGTGGTGAAACACGAAGTTTGGTTATATCTTGGCTTTACGAAACAGTACCTGAATGCGCGATCTTTGGTATTTGTGTTTTTATAAAAATGAATGCTGGCCTGATCGATTTATGGTCCCCCAAACAAAATTTCATGGATATCTTTGGAGCCGTAATGGAAGTCGCTCAAAGGTATAAGATATAGCCCTCCATTAAAATCTGAGATAGATAAAATATTCAAAATACTCTTTAAATATCTTAAATATGTCTAGATCAAGATGAGGTCAAGTGTTAGTCAAATTAACTATATTTTTTTTATAGACGCCGCTGAATATAACTTGAAATTAAATGAAGTAATTTATTTATCTCATCAGCTGCTTAGGATATTATTCATATTGACTGCGGTCATTATAAATAATATCCAATTTATCATTAAACGTATAACATATGTAATATTAAAACGCACTTACTCGGCAAATACACAAATTATTCACAGAACAATAAAATTACTGGCGAGTCAATAACTTGTGTATAACAACAATGACGCCAAATGATGGCATCTGGTGACCTGAACCTGATGGCAAGTATAGAAAATAGTAGTGGCGCTGATTATTCGTTGGGTTTAAATTTATTATATTTGAGGTTACCTAAAATAACAATATTTTTTATGTATATTACATCTAGTACAAAAAAAATGTTTTAAACAAAATACGGATTATTTTTAGTAAATAGTGAATTATATGAGATTTCTATCAGATACTACACTAAATACTGAACTCTTGCTATATACATTTTACCACTGCTTTGGTTGCGAATTAAAACATTCGCCAAAGAATCCGATGACCGCTTATTATTTAAATTATAAATTTATAATCACATACATACATAGACTCACGCCTGTTTGCCGGAGGAGTAGACAGAGACTATGTAACGCCATTTGCAACGATCTTGACGAAACTATGTCTTTTGCTCCATTCACTGCTATCAAATTTCTCATGAATGCTCTTCTGTTCCTGGTACTTCTAACGTACCCTTCTTTATTTATATCTATGTGTGTATAATAGTCTAAAATGTCACCAATACTGTACTACGCCCTGTTAAATCTGGAGCAAAACGGATTGAATATGTATTAAAAATATTACGTAGGTAAGTACATCAGACAGATGCTATCTATAATATCCAGTCTACTCGTATAAAGATAAAGAGTTCATAATATACCGAACCCAGTTTACTCTTATTTTAAACGGAGTAAAATGTCTGTGAAATAAAGAAGTTATAAGCTTCCGAAGAAACTTAGGTAAAGTCTTTCTTTTGCTTGTAAACAAAACTTTGTATGGAACTACAGCCAATTACGAACGTTACTGGCTTGCTATAGCTTAAGTAAGTAGCTGTATCTTGGCTTATTAGCTATGAAAACAGATGTGGGTTTAAAAACTTGAGTTGTAGCCTTACAGTTTATATTTCAGTGGTTTAAACCCGGAATGTAATACCATCCCAAAGAAATTTAATGTTAGGTAATAATATCTGCTAATCTATCATACTTAAAATAGTAAAACTGCGCACGTTAGTTGTAACAGGGTTGTGTTATCTTCAGTTCCATGAACCGTACTGGTAAAAGAAATAAAGCCCTATTTTTTGCAGTGACTAAAATATGCTACGCCAGAATATAATCTACAATAGATACAGTTTTCAGATTATCTGGCTAACTGAACACTGGACAGCGAAATTTTACACATTTTCTATACTTGAAAGATCGTTACTTTCGTGATCATGATGACTGCAATACAAGACTTAATTACTTTAATATAAAGCCACAAAATGAAAGCCCAATGTTGTAATCGTCGTCATCATCATCAGACCTGTATATAAACTTTCCCACCGCTGGGCACTCCTCTCACCACACCACCACGCTGGACAAGTGCAGGGTTGCGGCAGACTCCACATGTTTTTTTACAAATTTTATGCAGAAATCTCTGACTTCCCCGTCAGGTCCTTCACCGTTTAGCAAGTGATAATTGACAATTTAATCATTCTCCATAATCAAATCATCTTAGCCTGGAGATGCCCACAGCTGGACATAAACATACCCAAAGTCTCTTAACATTGACCCATCTCATACTAATAATGATTTTCCTCTTGATGTCTTAGAAATATAAATCTAACCTCGACCCGTACAAAGAGTTTATGCTCGTTATACGTCTCGTAGCAGCACTAATTTAAATAAAGACGCTTCTTTGAACAGAGTTATGAGCTTTTACACTAATATCACTTCGAAAATAAGGATCATAGTAACTTTTTTCATGACATAATAATAAATTTAAAACTAACTATATTTTCAGGGTTTAATATACTACTATAACTGAATACAAATACACGAAAAAATAAGTCACTAGAACTTATTTCTTTTCTTTCGTGAGCATGTATTTTTAAAATCATCTCAGTGTATTGACCGCCTCCGTCACTCAGCTGATCGCCGCACCGCTAGCTCGCATTGCAGTTACTTATCACATACAAGCACACGTTCCTACCGTGCAGTCTTATTCGGCACCTTTCAACAGTTTATTATGTTTCATTATCGAAGTAAAATTTAATGAAGATAGGGTCTGAAATTATCGCACACTGTTTGAAATAATTTTAGTTGAATAAATATAATGTACATAGTGTATTACTAAAATATTTTGCAAATGCATATCAACATCCGGTATATTGCGATATTCAGGCTCTAAGAGGCAGCGATAGCCTAGTGGAGATACTTACAGACTGCCATGCAGAGTAAACCGTGTGTGTATCTTTTGTTTACTTTTTACTCGACTATGGCAAAGCCAAAAGGAAGGGTAATGTTTTTGGCAGTTTATGTATGTATATGTAAGTATGTATGTATGTATGTATGTATGTATGTATGTATGTATGTATGTATATGTAAGTTGTATGTATGTTTATATGTTCCACTGTAGCGCCTAAACTACTCAACCGATTTAAATAAATGGGGTGTCAATAGATTCGTAGTAATGGCCCGGATGAATTAGGCTATATAAATTTTATCCAAATTTTTCTATTACGGATTTAATTGCTCAAATTCCAACTTCAAAAATAAAATAACCTGATATAATCATAACCTACGTGTTTGGTATCAAAAGAAAGGTAATGGAGAGCAAATTACAAATATGTATACAGGGTGTAACAAGACCCTTAACGAAAACTGAAATCCCATGTTGTACCAATCACTACGAATATTTTTTACTGCCGCACCATACCTGGGAAATTACTGGTTTAGGAGATATTGAGGCTCAAAGTTAGTATGGAATTTTTCTAATTAGGAACAAAATCGATGTATTTACCCCGCCAATATGTTTTTTAGATGCCCTATGACACCATGGATAAGTAGGTATTTTAAACATTGCACGCGCGCGCTTTTAATTGCGGTTTAAAAAACGTGAAAATTTAAAAAAAAATCGTTTCCCAGGTATTATTTTTGGTTAGTATGCCTTGGCATGATGTCCACAACGAGTAAACGTCGGCTTGGTGATGGGTCTTGTGACACCCTGTATATATTAAACTGCTTCAGTCAAAATATAAGTTTAAAACGCCGTTGTCCTCAAGGTTTCGCGCGGTTCTGACATTATGCGTTACCTATATTTATTTCTTTCGTCCTATAAATATGATAATGTAAATATTACACGGTTAGTTACTTAGTTTACATCGGGATATGGAAAAGATTTAAATAAAAAAAAAATTGTTTTAAAACTTATAACCCGACTACCTACGTCAAAAAGGGGATCTGAAAAGAACGAAACAAGAAAATAGCTATATATATTATAAGTACAGTAATGCTCAAACTAGAGCCGTGGTCGCACCTTTTGTACTACTGGTGACATCTCGGGTAGACTTTTATTGTCTTGTAAGCCACAATCTTCTCATGGGTGTCGTAAGAGCCGACAGAGGGAGCATATTATGCAGATAACAGCACCGTAAGAGAAGGAAAGCTTGATAAAATCCCTATACCAACCCGTTTGGCCAGCGTGGTATAGTAGGCCAATTCCTCATTTCAAAGGAGAGGCCTAGTCCAGCAGTGGACTGTTAAAAGCTGATGATGATGATGGTATCATACAGGTGTTATAAATTTAACGTCCAGCATATTCTGCCACATAAGGCGTGCTAATAATAAAAAGATTAAAACGTTGCTAGTGAATCACATTAAGAATGACATTTTAAATAATTAGCATTACATTTGGAATAGTTATCATTACATAAATTAATTAATAATCAATTATACTTAAAACTAAGGCTGATGATGATGAAGCCACAATCTCGTGATGTAAAAAATCTAAAATATTATTTGAGACTATCACAAAAAAGGATTCAGTTGTTATTCCTGTCTAGCAACATGGCAATGTAACGTACACAACATAAAAATAAAATAAACCAGCACTAACACCCAAACGTCCAACCTAAGGGAATATTAATAACATTCTGCATAAAAATATAATAGAATTATGACTAATAAATAAACATAAGTCAATCAAGATTTGGACAAAGGAAACAAGTATTTACGACCACATTCCATTAACACAAATGAGGTCATCACCAGAGAAAATAATCCAAATGTTCGGAGATGAAATCTCGTATCTTATAGGGAAAATCTTTCTTACTGTGTTGGCACTTACATAATAATGTATGCCGCGAGTAACCGAGGCTTTCCAAACACGTTTCTTGCTTTATATGACGTAATAGTTGAGTTCTGTTAAGGGTGAAGGAAAACACTGTGAGGGAAATGATTGAGAGATTTTCGTATTTTTGTAGAGAAGTCTTCTTATTTGCAGTAATTAAAAGATCTACGACCTAATATTACTGTTGGGATCTTGAAGTCAGCAGTAAATTTTATACAGTAAGGGTTATAGGTACTATTCTTATCTACACTACTACAACCGCATTTATAGACATGGACACTTTAGTCAAAGCTCTATATTAATTATGATTATAAGTGATTGCTTCTAAGCAATCACTTATAATCATACATAATTAGAGTCCAGTGCCTCCGTGATCCAGTGGATAGTGTATTCCACTGCTGATAGGAGGCCCCGGGTTCGATTCCCGGGTTGGGCAAAAGTGTAACTGGGTTTTTCCGAATTCTCAGTAGCAGCACGGAGTCTGGTAATGTGCCCGGTAACGGCAATAGGCTCGCCCCCTATTACGTGGCATCTAAAAATTCATGACGAAATATGGGTGTAATATTACGCCTCTGCCTACCCCTTCGGGGATACAGGCGTGAGTGTATTATATATATGAAAAAATAGAGTCCAACTCTAAGTATAGTTGAACTCTAATATAAGAAATACTGGTTCGTTTTGAAAAAAAAATTTGTTGGGTATAGATAGCCCAATTACCGAAGGCTATAGGCTATGCTATAGGCTATACAGCACACTATGGGCCACGGGTGCAGAACAGTAACCTAGTAAATAACGCGAGTTCAACCATGGTCTCAGCTAGTTATGTTACATACACGTTCAGAACCTATTTGTATGAGCTTAATTGTATGTGAAATGGTTGAACTGAACACGTTCATTAAAAAACGAAAACATGTTTTCTCATTAGCCTGTGCTTTAACAAACGTTTTAAAATATAATTAATCTGTAACAACACTGTATTTGCCTGAAGAATATTGTAAGCTGTAAAAATGGAAGAGCAAAATATTATTTTTGCTCAAACTTCAAACAATCATCGTTGTCTGATCATCGCAAACAACCGGTTATTAGCTTAAGCATACAAAAAGTTTTATATAAATATTTTCTCTATATTATATTATTCTTGAAATGAGAAATACAGTTGTATCTTTATTTCAGTGTATTTTAAAAGCTTCCTATGGCATTTCATTGATAAAATAATGTAACCAAAACGTGCAGCGAATGAGTGAAGAAAGAATTACGAATTAAATATACATATAAGGCAAATGTGTATGGGCAAATCGGTCGCGGTAGACGTCGTAGGACATTCGTTGACCAAATTGGGGACGTCGTGAAAAATGGATATGTTCGAGACACCTATAACCGGCGATGGTATGAAAAGAGTAATGAATGTAAAGGAAGCGCGTGAGATTTGTAAGGATAGAAGCTGTTGTCTCCTCCTACCTCTAAGGGAATAAAGCGTGAGTATCTGTATTATTTTCCATGAAGCATTTTCTTAAAATACATGGCGTATAACATTTTTAACACAATTTATATGTAACGGATTCTTAGATCATAATTATAACCTGGTTACTGTAATTTGAAAAATAGTTTACAGTACGTTACGTACAACAAAATAATCATTCTATCTTAAGGTAGTTTGTTTGTTTAGTTTTTAAATTATTATTTATTTCTCATTTATGTAAAATAACGCAAATGGAAATTTGGCGTAGGTAAAGATTATACTAAAAATCAATATCTTGTACTAACATATCGTCACAGAGCCTAAGAATTTTTTTATGACAACGGCTCTCATTCAGGAAGCATTATTTACTATTCCAACCCTCAAAGAGGGTTAAATACTTGATGACGGTTTGTTCGATAGTCCGTTATTTTAAAGTCAACGCTATGAAAATTTGGACAACGGCTTTTATATTGCGGTAATTCTGCATTCTAAATACTTTAAGATCAATTAAATAAAACGTTCAAAGATTGTGCTAAACTGACGATGTCAAACTAAGGGAAAATTTAAGACCTATTTTTATGAAAGACTCATATTTAGATCTCTACAGCACCCACTAGTAAGCAATATACTATGACTAGCCGTTGCCCGCGGTTTCACCCGCGTCCTGAGGGAACTACTTCGCGTACCCGAAATACCCAAATATTTTACGGACCCCTATTTTTTCTAAAATAAAATATAGCCTATGTTACTCGCAAATAATGTAGCTTTCTAATGGTGAAAGAATTTTTAAAATCAGTCAGTAGTTTTTGAGTTTATCCATTACAAACAAACAAAAATACAAATTTTTCCTCTTTATAATATTAGTGTAGAAAACAAACAATAAAAATAAGCATAAGAGCGGAGTATTTTCTTATAATTTTCCTCATCGTTATTCAGTAGAAAAAACCGGAAGCATCGTTATCTAAAGCATTGAAGCTTAAAATAAAAATGGCTGGAGTAGAACGTTTTGGGATTTACTTGAACAGCTCTTGCCCCTTTAATAAATACATTATTATTTTGTACTAGACCATTATTATTAGTTAGTAAGTGTAGTATTTTGGCAACTGTATGGTACTTTGGTTCTACGAGGCCCTAATTATTTTTCGAAAGTAAAGCTAGTCGAAGTTACTCCTTATAACATAGTTAAATTATATCCAGTTAAATTTACGATCTGTCCAGGCATCTCTGCGATTAGTCTGCACAAACGCGGTCAGCTAAACAGACAATCAAATAGTTAGAGTATTTTGTTTGAAATATTTCGCGTTTGTACATTTTCATACGCATTTAGTAAAAATCTGTTATAATGACGTATGCTGAATTATATGAACGCATGTTTTACCTTGTGTTACTTTCTTTTTTGCATTTTTAGGGTTCCGTACCTCACAAGGTAAAAAAAGGAACCCTTATAAGATCACTTTCTTGTCCGTCTGTCTGCCTGTTTGTCTGTCCGTGTGTCACCACCGATTTTCTCAAAAACGGGTGGACCTAGCAAATTGAAATTTATACCAGATACTGAGGTCTATGGTTCCTTTTAGGTGTATAAAAATCAAGGTCCTAGGTCAACCTGATAAAAAGATATCGTGCGATAACTTGTAAGTACCAAAATTAAACTTAATTTTCAACTTTTTTAATTTTCGGAATTTTTCCTTTACTTGTGCTGTAAGACCTTGGTTTAACCAAAATTGACAATTCTAGGTCAACCGTAAGTACCCTATAGGTTTTGGGTCGAAAACCTATATGGTAGTTCCCGTTGAACTAGAATCACGAAATTTGGCCAAAAGCAGGGTCTACAGCACAAATGAAGGAAAAATTACAAAAAATAAAAATAGTGGAAAATTTAAGGGTCTCCATTTAAGATAGTCCTCTAAGTTGTATGGGCGCTCATACAGATTTAGAGGACTAGCGTAATTAGCACCAACCTCAAATAAGGTAAATAAATAAAACTGTGCTACTGTGTGAAAGAAAATATTTATTTGCAATCAGCGAGATGAATAAAATACAGTTGAGATGGTAAACAAAATGTCTCTCATTAATAATAATATATATAATTGTCGCTTAAACGGACAAGTCAAGTCACGCATGCGCGTTACCATTTGTTCGCGATAGATTGAAGATGTCACGTCGAAAAACGAATTCATCTGTAATTTGAAAAGTTGCTCGAGAGTTATTAGTTACTTATTTTAAACAGTGTCATAGTTTCGTGAAAAACCAAGGATCTTTCACAGTGCAATAAAACAATATGGCCATTTATACATAACTTCTTACCAATTCTTATGAATTTTGTAAATAAAAACCTAAAGGGTGCTTTTTATGGACTTAGATTACTGTAATTTTGCAAGAAGCAAGGTCTTACAGTATGAAGACAAGAATAACTCCAAGAACGGTTTTGTAGATAGGAATGTACTTAAATATTTTCGCGATTACTACTAAAGTTAAGGAGGTCATTCATGTTAACAGTAGAAAAACTTTTCTTATACTTATTTTAGCAATATTCTATAACGGCACTCGACATAAAAAACGGGCAAAATTCGTCTTGATACGATGCAATGCGTACGGAACCCTCGGTGCGCGGGTCAGACTCGCACTTGCCCGAATTTTTGTTATAATTATAGAGCGTGCTTTCACTTTTTTACATTATTTGAGGGTTGGAATGAAAATTGTATAGTTGCTGAGATATCACTGTATAGGTACCTGTGCCAAATTAATTTAATTCATATTATTATGCACACAAGCTACCATTTCATACAGCACACATAATAATATGTATTTCATGCATATGACGTCCGGTCAAGATTGAGATCGCTCTAATACGTCTCGAAGATGATACTATTTACATTTTCCAATTGCACTGGACGGTGATCTGATTTATAAGATGGATCGTCTACACTGCTTACTTATAGAGATGTTTATCTCTATAAGTAAGCATAGTATAAAATAATGTCCCCGTCTTGTCTTGTCTGCGGTAAGCTCAAAATTTACCAAACGGGTAAATGTAAAATTTTACCCGATACATAGTATGATTCCTGAGGAAGTTTTAGGTGAATGGGCAAAGTGTAGTCGAAGAATACATTTATTTTACAAAAAATATTTTTAGCTGTACCTAACGATTTCATTTGCTTTCAATATTTGACCTAGAAAACGTCTTACGAACTCTAAAACTATTAAGCGAGGAAAATCATACCAACCATGATGTCAAAAATTTCAGTTTGTGGCTTCAAATAATTATGTAATAATTAAAAGTAATATTTCAGGGTCAAATAAAAACTGTCAGACAGATTATGAACAATCGATTTTAAACTTTCGCGATTTGAATACATTATACAATTTTATTTAAACAGGTCAATTTTGTTTAAAATAATACAATTTTATTTAAAATAAAAAACAAGTGAGGGTAGCTGCCGAAACCCGCGCTTCACAAGGACGACGCTGAGATGACATCAGTCCTGCCGCGACCAAGGCTGTTGTAAGACGGCCGAAACGTCGGTAAAATATATGTATTTATACCTTAAATAAATTAAATATCGCGAATAAGACCCGTTTAAATAAAATTGTATGATGTATTCAAATCGCGAAAGTTTAAAATCGATTATTACAAATCGCTACGGGCCGGAATACGTAATAAAAATAAAACATCTTGAATGTCTTCGGAAAAAGCGGGTAAGTCTGAAAACTTCGCTTAGTTTTCTGACTAGGTGTCGGGATAGTGAAGTGTTACCCGTAGGAGTGCGTATAAAACCACGAAAGGACATTCCAAACTCCGAAGGCATTCTACACAAAGCCAGTGTTCGTCTTTTGAAACAATTAATTCGCAACTGTCGGTACGAGTTAAATGTTGTGCAGTGTGACCTCTATAAAGTTCATACCGAATGTAGTGAAGTGCTATCAACTAGTGATTTTAGTTTGTGCGATCGTTTAACTTATAACCAGGCTAGTCGCATAAACGATCTGCGTACTAAACGGCACAATAAGAAGTATGACAAGTTAATGAACCGTCATGAGAGGCAAGCCGTTAAAAAAGGTACACCCTACCCAACAAGAAACGGTAATTAATTTGTCAGATTGCATTATTGATAGCGCGCGACAAGGCGTGCTGGCCAAAGGGTTAAATTATGCTTTAACACCTAATCGGATTCCGTATGAGAGTGTCATAAGTAACATCGAGGAGGTTATAATGCGCAACAAGATACCGTCTAACGACGCAGATACACTTAGACAGGATGTTGCCGTTATTTTACGAAAGTCAAAGCCGCCGAAACCCAATGTCTCCACAAAAGAGCGTCAAGCACTAAAAGCGTTGCGTGATAACACGAATATTTTAGTGCTGAAGGCCGACAAGGGAAACGCCACTGTAGTGATGAACACTAGTGATTATGATAGAAAAATACGGAATCTGTTAAGTGACACTAATATATAAGCCGGTGTCCTATAACCCGACAGCCAGAGTTACGAAACGCATTCGAGCTTTGATTAAGGACCATAAAAACGTATTCACGGAAGATGAATTTGAACGTCTACACAAACCTCAAATCGTGCAGACGCCTAAGATATACGGTTTGCCTAAAGTCCACAAGACTAACGTACCATTGCGACTGATAGTGAGTCAAATAAACTCATCCACATATGGTTTGGCGAAACACATCAGAAAGGTACTGCAGCCGTTGGTAGGTAAGACGGCATCTTTCGTTAAGGACTCTCGGCACTTTATTGACATTATCAAGAGCGTGAAAAAGGAACCAGACGAAGTGATGGTGAGTTTTGACGTGGAGTCACTCTTCACCAATATTCCAGTTCAGGATTGCCTTGAGGTCGTTGAGAGAAAACTAAGGGCAAACGGCCTGCCTGACAAATATTCTGTTCTACTTAAAAATTGTTTGGAAGCAAACTACTTCCTATACCGTGGACAACATTACCTCCAGATCGACGGAGTGGCTAAGGGTAGCCCAGTAGCACCGGTAATGGACAACATCTGGATGGAGCACTTCGAAGAATCCATAGACATGCAGGCATCAAATGTAAAGCTATGGAAGAGGTATGTCGACGATGTATTCTGTATCATGACGGGCGACAAGCAAGATGTAGAACAGTTCGCAAATAGCTTAAACTCCATACACCCTAATATTAGATTTACATTTGAAATGGAGGCAGACGGGTCGTTACCCTTTCTCGACGTAAAAGTGACAGTGAGGGAAAACGGTACCTTGGGACACACTGTTTATAGAAAACAACGCATACTCGCATCATCACCCGCGACACTTGGAATCCGTAGTAACTTCACTAGTAAACAGAGCGTATGACCTCTGTGACCCTGAACATTTGAACAGTGAGCTGTCACATGTTCAGGAGGTACTTAGGTGCAACGGATTCAACAAGAAGCTACAACGTCTGAAGAGGAAGGACCGTAAACCTGAAGTAAGCAGAGTACCGGCTTACATGCCTTACATAAAGGGAGTGACGGACAAAGTTGGAACAGTACTACAGAAATACTCCATAAAGACTGTATATAGTCCGCTCTACAAGGTAGCACACAATCTGTGCACCCCGAAGGATGTCATTCCTCTACAAACACCTGGCGCCTACAAGGTCGACTGCAGTTGTGGTAGTTCTTATATCGGACAGACCAAACGAACCATCGCTGAAAGGGTCAAGGAACATATCGCAGCTGTAAAAAACCGGCAAATTAACAAGTCTGCCATAGCTGAGCATTTGTTGGAGTCTGGACCAAACCACTGGATCGAATTACATCAACCAAAGGTGTTATCTACCGATCGTCACTATTACTCCAGGATAGTACGTGAAGCGGTAGAAATCAAAAAGCATAAAAATTTCAACTGGGAAGATGGATACAGACTGTCTACAACTTGGAATCCAGTAATCAACAAATGTAAACCCCGCCGCAGTAACACAGCACATCAGTGTGTAGACGTCATAAGTGTTGTGTTTCAACGTACCAACAGTTCTGATAAAAATAAAAATAAAAAGCAAGTGAGGGTAGCTGCTGAAACCCGTGCTTCACAAGGATGACGCTGAGATGACATCAGTCCTGCCGCAACCAAGGCTGTTGTATAACGGCCGAAACGTCGGTAAAACATAGGTATTTATAGTTTAAATTAAATATCGCGAATAAGACCTGTTTAAATAAAATTGTAAGATTATGAACAAGGCTGATGAAAAATATGTTATGAAATACTCAAAAATACATGAGCAGTGTACACGTCCTACCCTGATAACGTGGAAATCGGATTACTTCCTCCAAAGCTTTCATATACGTCCAACATTTTACTGATATTTTAATGTATTATTATAAATTGAATATGTATTTTGTTTGTGCAAAATATAAAAGGAAAAATTAAAATACCGCTCGCCAGGTTTCGGAGCTTAAAATCGTTTGCATGATCAAAGGAATAATGATATTATGAATATTAAATTCAGAAGATCGATTTACGTTCGTGTGTTACATTCAGATTCAGTTTTACTTATGTATACAAATAAAATATTTGTACTCCGTGGAATGTCATATTATTATTTATTTCTTGGTCTTAAATTTTAAAGATACATCTTGCACTATGAAAAAAATTATAGAACCAGATAGAGTTTCACTTGGATGTGGAAATATTCAAGTGACGGACGTAAAAACACTCAGATTCACAAGAAACCTGTATTAATCGCACAACATTTTGACTATTAAAACCACAGCATGCTTATACTCAACGAGTCTGGACATACATTTACAGGTGTATACTGTTAAAACCTCTGATCGCCGTACTATAACGGTCTAATCATTGTATTCGAAACTTAGTCCTCCTATATTTAAGCTCAGTCTGTCTTCCTGTATGTTAGAAGTGTGCATGGATTTTCAGGTACGTCAGAAATAACGTATATGAATATCAATACAACAAAATGAATATTAATACTGTTAAAGCGCTTACGCATTATTTCACAGCAGCGTCAATCGTACGTTATAGTTTGCTACGCGGTAGCATTAGATTAAATAATAATAATAATAATAATAATAATAAATCTTTATTTCAGAATACTTAATTCCATATTACAATAAAATGCAAAGAAACTTATTTCTAACTTAAATACTAAGCATTATTACTTAAAAAATAAGTTACGCAGCTATTCGTAACCATTTATTATACATGGAGCTGGTACACAGTCGGTCAGCCAGTTCCTTTACGATGCTATTGCTACACGTACCAACCCGCTTCATAAACATAGCGATTCGATTTCTTTGTATGGCATTAAACGTGTTCAGTCTTGCTTCGGCAAACATTCCGGAGGCGCTACAGTATGGAGCAAAACCCATTAGGTGCCTGTAGATGTTATTGTACTGAACACGAATGCCATCCAAAGATCTTCCCGTATACCTAGTCCAGAGTTGGCACGTGTAGAAATTTTGACAATATGTTGTAAATAAATGGTTTTTAGTCTGTACATCAGCCTTAAAAAATCGTCGCGCTAACATATTACCTACAACTGAGAGCGCCCTGCGTTGTCGATCGATATCAGCATCATCTTTCATGTCCGATGTTAAGATGTGGCCAAGGTACTTGAACCTCCCAACCACCTTAACATTCTGTCCTCCTATCCACACCGGCGGGACGTTCTGAGGACCTCTACCTGATCTAAATATCATCATTTCAGTTTTATTTGCGTTATATAATAAATCATGCTTTTTAGCATATTGCTCACAGATCGCTAACAGTTTTCTTAGACCCTTGATCGAGGGGCTGAGGAGGACCATGTCATCAGCGTAACTCAGGTTATTGACATATCTGTCACCAAGCCTGAGCCCTACCGGCGTCCTGCTCAGCTCCCCGATCAAATCGTTTATATAAAGGTTAAATAGGTCAGGAGAGGTCAATCCACCCTGCCTAACTCCGCTTGATAGTTTATAACTGTCCGACATAGCAGACCCCCACCTGACATTGTTAGACTGATTAGTATACCAATACCTAATCAGACCAACAATGCCAGTCTGTACGTTACTGTTGTCTAGTTTCTCCCATAGCAAGTCGTGATTGATGGTATCGAAAGCGCGACTTAGATCCAGGAAACAGGCGTACACGCTTGTTTCCTGGCTTACATACTGCGACACGACTTGTTTCAGAGAGAAAATAGCCATATCAGTTGATACTTCAGGGCGAAACCCAAATTGCCCATCATTAATGTTCAAGGATGGGCTCAACTTTATATGTATTAGACGTTCAAGTACCTTGGCCACAGTGGTTGCCAGAGAAATGGGCCTATAATTGGACATGCTCGATGTATTACCTGTCTTATTTTTAATTATAGGTACAACTAACGTGCGAATCAGATCAGCCGGCAAGTACTGATGTCGCGAACAAATATTGAAAAGTTGAGCCAATACGTCAGAAATATGCTGTTCTGCATACAACAAATGCTCTACGCTTAGTCCATCATGACCCGGGGACTTACCATGCCTCATTCCTCTAAGTACATCTATTACATCATCAGATGTGACATTAAATATCTCCTCAGACCTAGTCTTTCTTAATGAAACACCCATATGTGCCTGCATATTGCTAATATGTGAGACATCAAAATGCGTTCGGAACTTATTAGCAATAGACTTTCCATCGGTCTCCCCTTCTACACTAACTGGTGAGCTACTCTTAGGGTTTAGCTTTTTAACTTCTTTCCAAAAGCCAGTGAAATTTTTTGATGATGCTTGAAGAGCCAAAATTTCCATCCTAATCTTCTCCTGATTATTATGTACATACTTCAGTGCAGATTTGAAGTCCTTTCGGGCAGCACGCATTTGCTCGTAGTAATATCCCGAGCAAGGCCTACCACACATGTTCCATTCTAAGAATGTTTGTCTAGCCAGGACGTGGTGATGTCTTACATGGTAGTTCCACCCTACAATATTACGTTTATGGGTATCTTTACAGGTATATGAGCGCTCAGCAGCTGTCTGCATTATCTTCACTATGTTACAATAGTATAAATCAATTATTTCTGTATGTTTCTTATCTTTACATATATAATCCTTACATGACAAATTAAAATAATTATTATCTAACAATAAAGAAAAATTCTCAGTACAGAATTCACAGTATTTATCACATTGGTCCTTATTCCTAATACCCCATCTATACTTAAAATTGCAGTCAGTCCCGTTATCTATAATCAGACTTTTACATTAAGTTCGGCCTAACATAGTTATAGATTTGTATAGACTCTTTTTTATAAAATGTACCTGCTGTATACGATTTGGATAATCCTTCACTCTGCTTTTGTAAGCTGCAAAGATTACACGTCATCCAAAGTTTCCAAGATCGTTTTATTTCTCGAAGTCCAGTGAATCCCGCACATATGGTCCATTACGAGAGGTTTCCGGCGACTGGGACCGCAATTAACTGGGACCGCGGTCCTAGTTGCCGGATTTGTAAAAGATAAATAATTTTCTTCCAGCAACTGGGACCACACATAGATGACTTAAATAAATCTATTGTTCAAGCCAAAATCGGTACAGTCAAATGAAAAAAATCTCTAAATTATTTATATAATTATCATTGACTCGTTCTAGATATGATTTTATCCTATGCGCTTAGTAATACATTAAGCTAGCCCGTTTTTACATAATTCACATCTGCAGGTAAACACACACAAAGGAAATAGTATTGTATGATTGTATAATACTATCCCTCTCTAACTCGAGTCCGTTTTGCCTGTCGATTTCAAAGTCAGGTAGCCCCCTTTTGTTATAAACGGACAATTTTGTAACGCCCGATGACTGGCTTGGCCAATCACTGACAAGAAGCTTATGAGTTTAAGAAAGTCAAGTTTTGCATCAGAGTGTCATAAGTCATAACAGATTATTGTAAGATACTGCGCTGAATGTTTGTTGTAAATTGTGTGATGTGAGTGGTGGTGTAGTGACTTCATTTAATAGTCTTCAGGTACGTAAAACTATTTTTATTGGCATGTATTTAATGCGGCGACTAAGTTAAGCGAATACAAGTTTTAAAAATAATTAGAGTGGGTACCATATATAATGGGTTGGCAGCTAATAAGGAGTATCGTAATAAGTAAAATGTAGCATATTAATAAGTCAGTAATAATTAAGCTTCGTTTTAATTTAAACTGGCAGCTTTTTTTGGGAACTGAATTAGTATCTAAGCGGAAACTTGATGATGAATAAAAAATAGAAAATGGACATTCATAAATAACACAAAATTCAATATTTGCCAAATTATTTTGTCTTTGTGCCGTGTGGTTGACGGCATAGAATACAAGTGTCACCACCCCCTATCTTCCCGTGGGTGTCGTAAGAGGCGACTAAGGAATAACACGATGCAAATACCATCTTTGCGTAGAGACGGAAAACTCGACATCAAACCCTATACGACTGCCTCGTTGGTCTCGCGGCATAAATGTGCGCGTGGTATCGGGAGCTCCCGGGTTCGATTCCTGGGTCGGGCAGTGTTATTTGGTTTTTCTGTCACGAAATTCTCAGTAGCAGCACGGAGTCTGGAAATGTGCCCGGTACGGCAATAGGCTCGCCCCTTATTACGTGGGACTAAAGTATATCTGGCGAAAAGTGGGTGTAGAAATACACCTTTGCCTACCCCTTCGGGGATAAACGGCGTGACGATATGTATGTATGTATGTATGTATTTTGTCTTAAATGAAGCGTTTCGTATAAGTAAATAAGACGCTTCAGTCTTTTAAGCCAAGTTGACGAAGCCTGCTTCGCAGGGCTGCTATTTTTGGGTACAGGGTCACAAGAAAACCTAATATAAACTACCTACTAACATTATTAGTCGCCAAGTCATTATTTATAGCTCCTCGGCTATTATTTCAATTGACTTGTATAGTTTATAAGATACCTAAACGCAGCTTCTAGTTTTAAGTTTTTATAACACCCTTAGTTTTGAATCTTATTTAATATAATAGTCGCGAAAATATTTAATCGCTAGCAACTTATTTTATTACTTGCAAACATTTAGTCATCTTTTAAGTTATTATTCACTCGGAAAATTATTTGCCTTTTTTATTAACTTTTTTATAAACAAAACAAACTAGTAAGCGTGTTTAACGACATTGTTACAAATATTTTTACTTTAAAGCGCTTCTCATCTTTGATGTGACTTTTTAATATCATAAAAAATTGTCGAATATTAAGATTATCTGATAGTTAATATTTGCTTTTTCAATGTTAGAATTATCAAAATGGATAAAATAAGTCCTTCAACTTCACATGGTGAACAGTCGTTTTATATTGATGTCACACAAAGAGGACGTGAACTTTTGCGCAGAGCTGGCTATGAATATATTCTTAAAAGAATAAACAAAGATGGCTCAAAACTTTGACGATGTGCAAGAAAAAGTGTTTGTAACGCAACAATAAAAATCAGAGTCGATGCGATGACTATTTTAAATGAAACTGTGCATTGTTATGACCCAATTGATTTAGCGAAAGATAAAGTGAAACGCCAAATGCAAAAATGTGTTGAAGATGTTCAAAAGGACATAAATATCCCAGTTGCGCAAGTATTTGAAAATAATATGGAAGTTTTCAAAGACGAGGGATTAGATTTTGTTACACAGTTACCACATTTTCACAACATAGAAAAGCGGCTCTACAAAAAAAGAAACGATGCTATTGGAGCCAATAAAGTCACTTTTCACAAAGCTGCCGACGTTGAAATACCAAAAACGTACCAAAATTTGTTGCTTGCTGACTATAGAGGGCAGAAAAAGCGCGTAATTGTATTTGCAAGTGAAGAAATGAAAAAATATTTTAAACTATGCAAACATTTCTATATTGATGGCACGTTTAAAATTTGTATTAAGTCATTTTATCAACTCTGTACTATACATGCAGATGTTGGAAGTAATGAAGACTACGTAAATGTTGTTCCAGAAGCTTACGCACTTCTACCTGACAAAAAGACATCAACGTATAAGTTGCTTTTTGAACTCATAAAAAGCCAGATACCCGAATGGGTGCCGGCTGTATTGACCATGGACTTCGAAGTTTCATCAATACAAGCGGTCAAACATTTTTTCCCAGGTGTGAAAATTGTTGGTTGCTTTTATCACTTTAAAAAAAGTTTGTGGCGTAAAGCGAAGGAATTGGGCGTCGACAAAACTCAACCAGTAAAAGATCATGTTCAGCTATGTTCGGCTCTTTCTCATCTCCCACTAGATATGGTCGACAATGGCTGGTTGTATGTCATGGAAGAATAGCCAATTAGTGCAGAGATTACAAATTTTAATGACTACTTTGTACAAACATGGCTAGAAAATTCAACACTCGCAGGTACATTTACTACTTATGGGGAATTAAACAAAACAAATAATGCTGTCGAGCAATGGAATAGTCACATTAGAAAGTACATCAAACCAAAGCCAAACATTGCCCAGTTGCTGCAAGGACTCCTAAAAGCAGGGCCGAACCTTCCCTATGTGCAATGTGTGCGGCGCACACAGGCGCCAGGGTGACAGGGGCGCCGCGCGCCGAGATATGCGTTAATTATAACACTTATTTTCGAAAAATGATGCCAAAAAAGCGCTTCACAGATTTCGCACACAGGCGCAGTGGTGTAGGAAGGGAAAATATAAAATTAAATTTAGGCCGGAATCGTTACGTAACGACTAAAAAAAAAAAGGTCATCCGCCCTACGCCACTGCACAGGCGCTTCATAGATTTCACACACAGGCGCTGCATTGGGTCGGAACGGCCCTGCCTGATATGAAACACTATTCTGGAGCATTAAAAATCCTGACGGTATCCAAATATCAAAGAGGAGGCATTCTTCGATTGCTAAGATGAAAAAAATTCATAATTCTATGAATGACATAATTCTAAGTATCGGCCATTTTTTGGAGAGATTACGTTAAATATTATATATTACATAAATATTGACTCCGAATATAACAGGTTTTAAGTTATTATATAATTTGACTGATTTTGTGAAGCCATGACGGCCATTTTAAAGTAATTGTGATTTATGTTATTTTTTTTTATGTTTATGGTACTACTTAAAGACTGATTTTGTGATAAATATTTACTTTTATTGTTAATTGTTGATTATTATTATAAGCACGATTTATATGAATCTTATTATTAAGTATATTTTAAATAACAGATGGTCAAAATTTGTTTTAAATTTATAACATTATTTTTATATTTGAACACAGTAAGGCTAATTTTGTGATAATTATTTACTTGACTGATTTTCTGTGAAGCCATAGTGGCCATTTTAAACTAATTGTGATTGACATAGATAGTACTTACGTTTATTTTATTGTGATTTATGTTATGTTTTTTTTTCATTAAATTTACGTTACCAATTAAAGGCTGATTTTGTGATAAATAATTACATTCTGATTGTTAATTGTTTGAAAATAGTTGATTATTTATTATTATGAGTACGACTTATGTGATTTCTTTGTTGATTATTGTTAGCACGATTTATGTGATTTTTTTCTGTTGATTATTGTTAGCATGATATAAATGTATGTTTTTATTACGAACGTTTTACATAACATAACTGTAGTCAAAGGCTGTTTTTTATATCAATAAATGATGTTTTTAAATCAAAAGGGATTTTTCTTCAATTATTACATCCAAATTTTTTTGTTTGACTGTACATTTTTTTTAATTCATTTATCATTTATGAGTGGTCCCAATTGCTGGAAGAAAATTTGTTATCTTTTACGAATCCGGCAACTGGGACCGCAGTCCAAGTTAATTGCGGTCCCAGTCGCCGGAAACCTCCATTACGAGCGGATGAGGAATCAGCTGATCGCATTAAAATTATCTACGAGTTTTGAGAGGATTCGTCACCAAATTATTGGACTTTGAACCGGCTTGGATATTCGTATATTTGGATCAAGTACGCCGTTAATTGGTTTAAATCGGTACCCAACACTCGATAAGGTAATATTTATCCATAATCAAGGAAATAATTATAAGGTTAGTGGATTATTGTTAATTTATTGTGTTCATTTAGGCAAACGTTGCATAGTGCTAGTTGTCCGTAATAAAGTAAATACTTTTTATTAGACTGTAAATTAGTTAATATCATTTGATAAGTAGTATTAGTGCTACATTTTAACTATTTCGTCAATTTAACGGCAACTATTCACATTAATTTTCATGCAGCGGTAGGTATCTAACTACCTAGTTAGCTCATGTATCACAATTTTGAGTGTTAGGTTTATTACGATATATTATTTATTGCTCATTATCGTTAATTATAACCAGATTAGCGTACTTATTGTGTAATTTTGTTAAAATATTGTATTATTGTGTTTTTTGCAACCATTAATTTGTTAAGTAGGTAGGTTGTCACTTATTAGAAAACTTTTCTGTGCAAAGTTATTGGGCTATTATTCATTGTATTTACATACATACATACATACATAGACTCACGCCTGTTTCCCAGAGGGGTAGGCAGAGACTACGGAACGCCATTTGCAACGATCCTGACATGCCTCACTTGCTTCACTCACTCCCATCAAGTTTCTCATGCATGCTCTTCTGTTAAGGGTACTTCTGACTTGTCCTGGTGACTTGTCAGGATGTCTCCAATCTGGTCAGAGAACGTTCTCCTAGGTCTTCCCCATATATCTTCTTTGTCAGTCTATCATCATCCATCCTCTCCATGTGCCCAAACCATCTTAACATGCCTTTCTCAATGCTTGTCACTACATCTTCTTTTACCCCACACCACTCTCGTATCACACAATTCTTTACTCTGTCGGTCAAAAACACCACACAACCTTCTCAGTGCTCTCATTTCTACAGCATTTATTCTACTTTCAAATCTCTTCTGCCATACCCAACTTTCACTATCATACATAAGGGTAGGCACTAACACACCTCTATGTACAGCCAAACGTGCCTTTTTGGACACGTTTTGACTGTTCATAAACGCCTTCAGAGCTCCATTCACACAATTACCTGCATTAACTCTCCTTTCAATATCTGCTTCATTCTTACCATCTCTTGTAAACAACGTACCTAAGTAAACAAACTCTTTCACTTGTTCCACTCGCTGTCCATCGATCAAAACATTACAAGCCGTAACGCTTTCCTCCTTTTCAAAAACCATAACTTTCGTTTTACTTACATTCACTTTCATTCCTTTCCTTTCTAACGCACGATGCATGATTGTTACCATCTCCTGCAACTCCTCCGTTGAAGATGCAAGTATAACCTGATCATCAGCATAAAGGAGGCATTTGACGAGTAACCCATTCATCCTTAATCCGCAGTCACTATGTCTTAAATCTTGCAAACAACTGTCCATGAAGAGGTTAAACAGCCACGGCGACGCTACACATCCCTGTCTAACACCTTTATCGATGGTAAACAAGTCAGTGTATGCCCCGTTTATCCTCACACAAGCTCTAGAATCCTCATAAAGGGATTTCAGAGCTCGAATGAGGCTGCTGTCCACCCCATTCATTGACAGCACCGACCACATTTCATTCCTCACCACTTTATCGTAAGCCTTTTCCAAATCCACGAATGCGCAATAGACCTTTGGCCAAAAATTTTCCGGCTATGCTTTGCAAGGAAAAAACCTGATCTGTGCATCCCATACCCTTTCGGAATCCCGCTTATTTCTCTCCCTGCTGCTCCCATATTTTCTTGTCGGTTACTTCCATAACTCTTTCAATAAGTACCTTTGCATACAATTTGCCAACAATGCTGAGAAGGCTAATGCCTCTATAGTTTTTGCAGTCTTGTTGCGAGCCTTTTCTTTTATAAAGAGGCACAACTACAGCTGTGGTCCAGTCATTAGGTACTCGGCCGGTGTTCCAACACAAGTTATATAACCGCTGCAACTGACCAACTATGATGCCCTGTCCAGCCTTTAGCATTTCGACTGTAATCCTATCATATGCTGCAGGCTGCAGCCTTACCTACTTTCATACTTCCCAGTGCCTTCACGATCTCATCCACGCCAATAACGCTTTCATCATTGCTATCATTACAATTCACTTCAACTATCGGTGTCTCTATCGCCGTTCTTTCGAATAAACTTTCAAAATACTCTTTCCATCTCTTCAGCACGCACAATTCACCATTTACTATACTTCCATTCTCGTCTCTGATGGATGTGTGTTCTGAGGATTGAGTTCTTCCTCGAACTGTACGAACGGATTACCAGAAAAACTTTATGTTCCTCTGGAAATCGTCAGATAATCTGCTATCAAACTCATCTTTCTTTTCCTCTTTTTTCCTTGTAACCATTTCTTTCACTATTCTTTTTGACCTAACAAACTCCTTTTTTGCTTCATCTATGTCTACACTCGTTGCTTTTCCCATTCTTTCATTTGCTCTGGCAGCCAACCAATCTGACCAAGCTTTCTTCTTCTCTGACACTGCTGATTGTACAACCTTGTCCCACCATGTATTCTTAACCTTTCGTATTTTCCTTCTCTTGATCATACCACATACTTCAGACGCTACACATACTACCTCTTCTTTAAAGGCCTGCCATAATTCTTCCATATCATTTATGCCATCGAATCTCTCAAATCTTGCTATCAATCTTCGTTTATACTCATCTTTCACATCTTTCTCTTGTAGATTTTCTACTTTTATTCTTACCAAGACCCTATTTTCATTACGCTCTCGGTGTCGCCATCCTTTAAAGAGCCCACTTATCCGGCTCAACACCAAGAAGTGGTCTCTGTGGATGCCGATCTCGACCTCGATATACTCTTGTATCCAACACATTCTTTCTCAATCGTTCATCTACTATCACAAAATCAATCATACTTCTTCTAACATTTTTCGCCTCTCGCGTATACATATGTATCCTTTTATGATCAAACATGGTGTTTGTCACACAAAGGCTCCACTCCAAACAAATCTCAAGCAGTGCTTTTCCATTTTCGTTCACACTCTCATCACCAAATGCACCTAACACCCTTTCAAATCCATCTCGCTTTACTCCCACCCATCCATTGAAATCCCCTAACAAGATCAATCTTTCATTATCCTTGCAGTTCCTCAAAATCTCTCTTAAACTCTCCCAAAACTCCTGCCTTTCGTCTTGCTCATGTAGTGATATACCCGTAACTATATTGATAATTGTATTTACATAATTAAAAAAGGATTTAGCAGCTTTTCTAATATTTGTGTAATTATTTGTAGATTTATACATCTAGAAATTATATTTCGTAGTTATTTTCTTGTATGCGTGGGTAGGTACCTAGTAAGAAACTAAATTTAAACCACACCCTGTACCGGCGCAATTTGAGCTTTTGTTACCTAAAATTAACTTTATTTTGTATAAATTCCAGGTCGACAGCACTCGTTACCCATAATGTCCGAGGAAAAGGAGTTAGTGAAGAGGCGAGGCAGTTATAAAGGCAGATTAACTGCATTTATTAATTATTTAGACTCGCTTGATGAAAGCTCCTTGACGAACTGTGATGTCACTGAATTGCAGCTGCGCATAGGCAAGATTGAGTGTTTGTACGTCCAATATGATGAGGTTCAACTGCGTCTCGAATGTATTGTTGAAGATATTAAATTGCAGTATACTGAGCGTTCAGATTTTGAATCGTTATATTACAAATCCTTATCTAGGGCACAACATCTATTAGGTAAATATAATCAAGTAAGTCCATCAATTAATAGCGATAATAGTAAGCGTGCCAGTAAATACAAGCCAGTTAAGTTACCTACTATACAGTTACCTAAATTTAACGGTTCTTACCGTGATTGGTTAGAGTTTCGCGATTCTTTTGCGAGCCTCGTTCATTCTAATGATGAACTAGACAACATAAATAAGTTCCACTATTTGCGTTTGTCACTGGAGGGGTCCGCGGCTGCGGTACTCTAGTCAACTGAGTTTTCTGCTGACAACTACGCAGTAGCTTGGAAGATATTATGCGAACGATTTGATAACAAAAGATTGCTCATTCAGAATCACGTATCAGCTTTATTTAATTTAGACGTACTGACAAAGGAATCTTCAGTATCCCTCAAAGGTTTGATAGATTCATTAAATAAGAATTTGCGAGCTTTAGAAACTTTAGGCGAACCAATTAACCATTGGGATACACTATTAATTTACATGGTCACTCGTAAATTAGATAACAAAACATATCGTGAATGGGAGGAATATAAAAGCCGGGTAGATTCAATAGGTCAATTTATGCGTAACCGTGCCGACTTTGTCGAAACTTTAGAATTGTCACGCAATAATAATCCGTCTCACACGTTATCTAATTTGCGTCCAAAGATAAAATCTATGGTCACGATGCAAGGTTCTAACAATTTAAACACAGCATTGACTTTAAAGGTTTGTCCTAAGTGTAAAGAGGATCATACACTTAATAATTGTCCTCAATTTCTCGCTATGAGTATTGATGAGCGTCTTAAAATATTGCCTAATTATAAAGTTTGCTACAACTGTTTACATACGGGTCATTTTGCCAATCATTGTAGAAAATCAGGTTGCAAAACATGTAAGCGTAAACATCACGCATTAATTCATTTATCGGAGCCTAGGAGTGTTAATGTCAATGCGCGTAATAAACATACGTATAACAACGCATCATCTGATAGCCTCTCTCCACCGATATGTTTACCGTCCGCTTCTAGTGAGACAGGTAATGTTGCTCTGGCCGCAAGCGTCGCTCGTTCTTGTAAAACTTTTAGCGACGTATTATTATCAACTGCATTAGTTAAGTTATACGATTATTCGGGTCGTGAGCATATTGTTCGTGCTATTTTGGATAGTGGCAGCACATCTTCGTTTATAACCGAGCGTTTGTGTACGCAGTTAAATTTATTAACAAGTAATGTTGACGGTTCGATATTAGGCATAAATAACGTGATTTCTCGCGTAGGCAAAACTTGTCAGGTAAAAGTGACGTCACTCAATAATAGCTATGAAGTTAAGCTTTGTTGTTTTGTTTTGCCATTTATAACCAGTGATGTGCCATGTCGAAAAATAGATATTTCTGCTCTTAAGATGCCTTCTCACATCTGTTTAGCTGATCCTACGTTTCATGAGCCCGCAGATATTAATATTTTAATCGGTGCTGACCTGTTTTGGGATCTGTTAGGATCACAACAAATAAAGTTAGGCGTTGATATGCCAGTTTTATGTGAGACTAAGTTAGGGTGGATAGTTTCCGGGCCCATTACCTCTCATTGTACCAAAATGTCAAAGGACATTAGATGCAATTTTACTCAGGTTAGTGGCGATATTGAGAAACTACGAGCCGACTTAAAGACTTTTTGGGATTTAGAGGAAATAAACTCTGAAGCGTCTAATTATATGCCAGAGGAAATGTTGTGTGAGGAACATTTTATTAAAAATACCACTCGCCTACGCGATGGTAGGTTCGTATACCGCTTAAACAAAGTCCTGATGTTTTCGGAAATTCGTACAATAGGGCTAAGCATTGTTTACATTCATTAGAACGTAGGCTGAAGTACAAACGAGAATTTAGCGAATTATATCTTGATTTTATGTCAGAATACGAAAAGTTAGACCACATGAGCGAAAATAAAGTAGCAAGTTTAAAGGATAATCGTAATGACTATTTTATACCTCACCACGGCATATTACGCGAGAGTAGTACGACTACTAAACTACGTGTCGTATTTAATGCAAGCAGCCCTTCGTCATCAGGTGTTTCCTTGAATGACATACAGATGGTGGGTCCTACCGTTCAGGATGACTTGTTGTCAATACTTCTTCGATTTCGACATCACAAATATGTCCTGTCAGCCGACGTTGAGAAGATGTATAGAATGATAGCCATCCATCCATCTGACAGGCACTTGCAACAAATAGTTTGGCGTAGCAATATAGACGACCCTATTAAGACCTATACATTAAACACGGTAACCTATGGCACGGCAAGCGCGCCATTTCTTGCTACTCGGTGTCTCAAACAAATAGGTCTTGATTGTAAGCATGAAAGGGTAGCTGAAATCATCCAACATGATTTTTACGTCGATGATTTGTTGACTGGTGGGGATGTTTTGAGTGAGGTTGAGTTTATACGCACTCAAGTCACAAATGCCCTGGCATCTGCTGGTATGACGTTAAGAAAATGGAGATCTATTGAACCGCTACTATTAACTGAGTCCAATCAGCCATTATTAGACCTAAGTATGGGCACTAGCGTGTCAAATAAGTTATTTGGTTTAAACTGGTTCGCAAATACTGATGAGTTAGGTTTTATAGTAAACTCGGTGCCTTCTCTTAATAATACGAAACGGGATCTACTTTCAACGATTGCACGCATTTTTGATCCTTTAGGGCTTCTTTCTCCTTTCATCATCACCATGAAAATGTTGTTACAAAGCATATGGTTGGACAAGCTTTCATGGGATGAGCCGCTAAACCCAGAACTTAAAAATACTTGGCATAATATTGTAAAATCTTTACCTCTCGTAAATGATTTAAGTATTCCACGCATTGTAGTTTGTAATGCGTATAGGTCACTTGAATTACATGTGTTTACAGGTGTGTATATGTTCGTAGCATCAGCGATACTAATAAATGTATGGTCAGGTTACTGATGGCTAAAAGTCGCGTGGCCCCAATTAAGCCTACTACAATACCTCGGTTAGAGTTATGTGGTGCCTTGGTAGGTGCGCGTATTTATGAAAAAGTTTCACAAGCCTTTCGAATAAACATAAATCATGTTTATTGTTGGACTGACTCAACCATCGTATTGGGTTGGTTTCAAATGTTGCCCTCAAAACTACAACCGTTTGTGCGTAATCGTGTAGCTAAGATATTAGATAAGACGAGTAACTGCACATGGCAACACGTACCAACCGATCTGAACCCAGCAGATCTGATATCTCGTGGCGTGGATATCAGAACCCTGCAAGGGTTGGATTTGTGGTGGTCTGGACCCAAGTTCTTACACAATGAGCAGTCCAGTTGGCCGTCTCAATTGAAACTGAAAGGTTTAGCATTAGAATCTTTGCCCGAAACACGACCACACATTTCATTGAGCGCCGTTACAAATGATAATAGCAAAGATAAATTAATAGATTTTAAAAGGTTTTCAAATTATCTTAGGCTCGTGCGCTCAGTAGCATATGTTTTGCGTTTTATTAAAGCTTGTCGAAAGAAACCTTGTAATAGTAAATTTCTTACAAATGATGAGTTACAATGCGCATTAACTTTAATAATTATTAATAGTCAACGGGACTCGTTTCCAGAGTATAAGTTACTCGTCAATAAACAGAAATTACCGAAGAAGAGCTCCCTCGTTAAGTTCAATGTTTATTTAGATCATGTTAATATAATGCGTGTTGGGGGACGCCTCGATAATTCGGACTTTTCGTTCAGTAAGAAACATCCCATTATTTTACAGTCCACTCATGATTTTACGAAGTTATTGTTTCATTATGAACATAAAAGGTTAATGCATGCAGGTCCACAAATATTGTTGGTTACGATTAGAGAATCATATTGGCCTATCGGTGGTCGTCGCTTAGCTAAAGCGTGCTACCATCAGTGTGTACGTTGTCATCGTATGAAGGGCAAAACTATTACGCCGTTGATGGGGAATCTACCCCACCAGCGACTTGTTCCAGGTGGCTACCCTTTCGACAGCACAGGCGTGGATTATGCCGGCCCTATACTTTGTGCTAGTCGTCAAGGACGTGGATGTACGCTCGTAAAAGTTTATATCGCGATTTTTATATGCTTCACCACCAAAGCTATCCATCTAGAGCTGGTAGGTGACTTGACTAGCAACAAATATTTACTGGCACTCTATAGATTTATTTCACGCAGAGGTAAACCTGTCAACATATATTCGGACAACGGTACCTCATTTGTTGGTGCGTACAACGACCTGTCAAAGTTTTTAAAATCACAGAGCAATTCAATAAGCGAGGATATTGCTAATCATGGAGTTAATTTTCATTTTATTCCCGCGTATACTCCTCATTTCGGCGGACTATGGGAAGCGGGTGTGAAGTCGACAAAATTCCATCTTCAACGAGTGTTGGGACATTGTAACCTTACATTTGAGGAATTGAATACCGTACTGATCCAAATTGAGGCGGTTTTGAATTCACGTCCGTTAACGCCGCTGTCTTCGGACCCCGACGATTATACTCCGCTAACGCCGGGACACTTTTTGGTTGGACGACCTCTTACTGCCCTTCCACAACCAAGTTACCAGGACTGCTCCACAACTCATGTATCACGTTTTCAACGGATTGAGCAACTCCGTCAACATTTTTGGGCACGTTGGAGTAAGGAGTTTGTTGCTGAGTTGCAACAACGAACTAAGTGGCACACATCCCAAGATGGGTTGAAGCTGAATTCCTTAGTGGTCATCAAGGAGGACCACCTGCCACCCCTCAAATGGAAATTGGGGAGAATTGTAGCTGTGCACCCAGGGTCGGATGGAATCGTTAGAGTTGCCGACATTCGCACTTCAACTGGCATCATACGGAGGGCCTTCAATAGAATGTGTCCGCTGCCAGTAACCACGGATTTGGTTTGAAAGCTTGGAGCTTCCAAAGCCCGGGGGCATGTTAAAGCGCCTACGCATTATTTCACAGCAGCGTCAATCGTACGTTATAGTTTCCTACGCGGTAGCATTAGATTAAGTTCGGACTAACATAGTTATAGATTTGTATAGACTCTTTTTTTATAAAATGTACCTGCTGTATACGATTTGGATAATCCTTCACTCTGCTTTTGTAAGCTGCAAAGATTACACGTTATCCAAAGTTTCCAAGATCGTTTTATTTCTCGAAGTCCAGTGAATCCCGCACTTATTTTCAAGTTATCATTCAGAAAAATAAATGCCCCTTTTAATGTAATTGGCTACGATAGTTAAATAGTTAAAATCCATTAAGAAAACCTAAAATGTATTAACAAAACCAATTCATTTCATAGCATTTACAATTTTATTCTTAAATATGTGCAGTAAAATTTATTCTAATATTCATTTTAAGAAAGATGTGATAGTGAAGGAGATCATTGAACTATTAAATTAAAATTGTCTTTGTTTCGAACCTCAGACATAAAACTTCAGTTTGTGTACTTATCGAATCCATGCAACCTGCAACTTGCTATAAAAATGAATGACGTTCGATTAAAATATTTTTACTTTATTATTTTATTTTTAATTAAATAATAACACACAACATTTTGTAACTAAAAATATTCATCCCAAAAAGTTTTATGTTAAATTGTTTAAAATGCACGTTTTATTCGTAAGCTACGAGAATAAAGATGTATATTTTGAAATGTTTATTCTTAATTTTAGAGGAGCCAAGTATAATGATGACAGGACTGTTATAAAATATTGTGAATACGACTCTACTTATTACAATATTGTAGTTTATAACGTTTAATGGCGTATGTAACAAAATATCGGTTCACCTTATGTTCGCTAGCAACGCAAGCACGGGTTTGTGTTAGTTTATGGATACTAAGGTCAACAATATATCGTTTATGGATAGGCCGTATCTTCCAGATAAACTGTGACGGACACCATGTCAACAATGGAGTAAATTTATTTGTGTCAAATATGTGGGTTTGTGAGGAAGAGCTCTGTTACCCATAACACAGGTTAACTTTAAAGATGGTTGCCATTGCCGAAAATAATTAGTGTAAAATCAAGCATGACAGTAAAGTTCATGTGTAACTTGTACATATTAAAAAATAAAGCCCTGGTCATCCTCTCTGTCAATATTTTTGTACGGTTTTCACCAGCAGATGATTCCTGAGGAAGAATTAGGTATACAATTCACGCGAGCGGCGCCGTAGCCGTCTCGTTCATACTACAAATATCGACGTACAAGTATCGTCTATCTTTCACACCTATATTCGCAGCTGTATCTGTATTGTTTAGTATATTGATATTTATTGTATGTGCATAAAGTATGTATTTATTTGTCAGTACAAATAAATACATACTTTAAAAAGAGAAGACAGTTCTTTAGGTAGGAATAACCATTATGTATGCTGGTACATATATACCTACTTATGTATATATTTGTATATATGTGTGTATGTATGATTAATAATAGTATATGGGTATTTTAGGTATGTTATTGAAATATTTAGTTAAACACGCTGATTTTTAATTGGTTTTGGAGCGAAAACCATCTTATTACTTATTGTTAACAGAACCTAACCAGCTAATAATATTTGAAATATAAGCTAAAAAAATATTGAGAAAATAAATAATTTAATAGTTCGAGAGTACGAAGTATCACCATTGCCGCGCGCTAACGAAATCCGTTCGATCGTGTCATATACACACATAGTGTACTATGTATTGTTCATTCAACTGCGGCGTCTGCGATCCCTCCCCCCCCCCAATCCTGCGCGCGCGCCTCGCTTGCACGAGAGGCCCCGTCTGCATTTCAACAAGGGGCCAGCCAATAGCGGTGGCTTGACGCGGGCGGAATGCGTCACTCGTGTCCAATCACGTTCGACTGTGTTCGGGTTCATTTGGCATGGGCCGGCAGTCCGTAGCCTTGAACTTCAGTCTTAAGAAATTAGGTCAGCAAGATAGTTGTATGTCACGTTTTATCCCATCACTTTGTGTCCGTGTTACGTAATAAATCGAGTATTATGGTTCCTATGTACCTAATTATTACGTGTTTGGAGAGAACACGGAAGAAGCGACGTGTTCGAAGTGTAGTTAAAATACATAGGTGATAAGATAAGGTGAACACAAGTGAAACTAAAAGACAATGTGTGAAAAGTGTCAATTGATTGTGATGTAGGCAGCAGACAGCAAAGGTAAATGATTTTTTAATACCTACTGGGGTTACATTCTTTTAAATACGTTAGAAATACGCAAGTACTAAACTTTTCCATTGGTGAAATCTTTGTCTAGTAATTCAAAAGATAATGTAGGTACCTATGACAAACAACGTAACGTAACTAAAAAATCTTACTTTATCGTGTTTCTTCTAAAAGTTCATTATGATTTCGTGAACCCACAGCTTATTTCAACGATTCTTGATTCTTAAGTCCGAGTAATGTACGAAGGAATTATTGAATAGGTATAACTATTTAGTTACATACGTTTATTGTTCTAATTATTTATTACTCCACTTCATGGTTGGCGTAGTGCTTTAAGCGATGTTTGACACAAAACTTTGTGTGATTCATAAATTCTTGTTTCGACTCCTGTGTCCGTTAGTGGTAGGTTTGTAATGTCCCTCGTAACACAGGATTTAGCAGTAGGGTGCGGGAGTGGTTCTTAAAAAGAGAACAATAGAAGAAAAAACATGTGTTTAAAATTGTTGGCATCGTAATTACCTAAATCGTGTTTTCTAAGTAAATTATGTATCACTCGGTCCGCACTAACTACCTACAACCGCTGTAGGTAACAGCTGACGGTGCGGCCGGCGCGCGCGGCGAGGCCACGACCGTGCGGCGGCGCTCGAACATACCTAACCCGAGAGAATCGTGCGTTCCTACGTATTTCCAGCAGTTACTGACTTTTATAACTTTTTTGTTTTAGGTGCTAGATGAATTTTGATTTTGAATATGAATAGAGGATTTTATTTCGGACATGAGGTTTCTTTTTCCTTAACCAATAAAAATTCAGCGTAGTTACATAGCTACACCATCGTCACAAAATATCTAACAGCATTCCTGTCCATCCTAAGGTTGCCTGGAAGAAACCGCCCTTGGCGATAAGGCCGCCTTTATAGATTTAATTTACTTTTTTGAAGTACAATAAAGAATATTATCTATCTGTTTATCTACAAATAAATCTATCCGTAATTCCAATACTAATCCATTTTACTATTTCAAATGCGAAAGTAACTTCGTCTGCTTGCCCGTTATATTTCCACATCGACCCCGGTGAACTAATTTTGTTGGAAGGCAAACTTTATTAAATCTCCGCTCAAGGGGATATGACGTATTCTATGCGAGTGAATGCAGGTTATCGTATTTTAATGAATACAACTGAATAAAACTATTGAAATAATTAATCTACCTACTTATCTCATTAATTATTTAATAATATTTAGTGAGCATTTCCTAACGGGAAAACCCAATGACTAGCAGCACGGAGTCTGGTAATGTGCCCGGTACGGCAATAGGCTCGCCCCCTATTACGTGGGACCTAAAAATTCATGGTGAAATGCGGGTGTAATATTACACCTCTGCCTACCCCTTCGGGGATACAGGCGTGAGTATATAAAAAAAAATTATATTTAGTTCAAAATTTCAATTCAATATGCTTGATTTTATCATATTACTTTGTTTACATATTGGCATATAAACAACTGAAGTGAGGCAGGCAGTCAACATTTTTATAGTATAGATTTCTAGATTATAATAATTATGATACCAAAAATTAAAATCAATTTATTATATTTGTGCGTAGTCATCCAATGTATTCCCTAAACACAATAATGCCGTGAAAAGACCAGGGGCCTTACTCTCCAAAATAATACCAATCTCAATTTAAAGCCAATACAATTCCAATGTCAATTTCATGGTCACGTGGTTTCGTACTCTTGAAATCAATGTTGTCAACATTGGATTGAAATTGGGATCGCCCTACGATTGGGAGGACTAGTGTTGTGCAGAATGTTACTATAAACCAACATTAGGACTTTGAATGTCTGTATTTTATAAATAACAAGGTAAATAAATAAATAGAATGTGGCTAATGGTTTAACTCAATGATTTTATCGTTTATAAGTCAAATGAACCCGAAAAAACTGCTAATATCATAAATATGCCATTTTTGGCTGTATGTGGGAGTGTCGTTGCCGCCACAAAAAAAGTTAACCAAGCTGCCAAACAAAACATAAACAAACTTATCAAAGTTCTTCAATTTCAAATTACGCTCGAATAAAGTGAAAAAAGTTTTATTTTAAGTTTTCCAGTAAGAATACGACTATAATAATTGATAATTTTAGTTCCGTTGTACATATTTATTGTTACGTTACGAAGTTTATAGAAGCGGTAAGTAAAAACTACCAAGATTACATTATAAACATTAACTCGATCAATGTTTCCTAAACTGCGTGATGTAGTAGGTATATTGGTACTAAAAAAACTTATGCATTTTCAGTTATAATGGCTTATCGTCCTAGCTATGCCCAGTTGAAGCTTTGGTGGAGTTTCTTGAAGAAAATCCAGGCATAGCCAAGTGTTTGGCTTCGCACCACCCAAGCCTAGCAAGAAACTAAGAGGAAATGGGTGAATTTGGCTACCTCTTTAAATGCTCTTGGAGGAGCTAATAAGGATGGTAAAGGGATTCAAGGATGGGCCAAGGTAAGATTTTTCACAATAAGTAGATACCTATTAATAATTAAGTATGTAATTTATTCTGTATGTATAGTTATGTCTTTTATTAAAATAAATTTGTTTTTAGTACTGCGCAGAGAAGAAATGTGGTATAGTAATAGTAAAAAACTTAATAGGTACTTAATCACTTTATTTTTACAGTCTGCACCAGCTGTCTCACCTACAGTAGATTCTGTGTCAGTATTAGCAGAGCTTTTAGACCAAATGGACACATTCTCCATTCCTAGCACTTCACATTATCAAGCGACTCCTATAGGTAAGTGTTCATTCAAATTGTTTACCACTGATTTTAACGGTTGTTAAAATTAGTTTAGGAAAAAAAATCTCATCACAAATCTTAGTATTTTTATCAAAGGCTATATTTGGTAAGAACACAAATTATATGAATATTATAAGCAGCATTGCAGCCCTAACCCTATGCTAAAGCTATGGGACTTGTGACCGAGAATTTGTGGATTAAAATCCTACCTATTACATTACTGACCTAAATTATTATTAATCTTGAAAGCACAGGCAATAAACTGAGTAAATAGAAAAGAATGAAGGCCTTTAAAAGAAATAATAATTTAAGACTGAAATCCCTGGCATTTTTTCCTCATAGGGCCCTGAATCTTATCCTTGTATATCTCATTTCAGTGCCACCATCAGCCCCTCTGTCTTCAATGCCACAGCAAACTACACCATCTTCAGAGCCACTACCAGCCACGCGGTTTTCTGAGCAACCACCAGCGGCGGCACCATATCAGGATATTACACCCAGACGGCGGTGACGTCATTCTTCAATCATTCAGAGACCAATTAATCCAGAAATGGAGCGGTTTGCAATGATAGACAAATGACATGTAGAAGCAGAGAGAACTACAGCCCAAGCATTGGCTCAATTCTCAAACATATTGAGTTCGCTTGTGGCAATTAAAGAGTGCAGGGTTCAAGCAGAAGAGGCAACAGCTCAAGGCATTGCTGAAATAGCTAGAAATTCTTTATTCTTATGCTATTATTTAAGTTGATGTTGATTTTAGTTTTATATTTGGATCTCATTCTTAATTATTGTGATATATTATGACCTCAATGTTGATTCTACTGCTATATTGTTGATTCTGTTATATTTTATCTTATTGTTGATTCTTATATTTTGATAAATAAAAGTATTTATAAGTTTTAAAAGACTTTACTATCATCCATTACATAAAAATTAAACCATAATTGTATACCTTCTAGTCAACCATAATTGCTCTACTAAAGCAGCTCTTTTTGGAAGGCCCCGACGTAATTTAGCAGCTGCTGTTGTTCTGGCTGTCTCACTTGGTTCTTGTGGAATGGGATCAGGGTTATAGTGGTCATCATATTCTATTTCCTCTTCAAGGTCGAGTTCAGGTAAATTAATGCACATGTTGTGCTAGATACAATATGTATTAATTATTTTGGATGCTACGGTGGGATGGTAATGTAGCACCCTGTGCCTCAGTAGGCACATCCATCTATTTTGAGGACAGCTATAGTACGCTCCACTACATTGCATGCTGAGCAGTGCACTTTGGTTTAATACTACTCTGGGGAAGCTGCAGCAGCATTAATTATAGGTGCCATCTGG
Organism: Euclidia mi; assembly: GCA_944739405.2. Lineage (NCBI taxonomy): Eukaryota > Metazoa > Arthropoda > Insecta > Lepidoptera > Erebidae > Euclidia > Euclidia mi. The sequence continues at coordinate 30,825,206 of OX123192.2, forward strand.
TACTCTCTTTGAGCATATCCTGAATCACCTACAAATAAAAAAATATAATTAATTATTTAAAACATTTTACAGAATTACATACATAAACTCACGCCTGTTTCCCCGAAGGGGTCGGCAGAGGCATATAAAACGCCCACTTTAAGCCATTGTTTTGATCCCCACGTAATAGGTGGTGAGCCTATTGCCGTAACCCTATGCACCCATACCAACTTACAGAACCCAGTTACAGAATTCTTATTTTGAATATGTACAAAATATTACTTGCCGAATAAGTATACAAGGTACTTACCTAGGTACCTAAGTGGCAAATTCAACATAGGCTATTTAACATAAGGCTTTATATTTGCATATATTTCCTTAAAAAAATCCTTAATGACCCGGTAATTTGCCTTAAATTCGGTTTCATGCATAGAAAACGCTTTTTCCATGTAGCGCATCATACGACGTTCGTCTCGTCTTCTACTAAACTCTTTTCACTTAGATTTATTTAAGATATCATGCATTAACACTATCCTTGCCATAATAGAAACTTACTCCAATACTTTGAAAACTATACAATGGATAAAAACTTATAAAATAGGAAAACAATTTACAAAAAGTTACTCTTTCGTTATTGGATTTAACTCAATAAACAAACAATTCTAGCACAATCTTGACGCAATACGCAACTGTCAAAATATGCTCGGGAGTAGCTTTTCAATGCCGATCCCAATCCTATTTAGTTCCTCAAAAAAACACCCAATTTAAAAGCAATTTGGAGCTAGTGTCCTGTTCAAGAGTAGGAATTGTGTCAATTGTTGACAATCCCAATGTCGATAGATCGGAATTAAACTCAAGAGTAAGGCCCCTGGTAGACATGTTTACATATTCTTAATAACAAAACAAAGGGTAAATGTATTTAGTAAGAATGTATGCTGCATGTCAATACACATTTATAATAAATTACCTAATAGTTTTAAGGAGATTAATACTTTGAATGTTTTTAAATTAAAATTATATAAATTACTAATTGACAAATGTTATTATAGCATAAAGGACTTTTTAGATGACAAAATATTGTGACATACATAAGTATTATTGACATAAAAGCATGCAAACTTATTATGAATTAAAAAATTTGAATTTGAATGATAATAATTAATTTGATATTATGTTTGTTTTAAAAGACCGATATCTCACTACTATTTTGTGCGCCATATTATGGTAGAATATGGCTAGCATTATAAGTTGTACACCCAGATCTTTTGTAATACCCATATTCTGACAAATAAATAATCGATTTACACATTCGCGATTTGTATACATCATACAAAATAAAATTAGCGGGTCTTAATCGCGTACAATTTATTTATTTAAGATATAAATACCTATTTGTTTTCGACGTTTCACTCGTCTTGCACCGGGCGTGGTCGCGGAGAGACTGATGAGAGCTCAGCGTCGTCTTGTGGAAGTGCGGGTCTCGGCACCTACCTTCACTTGGTCTTTATTTAAGTTCGCAATGTCGGTACTCAAACACACTACACTAATGACGTCTACACACTGTTGAGATTTATCACTGCGGCAGTGTTTACATTCGCTAATGACTGGATTTTTATTCTTTTATTTATTAAAGAGTAAAAATCCAGTCATCCTTAATTATTTATCCTTAACTGACTTTCAAAATTCTATTTGGCATATTCCTTATTGTCAATTAATATGATTACTACTTTACTGAAAAATAATGATCGCAAGTGCATATTCCATACAAAATTCGTAAAAAAAACTTCTTAACATTTTAATTAAAGTGTCTGATTTGACTAATTAGAATCATCCCTATTATTATAATTGCGAAAATACTCCATTTACTGTAAGTTACTCTTTATTCAGGCCGTCTTTTACAAAATAACTCTTATTGTAATTGTGAAAGTTGTTTATTAAGAACTATCGTCAGGCATACTTACTTAAAGATGTATATTGTGTAGGTACCTACATATTATTTCTGTGTATTTATATCGCTGATCGTCATATTCAAATTCAAATATATTTATTGCTGAACACAGGTACATAATTACTTGATGTAACGTATGTCTGGTACCTACCGAATATGCGTCATAATACCGTCCATGCGCTCGGCCAATCAGAGAAGGCCATCGTCCGTGCTCGTGGAGTTTGCCCTTATATGGTAATACACCGACACCAACTCTGATGGAGAGCTCTGGTGTTATAGGGGCCGACAGAGAGGCCGGCACCGCTACTTATCGTCACTCTGTCTGATCTACGTGCTACGTCTACGTCGTACGTGTATCCTGGTCTCAGCTGTGGTTAAGTTACTGCATTAACTGCGTTAGCGTACTGCCCATCTCTCTACCTGCTGCCACCTTTATCAGGTCGGTCCACCTAGCCGGGGGCCACCCTATATTACGCTTACCGACTCGTGGTCTCCACTCCAAGTCACACTTTCTCCATCGGCCATCGGTCTTTCTAAAGATATGACCAGCCCACTACCACTTCAGCTTACTATATTACCTTCACGTATACGTTTGATACTATTACCTTTACGTAAGTTTTATTACTATCAAATATAATTTTACCTCCACGTCTAACATTTATGATTTCAGCGAACGTCAGCCTTCACTTATCATTACCTTAAAATAATACCTCCAAGATATTGTTGAAGTCTGAACGAACGTCATACGCTCAGATAGGTTGGCAGCTGTGCCGACAAGTCTTAGATTGCGTTTGCGAAAGACATGAGTGAGGCAGCTAAGCGGTGTGAGAAAACATCCAAGATAATATTTCTTTGTTGTTTACTTGTACGCGCTAATCTCAGACACTAGTGGTCCGATTTGAAAAATGATTTCAGTGTTAGATAGCGCACTTATCGAGGAAGGCAATAGGCTGTATAACATCAAACTATGAGCCACGAGAGCGGAGTAGTATCCTTTAATAACGCGGGTGTAACCGCGGGCTCATATAATAATATTATATTAGCCCTGTTTGTAATTTTTCTCACTGTTAGCCATGATCCTCTCCTCACATGGAGTAGTCACATATTGCACCATGCTAGGGTTAGTGTGCCAAGTTCAGATGTCAGAATATAATGCAAAACTCTTAGACATGATGCAGGTTTTTCTACGATGGTTTCTTGTGCCGTTTAATAAGCGATAATACAATTTAATATGTACATGCATGGATACAATTCGCGCTATGGGTTTGACCATGATATCACGTAACAATCTGTTGGTTTCGTCCCTGGGCTATTTATTGCTTGCATATTTGATGCTAACTACTAGTAGAAACATTTTATTTTCCTTGCCACGGGGGCCTTATATCTGAGGGATATGAGAATGCGTAGCAAAGCTGTGGAAAGTTCTGTAGCTAACCGTTAAGTAGTGGTGATGCGGAGTGAGGTTTTTCATCGGTTCTTCATATTCTGTAGCCTGAATTTTCTGTTGCAAGCATTTTCCGGTAGCATCTGTTGCAAAAATATCTCTTCTTTCTCATTGTGTAAATATCTTTATTTTTTATCTATTTGCCACAAGACGAACACTGCGCTAAGCGAGTCTATGGAAGTAAAAGTATTTGGTTCTCTCTATCCGTGAATGTCTTACACTCAAACAGCTGTTTCGCTCATCTTTAATGGATACGCAGCCAAGTAGCTGATGCATAATATGACATAATTATTACTATAATAACTTGCCTTCGTCTAACGAAGTAGTTTCAAACTGTGCTAACCTAAGACACTTATGTGTTCTCGGAATTGAGATGTGCTATGAACATTTTAGAAATGTACATTGAAGACAATGTCCTTATTTATTTAAGAATACCTAGATATAGATTAAGTAGATATTATTATATACACACTGTACAAAATACTGTCATGAAATTGCCTGGTATCCGAAGACGACGAAAAAATACGAACAATCGTTCATTTTATAAAAATATACATATCATCAGCCGCATACTGTGCCACTGCTGGGGACGGGCCTCTTCCCACTATGAGAAGGGTAAGGCCATAGTCCACCACGCTGGCCAAGTGCGGGTTGGCAGACTTCACATGTCTTTCGATAACATTAAGGAGAACTCTCAGACATGCAGGTTTCCTCACTATGTTTTTCTTTACCGATAAGCAAGCGATAATTAACAATTTAATACGCACTTAAATTCGAAAAGTCATTAGTGCGCGCCGTGGATTCGTATCCGAGACCCTCTGCGTAGCAGTCTGTCGGTCTCTCCACTCAGCTATCGCTGCTAGTTATGTTGTTTTGTTCACGTATAAAAATATACTAAACAATATAGTGTATAATAAACACAACAGTGGCGATAGACTAGTTGTGTTTGTAACGGACTGCTGAGACGAAGATCTCGGGTTCGATCCCCAGTTACCCCAGGCACACACCACTGACTTTTAGAAGTTTTGTGTGTATTAAAAATGTTAACTATCGCACGCTTATTAATGTATCCGGTAGATGGCAATAGGCTCGCCCCCTATTATATTGGGACCGAAACATAACTGGCAAAGTGTGCGTGAGTAATACACCTCTGCCTACCCCGTCGGAGATAAAGGCGTGAAGTTTTGTTATGTTCAAGTATACTTAATTTTGCCGACTTATCGGCCAACAAAGCCCCATTCGTCAACAGCAAACGTCATAAATCTAATCTCTTTGTGTTATAGTTATTTTTCACTCTCGCGACTTCATTCAGTGTGTGTTCAGATGATTTATGTCTGTATACTATATATGGGATCGCCTTATTAGGCTGATTGCGACACGGAATAAACATTGATATTTTCTTTTTGCAGGCGTGAGATATTATAGTAAGTATAATTCATTCTGATATTTGTTTAACATTTAATATTGTTTTCGTGTGAGTGTGCTATTAATAATATAATATTCTACCATATACACACATTACCTCCTCCCAAACCCTCTAGTCCCAAAGTAAGCAGAGTTTGTACTATGGGTACTAGATAATGAATAAACATACATATATCATTTTTTTTATAAATACATACATATTATACATAGAAACACCTAGACCAAGACAAACATCCATGTCAATGCACACAAAAGTTTGACTTGAGCGGGAATCGAACCTGCGACTTGCGGCGTAGCAGTCGCTTACACTCCCGCTGCGCCAACCGGCCGTCCGATTATTTTTGATGTTCGGATTATTCTAATTTTTCTAGCCGCGTAAGATAAGAGTCAGGACTAGCGGCTTTAGGTGCTCTCCGAGACCCAAGTGGTCACCCATCCAACGCTTAGTGATCTCTGTGAGCGTTGTCTAACTTTGTTGCACTAAGCCTATTCTTGACTACGGCCTATTTTAGTCGGGTAAGAGAGAGATAATTTTTCTATATCGGTGGCAAACGAGCATACGGATCGCCTGATGGTACGCGATTTATGTGTCCAATGGATACCCAAAAAACCATAGAAGTCACATGTGATGGGAAGAGTACTGGTATCCTCGTACCACTCCTGAAGAAAAAGAAGATGGTCTTCGGCAATCTCACTCGCCAATCGAAGCGCAACACTATAGTGTTACTTTACCTTGATATTGATATTCTAAGAGCCAGATACATTAAGTGCAGAAAATATACAAAAACACCATACGATGTGTACAAATCGACTAAAGACTAAAACAATACATCACCTTGGTCAGCAAACAAGCATGTATTGCCTTATAAAAGTCCACAACTAGATTAATTTCATCCAGCCATATTGATTAATCTGGCCGGTTGGGGCGAAGCGTTCAGGCGATATACAAACGAACGACTGAGTCTCGCTCCTCACTATGACAAATGGCACTATTCTTATATGAATATAAGGTTGTATTACTTTGACCTCTCGTTTTGTGTTTTTTCGTATCAATGGATTGAGCTTTATTTACTTTAAAACTACCTTTTGTAAATGAGCTTTTGACAATCACATGCAGATTTTTATTGAGAAGGTTTTTAGGGTATTTAATTGTACAGTTTTCAAATTAGGGAGAATCAGAGAGCAAGGGATTTATCAAATAATTATCATCATCATACCTATTAGCCTTATCCTTGTGCATTCAAGATTTTTAAATTCTAGACGTTTCCAGATTCCGCTTTTTAGTCTAATGAGATGACCTCAGAGGACCTCCGCTACCCAAAGGAGCTAAACTTATGTAAAAGTTTAGACTAGCGTGAAGATGATACTTGAGAGTACAGTATAATGTCAAAGGCACGAACACTGGCGGCATCTAATGAAAATCTTCGGTACTACGAAGACGACAAACGATTAAAGGTCCAGAATCTCCTTATTAGAAATCTTACACGTGATTGCCAAAAAGCTAATCTTACAACAATATCCGTCAGCCCACAGTACAGCACGATTACTTTGTCTGAAGATAATTTTCCTAGCTGAGGAAAACTTTTATCTCTGTGACAAGAAAACTGACTCGCAGCAACTGCTAAAGTTTTTCATAACAGTCAAGACCATCGACTTAACGTGCTCATGCCACGGAGAACCCAAGTGGAACTGAACTTTTTCATTCTCACATGACTTGAAAAAACTTACGACACGATTGAGTCTGTCGGTCCTACCAATGGGACACGGTTGATTTTAGAGACATATAATGACAATATTATCTATTGTTATTTGTTGTCTAAACCTGAACATTTCGAAATAATTGCAGATACATTTTACAATCGATTCTTTAGTAGCGACCTTTATAATCCCCATGTGATATGATAGAATCGCCTAGCATAGCAATTACTATAATTTTCAACAGCAGAACTGAATAATACTTTAGTCAACTTGAATCTACTAAATTATAAATTCGAGAGCACATCTTAAAACTTTGACTCCTTACCCATTCGAAAAACAACGCCACAAATAAAAAATGCGTCAGAAAGATAAAGAAAGATTTATTTACACATAAGACGGCTACACCCAAATACACATACATTTGGCTCCTACCCAACACAGAATCAGAATAAGATAGATTCGAAAAACGAATTAACATCCAAAACAGTAGGGGATAGTGAAAATATTTTTATATTTCAACATGGTGATCCACCCCCCGTTGGGTAGACCCAACTGCAATAACATGGCGCTTGGCAATCCCTTGAATACAGTGGAAATAAAAGAATTACTCGAACTGCTCGTGTTGGTTATGGAATTATATAGAGCTGTGTTAACCACCAAAATTTCTAAAATTGATCGATATATTCGAAGCGGCGCCGTTGTTGCCGCTGATGCGATCAGTTCACCCAATTGTCCCTCACTAAAAGACAGTTTCGATTTTGTTTAATAATTTTCACTGTACGGCTTTAAACGACAGAAACTGTGGATACCACTGGTGGACAGTGTCAGTTAGGTCACTTTTTTGATAATGTTCCCGTTATTTCCTTCTGGGGGACTACGACACAATTTTAAAAATCTGTTCTATGTTTCCACCAATGGCGTACAGAAACAACTAGTTTTGACAATGAATAACTAGACAAATTCGAATAATTATGTGCGTCTGGAAATATTAATGATATTTATTTTTACCAACTTCATTTATTTCTTACGTGTAGGTGGGTGCCAGCAACAAGTGGCATATTGTACCTGCATTTAAACAGCTCCATAAATAGTCAATACCTATTCTGTTAAATTCAATAAGAGCAAATAACCTACCCGAAATTCGAGTCTTGTATCACAGTCGAAATAAAGCTAGGTTGATAAAGACTTTCATAAAAATACTAATAATAATTCTAAAATAGCCTAATCTTATTACATTCCATGTTAAGAAAATAGTCCAACATGTTTCGCGGCTAGTCCATAGCTGTACTTAACCAGTTGTGGAGGCTCCGCTGCACGTGTCCCATCTCATTTTAGATTAAAACTCTCTACGGGCCTCTGCACGTTGGATCCATATCCCCGTGTAAGCCTCCCAAAGGACCGGTTATTCTTCTTACACCACATGATAGAAGAATAGCCGTGAAAAAAGGAGAAATATACTAATATTGATAGAAATAGTGTCGTGTCCATTCTACTTATTTTGAGGTATTGACACCCTTGATTTACGAAAATGATATATGCACGCTCGTATTAATAGAGACAAAACATGGCATATGAATAAATAAATGACTAAATAAACTTATATAACTGTGAATCCTAATAATTTTATCAAATACTAGAATACGCCCGCAGCTACACACTTTATTTTAACCATTTCTTCCCCATCCTGTGATAATTTGGGCAATCCCTTCTTAGTGCAACCCTTCGGTCCCCAAGGAACATCCATGCCAAATTTCAGCTCCTTGCCCCAATTTTGGCTGTGCGATACCTGTCAGTAAGTCAGTAACGCTAGAATTTTATATATACAGATATGTGAAGCATACAACTAACTAAAACTAAATAATTTTAATCAAAAAGTAGGTATCAACAGCTCTCTTAACATACCTACACTATTTGTGTTTCAATCTAAGTTAATGTGGTGCTTAGGAAATACTTGTCTTGAGTTACCGACTTAATATCACAAATGTATCGACTGAAGCCATCTCATTTATGTTTATTTTACACCGGCTTCAAGTATTTTGACGTCAGATATTATTTAAAGTGACGTATAGTATTAATATTTGAACACGTAGATGTTTGTTGACTTATGACATTATTGGGTATTTAGAGTAGTACAGAGTAAACAACATTGGCTAGCGAATCAAGTATGAGCGAAATTATTATGCTTCTTTATACAGACTTATGTTTATTTATACCAAGTAAAACAAGCATTAATAATATTATTTGAGATATGAAATATAAATAAAATAGCTTAATAATCATTATTGTCATTATACTTGTCATCGTAATTAACTGGTATATATTTTATTAACTCTTATTCTTTCTTAATGTTCTTTTTTGTATTCTAAAACTATAATAAATATTAAGCCAGTGCAGTCAGTTGTAAAAATATGTATATATCTTGTGGTTTAATTGCAAAGATTCGGAGTTAAACGCTTCCAACGTAACTTGACCTGTCATCGAAAAGATCACCCATACAAAGAACGATCAGCTTATAGTGGATTGATGCTTGATCTATGCCAATGTCCATCATAACTTGATCCGTCATCGCATTGATTTGCAGTATAAAGTGAGATCAGGTTATGGTAGATTCTAATACTTGCTGTGTCTACCTGTAAATGTACGCGGGCTTTCCCCAAGGCTCTTGGATGTTGATGTAATCGTCGTTAGTTAGACGAGTGCTATGGAGAAACAATTTAGTATGGCTGCTATGAGATATGGAGTAGACAATGATAGTTTGTTTTTTTGACAATTGGAGTGCTTTAAGTAGTATTCTTCGCTAATGGTAGCGTACAAGTCCTTCCAAGAATCAATCATCGTATAGTATACAAAGCATGACTTGAATATTGTGGTGTCTGTTTTTGTGTTATTATGTAAGACGTGCCATTTTTTACTCAATTCTTAAGGCAACTCACTTTTCCTTAAGAATTTACTTAAATTTAATTTACTTACAAAATGCGATTTGTTTTCGTTGAAACAATGTTTTCGATCCCATTTTTAGGTATTAATGATTGGTCCGTTCGCTGTTGATATTAAAGCCTAACATGTTTACATTTGGAAGGAAAATGATTTACTTTTATAAAATATGGCTATACTGAAAAAGAAAAATCTTAATGTATTTAAAGGTGGAGCGAAAAAAAACCCTTTGTTTAAAAAAAATCTCGTGCCTCAACTCAAGATACCTATTTAGATAGAAAACGGAAATTTTACATGAATGCTCCTGCAATTATAGATCATGAATAAAATTGAAAATACAGATAAATGACAATTAAAAAAAGTAAATTCGCTCCACCTTAATGTCTTGAGTAACATTTCTGTTTTTAAATAACCATTTTATTTTCCCTAGTACCAGTTTATAACAGCGAACATTTAGACAATTATCACGAATATTCAAAACAAATTAACTAAGTAAAACTTTGAAGCTTCAAGAACAATTCGTTAATTAGTACACCTAGTACTTGGTTGCTAACTGCTGCGTAGTAAATCTTCAATAGCAAAGAAGAAATATAAATTAAAAATCCGCCTCAGGTATTCTGTAATGTAATTCTTAGTAACTATTTAGTGGTGGAAAATTTAATTTTATTCATATTATTAGGTATATAGAAAGCAGCGATAGCCTAGTGGTGATACCAACTGTCATGCACTGACTTTTCGGAGTTATGTGCGTATTGAATTGTGAATTATCGCTTGCCCCGTGCCTCGGAGAGCACGTTAAGCCGTCGGTCCCGGTTGTCATGAACTTTGATAGTTATTATAGGGCGTCAGTACTTTCTAAATAAACTGATACTAGTCTAAACCATGGAATAACGCAATCTCTTCGGTTTGCGGAGGTCAGACAGGCAGTCGCTCTGTGAAAAATCTAATATTCAGCCAAATCTGGTTAGACTAGTAAGCGAACCTCAGGTTGAAATTAGGATAACACTAGGATGATGTTGATGATATTATTATGTAGAAACTATGAAGTGTACCGCTCATAGCGAGAGATTTTTTTGCTTTTGCCGGTGATTGACCGTTATTTCACTCCGGTTACTGGAGGGTATAGCGATATTTCATGGCTTAGACTAAGGTATATTATATTCAAGGGTACTCACTCCTCGTAACGACTTTCAAAGATCTTCATGACAGCCGACAGCTCTGACGGCTTAACGTGCTCTTCGAGGCACCGTATAAGCTATAATGGTTAACAATTTAAAACGTCTTTTTCAAATGTCATTATATCCTGTCATAAAGTTGTATATATAATCTGTTTACTGCTTGCGCTGGTGTTGCATTCTGGTGTCATAATATCGTACTTATGCTTATCGATGCCTTCCGGCCAAAAGGGGGTAAGCGACATTTTTTGCTAAATCGACTTATATATATGGTTAGAATCGGCTTTTTTTTCTGCGTCTAATGGTCTAAGTTTCGTGGCTCTAGGACAAACTTTTAGTCGCTTAGGCGGTAAAGGAATTGAGGTTCTAACACTAAGTGTTTCGTCATAAACGACAGTTATTTTTGGTGTATTTTGTATTATGGTGGTTGGATAAAAATAATATTTCAAAACTGTGAGATAAGCAATTTTGGCTTTATTTTTTTCTTTACTTGAAGGTGAAGTAGTTTGGGCTGTAAATATTTTTTGTAAAAAATACATTAATCAAATTTTACTTGAATCTTTGTGTACCAAACTTTCGGTTAGGATATTAGAGCAGTTTCTTTGGATAAAATATATGTAATTTATTACATTTAGGTCGCATTTCCGTGACTTTATTTGGCGCTTATTTTTATTTTCCCTAGTCACCAAATCAATCATCGAAGGCGCTTAGGATAAATCATCCAAACTAATGTCGCCTTACATTGTCGCTTACCCTTTTCTTCCCTCCCAAAAAAAATATCTGGTATGGTGATTAGATAACGAGGTAAATCATAGGTTTGGCGGTTGAGAGATATCACAAAGTACAAAACAAAACAAACCGTGAATGAAGTCTGGTGTGATGTACCCACTTTTATTTTGTTATATTCGATTTGACAGGTAGAAAGTTTGACGTTTTAGTTGTATTTACTACTAAAACGTCAACAACATGAATGGCGGACGTACTGTTTGACGTAATGCTCCCTGATTCGTGTTCACTCTCACAAGAAGACATAACAGAGACTTATCAAGCGAAATCTATATCACCGGTTATGGCTGATCATGACTATTCTCCTGAGATAGAAATGCTATTAATACTTGGAGTTTTCCGTCGCAAACGTAAGTAAATGACGCATTGGTTGACGGTCACTCAAACTGTGCTATGCCATATCCTGTCAGTTTTAGAGTTTGTATAGGACATATTTATATGAATTGTTTATATAAATATCAAGCCTTTCTTACAATACTCGGAAATCTTCCACAATAGGCGTATCTACATATTATTATTTCTAATAATCTAATGCGAGAGCCGTATTTCCTAGAAAAAGGACCGACTTAATGGGCTGTATGTATCATACAGGAAGTTGTAACATTTTACTATACAAAGACGTTTTCACTGTTATGTTTTTAATAAATATACACAACATAGAATACACCAACCATAATTACCGTACATCATAATGATAGACAGCCACCAGGAAAACCTCAACAATGCCAAGAAAAACAGTATCCTTAAGACTCTAATACACTTGGAACACATAAAGGAACCCTTTCGTCTCTCAATGTGATCGTATAAAAAACCATTGCAACCAAAACAACGAATTCTTATATTCCCGCATACATTTGTTTTATTGTTACGAGCCTAAACACAAAAGCTACAGAGTTATATGTAGTCACAATATATGAATAACACATCTCTATTTTGCCGAAGAAAATCTCGATATCACCGGGAAACAAGCACAAGGAAACACTATAAATCATTGCTTGGAGTTTTGTTACAATGTTACAAATGTTCTCAAGATCATTCGATACGTAGTAAGTGGGTACGTTTTATATTTTTTTCATATTTGCTTGTTGATTTCTATGTGTTTTGTTGACACATTCAAACAAAGATACGGTGTCATCTATGTGTCGTTATAGGCTTGTTCTATTCTTGTAGTTCAGGTCATTAGTTATTGACTACTCATTTGAAAAACAATTTTAAATAGCTGTTCTGCACTTTTCTCATTTATTCTAGCAGGATATTGTTTATTTTAATTTGCAAACGTTTAATTTTTTTTTCAGAATCAGAATCAGAATCAGTCTTTATTCTCAAGAACATGGTTATAAATTACAGGTCTTATGTTAAATAAATACATTTGATCACATGTTCTACCATTGATGGTGCGAAAATATAAATTAATTACAAAATGATTATACACAAATTTAAATAGTACAGTAAAAATGTCAATTCTAATACAATAACAATTATATCACACAATATTTATTCGGTAATTAAATAGAATGTTAATTTGATGTCATGCTAAGATTTTATAAAGTATGTCAAGATGTGCCTGTAATTATCACTTTCATATTGTATACAATAATATAATTATAGTTTAATATAAAATGTGGCAAGTTATGTTATTAAGTAAGGCAATATCATACAGTCAACAATTTATCATTAAGAAACTCTTTGAGACTATAATAGTTCCTTTCAGCTAACATTTTATACAATTGGCGGCGAAACAGATTAAGCGGCAAATTCTTTAAATTCTTCGGTAAGTAAATTGTTATGGACATGTAGTAGGTGTTCTTTCTAAATAATTCTAGATTAATTTTAGGAATCTGGAGTTTTTCTTTATGTCTAGTCCGGCTTGTTGTTACATCTCCGAGCCGAATAAATAACTCTGGATGCTTTTTGACGAAGAGTGCGATTTCTAATATATAAAGGCACGGTAGTGGCAGTATTTTGTGTCGTTTAAAGATAGGTCTACAGCTTTCAAGGTAATCAGATCCAAACATGGCTCGAATACACTTTTTTTGTGCCATAAATACTCTGTCTACTTCTACTGAGTTGCCCCATATGATAATGCCATAACGTAGTACGGATGACACATATGCATGGTAAGCCTTTATCGCTGTTTGTATATTGACAATTTTTTTAATCCTATAGAGAACATAGACGAAGCGATTTATTTTACCTACAATTTTGTTGATATGAGGCTTCCAAGAGCAATGCTTATCTATAGTGATACCTAGGAATACGCAATCGTTTACAAAATTTAGTGGGTTGGTTTTATAGATTATTTCTAGCTTTGTTGTATTGCTTCTGTAAGTTTGAAAATGTATGATGTTGGTTTTTGTCATGTTCAATCTAAGATTGTTTCGTTCCATCCAATTAGCGACTTTGTCAATTGCGATATTTATCTGAGTTTCCAGATCATTTAAGTCTTTGCTTTTGACAATCAGCGTTGTATCATCGGCAAATAAGATACATTCATTATTGATCACAGCGGGCAGGTCGTTTATATATAGTAAAAAGAGAAGAGGAGCTAAAATTCCACCTTGTGGAACACCATAGTTGTTTTGTTGATATGTCGACCTATATCGGTTTTGTTGATGTTGGCTGATTTTTGTTATTTCGACACATTGTATTCTTTCGTCAAGGTAGCTCTCTATCCATTTGTTGGCCATCCCCCGTATTCCGTAGCAATTCAGCTTTGATAACAGTATTTTGTGACTGACAAAATCGAAGGCTTTTGTCATATCTAGGAAGATGCAGGCTATATTTAATTTATTATTGAGAGTTTCGGTAATCTGTTTCACTAATGAGAAACATGCTAGAGAGGTTGAACTTTCTTTCCTAAAGCCGAACTGCTGGTTTTGTAGAATATCACAGGATGTAATAAAGTTTTCTATTTTACTGTGCATCACTTTTTCGAATATCTTTGCCAGTATAGGTATTAAGGTTATTGGTCTGTAGTTATTCATATTATCCGCATCACCTTTTTTAAAGAGAGGTTTTACTATGGATTTCTTGAGACGAGCTGGAAAGCAACCTTCTGACATTGATAAATTAATTATATACGTTAATGGGTATACTAATACTTGTGCACATCGTTTGATAATCCTAGTATTAAGATCGTCATAACCCATAGAATTGGTGTTTTTTAAGCAATTGATTATTTTATATATCTCATAATTATCTACTGGAGTTAAAAATATACTTTTAGAGTTATTCGGAATATGGGTTGTCAATTGTTGCCCATTATAATCATGTGTGTTATGGTTCGTTAGGGATATGTAGTATTTGTTAAAAAGATCGGAAATGATGTTTGGGTCGTCATATGTTACGCCGTCAATTTTTATGTTATCTATTTCAGACAGATTCTGAGAGTTATTTACGTTGTCTTTAATTAATTTCCACGCTGCTTTATTCATATTTTTTGATGATGTAATAAAATGTTGGTTATTTATTTGTTGCGCCTTATATATACATCTTTTTAATATGCCCGCATACTGTTCATATATTTTTTTATTTCGGTGTTTATTATGTTTTTGTAAATGATATTTAAGGTAGAACATTCTTTTTTTAACACAGCATCTTTTTATTCCTTGTGAAAGCCATCTATTTTTGATGGACTTTTGGGTATATTTAATTTTTACAAATGGGAAACATAGATTATAAAATAGCGTAATAGTGTCATGGAAACAATTAAACGCGTCTTTAGTGTTTATATGCTCGTAGATTTCATTAAATGATAAGCATGTCAGGTAATTTTTGAATTTCTCAACATTCTCTTCGCTCATGTCCCTTACAGTTTTAAACCAAGATTTCGGAATTCTTTTTTTTGCAACGTAGTCCGTTTTTATCTGAACCGTTAGTGATTGAGCTGTTTCGTGATCAGACAGTGCTAGATAATGTATATTTGAAGAAGCCTCGCGTGTATTACTAACGATTAAGTCCAGACATGCGCTTTTTCGTGTTGGTACTTTTATATGATTTGTCAAATTGTTATTATCAAGGATAGTCGTAAGTTCATTAGAGAATTTATTTATTTTAAGCATATCTATATTCCAGTCCCCACATATTATAATTATTTTGTTTCTTTTCTTAGCTAGTTTGACAGTTAGGGATTCTAGTTTTTTTAGAAATAAATTTGCATCTGATGCAGGTGTTCTGTATATACACGACACAATTAGATTAAGTCCCAATATATCAATGGTACAAGATTCGAAACTATGTGGTATTGAGGGCTCCAAGTCAAGGTTTTTATACTGCAAGTGGTTTCTGAGTAATATGCATGTTCCACCTCTATTTTGATTTTTACGAGAAAAACATGCCGCTATTTTGTCCTCTTTTAAACTGAAGTTACGTTCATTGCCATACTTGAGGAATGTCTCGCTAAGACATATAATATCTATGGGACCACTGTTACTACAAAGCTCTGTAATAGCTATCTCTAATTGATCTCGTTTCGAAAGTAACCCTGCAATATTTTGGTGAAGAAGTGTAATTGTTGTGTTATTATATTTGTTATTTGTATTATTTTCGAAAACAATCTTCATTTGATGACGCTGGTGAATCATTAGTGTAATGGGATAACTGAATACAATTAATTAATTCTAATAAGTCTAAAAATATTGTGTGCATTCCAGAATTATTTACTGAGCCTGTACGTCTATTAAACATACTATAATCGTATTTTAAGTTTAAGTTACTGTCCAGAAGATATACATGTTCGTGAGTGATAACATCAAGATAAAGCATGTTTATAAAAGTTTCTACTCGCCAATTATATAAGTTATGATAATTTTTGCATTTATACGTCGGTACACATATAATAACATTTGTGTGTTTAGTGTGTAACATGGTCTGTCTAATATTTATAATGGTGTCATAATAGTTACAGGTTTTTCTGAAGTCGTCTTCTCCTAAAATAATTACACAGAAGTCCTGTTTCGTAAACTGAGTAATTTTGTCATGAGCATTTATAATTAGCTGTGGTATGTTTGCGTTAGTCATTTTGTAGTGGCAGAATTCAAACTCGCTACCGAAAGTATCTTCAGTGATTCTCAAAATGTTGTTCTCATTGTTTGTGCTCAGGATGCATAGTTTATTCTTTGGTGTCGGTATGTTACCAGATGTGTTAATATTTGGTGATGTTGAAAAAAGTGATGTTTCGGCGTGTTTTACGATGTATGGAGTGATCTCTGTGTCATTAGCTATGACATTAGTTATTTTTAAAGTTGACAATATTTTTTTATAGTCAACTACATTAAAAAAAAATTTCAAAGATCATCTATGAAGTTTCTTGTTAGCCTCTTCTTCAACAATAACTTTTCTAATGAGTAAATTTTATTGATACCTATTTTAAATATTTCTCATTGTTATAATATTAGTAATTGAATCCAGGATCAAGCATTTACGTATAGAAATCTTATGCCTTAGATCCATCGAGATAATAACGTAAATAAAATTGTCATGTAATGTGATTTTAAACAAATATTTCAGACACGACGGAATCTTAACAAGATAGTATTTTGGTAAATTGATATAAAGAACAGAAGACCATAAGATTCGGCAGGACTACAACTAGCTTCATAACAATTAAATAAAAAATAATGTTATATTTCCCTTCTCTCTCATAAACTCAATAACTGTAACAGAAAATGATACCATCGATCTAATGTAAAGCATAATTAACAAGCGTACAATCGCTGGTAATTAACTAAATGAGCAACACGTAATAAAGGCGTAATGAAAAAAAATTACGTTATAACAATTTTAATACCAATAAACGAAATACAATAAATTAAAGTGCTTTAGGTATCACTTGCCATGGCTCGACATAAAATGATTTGTTTGCAACGCGAACACTTGTACCCAGAAATTGAAACCTCTGAACACTCCAGGGCTATCCAGTTCAATGGTCACAAAATGTTCGCCAATACCGCCAGCTTTTACGTATGCTTCTCCCCACTTGTCAGGCCTTAGATCTGCAACCTGTAGAGCACTTATCACTTCACTCTTAGAACAGTTCACTGTGAAAGTCTCTGACCGAATCCAGATAGCCGGATCCAATTCATGAACTCTGCTATAGATCAATTTTGATGCCAGATCTGGATACCCCAAAAACAGATCATTGCAATTTGCAATGACGAAAAGTACGGAAAAATATACTACAATTTTAAACATTCTACAGACACAACTAATCTTCTTGAAAGTCAAAACGTAAGTGACGTGAGCATAATTGAATTGAAAATTTTGTTTAATAAATTTACACTGGCTTGTGAATACATCGTTCTGTCAATGGCCATACGTAAATACCGTATAAATTTAATATGTATTGCACGACAGAAGTACTCTATAAATGTGTTTAGCAGCACTACTTCCTAGTAATGTACATTACGTGTTCACACCTTATGAAGTAACTTGTGAATTGCTGAGAATAAACTGACCACATTTTCGCGCTAACTTAATTCTTATAAATGTTACATTGGATCAAAACATCTCCGTAGCATATTCAGTAGTGGTTGTGTGTGCTGTGTTACCAAAGATTAAATCGAATTCCAAAGTGTTTTCGATACTAATGATTGTTTTAATGTCATTACATTTATTGTCATTAGTGAAAGCCAACGATGTTATGATGGGACATGTGACTCCGTTTTCGAGAAAAATCTACAGTGCTATCAAAGAACAGAACCCTGCTTTATGAAGACGAAGAGATAATGTAATGATCAGTGCTCCAAGCAATGAATTCATAAGTACTGTTTATATAACAGATCTGAGATCTGACAAAGAAGGTGAAGCGTACGTGGCAGCCGGTGGTATTGGTAGTCGAACAGTAACCATATCGTTGAAGAGTCCTTCTATTTTGCGTGGATACAAGTTTTCCATAGAAGTATATGCAGAAGGTCTTCACTCATACGGTGGCCAAGTGGGTACACCAGTAGGTGGATTGAGTGGAGTTGCTACATATCCAAGCACTTATCCATACTCCGTTGGCGGTGTCACATATCCAGTTGGACGAGTCCAATATCCAGGAAGTGTATATTCTCAGTACCCAGTCGGTCGATAGTGTTTCTTTTTATTTGAGCAAAGTGATAATCATAAAATAAATAATATAATTTTGCCTCATCGTGTTTTATTATAGCACCTGTAATAAATATGTAAATGAATAAACATAAGAAATTATTGGTCACGTATTTTCTGAAGATGACAATAATTTGTCTTCGTCGTAATAGTCTACTGTTTGATTTTATACGTTCGTATTAGCTTTAGTGATTTCATACATATTTTATTGAGTAGTATATCTATTTTATTAATATAACATAAGGACCGACATCCGTATGGAATTTTTACTCGTAGTATAAATAATATTATTTTGCTTTTTTTTGTAAATGATGACTCCCGATAAGGGCTGAATCCTGTGTCGCGGGAGACTTTACAAACATCCAACTAACGGATATAATTAACAACCAGATTCGAAACAACAATTTGTGGATCCCTCAAAGTGTTGTCTCGTGTGGGATTCGAACCCACAACGTGCAGCAGTTCAATAGTTTTCAAACACTTTCGTTAAATACATTGTGATGTTGCCTGCCAGCGTGTTTCACTGAAGTATAAATGTATACGTTTCGATCCAGTCTCCAGTTAACGTAGCTCATAATTCTAAACAATTCGACACTAAAGTCACAAATCATTACACTCTACATTGAAAACGTCTTTTTTTAAAGAGCTTTCCCGCACTAGGAATAAAACATGTGTCCCGAGGGACTTAACAAATACACAAATAACGGACACAATGAACACGAGACACACTAGACTCGAGACAACAATTTATTAATAATACAAAGTGTTGTCTCGTGTGGGAATCGAACCCACAGCACTAGGCGCAGTGTCAAGTGGCTAGGCTACAACTTAAACCACTAGACCAACCGTGCAGTAATAATAGAGTAGAGGTCAACTCTTCTTTGTTATAATAATATTTTATTTGCATAAGCCAAGCAATCTTATTTATATTTCGCTATACCAGTGGCAGCAAGTTAAAACTAAATCGATTAAGCCGCTGATTATTCCATACAAGTTTAAAGTATCAACTGAGGGCAAACAAGGCTAATTTGAAACAGGAAAGTTTTACGGAAAAATTATGTTATAAAAAGTGCTAAGGTTATTTCCCCACAGGGAATTCTCTAGAGGGGAAACCTTCATTTCACCTTTGGTTTGCTGATAATGCTATTAGAACGGACTTCTATAGGGAGCGAGGCAATTTTCTTTGGTGTGAAACTTTGGGTATCGAAATCTGTTTACTCGTAATAAACGTAAAAAATCTGTATTTGTTTTTTAGAACTATTATGAATAAACAACTTATAGTCATGGGTAGAGACCATACGGCTTCATTTTCACGAAAATACAATATGTATTTGGCTATATAAAATATAGTTATTTAAAAACGATGAACCATAATTGCTAGACTGCAAAGTTTTTATCTATGCCACGCAAAATCGTAAAACACACACGCAAAACATGTTTGCAAATAGACTCAGAGATTTAATTTAAAAAAATGGTATTCTGCAATAAACACGTATATTCTATTAGACTGTAGTAGATCTATGTATACATTTTCGATTAATCACAATCACCAAAACTAAGTAGTTTTGGTTATTGTTATAGAACCTGGTACCCGCTCCAGTAGTCATCATTAATATATCATTAAAAAGACATTTTGATGCAGAAAAACGTCTACCATGGCGCCTGTCCCTATTCACGTTTGGGCAGCAGTAATCTCACTAAGTTTTATAAATGGCAATTTACTACAAACTACTTATATTAGTAAAATAAAGCTGGAATTAGATATAATTAGACGATGATATAACACACTTAGGATTCTATTATTAAAAGAAGTAAGAAAACAAGCGTTCTTCAAATAAAAATCATATATTTTAGCAATAAGTGAGTAGATTTAAAACATTACTTATCGGTATCAACTATAACAGCATTGAAGAAAGATGCCGGAGCAGTTAATCCCGTATGCCTCGCATAGCCTAGGTACCACACGATGGACATTATATGTGCACAATGCCCATCGTACGTCACCTGGTTAAACATATGCAATACTGTTGGACAATATTATTTGCACTGTTGATCAATATATAACAAAAAAATGTTTTTATACGGACATGTCGCGACTGGATTCGTCCACGCAAAAGCCTTCTTCGTGTATGCCATAGTCTGGCAGATCTTCAAGTGCAAGTCTCTGTACGTTTCAATTATAATAGACAGACCATTTGATAAATGCTCGGCACAGTAGGATCTTGCCAGCTTAGGTTGGTATGTACCTAGCACTAGTAGAATTATATTCTCCTCCGTCATTGAAGGGAAGTTTTCTATCTGGCTCACTTCCATCCTCTGAAAATCTACTCTTCTGTGATTAAACAGTTTTCTCTCTACATACATATGCAGATGATTCGGGGTATCTATTTTCTGCCTTATGATATTGACGAATTCGTCTGCGAAGGAGGGGTGCATGGCAAAGTCTTACGTAAACGCGTTATTAATAGAAAACATGAACGGAAATGCAGAAAATATTACCTTGGTACTCATTTTCTTACATAGATAAGCGGTACCTAAAATACTCGTATATGTATATTTATCGCCAGGGCTACGGGACTGTCTAAACAGGTTACCATGGCCCTGGAACGCAAAGGGAAACCGAAGGAACAGGGTTTTTATTAGTTAGTAAGACTGTCGTTTATCTCCAAACGCAATCAGATTTGAGACCTGGCGGCTTTAGTAAATATTGTTCCTCTTGGTAAGACCTTTTAAACGACACTACAATCATATCTATTGGAGCCGGGTACCATTTTGCCCATTCTCCTTTACTTCAATTATCTCTTCAAGTTATCTTCAACACCCGTCAACGCTACAAACATGAAGTCTAATCCCATTTAAAAACACAAAAGAAAACCGAAACTCTTTAATTTACTTAAGTTCCCTTAAACAGTTGTTTCAAAGACATCTCAACGTTCAAAGTTGGCTCGACCGACCACTCTAAATGAATCCACTCGATACTGTGAGAAATTAAAAAGCTTTGACAAAATGAGAACACTCATTTGCCACAAGCTGTGTAGGAATTTTTTTAACTAGTCAGTTAAGGGGTCAGGTAGAATTGCTGAAGCAAAATCTTTTTATTTGAAGTCCTAAATGAATTTCGGATGTTGGTCGAATGTATTTTTCACTCATTTTCTGATTGTAACAGAGGCCTTTGCAAAGGTTTGAGGTTGATTAAGTTAGATTCTAATATGTTTAATAGGTTGTTTTTTTAAGCTCGTTTGCAGACTAGTTTTTGGCGTCAAATGGAAAGTAATTAAATTTTGATGGAAGCCAGAACAGTTCCTTTTTTAATTTTAGTCTATATTTGTAATTAAAAGGCAATATTGAAAGAATATCGTCAAAGTTGAAAAATGAATTTGCAACTGATTAATTTGTGAGATCGAAGTATTTTGATTTAATCTACGTAATATATCCCATTTAGTTTTAATGCTGTCTCCATAGAACACATTTATTTTGATTCTAGGTTACCTCTATGATTGCTGTTATAATTTCTGTTAGGTTGACCAAAATTTAACCAAAATGTCGAGCAAAAAGTGAACCTATGGAAATGTAGGAAGCCCACGGCACCAAAAAATTTTACAGCAATAATTCACATCTAACCAACTAATGTCCAGTAACATATTATTTGTGACGTGCACTTGACGAAAAAAGTCATGACGGAAGTCAAATCTCAATTGCTTTTTGATCTACCTACGTGAACTTTATAATAATGTTACAATATTGTTTATTCGATAACTATAACTATACACATAGTCACAATTACTAGTAGTACTGAGAATCACTGCTAAGTAGTGATTTCTAGGAAACACTAACAATGTCATTATTTTTGTCCCTCTCAGATAGAAACATGGTAATATTCATCGATCTTCTTGCAAAACCATTGCGCAATTTAAATCAAGAAGGAAAATGTTTCAACTTAATTTATACCTACTATCAAAATAATTTTGCTCAAAGAAAACTAAGTTGGAATGGATTTGGCAGAATAATTAAGTTGGAATTCATCTGCATAGTCCCACCCAGAATGACGACTTCAATAATTCCACCGAATATCTGATACGAAAACATAATCATATTCCCGAGCCAATTTTATGACACAAAAAGCAATTCGTCCAATAATCGAACGTCACAATCAAGGTAAGCTCAGCAAAAACAATACATTACGATTCAGTTGACTGCTATGGAAGAAAATCGTTTTAATTTGGCCAACGCTATTTGCCGGCTTCTTCAAATATTGGCTCTGAGTGTTGGTCCCGACTATACGTAGAGGAACAATCGTACTTGAGTGCGACTTGAATCACTGCAGACTTAGAGAAGTACTGGCGTGTCAATTTATTTGTATACTTTGGTAATGGCTTAAGTTAGGACTCAAGAGTGGATTGTAGGCTATCGAGAACGTAAACAATTTACGTCGTGCTTTGACGGAGGTAAAGAGTTTTGTTTGTTGTCACGTTGGATGGAGCTCTTCATTCTAAGGACGTTCACTCTGTGTTTGGATACTTTTTTTGTAAGTGTTACCTTTTATACAATAACTTGCAATCTGCCTTTGAAACATTTCAAAATAGTAAGGTTTGTAATGTAATGTAGCTTTATAAGATTAGAAATTAGAATTTTAATTTTTAATTACTTATTAATGAAAACCACCATTACCGGTAGGTATTTTGATTCTACAGGATGACGCAGTATGAACTATAATTCTATTTCAATAGTATATTTTTTTTCTGTTACTGACTGATTGACTGACAACGCAAAGCCTACTAACCTGAAACTTGACTGATAACCATGTTTCTTAGACAGTGTAGGCTTTCACTAAGAAGAGATTACCGAAATTCTCTAGGGATCCGGAGGAAGGGTTCAAATTAAAAAAAAAAGATGTGCGTGCGTAGCTGCAGGCACCATCGAGTCTTTCTATATTTCGATTTCACACATTTTTATATTATAAAATTTCCTATTTATCCCAGCCTTTCCCCTCGGGGAAAGGCTGGGATAAATAGGAAATTTTGTAAATTTGAATAAATAGGAATGAATAGGGAATTTACAGCTCTAAGCTACGGGTAGTTTAGCACCTAAATTGGGTTCTCCTAAATCACACACATGGCAACCCTAACAAGACGGCAGCAGCGCATCAGGTGTAAACTTAAAACTACCAAACTAGTTACTTTAAACACTTCTATGCCGTTTTTATAAGCGTTTCACAGTGTAAATACATTAAAAAAATAAAGATGTGCGCGTAAGATGTTATCGTAGCAGTGTTTCGTTAGCAACGACAATCAACATATTTTTTGTTCCCGCTGTGACAAGCGACCTCTACGGTATAGGTTTGGAACTGGCGCATTAGATGTGTGGAATGTTTGATGCCTAGGTACCTATTGAAACCACGGCAGTGTCTTTCAATATCCCATAGCGGTCTGGACACGCGAACCATTGTTAGCATACTTTGTCTTCGCCACCGAACATTCTCAACGTTACGGTGCCTTCAGTTATTGCAGCTAACCGTTATCTATCGTCTTTCGAATCATCATTTTAGCGTTTCCCTGTGGCATCTCAGACTTTTTGGTTTGGATTTCGAGGACCACTTTCTAGCCCAACCAGATTAAACATAATATTTCACAGTGCGACAGCTATCTAACCTTTACAAACTAAAGAGAAAGTGTAATGTAGGTAGGTGCTAAAAACTGTTAGACGTGCGCGATTTTTCAAAGTATTTATTTAATTATAAAATCACATAGTAAAGTTAAAAGTTTACCTTATTTAAGCTTTTAAACATATAAATTACTGTTACTTACAGTGTACGGTCTATGTAGCATAATATATTGCTAATTTAATAACACCTGCCAGCACAAGCACTTTCACATATTGAAATTAAAGTTCACACACTATGTCTCAACTCAGTACCATTGAAGCAGCACAGAGGAGCTTGGAAGAAACATTTACGAGGAGAATGGCCGATTTGGAGAGCCAGATCCAGTCTGCGGGTCCCGCAAAGGACACGGTAGCAAAGGTGGCCGAAGAGTTTCGCACATTTAGGGAACTCATGTTTGGTTTGCTTGGTCTCCTCCGCAAGCAGATTGATGAGTGCTCCAATATGCTGGATAACATGGAGACGAGGCACAGGCGAAAGGACCTTATATTCCTGGGAGTCCCAGAATCTGAGAAGGAGGACTGCCGCTCGCTGGTCATGGACATCCTCAAAACCAAGATGTCTCTGAAGGATGTCGGCGACACTTCCATCACCAATTGTCACAGGCTCGGGGCACCCAGCAAAGAGCATCACAGGCCTATGCTGGTAAGATTTTCCCGAATTGATCTCAGGACAGCTGTATGGAGGGCGAAGACGGCTTTAAAGGGCTCGAAAATTTCGGTCAAAGAGTTCTTGACCAAAGCCAGACAGTCGTTATTCGTTAAGGCTCGACAGCATTTTGGGATGCGCTCCTGCTGGACTCTGGATGGGACTATCGTCGTCAAGGCTCCGGATGGAAAGCGCAGTAAGATTACATCCTCCCACGAACTGCAGCAGTTGATGTCTGTGCATCCAATGGTGACGGGCGACGATTCTTCTGCGTCCAAGAAGATACCGGCCGGCGCCGGTAATGTAAAAACTGTGCCACGCAAAATTTAACTGTTTTGGTTTGTGTAATGTTTGTAACAGTACACGTTATGCTGTATTTGTTTGTACTTATGTTTACTTTTGTGTCGGTGACTCATTATTCTCATTTATTTAACTTTGGATTGATGAATCAAACTTTTAGCCACAGTTTAAAATGTAAAATGTATTCACATTCACATAATTTCACTTCACACTTATTTTGTTTACCTGTCAGAAACGTCATTATAATAACGCCACACCTACGTCAAAATATTATTTCTCCATGCAACGTTCCATTTCACATTATTATTGCTGTGTAAAATATATGTACTGGGTGAATATTTCCGACATAAAATGTTTTAAATAAAAATTGAAACAGTTTAACTGTTTCAATTTTTATATTATGGTATCTCTATGTTAACTTTCTAATTTAGTTAGACCTTTTTTTGCAAAGATTTCTAAAGTTAATTTTATTAAGTTGCGTTTAGTGATTTGCTTGACTTGATATTACTTGTTAGTGTTTTATAATGTAGGTACCTATTGTAGTTTTTTGCTGTCATATGCGTTTAGTTTCACCTAACATTTCTTTTTTAACGTTTCGGTACAGGTACAAGCAATCTTATTTACTGTTGAATTTTAGTGATTAATTTGGTATAATTTGCCATATCAATTTTTTTTTGTGTGTGTAAGCTGGCGGGTGGTACAGAGATAAATAGCTTTGTACTTGGGTACGTAAATTTCTTCAGTTTTCTTCTTATCTTAAATTTGTTTTTAATTGTGTATATAATATATATTATTTTTAATATTAATATATATATATTTATAATAGTATTTATATTTAGTATCTTTTATTATTTTGTCAAATGAGTTCTGATGATGATATATCGTTTTGTTCTGCCAATGAATCATTTAATGAGAGTTTTTGTTCGGTGCCCGATAGAACTGTTGGCGAATTTGTGCGTGACACATTTAAGGTTAAATCAAATCAGTCGCTCAATTTTAATGTGTGTCATTTAAACGCTCAAAGCGTGCCAAGCCACTATAGCGACCTGTTAGAAGCCTTCAGTAATGTCAATGTTCACGCTGTTCTGATCTCCGAGACTTGGTTTAAGCCACAGCTGCTCTCCACTACTTATCCTCTGCCTGGATTTATTCTTATCCGGAATGATCGGGTTGACAGGAGGGGTGGTGGTGTTGCAATCTACATTCGTAGCGACTTTCCTTTTAAAATTGTTGCTACATCTTCTACCTCCTTCACCTCGATGGAATATCTCTTTTTGGAGGTTATTGTCAAGGGTGTAAAAACTATTTTTGGTGTTGTCTATTGTCCCCCAGCTGTTGACTACTTCTCCAGTTTCGAAGCGATTCTGGAATCTTTAGGGTCGGAATATTCACATCACATAATAATGGGTGACTTTAATACCGATCTCCTCACTCCCCACTCTCCTCGTTCACGTAAGCTCCTCCAAATTATTGAATCAGCCAGTCTTCATAATTCACCACTTCAAGCCACTCACCAAAACAACAATGGGGAAGACACCTGGCTTGATTTAATCCTTACTTCCAACCCTTCCCTTATATCCTGTCATGGCCAATATCCTGCTCCCGGTTTTTCCCACCATGACCTCATATTCCTGTCGTATATCCTCAAACCACCCAAACCCAAGCCTAAAATGTTGCACCTGCGTAACATTGCTCGGATGGATGTAAATAAGTTGGTAGAAGATGCTTCTCATGTTAATTGGGAGCCTTTGCTGTCGGCTGGCACTATAGATGACAAGGTTGATATCTTCAATAACGTACTAGTCAACTTGTATAATGTCCATGTTCCAGTTAGAAGGGTTAAATTGAAACGCCCTCCAGCCCCGTGGATGACCATAGGGGTAAGAATGGCAATGAGACGCAGGGACCGAGCATTCCGCAAATATAAAAGAGATCGTTCGGACGACAATTGGGCCTCTTTCAAACCTGCAAGGAATCGGTGTAACCAGATGGTACGTAACGCCAAACGCCGCCATATTCTTGAAAACATTGTCCCCAGCTCTCCAGCTGCTACTTGGAAGTTCCTTGGAACTCTTGGCATCGGCAAACAGCAGCAATTCGACCTTCCGAATAATATCGGCTTGGATGATATTAATTGTCATTTCACCACTACTCCTTCAATTTGTCATCTAACCCGGGATCGGACGGTCGAATACGTGGCAAATTTGCACCAGGTTAACATAGATCCATTTCAGTTTTCTCCAGTTGCACCAGATGAGATCAAGAAGATTATCCTGTCCATCAAAACAAAGGCTGTGGGATACGATGGCATTGGTCGACAAATGGTCATGCCAATTTTAGACCAACTCCTACCTGCAGTATCCCACATTATTAACTTTTCCTTAAATTCTTGTGTCTTTCCCTCCTTATGGCGTAAAGCCTTTATCCGACCCTTACCTAAGATCCCCAATCCGTCTTTACCTAGCCACTTCCGTCCCATTTCCATACTTCCATACCTCTCCAAAGTGCTGGAAGCCTGTGTCCATAAACAATTATCTCACTTTGTACATGTCAACAATTTTTTAAGTCCTCTTCAGTCAGGGTTTAGGCCAGGACACAGCACTACCTCTGCCCTGTTAAAAGTGACTGGCGATATTAGGGCGGGCGTTGAGGATTCCAAGGTTACTGTGTTAGTCTTGGTTGACTTTTCGAACGCCTTTAATACCGTCAGTCACGATATTCTCCTATCCATCCTCTCCCATCTTATGGTCTCATCTGATGCACTGGATTGGTTTTCCTCTTATCTTCGGGAGCGTCAGCAGGCGGTTCGCATTGATGAATCATTATCATCTTGGCGAGTTCTCGACTCTGGCGTTCCACAGGGCGGTATTTTATCTCCTCTTCTTTTTGCTCTTTTCATTAATCTCCTGACCCATGACCTTCGGTATACGTATCATTTGTATGCTGATGACTTGCAGTTATACTCTCAGGCCACGGTAGATAATCTAACTGCTGCCATTGACGCTGTAAACAATGATTTGACCGCTATTAAACATTGGTCCGATAGCTTTGGACTTCATGTCAACCCTTCTAAATGCCAGGCTATTATTATGGAAGTCATCATATGATGAGCAGAGTTAAGGCACTATCTCTTCCATCGATTTTATTTGATGGAACTGTAGTAAAGGTAACTTCGAGTGTCAAAAACCTAGGATTGCATATCGACGAATCTCTTAGTTGGCAAGCTCAAGTCACGAATGTGAGTAAGCGAATTACTGGGTCCCTGCGAACTCTCTATCGCTTAAGACATTTTCTTCCCGTCAAGACAAAGGTAACGCTGGTGCAAACTTTACTCTTCCCGGTCATCGATTATAGTGATGTTTGTTATCTCGACCTAAATGCAGACCTTCTCGATAAACTTGACCGTCTTCTCAAGCATTCGATTTATTTTTAATCTTCGCAAGTATGACCATGTGTCTGCTTTTCGTTCCGAACTTCGCTGGTTGCCCATTCGTC
Source organism: Euclidia mi (assembly GCA_944739405.2). Classification (NCBI taxonomy): domain Eukaryota; kingdom Metazoa; phylum Arthropoda; class Insecta; order Lepidoptera; family Erebidae; genus Euclidia; species Euclidia mi. The sequence continues at coordinate 30,853,786 of OX123192.2, forward strand.
AGCGCCGAAGGTTGCGCACTCTCACGACTCTTTTTTCTCTTCTTCATTCTCCAAGTCCTCCCGTATACTTAATGTCTAATATTCAATTCTTAAGCTCGATTCATTCAAAAGATCTTCGCTCTTCTAACAATCTCTTACTTTCATGCCCTTCTCACACGTCTGGCCTTGTCCACTCTTCCTTCACTGTGCAATCAGTTCATTTTTGGAATTCCCTGCCTCTGGAGATCAGGATGGCAGCTAATCGTTGGACGTTCAAGGTTAAGGCACGCGAGCATATTCGCAAAGACTTATTGGCACAATCGTCATAATTTTTCACATCAACAAAACTGTATATGTATATATATATTATGTATATTTATATATATAGGTCATTATATATATGATTTAAATATATATTTATCTTGAATGTATATATGTAGCCATATTGTATAAAATATGTATGTATTGTATATTATCATATTTATGTTACTTGTCATATACAAATATTAAGCTCCTTAAACTAATTTGTACACCTACCACAATTATCTCTGTATCACCCTATGGTTGACTGAGAGAAAATGCCTCGATGGCATTAAGTCCGCCATTGTACTTACATCGTGTATTGTACATAAAGTTTAAATAAATAAAGAAAGGGATAGGGATAATAAAAATATACAGGGTACTGCTTAGACTATATATTATGGGTACTGACTTCTCAAGATGCCTGTCAAAGATATATTTGGCAGCAAGGAGTAACAATTCAAAAGCAAGGTGCTAACAAAACATTAGCAACTTTGTTTTATAATACGTAATTACTACGACATCATCATAATTATGTATTTCATTCATAACCTTGCCTTAATAAAACGAAAATAATTTCAATGAGAAGAGCGTTTCATTAACATAATAAAGTATTCATCATCAGCCCCTTACAGTCCACTGCTGGACTAGGCCTCTCCTTGGAAAGGAGGAATTGGCCTACTATACCACGCTGGCCAAACGGGTTGGTATAGGGTTTGTATCAAGTTTTCCTTCTCTTACAGTGCTGTTCTCTGCTTAGTATGGTCCATCTGTCGGCTCTTACGACACCCATAGGATGATATGGGGTGGTGATATTGTGTATTCTTACGTCACCACACGGACTAATATGATAATAAAGTATACAACGGAGAAATAAACTTTTCACGGAGCTCTAGCTCAGTAGCAGTTCAATACAAAATGGATAGATTTTCCTTTACAAGGTAACTATGGAGTATAAGATTTAATTTCCTTTTGCTGAAGTTCCTGTATTTTTTTTTTGTTTGCAATTCCAGCATTATAATATTAAATTAATACTTTTTATAAAAAAAACATATCGAAAGCATATGTTTCCTAATAATAAACAGAGTTTTCAGTCTGAAAAGTATTTTTTTATGTAAAGCATCGTCTGAAGGGACAATATAGTACGAGACAATTATTAAAAATTCAATATGCACATAGCTCCAAAAAGTAATTGTTGCGTGCCGGGAATTTGAACCTGATACCCTCTACAGCAGTCTGTTAATATCTCCACTGGCTGTCGCTGGCTTGATGCCACCATGTCATTGGCAGCGATCCTACACATATTATTGTGACGGCCAGTATCATGTCAAACTGTCCACACTACGGTCGTCAAGAAGTGCATAAGTTATACTGACGTCTACACAACAAGCTGGCCGGTCGTCAAACAGAATAATTAGCAAAAAGGTTTGATGATTATTTAATTATTTGAAAATTACAGTTTCCAGTTAGATGAGGTAAACAATCGTCATCGTAAAACTCTGTCAAGTCTTGGCCAAATTGGCTACTAACTGATAACAAGGCGATAGCCGAGCGGATGACACACCCGCTTCACGATTTGAGAACGAGGGTTATGTGAATATTGGTTTCTATGAAATTTGGAAAATGTTTATGAATATTTGGCAAATATTTAAAAAAAGATTATTTAAATATTTGGAATAAAATTAAAAATTTCTAGTAACTTCACGAACGAATGGAAAAATGAAAACAAAAGACGAAAGAAATAAAAATCGAAAGGTTTAAAAGGCGGTGTAGACGCGCTAAACGCCACAACGCCCGAAGAAGTAAAGGAAGAAGTAAAAGGAAGAAGTAGTAGTAAATTACAGTGAAGTGAAGTACAGTGGAAAAGTCGTTAGTGTTGGTGCTGTCCGCGTCGAGATCGAACGACGCGTCGCGTGAAGTGTACGCTGTACATAGTTAAATAAAGGGTTATGCCAGTCAGTGTTTCCTTCCAATCCCGTTACCCCGTCCGTAAGAATATTATGGAATAAAGTCCAGCACGTCTTGTCAATCGACCCAAACCTTCCAAACTGTTTTTTTTTCTGTTTTCACCGATATTTCGTATGATTCTTGCGGCAGGTTTAAGTGGAAAATGTCGTTGGCGGAGCCGCGGGCAAAGTCTAGTAATCTTAATTTTGTTACTCATCAAACTGTTTATTGTAAGCGGTTCATAGCAAACACTATGTATTTTCGGAGGCAAATAATATGACACAGGGTTTCTTTCGTTCTAGAACAAAATCGAAAACAGAAAGAAGCAGACGATAAAAGCAGCAATATATATTTCGAGTATTCTGCCGACTACTTGCCTCCAAATAAATGTAAATTAAAAAGCGAACCCCCTCAATAAATATCTCCAATTATTTTTATTGGCGTTCCAAAACAGCGTTAATGTCAGCTTAATGCTAATAAAAGGGCGAGAGGCTATCGAGTGACATCATAACGAGTCTAATTCAGTTTGACAGACTTCTAAGAGATAAGTTATGCGTAACTTTTCGAAAGACCTCCGTCTCTTGTATAATTTTCAATGAACTTCCCTAAAACGAGTTTGACAAGTTTTGATTGGTGCGAATACTTAAGAAGATTTTATACCGTGATTCCGGAAGCCTCGTTGCTGGATATTTACATTTTTACATTCATTATTAAATTCGATTATTTTTTTATAATCGTGTTTTTAATTTATTCATAAAGTTTCCTTGTTGATCGGACGATGGAGGACGATTAAAATATCGAGCGCGAATGTAGAATGAATAAAACAGTTTATACAAGACCTTTAGTTAATAACATAATGGAATAAATAATCCTTACATTTTTTTAAAGTCCACCATTTAATTACTGCGTTTTATTTTCTGTTTTAGCTTTGGAATTAAAAATAGTAACCAAAACAACTATTCATTGTAATAATTAATATGACTCACGAGTTGATTACTTCACCAACCGCCATTAATTTACTAACTACACTTGAGACTTTAGATAACTTAACTGAGAGCAAACATTTATTTAAGCAAACCCAAGCAAAGCTGAACTCCGCAGGGTGCCCGATTTAGTCTGCAAACTATATAATATAGAGAAACGGCGATCAAATTCAGCAATAGCAAAAGATGCTTTATTGCCTACATAATATTAATTAAATCCAAATTCAGCATAAAACGATATTCAATTCTCTAGATAAAAAACAAACCATTGTACACTTCACTTGATAGAATAATATCAAAATATTTTAATATCATAGCAACTATTTTGGAAGTCAAAACAGATTCCTGAAGTTCGAAACCTAAGAACTGCAAACATTACTTTATTAGTCTGAATGTATGTAAGAGTTCCATAAAAGTTAACTGCTAGTATTGCGTAAGTACCGACTGAACGTATAGAAGTATCTCGGCCAGCATAAAATGAACCCTGCCTCAAGATAGAGATCCTGCTAAAATTGCTACGCACTAGCGTCATGTCTACTAAGACATGACGGCGACGAGGGAGGTCATCTTAATTTAGATTTTCCACTCTCAAGGCGGCGCGTTTCCCGTCTTAGAACAAAAGTGGGATCGACGATTGATTCTTGTAAGAACCGTGTCAACTAGAGAATAAAGTCCACAATTGCTTGCTAGCGAACATGACCTTATAAGAATATTGAATGACGAAATGGTTTGCGAAAAGCGTGGAATGTATAAAGAAAAGAAATCGTTTATAACTTTATTAACGGTTCATTTCAGATTTGTAATATTCCTGTTTGTATTATTCAATTATATTTCTGTTACACAAACATCCTTTGTATGATATAAAGAAGACATCATATCAACAAATAAATTCAACATTGTGTACCTAGTTACGTCAGGGAAAACAAAAAAATAATATACGTACTTCGTACAGCGCTTGTTTTTCACATATCAATGTAGAAGGCGATGTGTTCAAATATTATAGGATGAAGTTACATTGACAGAATTAAAATGACGTCCAAGTTAAAATAATATAATATAAAATAATGGTACCTGACAAACTACCTATGTAGTTACAATCATGGCTGGTGGCCGCAGCGTCCAATTAGCATCGTAAATCGCTCAGTATGCGACCTATGCCCGGACTTTGTGCATTTGCCATGATCGTCTGCACCTTGGTTTGAGTTTCTGTAGTCTAGTTCCGTAATCTGCAGAGTTCATAAGATTATAGTCAAATTGGATGATAGCCAGAGATTTAAGATAAATATTTAGTAAATTGACGAATGCATACTTACATAATGTATATAACCTGTAAGCGTTGTTGAATGAAGGTTTACAACGTTATTATGAAAATCGATGAAACTTCTCGTCTTTAGCAATTAATAAGAATTTAATCTAAGGCCAGCTTAAATCGTTGTTAGTATATCGCATCAAAATAAATGTTCATTCTGAATATAGAAATAAACTTACTTCCATGTTTTTAACGTCTGATGAAACCTACGCAACATCTGCCTCAGTCTTGGGAAGTAATTTATCATAAGAAAAATCTTTTTGAACATCATGGTAGTTCTCATCGCCTTTCAGCTTGGAAGCTTTTCCTGTGTGTATTTTCAGTTTTATTGGCAGTGACAGCGCTTACACTCGCCATGGTGCAGCCCCTTGAAATATGAAAATTGAATCTTGTTACCCACGGTTTTCGAGGCGAAATCGATATATTTGTTGTAAGGATGTACCGATTTGCTTTGCGGCTCTGAGATGCGATTGTTTTGTCTTATTCATGTCATGTTTTGTTTTGTACTTGGTTCTGTTAGTCCGGGTACCGAAGAAGAGTTAAAAAAAAAACTCTTTTATGATATCTCTATTAAATATAATTATATATTTCAGAAGTACCACTTTACAATATTGGATAAGATTTAGGTAAGTGCCCGTACTGGTCGGGGATCTGTCCCGAACTGAAGGTTCGACTGGACTTAAGCGCTAGCATGATATCTATTGGAAAGGAGAGATGCTTTGTCAGCATCTCTGCAGCAATTCTGGTTACAGGCTAGGGATGTAACAACCCCACCTTTTAGAGTTACTTCTGTATTAAAAACGTGAAGTTACGTATTAATTCTTAACCTGGGCATAGGAATTTCTTCTATCCCGGAATGTTCTACGTTATTTACGTTTCGGTTGGGTAAGACCAGTTTGAGGCATTTACTTAATCTTTTACAAATTAAATATAAAATAAAAATAATAAATGTTATTGTTTAACAATATGTCATTATAGATACATGGTTTATATTTTCTATAGTTGTAATAGGGCTATTCATAATATCATTGACTTTATTTATAAACCTGTCAGTACCAATATTGGGCAATTTATCTAAATTAATTTTTGACAATTTTAAGGCAGTTAGCTTGGGCATATGTTTGTGAAATTTATTAATGTTGCAGCAGCTATCGTTAATTAAGTTAAATCTAATTTAATTGTTTGTACATTGACATTTATATTTTAACCTGTGGTAAATTCTTTATTTTAACAGTAAACTGTGCATTGTGGTTGTAAGTAAAGTAAGCCCGTGCCTATTTAAATTTCATTAGATCGTGTTTACATTCTATAGAAACTTAAGAAGGTTCAGATTGGACACAAATCCATTTGTTTTCATGAAGTTTTTGCCATATATCTAATTGCCAATGTATAAGTTTAGTATTACATTGTTTGGTTAATATGGTTAGGATTTTTACTAATATTTCTCTTTCGCAAGAAGGTGTGTTTTCGACAGAGTTAGTGTTAACATTATCACATATATAAATTTGGTTTATAGTTTGAATACAATCTTTCAAGTCAAGTAAGACAAACATATGTTGATCTGTCTTTACTAATAGCAACATAAATACAGGATGGAATAATCATAGCATATGAATTTGGTTTTTCCACGTCATGTGGTACTGGCACAGGAATAGATTTAAAGATTATATTCCGTTGTATAAACTAAGGGAAACTTAATTACAAATACAATTTTATCATTCATAGAATAGCATGATAAAATAGACTAATCTATTAATGAATGTATATTATCTATATTTAAACTTAAAGCTAGTTCCTTATTTCTAGGTAGATTTACAATAACGTCAGCCAACTCAGTGTATAGTTGTTTAGGTGTAAGAAAAGAGGGGTGTAAACTATGGCTTTTTGTAAACATGATGGAATTCACAGTATCGACTAACTTAAATGATAACGTAAGCAAATTTGATTCTGATTCGTTATAAATCTTATTGAGTTCTTACTGTATAAGTAATTTATTAGTTACAATTGTTAAATTGTTAAAACTATTGCTTATTTTTCAATGGCGCTATTATATATATATATATTATATACAAACGTATTTAATTTAAATTTATAATGCTTAGTGTTTCATTGTATCGAGAAAGGGCTGTTCTTGTCATCAATATGTTATTTTTAAATAAGGATGCTAATTTACGATTTCTGTTTTCTAGCGTTTGAATGGCGTTATTGTAATTAATAGCATCGTTTTCATCCATTGTGCCAATGATTTGTTTAAAAACGGTACCAACGCCGGCGAACCACGCAGACCTTTTATTGCAGCCTGATATCAGGTGTGATATGGCGCTATAATCTCTAAATATATCGTTAAGCCAGGAAAATAAGGGTTGTAATATGTTGGTGCATTCAGAATCTGTGATAACGTTCTTTTGTAGGCATAATTTTTGTGTTATTTCCAATACATGTTTAATGTTTTGTATATGCGAGTTTATATAAGCTATGTCTATTGGTACTAATACGTGGAGAAATCGTTGGATGTTCTAAACGTTCCTATTGGGTCGAAGTAGACACCTGGGCTTTCAGTTATCGGCTCCACGATATCTGACACCACTACGGATAGGCTTGCCGTGGCTATCCTGTAATACGTATATAATGAAATTATATAACTAAATGTATACTATCTCTTAACACTAACTTAAGACTTAATCAGCTCATTTCACTAAGGATTTTCAGCATGTTTAACTTCGTCGTAATGATATTTCACATGCCGACGGTTCAGGAGTATGGTAAGCGTATTATTCCCGTTAATTTTGATTACTTTATAAGGCCCTTTCCATATTGGAGATAGGGCTTTTCGTAAACGTAAATGATTTTTAATATATACCATGTCACCTATTTTGTATTTTACTGGGCGACAGTGCTGGTCATAACAAGTTTTTGATCTTGTTTTAGATTGTAAGATATTTCCTATTGCCTTTTCTCTGGTGTGTCGCATCCTCTGTTGGAGCATGCGGACATAAGTATTGTGAGTAGGTTCTAGTGACATGCCATAAATTGACGTAGGTATAAAAGACTTATGGCTGAATACTTATTCATACGGATTATAGTTTGTAGTAGTATGGATGGTCGTATTATATGAAAGCATCGCTGTAAAGACGTATCTAGACCAATTACTTTGATTTTCATCTTTAAATGATTTCAGATATTATTTTAGAGTCGAGTGACTCCTTTCTAGGGCACCCTGTGTTTGTGGATGGTAAGGACTAGACCATAGCTGTTAGATCTTAAGAAATTTACAGGTTTGTTTAAACAGTTCTGCCGTAAAGTTAGTTCCTTGGTCGGTGAGTATGGATTTAGGTATACCAAATAGTGTAATAAAGTGTACTAAGCATTCGGCGCTTTCTTCTGCCGTCGCATTTGGAATTGGGTATGCAACAGAATAGGATATATTTATAATTGACTCCACCGGCTTCGGGAAGTGGACCGACGATATCTAGGGCTACATGTTCAAAGGGTTGGTTCGATGTGGAAGTGATTTGCATCGGAGCTCGGTTGATTCTCCGTAATGCTTTGTTCGTTTGACAAAGCTCACATTGTTTTACGTAATTCTCTATATCACTACGCGTATTGCGCCAGTAATAACGTTCTTGTATTCTACGTAGCATTCTATTAGAACCTAGTTGACCAGATATGGTCACAGTCAGGCGTGATTTCAGGTGGTGTTTTCGGGGATTTGAAGACCTTCAGGTAACTCTAGAAAGTCAGGTAAGTCGGGAATTTCAGAAAAACCGGGACTCATAGGATTAGGAGCAGCGTTTTCAGGATGTTCTGAAACGACTGGATTCTCGGGAGTTGTTTTGTCATCGAGGACATTGACATGTTGAGTATCATGTCGGTTTGGATTGGATATCTTGATATCTTGAGAGAGCGTCAGCATTACTATTCGCTTTATCCTGTTTGTATTCGATATCATAATTACCGCCAAACTCTTCTAACTTTAACCTCCACCTCACTAGTTTGGAGCCTGGGTCTTTACAGTTAAAGAGCCACTTGAGTGGTTTGTGGTCGGTAACTATGGTAAATTTGTGACCATAAATGTACGGTCGCAATATTTTAGTGCTGAAGATAATGGCAAGGCATTCTTTTTCTGTAACGCTGTAGTTTGTTTCGGCTTTATTCAAGGTCCGAGATGCATATGCAATGGGACGATCTCTTCCTATTTCGCCCTGTGGGAGAATAGCAGAGATATAAATGGTTATGTGAAATCTGGGTATATTAAAATAGGTGATGTTAGAAGGTTAGTTTTTAATTCTTCGAATGCAAGTTGTTGTTGATTGGACCAATTAAACACTGTATCCTTTTTCAAAAGAGAGGTAAGTGGTTTCGCTATTTTCGAAAAGTCTTGAATAAAACGACGGTAATAGGACACAAGGCCCAAAAATGACTTTACGTCTTTAGGACATTTTGGTACAGGAAATTGACTTACTGATTTTATTTTTTTTAGGATTTGGCTTCAGGCCTTCTTCGCTAATAGTATGTCCTAGGTAAGTGACTTCTTTTCTAAGAAATTCACATTTGTCAGGCTTTAGCCTTAAGTTAAATTTACGGAGTCTTTCAAAAATACTAGATAGTTTATGGATATGTGTAATTAAGTCGTATGAATGAATAACAATGTAATCCAAGAACACAAAGCTGTGGATCCCTTGGAGCCCACTGAGGACAGTGTTCATTAAACGCTGAAATGTTGCCGGGGCATTTTTTAACCCAAACGGCATTCTTACGATTTTGAAATGACCTTCTGGGACGCTGAAAGCGGTTTTCGGTCTGTCGTCCTTGAAAACTTCGATTTGAAGAAACCCTGATGCAAGGTCAAGGGTGGAGAAGTATTTACTCTTGCCTAGTTGGTCTAGGATCTCGTTTATTTGAGGTATGGGATAATTTTCACCTATCGTGACATCGTTGAGTTTACGGTAATCGATGACAATGCACCACTTTCTTTTTCCAGAGGCGTCGATTTTCTTTAGCACTATCCAAATCGGAGAGAACCATGGTGAATAGAATGGTTGAATAATGCCTTGACTTAGCATTTTATCGATTTGAGACGAGACTTCCTTTTTTGTGAAAACGATACGATTTCGTATTTATAGGGGATTCAGTCACGGTTCTTATTTTATGCTGTAATGCATCTGTACAGGTCAATTGGTCATCAGGAAGATGAAAGATATCGGAAAATGATGAACATATTTCGAATAAGGCTTCCTTTTCTTCATCATTGAAATGAGATATCCTTAAAAGATTTAGAACCTCTTGGTCCGGTTGTAACAGGAATTGGAGGGGTATTCATGTTTCAAGTTAGATACAGGTATGCAATCATTACTAATAGGGTAAAGAGTAAATGATTTATTGGATTCGAAAATTATAGGTGTTTCTGAAGTGTTGACTATCATAAGATTAATACAGTTACCAATAAGGAGAGATTCAGAAAGGTGTTCATCGAGTATTAAACCTTCCTTTATTTCTGGATTTAGGACTGAACACTCTACTGTCATTTCAGAGCGTGCTGGTATTTTGTATACTGGATCAGAAAACTTTAGTTTTAAGGACTTTCGGTCGAACCGAAATGTGTTACGGTTATAGTCTATGCTACATACGAAATGTTTCATAAAATCTGTACCTACCGATTATACCATTATAGAGTGGTAAGTTTACAGCGTCTTCAACGACATGGAATTCAAAGGATATGATTTCAATATTAGAATGGATTTGTAATGGAAAGTTACCTAGGGTTGTCATTAACTTTTTATCGCTACTTATGAGGTATAAGTCATTAACTGTTAAATAAATTGATTTATCTAGTTTCAAATTTTGGAATTCTTCGATAGCTGACTTATTTATAAGGCAGATAGTAGAACCTGTGTCTACTAGCATCAAGAGAGGTCTTTTGGATACATCGGTTGTATAAGGACGTGAGGTAAGGATATTTTACTTGGATCATTATGTATTTAAAAAATAACCTGTTTTTTTTTGTTTCAGGTGCAGGTTGGGGCGTATCTAAGATGGATGAGGGTTGACCTTGAGTTTCGGGCTTAATACCGTGTCTGTTGGTCAATTAGAGTTTGGATCGACCTTGAGTTTCGGGCTCTATAGCGTGTCCGTTGGTCGTATGGATTTTGGGTTGACCTTGAGTTTCGGGCTTTTTACCGTACCGTGATCATACCGTATAAATCGTCATTATCGACTTCGTCGTACCCCTCTTCTGCTTCGTCAACGAAGTTTACTTGGGGTTTCGAAGTTTCAACCTTGGTTTTAGAAAAGGAAGTTGTTGGTACAAATGGGGAGAAAGGTTTTGCTGATCTATCTAGCTTGTTGTTATTATACTGCCTCAGTTTACATTCTTCTAAAATGTGGCCTGTTCCCTTGCAGTACCTACAGAATGGCTCTTTGGAAGGTTGAGCAGAGGCTGTGGAAGTAGAGGGTCTCGGGTTTTGATTATAATTAGGTTTAAAAACCCGCTGGGTGGCTTCATTACGGCGCACTGTTTCAGGGGGTTTTTGTTTATTAATAAGGTTTTGTTTAAAAGAGTACTGTTGGATTTTTTCTTCAGAGGTAGCAAAATTAATCGCTTCACTTAGGTTTTTGTATTCTCTACATCCAACAATATTTGCTAAGCAAGAGTGTAGACCCATTGTAAATGTGTGGAGAGCAAGGTTTTACATTGCGGCTAGCCTACCGGCAAGTTCAGCCTTTTTATGGCTGGAAATTGAAATTTCTGTTAAAAGTTTGGAAAGGCACGTCTCTACCCTAAGGGAAAATTGGCTAACACTCTTTTGGGAGCTCTGTCTGCACTCTTGAAGTTCAGTGAGTAAGTGGGCGTAGTGTTTACGCTCACCAAATTGGTTTTTCAAAAATTCTTTTAAAGTCGACCATGTGTCGAACTCTTTAATGGTACAAACAGCTTCGGCCTTACCTTCTAAGGGCTCTTTCAAATTAGACGTTTCGTGTCGGACGGCTGCCGCACGTTTACCGTGCCGCTGGTTATAACTGGCTGCCGTGCCGCTGCAGTACGTTAGCCGTCCGACACCAAACGCCTAAATTGAAAGCGTATCTGACTGCTGTGCGTTTGTAAGCTAGTGATATTTTAAATTTATTGGACAGCAGTTAAGCCATGGACTCTGATGAAGAAACATTACTGTTAGTCCTCTTGTTGAATAATATCAAACAGAAACATAAACGACGCCCCGTAAAAGCGCATCACCAATGTTTTCATTAACATGTAATTAGGTTAAAACAATATCCAAGCAATTTTTTTAATTACTTAAGTATGTCTAGAGAATGTTTCTACGAATAACTACAATTAGTTGGAAGTAAAATTCAGGGGCAAGAAACTACATTCAGACATACTATATCAGCCAAAGAAAGACAACTGATAACATAGAGGTACGTAAATTAAACAACTTATATCATATAGCAGGACGTAATTCAATTACATTTATATAAATTCTTCTACGTTTATATCATCCATTTTAAGCAAATAATAAACATGAAAATTCGATGAAATTAGCTCTCACGTCTTGTCACAGCACTATTCAACAGCGAAATAAATACGTGGAGCTTGAGACGTTGCTGTACTGTTGTCGTGCGTTCTCGGTACCGACGACGCACTGTTGCCGCACCGCGCCCTTTGTATGAAAACAAATGACCGTCCGTGCACCATACGACAAACGCACCGCTTCAGCACTGCAGCGGTCCGACACGAAACTTCTAAATTGAAAGAGCCCTTATTGGCTAATAATGTTTTTGAGGATTATGTGTTTTTGGGAAGAAGATGATATTAAAATTGCATTATCGCAGTTGCTTATAAAAGCATTGAGCCGTTCCCGACTGCCATCGAATGTTTTTATAAATTTGAGAATAACATTTAATAAGATTGTATTTTTGGGATCATATTTAACTTTAGAATCGGATGTAGACATTTTCTTGAAATAGAATTACAAACGTAGCTGTGGAGCAACACAAAGATTAAAATAAAATAATTCTATAAATAGACACGAAGTATTTAGTAGCGCTACAATGTATGACTTAAAAATCGTAAGCTCGACGACGGTGACTCGCCTTATCAGTAAGCACAAAGGATGTTTATGTCTATGGCTACGCGTAGGCGAGCGCTGTGTAGCGACGCGTTTGATTTTAATACAACTTATTCTAAGTAATGATGAATATATTAGAGTTTATAATATCGTAGTTTGCACGTAAATACAACACTTTAGGATTCGTTAAAAAAAGGTAAAATGTAACTCACAGGCATATCACAATCACGATATACTTCATCGTTGTTTGTTGCGCTGGAACACTGGAATGGAGGTAGCCACGTTCGGTGCTGGGTAGGGAGTTCCCCAGGGAGGCACGTAGATACGATGCTGCTGCTCCTAACCATTTACTGCACAGTGGAACGGGTCCTCGTAGGTATGCTGCTATTCCAAGCCAGGTATGATCTTGGACAGGAAGCTTCTGGAAAGGCCAAGCGTGACCCTGGACAGTCCGAATATGACCCTGGACAGGCCAAGTGTGGCCATGGGTAGGTATTCTTTTAGGATGTTTCAAAGCGGGCCAAGGTGACCCTGGATATATTCTTCATTGGATGAGCCGGGACGAATAGCTTTTTGGTTGAACTTGATCACTGGGCACTGGATTTTGCACTGGATTTAGCACTTACTATACTCGCGAGGCGTACCGGAAATACAGAGATATCCCACCGCTGCCACCAAATGTTAGACCGGGTACCTAAGGAGAGTTTTAAAAAAACTCTTTTATGCACACAATTAAATATATATATTTCGGCAGTACCACTTTACAATATTGGATGAGATTTAGGTAGGTGAACTGAAGGTTCGACTGGGCTTAAGCGCTAGCGTGATATCTATTGGAAGGGAGAGATGCTGTGTCAGCATCTCTTCAGCAATTCTGCTAACAGGCTAGGGATGTAACAGTTCGTTACCATTAAATTCGATTTTTGTTATGGTTAAGCTTGGTTTATAATTTTAATTTGTGAGTTATGAGAAACTGGATGGTGAATATTTATGTAAATATTTATAACTTTCAGATTGTCAAATTGAATGATTCAAAACGATGATAACCCTTAGCCGTGTGTTGCCACTGATGGTCTACGGCGCTGAGACGTGGTCGCTAACTATGGGCCTTATCCGAAAACTCAGCGTCACTCAGAGGGCGATGGAGAGAGCTATGCTCAGAGTTTCCCTGCGAGATCGAATCAGAAACGAGGAGATCCGCAGGAGAACCAAAGTCACCGACTAAGCTCTCCGAATAATCAGGCTGAAGTGGCAATGGACAGGGCACATAGCGCGAAGAACCGATGGCCGTTGGGGCAGGCGGGTTCTGGAGTGGCGACCACGTACCGGACGACGCAGCAGGGGTAGGCCTCCCGCAAGTTGGACCAACGATCTGGTTAAGATCGCGGGAAGCGATTGGTTGCGGGCCCCTCAAAATCAGTCTGTGTGGAGAAACTTGGGGGAGGCCTATGTCCAGCAGTGGACGTCTCTAGGCTGACATGATGAACCCTTAGCTACACACGCTATTTCAAGCCACACAGCAGATACACTCGTGGAGAAGCTAGGTCCCCAATAAATTTGTTATTTATTTAATAGAGCATTAATAATTTTCATAAGGATTTATTTTTATAAAATTAATGAGAAGCATATTAACAATATGAGAGCGTGTCTTTTTTTCAATTTAATCCAAAAATGACAATTAGTTGACGTTTTAAGTAAATAAGATAGGTTTACAGGTAAAAATAAATTAAAATCGTTTCAGACATATAACCAAAATTAAAAACAAGAATATTTGTTTAGAATAATTTAAATAATATGTAAAATCACAAAAGGTTTATCGATTAATCAATTGCATACATATTGCAGGCATTTACACTATTTTTGTATAAGAATATCTCCTTATTTCCACCTTAATTGAACTCTATTTCATCGAAAAGACTTTAAATCTTTTGAAGATTTTATTCTTACAAAATTTGGCTCAAGAAAAAAAGATATAAAGACAATACGTAAAAATAATCAGTAAATTTTGCTTTCATAACTACACTCGTGAGGGACCTAGGTCCCGGAGTAACACGTATCGCGGGAAACACAAATGTCAGTTCGACCTTTTTCCGCGCCTTGCAACTTTTCGGTCGATGATGAGAATACCCTGAGCCACAAGCGCGTAACGTTTAAAATAAAAACTTTCATCATCATCAGCCTTTAACAGTCCACTGCTGGACTAGACCTCTCCTTTGAAAGGAGGAATTGGCCTACTATACCACGCTGGCGAAACGGGTTGATATAGGGTCCGTATCAAGTTTTCCTTCTCTTACAGTGCTGTTCCCTGCATAATTTGCTCCCTCTGTCGGTTCTTACGACACCAATGGGATGATATGGGGTGGTGACATTCCATATTCTTAATCCGTCACCACACGGACATAATAATTATATTTACCATTATCTGCGTGTTGGGGGGCTCTAGTCCCCCACGAATGGTGTTAAGGGTAAATTATAGAAAATTCAAACATCATATTATTGGTAAAAAGTTGCACGATTAATCTGCAGCTGTTTTGAATAGCAATGCAAAAATGCTGGAGATACTCCTCCGTGAAGATAAGAGTAACATAACCCAATAAAATATTGCTAACATAGTATTAGAAAACTAGCCTAGTCATTCGGGTAGATACCACGTGGCCTTTTTAGGAAAAGACAGTTTGTATTTATAGAAAAACCGTTATTAAAAAAAATCAATGAAGAAAGAAAGAATAAAATTCAAATTATCTTCAGCACCCGTCAACGCTACAAACTTGAAGTCTAATCTCATTTAAGAACACAAAAGAAAACCGAAACTCTTTCATTTACTTAAGTTCCGTTAAACAGTTGTTTCAAAGACATCTCAACGTTCAATATTAACTTTGGCTCGACCGACCACTCCGAACGAATCCACTCGATACTGTGAGATATAAAAAAGCTTTGGCAAATTGAGAACACTCATTTACCAGGAGCTGTGTAGGACTTTTTTTAACTTGTTTGTTAAGGGGTCAGGTAAAATTGCTGAAGCACAATCTTTTTATTTGAAGTCCTAAATGAATTTGGGATGTTAGTAGAATGTGTTTTTTCTCATTTTCGCATTGTAGCCGGGCTCTTTTAAAAGGTTTGGGGTTGATTGAGTTAGATTCTAATATGTTTAATAGAGGGTTGTTTTTTCATCATGGCAGTAAAGAAACTCAAACCCGACTAAGACAAAAAAATCGACGCTGAAAAACGATGGAACAAGATTTTCAGTATGCTGAAATAAACAAGATTAGTGGAAAAACTATAACAATTTATCAAATAGTCAAGTCTACTGTCACTTGAAACTGTGAAAAAATCAGACTTCTAAGCCAACGCAATCAAAAGATACAGCCAAATTGCAAATTTCCGCAAATTTAAAAACTCGCAGTGGAATCAAAACCTACAGGGTACTTCCTGTGAACTCAGAATCTTGAAATTTGGTATGAAGCAATGCCTTATAGCACAGATAAAGGAAAAATTCCGAGAAGCGTAATTTTTTTGTTACATCATGTCATAAAAATATTTTTAATAATTTTAAAGTCTTTACCATTTTCTCATGAATGCGTAGAGGCATTAAATTGAAATTCATATCAAATCAAATCAGTCTATAATATCTTTAAGCTGTAATAAAATCAAACTTCTACATATGTCAACGCTATAAAAAGAAACAGCAATTTAAGCAGCATATTTTCTCGCAACTACTCGCAAGAGAATCAAAATCTACAGGGTACTTACCGTGAACTCAGAATCTTGAAATTTGGTACGAAGCAATGTCTTAAAGGACAGATAAAGGAAAAATTCCGAAAACCGTAAAGTTTTTGTTACATGATATTAAAAATATTCGTATTAATAAAATTTTAAAGTTACTACTCCTTTCCTCATGAACGTGGAAAGTTATTAAATTGAAATTTATATCAAATACTCGGGTCTAAAATACCTTTAAGCTGTAACAAAATCAAACTACTATCTCAACGCAATCGACAGAAACAGCAATTTTACTATTTTCAAACTCGCAACTATTGGCAAGGCAATCAAAACCTATAGGGTACCTCCCGTAAACTCAGATGCTTGAAATTTGGTACAAACCAACGTCTTATAGCACAGATAAAGAAAAATTGCGAAATCCGTATTTTTTAGTTACATGCTATAATAAAAATTAAATAATAATTTTAAAGTTACTAGCCCTTTCCTTATCCGCTTGACCGCGCAAAGTGACTATTTTCCCTTTTTTGGACGAACAGATGAGCGCGTAAACTGTAATTTTTCCCACGCTTTTCCGCTGCGCACTTAGTTAGTTAGTTAGTTAGTTGGACAGGTGTTTTCCGCACTTAGCCACTTAATTGGGCCATTGTGCGTTAGCAGTGACGTGGTAGTCACCTGCTACTCATACCATGCAAGCTCCTTCCAGAAGGCCATGAGTTGACCAGGATTGCGTATGGCTTCGCTTATGGTTCTGGGGTTGTTCAGGAACTTCGTCCGTTGGTCGCTCACGCTGGTACAATGTAGGATTATATGAGCGGGTGTTTCTTCGGTCCCCATGCAGCCCCTACATAGTGGGCTGTCCGTGACGCCGATGTTGTAGAGATGCTTGTTTAGTGGACAGTGGCCGGTTATTATGCCAGTCAGATGCTTGAGTGTTTTCCTGTTGGAGTGCAACAGTTTTTGCGAGAGTCGTTTGTCTAATTGGGGAAAGGCATCTTTAGATTGCCTACACTCTTTTAACTCTGCCCACTCTTTTTCGTGTTGTTGTAGGGTTCTCTCGCGTAACCATGTTCTTAGTTGGTTGAACGGTATCGGAACAATTGGTTCGGGTCCTAGAGTTGTCGTGTCCGATCCTTTCTTTGCCAGTTGGTCTGCTGCGTCATTGCCCGTGGAGTCACTGTGTCCTCGTATCCACTGGAGCGTGACCCGATTTCTCGTTGCAGTTTTCTGCAGCTCTTGGTGGCACTCCATAATTAGGCCGCTATTAAAGCAGTTGCCATCGAG
This sequence comes from Euclidia mi, assembly GCA_944739405.2. Taxonomy (NCBI): domain Eukaryota; kingdom Metazoa; phylum Arthropoda; class Insecta; order Lepidoptera; family Erebidae; genus Euclidia; species Euclidia mi. The sequence goes on from OX123192.2 coordinate 30,871,368, forward strand.
AGCTTGTAGTACTGAGGCGCTGTCTGTGATGATGCGTATTGACAGGTTGCTCACATTTCTGGCCGCGATCGCCGTCGCCGCCCTTGTTATCCCAACGCATTCAGCTTGGAAGATGGTGTTGAGTTTACCAAGCGATGTTGAGAGATTGATATTCAAGTCATGGGAGAACACTCCGGCACCCGTCCCATACTTTGTTTTTGAGCCGTCTGTGTATACTCTAACTTCGTGTATACCAGAACTATCCTTGTGCTCTTCTTGCAGTTGTATGCGGTATTTTTTGTCAAAGACAAAGGTTTTAGGTATGAGATCACACGTTGCATCTAGCATCGGGATCTCGTTTGTTAACGTCCTTTTCAGGCGTGCGTGGGTTATGCGGTCATCTCTCCTCCAGAGCCCGAACTTATCGAGCCGGATCGCAGCGGCACCTGCTTCTTGCTGGATGATGAGGTGCAGTGGTCGCAATTCGAGAAGCACCTCCAGTGCCGCCGTTGGAGTTGTTTTCATGCAGCCTGTTGTGGCCAAACAGGCGAGGCGTTGTATGCTCTGCAGTTTGCTCTTGACTGTGCTTAGTTGAGTGCGTGGCCACCACACTACTGCACCGTATGTGAGCATGGGGCGTATTATGGCAGTGTAGATCCATAGGGTGATGAATGGTTTTAGACCCCATTTCTTGCCTATTATTCTCCTGCACTGCCAGAAGGTTGTACATGCTTTTGTGGTTTTAGTGGTGATGTGTTTATTCCAGTTGAGCTTGTGGTCGAGTGTTACGCCCAGGTACTTGACTTCACTCGATAAGTTAAGCTCCGTGCCAAAAAGTTTTGGTTTTCTGGTCATACGGGTGTTCCTTTTGTTGGTGAAAAGTACTAGCTCCGTTTTATTTGGGTTGACCGTCAGTTCATGGTGGTTGCACCATTGTTCCATGATCCTGATCGCAGCTTGCATCCGATAATGGATCATGTCTTCTGAGTTTCCTTTGATTAGGATGGTAATATCATCTGCGTAGCCGACCGTGAAGAAGCATTTGTCATTCAGATTTCTCAACAGATCGTCTACCACTATGTTCCAGAGCAGGGGTGATAGGACCCCTCCCTGTGGGCAGCCTTTTGCTACTATCCCCCTTGTGGTGGTATTAACCATGAACTGAATAGCCCTTTGTTTCAGGAGTTGATCAATCCATCCACTGACGGTTTGTTCAACTCCGAACTTGTTAAGGGCACGGCTAATGCTGGTGAATTTAGTCTTGTCGAAGGCGCCCTCTATGTCAATGAAGGCGCCTAAGATCATTAGTTTGTCAGATAGCGCTGTCTCTATGGTCCCCACTACGGAGTGAAGCGCTGATTCCGTTTATCTACCACTTCTGTAGGCGTGTTGATGCGGGTGTAGTGGTCTGCGTAGCAGTGCGCATTCCCGCAGGTATCTGTCAGCGAGCCTTTCCAGCGTTTTTAGCAAGAAGGAGGTCAAACTGATAGGTCTAAACGATTTTGCTTGCGTATAATCCGTTTTGCCCGGTTTTGGGAGAAATATGACTTTTACTTCCCTCCACCTTCGTGGTATGTAATTGTGCGCTATAGATGCTCTATATATGCTGAGTAGCTGTGGCACAATCGTTGTGCAGCCCCATTGTAGGAGTGCTGGTGTTATTTCGTCCAGGCCTGCAGATTTATACGGCTGGAAGCTGTTAATTGCCCATTTCAGCCGGTCCCCGGTAACCATGTTGTTGGCTATCGTCCAGTCTGTCTGGGTCGGTGGTCTGTGTTCTGATTCTTCCCAATCACAGTCTTCGGTCACTGTGCAACCTGGGAAGTGCGTTTCGATTAGTATTTGGCTTATTTCCATGTCTGTGGTTGCGTAGGTGCCATCAGGCTTTCTTATGGAGCCTAGGGTCTTGTTGCTGTCCTGGGATAGGATCTTTTTTACCCTGGCTGCCTCGCATGTGGAATTAATGTTGGTGCAGAAATTTCGCCAGGATTCTCCCCTGCGGAATCGTATGCGTTTCTTGTAGTGCGACTGGGCTTCTTTGTATTTGTCCCAGTCCGTGTCTTTCCTTGTGTTTTTGGCCCGGTTGAAGAGTTGTCTCAGATTGCGCCTGAGTTTCTCCAGTTCCGATCCCCACCATAGGGTTTTACTACTCGTTTTCAGTAGTGTGGTGGGGCAGGCTTGTTGGTAGCTGCGTTGTATGCATTTTGTTAGTAAATTAGTGTTGTGTTCTATGTGTGTAGTGCTTGTGTTCATGTCGTTGAAATTAGACATGGCTATTTCTTGTTCGAGCAGGGTCTTGTATCTCGCAATGTCGGTATTACGTGGGTTGCGTTTTGGTTGTATGACCCTCTCTTGCACTCGTATGTCATAGCAGATACGTCTGTGGTCGGCAAAGGATGGTTCGGCGGACACATGCCAGTTCGTGACAAGTTCCGCGGCCCCATCCGATCCGTGTAATGTCTACTATGGTTTGATATCTGGAGCTGACAAATGTGGGCTCTGAGCCTTTGTTGATTACCGTTAGTGTTGTAGATGTATTCAGTTAGGATCTCACCTCGTCTATTTGCCTCGGGGCTCCCCCACAGTGGATGGTGGGCGTTAGCATCTGCCGAGAGTATTATTGGCCAGCCGTGGTCCTCACAGTGATGCACCAGCTCGGCCAGCTCCTTCGATGGGATCTCCTCATCACCGGGCATGTAGACCGAAGCTAGTACAAGCATCTGATCATTGGGCCCTGTTCGTATTCCCACGGCTGTGAGATCTCTAGAACAAAAGTTAGTCAGCAGCAAAGCTGGTATTGTTCGGGGAATGTATATGCATGTTCTCGGCTTAGAAGCCGAGCTCCAGTGCAATATCTTACCTCCGATGTTGTTGAGTCCACAAATGGTGTCGCCTCTAATCCACGGCTCCTGGATTAGGGCTATTGTGTGGTGGTTAACCTCCAGCAGCCTGCGTAGGGTAGCCGTTGCGATTTGCTTGTGCTGGAGGTTGGTCTGTACGACTCTAGTCTGACGATGATCCGAGAACATTGCTGTCCACGGACTCCCCGTCAGACGAGTCGTGCTCGTCGTCAACTGCCGTCACAGCGCTCTTTGTCACTGCGGGCGTTGTGTGTGCGCGGGCTGTGCCCGACGTGCTGGGAACGGCTGATGTTGTCTCTCGTTCCTGTGTATGCCCGCTGGCGGGCGTCATTTCCCTGGGCGCGGCAACCGTCCCGCCAGCCCCTGCCCCGGCAGCGTGGAACAGTACGTACACGCTGCCGGTGAAGAAGGAGACTCGGCGGTAGCGCGCCTCGATTCTCGGGACCTCCGATTCGGGGATGCCCAGGGAAAGTATAGGCCGTGCTCTTGCATGGTAGCGCTGTACAGTTGCCACGTCTGGACAGCGTACCATGGGTTTTGGGCAGCTAAGAGTTGGTGGATCTTCGGGAGTTCCAGGCTGGTCGACCTCGGCAGCCAGAGCGATGCGCGAACGCGCTTCGCGAGGTCCGTCTGCCCGATGACAGCCAGCCTGGTTCCTTCGATCGGTGACTGCAGTCCCGCTACCGTTCGTTTGAGCCACGCCAGCGATTTCTCGTCCTCGCACCATAGCTTCAGGACTCCTCCTGCTGCAAGCGGTTTGCCTCTAAAGGATGGCGCGAGTGCGGGCTCGTTATTTGACGGTGGTGCAAAGGCTGCTTCCAAGATGCGCTCCTCTATGGAGAGTTCGAGCTGCCGTGCTTGCTCCACCGTCAGGTCTGTGGGTGGAGTGGCAACGACGGCCACCATCAGATGCGAGTTAGTCGCATCGGCGTAGCTCATCGTTGCCCTCTTCGGTGTTGCGTCCACTCTCGCACGCTTCGTCGTGGCGCTTGGTGGTGTGTCGTCGTGACGGTTCCTCTTCGACGGTGTCGCCGAAGTGGGCCGTCCCGAGAGCGCCGGATTGGTCGGTGCGTGCCTGGGTCCGCCTTTTCTGGGGCCGCGTTTGCGGCGTGGCCCGGTTGTGCCCCATGGGGCTGTTGGTTCCGCATCTCCGACTGTCGTCGAGGGGGCGCGACGGGGGGTGCCCGGCGCTGAACCGGCCGGAGCGGCGCGTGCAGCCGGCGGGAGCGAGCCCGAAGGCTCACTCTTCGCCGTCCGCGTGGTTTCCGCTTGCAAGCCTGAGCTGCTGCGTCCACCAATCGCGCCGCGTCCTGCCGAATGCTTCGTCCTGGGCGGTTCCCTCATCGCGCTGGCTGAGGGCGGATGTCCGCGCTGGTGCGTTGCGCCAGCTGTTGGTTGTCTCGCGGCGGGTGCGTTCGCCGAAGTTGTCGGTTCGCTACCTCCCGCGGGGGGTGCGTTCGCCGACGTTGTCGGTTCGCTACCTCCCGCGTGCGCTGCGTACTCACGCTGACGTCTATGATGACGGGAGCGCTTTCCGCGGTGTTTACCTCTACCGGATACGGTTGCAGCGGAGCTGACGTTTGCCTTGCGGCGTTCGTCTGCTCGACGCGGTACAACCGTCCAGGAGGTGTTGGTTATGTGTACTGCACGAGGCATGGCATTTGCCAGGTCGTGCAGGTCTAAACTACGCTCACGTGAAACATTGCCCCCCCCAGAATACGTGGGGCAGCCTGGACCCGAGGGTGCAGGGAGGGATTCTCCAGCGTCACGGACGCTGGTACCCTCCTGGGGTAGTTTATTATTTTGTTTCACATTCATATTTTGTTTTTGTTTTGGCTCCGTATGAGCGTGTGCGTGGGCGTATGTGTATGTGTTTCTATGTAGGTGTGGTGTGTGTATGTGTGTGTGTGCGCGTCCGTATGAATGATTGGGTTAGTGTAGTGAATGTATGTGTGTACGTGCTTGTGCATGTGTGTGGGTTATCGCTGCGCACTTATCTGTTTGTGGAACTTGGATAACTTAACCGATTGCGGTATGTTGTATATCAATAGACGCGTAATTAAATGTGCTTTCCAATAATATAAATTAAAACCATATAATATGTTTGAAGCCCACGCAAGGGCAGTATAAAATGAAAATTAGAAATATTTGCCCGCCATTTTTGAGCGTGATTTTATGTTTCTGACATATTCCTTTTTCTCATCGTTTTTTATTATGGAAGGTATATAAGTATTATACACGGTTAGAAAGGTTATTTAATTTACTTTAAGAAGAAATAAATATAATGAAAAGAAACATTTTAAGATTAAACATAAAAAATAAAACAAAGATTTTTTTTAATTGGCGCCAATTTTCAAATTTAATTTTTTAAAATACCGTTTTATGTTATATATCAGATTCAAACCTAGATAACTTCCTTTCCAACTAGATTTCCAAGTATAAAAACCAATTCTAATAAGAATCTGATAAGAATTATTTTTATTGGAATCTGCACAGGTGTTTACTATTTCCCGCCAAAATAAACTGAAGTTCCCGCCTAAATTTGCGATAACTAATATCTCATAAATAATATGAGTATTTTATATTTTATCAAAAGTTCATTCATATACTCATAATAAAAAAATAATACAACGCATAAATGTAACCTTATATACATACATATGTATTTAAACTTTTTTACATAAAATAAGAACAAAATGCCGTTTTTAAGATAAGTTATTGTCTAGAATTAAAGTAATACACAATATTTCTTTTTTTTATGTAACTTCATAATTAATCAGTTAATTTACAATTAAAACATAAAAGTTTCATATATAATTACATAATTTGTTTACAATGATGTTTTTAATCCATAATTACGCCCCGCGCGCGGAATGCAAAGTCAGCGAAATATATATTTTTTTTCAAATGCTTTCATCTTAATAATTTTTAAGCAAGTATTGCTATAACTTATTTTATTACATAGATAATATCACCAGGTATATGAAAAAGCAAAAACAAGCAATTTTCAGCTAATACTTTTATTATGATAAACAAAAGTGTCGAGTAAGTCGTTAAAGACGACATTGTTTACGTTACGGCCGCTCGCCTAAAGTAAACATTTCATTCAAACGTAATTTGTTTCGTACCATTAGAATGAGTCATTCATTAGGTTGCAGAAAAATCAAACACCACTCCTCTCACGTTATTAACAATCGAACAAAAACTAATTTATTGAGCGCGCCCGTGTTCAAGTGCCGGCGCGCACTTGAAATTAGTCGATGCTGAGTAAGCACTTAAAAATGTTGAGAGGGCAAGCGGTTATGAACGCGTAGAGGTATTAAATTGAAATTCTTATCGAATACTTCAGTCTATAATATCTTTAAGCTGTAACAATATCAAACTTCTAAGTCAACGCAATCAAAAGATACAGCCGTTTATGCTACAAATTTCCTCTTTCCTTTCATGTTTTTTTTTTGGCGGTAGGTGTAGAAAAGTTATCACACGTAGAATTTTTTTCAAAAATCTTTAATTTTTTAAATAGTCAATTTTTAATATAAATATCCACTTTATTGAGTGCAATAGTGCGTAACTAGAACGCACTTACGTTTGTGGCTTAATATATCTGCTAATGTAAATACTACATTCAATCACATACACCACCTGCCAGCGATTCACACCTTTTGAATATAAGTGAAGAACTGCACTGGATAAATTAAGTCTCAACTGGCCGATATAAAAACTGCACAAATAAATCTGGACGGATGCTTTTCCAAGAGGATGGCCGAACTTGAAGCTCAGCTGCACACCGGGGGCCCTGCCAAGGATACAGTAGCCAAAGTCGCAGAAGAGTTCCGGACATTCAGGGAACTGGTTTTCTCCATGTTCAGTCTGCTCAGGAAGCAGATTAATGAGGTAACTGCCTTGGTTGATGATATGGAGACTAAGCACCGTCGAAAAGCCCTCATATTCCTGGGTGTCGCAGAGGTTGACGGAGAGGATTGCACAGCTGCTATCATTAATGTTATCCATAGAATGGACCTCAAAGATATCTCGGCATCGAATATCCGTACTTCTCACCGGATCGGAGTACGCAACAAAGACCATCATAGGCCGCTATTTGTGAGATTTACTTCCGTGGAATCCAGATCTGCTGTTTGAAAGAATAAAGCCAAGCTGAAGGGTTCAGCCGTCGCAGTTAAGGAGTTCCTTACAAAGACTCGACAATCCATCTTCTCCAAAGCCCGCCAACATTTTGGTATGAGAGGATGCTGGACCCAGGATGGCGTAATTACAGTAAAAGCCGCAGATGGAAGCCGTCACAAGCTGACTACCATGGAGCAGCTCAACGTTCTCATGGAGAAATACCCCAGTGCTTCAACATCGAGCAAGAATGACGTCGGAACTTCTGCAGCAATTTCTCGCCAACGTAAATAGTATTTGACTAACATTATCGCTGTAATTCGCTATAACGTTTCGCCATACACTTTTCTTCGGTAATAACGTAAACATTAACTTGATCTTCATTACGTAACAGTTTTAGTTAATTTACCCACCACTTCATCACTTTTTTTTTATCTCACTTTTGTTTTTTGTAAAACTAAAACATTACAAACAAATAGCTTATTGTCAAAATAGCCTATGAGAAATTGTCACTTTGACGTTTTGTTGAATTGAAGTGGCGTTCGGAAATTGCATCGATTTATTACGTTTTGTTTGTATTACTGCGTTTTCTATATTGTGTGTCAGCTGGCGGGTGGTGCAGGGATAGAATATTTGCACCAAATAAGTACGTATGTATTTTCTTTCTTAATTATTAATTTATTACTGTTTTAATTTATATTCATATATTATTATAGTATATTAACAATATTTTATGTATTCTGATGATGATTCTTTCTATTTTGCCGATAGTTCTGATAATGTAACGCTAGATGGGAGTTTTAATTTTCTTACTGATACATTAGGTGACATTGTGAGGAAAACTTTCAATCAAACTACTTGCAGCAATTTTAATGTACGTCATATTAATGCACAAAGCATACCTAGCCATTACAGCGACTTGCTAGAGGCTTTCAATAACGCTAATGTGCATGCCGTCCTGGTTTGGGAGAGTTGGCTTAAGCCGCATCTTCTTTCTACCACTTACCCTCTCCCCGGTTTTATCTTGATCCGTAATGATCGAGTCGACCGGAGGGGGGCAGGTGTTGCTATTTATCTCCGCAGTAACTTGCCCTATGAAATTCTTTCTTCATCTTCTCCCATCTAATCCGTCCTGGTTTGGGAGAGTTGGCTTAAGCCGCATCTTCTTTCTACCACTTACCCTCTCCCCGGTTTTATCTTGATCCGTAATGATCGAGTCGACCGGAGGGGGGCAGGTGTTGCTATTTATCTCCGCAGTAACTTGCCCTATAAAATTCTTTCTTCATCTTCTCCCATCTAAACGGCCACTGCGGTGTATCTTTTTATTGAAGTTTGCGTTAAAAGGTCCAAATTGGTCCTTGGTGTCGTCTACTATCCTCCTTCTGTAAACTATTTCTCCAGTCTCGAAATGAGTCTGGAATCTTTAGGGTCGGAGTATTCACATCATATCATCATGGGCGATTTTTACACCAATCTCCTGTCCCCTTGTACCCAAAGATCTTCCAAACTCCTGGACATTGTTAAGTCAGCCAGACTGCACATTTTACCTCTGCAACCTACCCATCACAACATGGTAGGTGACGACACCTGGCTGGACTTGATCCTAACCTCTGATCCTACCCTAGCCTCTTCCTACGGTCAACACATAGCTCCTGCTTTCTCTCATCACGACTTCATATTCCTCTCCTACATCCTAAAACCACCCAAATCCCCACCTAAGGTTGTGCAGAGGCGTTGTTTTGATCGTATGGACGTATAAAAACTGTGTCAGGACGCTGCCTTACTTAACTGGGACAATGTGTTCCAGGCTACCAAAGTAAACGACAAAGTCAAAGCCTTCAATGATAATCTCATTGGCCTATATGACGTACATGCTCCAATCAGGAAAATAAAGCTCAAACGTCCTCCAGCACCTTGGCTAACGAGAGGTGTCCGGATGGCGATGAGGCGCAGGGACCGGGCTTTTCGCAAGTACAGGAGAGACCGATGTGAAGACACCTGGACGGATTATAAGGCTGCAAGGAACCGGTGTAACCAGATGATACGCAACGCTAAACGCCGACATATTCATGAAAATATCTCCTGTTCATCCCCTGCTGATGTCTGGAAGTTCCTTGGAACTCTAGGCATTGGCGGGAAGCGTCGTTTCGATTTCCAGGGGACACTTGGTTTGAATGATATAAATCAACATTTCACAACAACTACTCTCCTTGATCATCAAACCAAGTGTCTCACTATCGATTTTCTCGGTAATTTGACCCACCCAAACATCGAATCTTTCAGTTTTTCTTCTATAGCTCCGGACGAGATCAAAAGGATTATCCGCTCTATAAAGTCAAATGCGGTGGCCTGTGATCAGATCAGTCGCCGCATGATCATGACTATCCTTGAACACCTTATCCCTGTGCTCACGCACATCATCAATTTTTCCCTTGACTCCAGCGTTTTCCCTGACTTATGGTGCAAAGCATTTGTCTCACCTCAGCCCAAGATTCAGAATCCTTTCTTACCCAATCACTTCCGTCCGATTTCCGTTCTTCCTTTTCTGTCCAAAGTACTTGAGGCCAGGGTCCATAAGCAGTTATCTCGCCATATTCACACAAATAATCTCTTAAGTCCCATGCAGTCTGGCTTTAGGCCTGGCCACAGTACTGTTTCCGCTCTCCTTAAAGTGACTGGCGACATTAGGTCAGGCATGGAGGACACTAAAGTCACGGTGTTGGCTTTAGTTGATTTCTCTAATGCCTTTAATGTCGTCAGTCACGACATCCTGCTAGCTATCCTTTCCCACCTTATGATCTCTTCCGAAGCTCTGGAATGGTTCTCGTCATATCTTCGTGCACGTCAGCAGTCGGTTCGCGTCGGCGAATCCTCGTCAAACTGGCGTGAGATCGGCTCTGGCGTTCCACAAGGCTACCGCCTTGATAGAAGTGGGGAAAGAATACCTTCTTTCCCCACTTCTATTTTCAATTTTTATCAACCTCCTAACCCAGAATCTTCAATGCGCCTATCATCTGTATGCCGATGACTTGCAGCTTTATGCTCAAGCAAGTATTGATAACATATCTTCTGCTGTAGCCCGTGTGAACAGGGATCTTGAATACTTGCATAGTTGGTCTAAATCTTTCGGTCTGTCAGTAAATCCCAGTAAGTGTCAAGCAATAGTTGTAGGCAGTCAAAGAATTTTGAGTTGATTTGATATGACCGCACCACCACCGATCATGTTCAATGAATCAGTTATAGAATATTGTCTAGTAGTTAGGGACCTGGGCCTACATGTAGACTCTACTCTAAATTGGCGTGCTCAGGTGACTCACGTCTGTCAAAAAGTCACCGGTACTGTACGTGCTCTTTATCGCCTGAAAACCTTTCTACCAACCAGAACCAAGACAACGCTTGTGCATACCTTAATTTTCCCCATAATTGACTATGGTGATGTATATGTTATATATGTATCGACCTGAATGCAGACCTTCTCAATAAACTTGACCGTCTTCTCAATAACTGCATTCGATTCGTCTTTAATCTTCGCAAGTATGACCATGTGTCTACTTATCGCTCCCGTTTGAAATGGTTACCTATCCGTCAACGCCGTAGTATGCGTGCCCTCACAACACTATACTCTATCCTCATGTGTCCTAACCCACCTACCTATTTAACCCCTTATTTTAAGTATCTACATTCCAACCACGACAGAACGTTACGTTCTTCTAACAATCTACTTCTTCTCTGTCCGACACATAACTCTGATTTCCTTCATTCTTCTTTTCCTGTGAAATCAGGATATATATATATAAGTGCGTGTGTGTATGTATATAGCGTATTCTTATTTATGAATATTATTTATATGTTTATATATTTTTAGCATAAATTATCTTTATGTATACCTATATATTATCTTGATTAGTTTTACTTAATACGAAGAACTGTCCTCCTCTACTTATAGTAACTTCAATTTACACCTACTTTGTTCAATCTCCTGCACCACCCAAAAGGTAGACTGGTAGAGAATGCCTTAGGCATTAGGTCCACCTATACATATATCTCTATAGTGTATGTATGAAGTTTAATAAATAAAAAGTAATAAATAAATTTCCGCAAATTTAAAAACTCGCAAGGGAATCAAAACCTACAGGGTACTTCCTGTGAACTCAGAATCTTAAAATTTGGTACAAAGCAATGTCTTATAGCACTAATTAAGGAAAAAAACAAAAATGTAAATTTTTAGTTACATCATATAATAAAAACATTTAAAAAAATTAAAGTAACTACCTCTATCCTCATGAATGCGTAGAGTTATTAAATTGAAATTCATATCAAATACTCAGGTCTATAACAACGTTAAGCTGTAATAAAATCAAACTTCTGTGTCAATGCAATCAACAGAAACAGCAATTTAACCCTTGAGGTGCGATCAAACTAAAGGCAAAGTGCCACAAGTGCAAAGGGTCACGTTGCTGCAAATTTTCATTGGCATAGGTTACCGGAAAAAACTTTCGCAACTGAGACACAGATAATTATATTTCAATATTTTTTGGCTCGTTTCGTTTCCCTCACCCTTCTAAAACGATTTAGTTGCATAGAATATGAACTATTCTAATAGTTACTACTTTCGTTTCTTGGTTTAAGTAAAACAAAACGTAAAAAATCCGCGACCAATAGGATGACTTTTTTAGCTGTAAACACATGGGACCACTTGAATTAGAGCACGACCGTGCGTGCTGTAATCACGTGGGGGGTTAAGCATATTTTCAAACTCGCAACTACTCGCAAGGGAATCAAAACCTACAGGGTACTCCCCGTGAACTCAGAACCTTGAATTTTGGCACGAAGCAACGTCTTGTAGCACAGATAAAGGAGAAATTCCAAAAACAGTAAAATTTTAGTTACATCATATAATAAAATATTTTTAATAATTTTAAAGGTACTAACTACCCCTTCCTTCATGAACCCGTAGAGATATAAAATTGAAATTCATATCAAATGCTCAAGTCAAACCTAAAGGGTACTTCCAGTCGATCTAGAATCTTGAAATTTGGCATAAAGCAACGTTTTATTGCACATAGGAAAATTTCAAAAACCTTAAATTTTTAGTTACATCACATATATAACGGAATGGTCATCAGTACGGACGTCAATTGACTATGAAACGGAAGTGCATAGATGGCGCGCTTCGACAGAGTCTAGTGACGGTGGCTCCAGTCGAAGAGCGGGGTGACGGTTGACGTTCAACGGAGCGACACAACAAGTATCACTTCTCTTGGAGACTCCGGGCGGGCAACAAGTACCTAGAAACTGTCACTCGTTTCGTGTTCAGTAATACAAAATAGTTATAGTCAGTTTTGTTACATTTGATTTGGTGTGAACTTATAACGAACTGTGATGTGAAGTGTTGATACCGGCCAAGAATCAAGCAATCCGCCGTCATATATTTCTTGAAATAATTATATAAACCTACAGGTTTGTACGGAACCCTCGGTGCGCGAGTCCGACTTGCACTTGACCGATTTATTTATATTTGTTTGCAAAATATTTTTTCACGCGCCTGGCAATGTTAAAGCCTACTTATTTTTTTAATACATTAAACTACAACATTTTAAAATTGCATGTTGTCTCAAATACATATTTTTGAGAAAAGAAGGATCGGGGTTGACTTAGCCCTGTTACTCACCAGCCAGGTCTGCAGTTCCATCTTGGAATGTAACAGGAGAGTTATGAGACAAGTTTTCAGCTTGCCTCAAATACCTACCCAAAACTGATGCTAGTTCTCCTACTATTTGGACTCCGAGGACCGCTTTCTAGCCAAAGATAAAACTAAAGGGATAGGGATATGCCATGACTTAGAACAATGTCAGTATACTTAGGGTACCGACTTCTCAAGATGCCTGTCAAGGAAATTTTTGGCAGCAAGGAGTTACGACTTAATATATTTATTACATTTTTAGGGTTCCGTACCTCGAAAGGAAAAAACGGAACCCTTATAGGATCACTTTGTTATCCGTCCGTCTGTCAAGACCCTTTTTCTCAGGAATGCGTGGAGGTATCAAACTGAAATTTATAGTAAATACTCAAATCTACGGTTCCATAGAGCTGTAAAAAATTCAAACTTCTAATCCAACGCAATCACAAGATACAGCCGATTATGCTGCAAATTGCAGCATATTTTGAAACTCGCATTGGAATCAAAACCTATAGGGTACTTCCCGTGAACTCAGAATCTTAAAATTTGGTACGAAGCAACGCCTTATAGCACATATAAAGGAAAAATTGCGAAAACCATAAATTTTTAGTTACATCATATAAGAAAAATATTTTTAATAAATTTAAAGTTACCTCCCCCTTTCTCTTGAACCCGTGGAAATATTAAATTGAAATGCATATCAAATACTCAACTATATAACACCGTTAGGCTGGAACAAAATCAAGCTTCTATATCAACGCAATCAAAAGAAAGAGCAATATAAGCATATTTTCAATCTCGCGACTACTCGCAAGTGAATCAAAACCTACAGGGTACTTCTCGTGAACTCAGAATCTTGAAATTTGGTACGAAGCAACGTCTTATAGCACATATAAAGGAAAAATTGCGAAAACCGTCAATTTTTAGTTACATCATATAATAAAAACCTTTTAAATAAATTTAAACTTACTACCCCTTTCTCTTGAACGCGTGGAGGTATTAAATTGAAATTCATATCAAATACTCAAGTATATAACACCGTTAGGCTGCAACAAAATCAAACTTTTATGTCAACGAAATCAAAAGAAAGAGCAATATAAGCATATTTTCAAACTCGCGAATACTCGCAAGTGAATCAAAACCTACAGGTTACTTCCCGTAAACTCAAAATCTTGAAATTTGGTACGAAGCAAAGTCTTATATCACATACAAAGGAAAAATTGCGAAAACCGTAAATTTTTAGTTACAGCATATAAAAAATATTTTTTAATAAATTTAAAGTTACTAATATATTTCTCAGTAGCAGCACGGAGTCTGGTAATGTGTCCGGTTCGGCAATAGGCTCGCCCTCCTATTACGTGGGACCTAAAAATTCCTGGCGAAATGCGGGTGTAATATTACACCTCTGCCTACCCCTTCGGGGATACAGGCGTGAGTCTATAAAAGAAAACAAAAAATTAAAGTTACTGGCCCTTTCTCTTGAACGCGTAGAGGTATTAAATTGAAATTCATATCAAATACTCAGGCATATAACACCGTTAGGCTGTAACAAAATCAAACTTCTATGTCTACGCAGTCAAAAGAAAGAGCAATATAATCATATTTTCAAACTCGCGACTACTCGCAAGGGAATCTAAACCTACAGGGTACTTCCCGTGAACTCAAAATCTTAAAATTTGGTACGAAGCAACGTCTTATAGCACATATAAAGGAAAAATTGCGAAAACTGTAAATTTTTAGTTACATCATATAATAAAAATATTTTTAATAAATTTAAAATTACAACCCCTTTCTATTGAACGCGTAGAGGTATTAAAATGAAATTCATATCAAATACTCAGGTATATGACACCGTTAGACTGTAACAAAATAAAACTTCTATGTCTACGCGTTCAAAAGTAAGAGCAATATAATCATGTTTTCAAACTCGAGACTACTTGCAAGGGAATCAAAACCTACAGGGTAACCCGTGAACTAAAAATCTTTAAATTTGGTACGATGCAACGTCTTATCGCACAGATAAAAGATGCGGAAGGCTGAGGACCGTGAACTGTTGTGCGTGTTGGGAGAGGCCTATGTCCAGCAGTGGACTGCGATAGGCTGATTGAGATTGAGATTTCAAATAATTACATAGTCTTCAAACCTTTTTGCTAATTATTCTGTTTGACGACCAGCCAGCTTGTCATGTAGACGTCACTATGACATACGCGCTCTTTTATAACCGTAGTGTGGACATGGTGTGGACATTGTGTGGACAGTATAACATACTATCACGATATCATTATGGCTATAGTTGCATTAATTGTCAACGAAAATACTATTTAACATAGTATAATACCTATGCCTCCCGATGGAAGTTGTTTATTTCATGCAATAGCGTTCTCTATTTATAATACCACTAATTTTGAACAAACACAAATACTTAGGACCACAATACTTATTTATTTTTATAATAACTGGGACGAGTTTTATTTATATACAAAGCTACGATGCTCCAATCCTCTAGCTATGGCGGTACTGCTGAGGTGAAGGCAGCAGGATGTTTGTATCCAGCGAGGTTCGAAGTGTATGAACGTAATACGGGTATTCTGAGGGGTGTATTTTGGCAGAGAAGGATATGCAATAAAGCGTTTACTTCTTTCAGGCACTTTATCATCAGGTCATTATGATTTTTGTTTGCCAATTGTGTGCGAAGGATTTCTTAATAATACATACAATCATATTAAGGTAAGCTTGGTAAAAAAAAAACTCTAGATTCAAAGGTTGGTCGTCCTAAACGCAATAAAAGTGGTCGTCCTAAAAAATCTGAAATGTACTGCTCAGAACAAGAACGGCCAGCTGTAGCATTGCATAAATACACCAATATACGGCAGTAACCTCAATAGGTATAATTCATGTTCTCGTCTGATTGTCGTGGGAGACTTCAATATTGATTTTAGAATGAATCCCCAAAATGGAATTTCTACATATTTTTCATCTATAAACATGTTTCCGTTAATAAACACTAGCACAACACGAAGTAGTACAACTAAAGATAACTTTTTTTGAACTTCAATATTCAATGTGGTACTATTCCTACCTTTTTCAGTCACTATTTACAGGTCTGGTTCAAATTTGATACTTAATTCCATATTTTATAATTTTCATTCCCATTTTTATGTTTTTTTTTTAAATTTACATAACGTATCACATCTTTACATACATCACTCCTTTTTATCCCCGAAGGGGTATGCAGAGGTGTATTACACGCCCACACTTCGCCAGTTATGTTTCGGTCCCAATGTAATAGGGGTCGAGCCTATTGCCATATACCGGGCACATTACTTAGCAAGCGATAATTAACGTTTTAAACACCCACATAATTATGTAACTCCGAAAAGTCAGTGATGTGTGCCCGGGGTACCTGGGGATCGAACCCGAGATGATCGTCTCGGCAGTCCGTTACGTACACCACTGGGCTATCGCCGCTTACTTATTTTTGTTATTTTTTTTTTTTAAGAATATTAATTGTTGTTTCATTTTGTGTGCAAATAGTCACCTAGTAATAGTTTTATTTTCATCGCAAATAAATACTATAATTATTATTTTTGTTACAGATTTATAATAGTCACTAAAACTTTATAAATCAATAACTTTTATAAAAAATCTCACCCTCATTCATCAGCAGACTTTTGCAAGGCTGCTGCAAGGCTAGTATAGGTATTTAAGTTATATTATAAAATAAGTGATATATGTTAATATAAAATAAAGGATGACTGATTACAAACGACAAAGAGACCTTTTTCTTTAATTTATGCTCCTCCAGGTTTCCATACTGTAATGTCATGGTTTTCATTTTGCAATAAAAATACCATAACTATGACTGGCGAACTTTTACTTATATACCTACAGGTTTGTATGGAACCCTCGGTGCGCGAGTCCGACTCGCACTTGACCGGTTTTTTTATTTTTAAACTTTGTTTTATAATACATAATTAATGAATACGACATCAAATCCAATGAGGAGAGCGTTTCATAAATGTAATTAATCATAAAAAGAAGAAACACACTTTTCACGGAGCTCTAGCTCAGTAGCAGTTCCATATAAAATAGATAGATTTTCCTTTACAAAGTAACTATATATAAGATTTAATTTCCTTTTGCTGAATTTCCTGTTTTTTTTAACAGTTCGTTACGTACGTATTAGAGAAATTTCAGCCTTATAATATTAACTTATTACACTATTAATTAAAGCATATTTTAGTAGCCGCCATATTCCGTAGGTACAAACTGTTGCGGTCACCAGTCATTGTAGCTGCCATCACACAACGCACCGCTGATACACGGGTATATAAAATTCCTCTAGGAAAGAACCTCAGTAAGTCTACACCAGAATAAAGTATCAAAATCTAAGACACGTTCACTTAAACAATTTTTCAAGCGTATCTCTTGTAATATTTTGAATACGGTGAGTAAAATACTTTTGTTATCTCAGCGCTCGTAAAGGTGGCAAAATTTTTCTTGTAACCTCATATCAGGCTGATTAACTCAGCGTTAGATAAAATTAATCGCTCTCCCGCTGGGACTGGGCACGTTTGAAACAAAAAATATATCGGCGCAAGAGGTGGCTAATTCTAATATATGTGAGCGTTTTCTTAGACTAAAATTGGAGACAATTTCTTTATTACGCGTTTATTATCGTGTCGTTACAATGATGGGTGGGATGCCTCTTGCGTTTAATAGCGTACCTAAGTTAATGAAGCTAGTTTTCAGAAGCGTAAGTTGAAGATGAGTCGTCAAAAGCTAGGTTCGATTTGTATACACGCAACGTTACAATATAATTATTTATATCACAAAACACTTAGTCTGTAATCTAAGAGAAACGAGATTCTTATGGAGACAGAGAATAGGATTTTTATAAGATTGGATATAGTATGAATGACGAAAGGTATAATATATTTTTTTTATGGACTCACGCCTGTATCCCCGTAGGGGTAGGCAGAGGCGTAATAGATATTACACCCACATATTTTCGTCATTAATTTTTAGGTCCCACGTAATAGGGGGCGAGCCTATTGCCGGGCACATTACCAGACTCCGTGCTGCTACTGAGAATTCGGAAAATCCCAGTAACACTTTTTGCCCGGCCCGGGAATCGAACCCGGGAACTCCGATAAGCAGTCGCATACGCTATCCACTGGACCACGGAGGCAGAACTAATAATATAAATTACCAGATTATATAAATTACACCAATATTTGACAGGTCCATCCGTTTTTGTGGACTGATGAATGAGATAAATTACATAAGATAAATTGCATTAATTGATTTTTGAACTTATAATGCAGCTCAAATTACTACAATGTAGAAAAGACGAAAGGATTTCATGTCTGATTGATAACAGCCCATTGTGCAGTGTCACTCGAAAGGATCTTGCGATAATAATTTATCATAAGGAGATTTTTGATAATCTCACTCACGTTCTTAAAAAAGGTTTCTCCGAAAAAATGCTGTCATTTCTGTGCAATGGAGAATGGCAATATTTTATCTCAGTGAGGCTGATTTTAGTCTCATGCTCACCGTCAGCGCTCATAGCTCAGCGCGTAGTTAGTCAGCGCTGAGGCTCAGCGTGGCTCGTTTTAATATCGTACTGACCGTTTCACTGTACAGTCGACGATCAAAATGCGGAGTGTATTAATTAAGTACAAAGCAGCAATAGCTGCTTTGTACTATCTATCCCAAAACAAATAAAAATCGGCGACGATGAAGACCACGAAGACTCCAAGTTCATCCATTGATTGAGCAGAAAGCCGTTGCAGGAGAATTTGTCTTGTTATATGGCACTTTGAGGGCTGACAACTGACAAAAGTAAATTCTTTAATTACTTTCGAATGTCAAATAGAACTTTTGACGAATTACTGGCAAAGATACAGGATAAACTGGTCCATTGCAGCCTACGAATCGTGCCTATACCTCCGATTGAACGACTCATCGATAACTCGACCTGTACCCACTTGGCGATTAGCCATGACTGTACGCGCTGATGACATCCGCTCCGCTCGACACTAAAACGCTCACTGAAAGCTGAGGCGCTCGAGCGATCGTAAGCGCTGACAGCTACGCGGGGCCGACGCGCGACGCGTACGGCTGCGTAGTTATCAGCGCTGACCACCGTGCGCGCTGATAGCTACGCGTCATTAAAAAACGCTTCCTAGAGGTTCATATATCTCGGCCATCAGCGCTGACGGTGCGCGTGCCGTCAGCGTAAGACTAAAATCAGCCTGAGTGTCTGCAGTCGCAAAATCGATTTAAGTATACTGGTTAGTATTGCTGTACGGATAATTTAATACACGGGTTTTACTAGAAGACAGACAAAAACTGGAAGATATGTCTTGTGGCATGGAACAAATGTTGATATAAGACTCTTCCCTATCACCAACAGTTCACCAAGTCTTCGATCTTAGTCTGAATTTGATTCTATTTATCGTGTAACTGCCGCACAGTATCGAAGACTAGCATGAGAAAATCTGCTCATATAGGTATGCATAGTGATATCATTCCGCGGATGCGTAAAATCGTGGCTGCGTTCGAGATCAACGGTGGTCTGAAACCGTGGCCTAATTCTCCTAATTATATTTGTTCAAATGCAGTTTCGGCTTAATATCAGTGTCATACTCATGTCACAAATGATATTCTCCTAAATTAACTCATATTTGAATGTTATTGAAATGTTATCGTGACTAGATCGTAAACTGAACAATGTGTCAACGTCGAACTATACAAGTCAAGACAATAATGACATTAAATTAACAGAATACCGATTCAGAGAAAATTCAAAATCGAATCTCATTTCGTTCAAAATATATGAACAAAGTTTCAATATCATATACAATACGAGAATTGGCCTTCAGGTGTGGTACAGACAGAGCATTTGCCAACAATACTAGAAAACTTACGTGAAGTGAACCACGAGGAAGAAATGCCTCAACATGCCAATAAAATAACAAGCCCCCGCAAAGTGTTTCTCCAGCCTCAACGTCTTCGTCTTTATCAGGCTTTAACGTTCTAAGGGATAGCTTCAGTCCATAATCTATCAATTTGGGCACATTACTCTTTTAAGGACCGCTGAAGACCAAACGACATGACGGCAAATAAATCGGATTGCCTAAGGTGAAGGTCTTGAATCAAACTTAAACTGAAATATATTTATTGTCACGATAAGTCTGACGAAGATTCACACTTTTTTTCACAGCAAACACTGGACTATGAAGCGCGAGCTGGAATATTTTCAGCCTTGCATTTGCTTCTCATAAAAACAGTTCAATAAAATGGTTTTATTTTAAAAGCAAACACCTTTCCATTCCAAAAATAAATACTTATTTTCGTGAATCGTCATCAATACAATATATTCGGAATAAATTGCCTCTCCAAAATATGAGAGCTGTTTTTTATTTACGTGTCAGAGTCCGAGACAATTAACAAAAAAACTAGAGGACCCGTTCTGCTCCACAGCATATTTTAATATTATAAAAAAGCTCTTACATATAGGTATGATGAGTGCATTGTAGCCTTATCTAATAAGTAAAAAGATGATATTCTTACCAAAAATATATATCACAAAACTTCTTTTCTCACAACATTGGCTTTGCGTTGCACCTTAGGTATCGTGAAATTTCCACCTTGGCATTACTGAGTGGTTTGCCGCGCAATAGAGATATATATAATATGTATAACTTAACATTGACGAAAGAAAGTTCTTCAATATGACTGTGCTGCCCTATCATTCTTTCCATTAGGACACTGTAATGTCCTTCGTCCAGGTGCCCAGAAAATAGCAAGTTATGAACAATTTCGCCAGTGACTATGGAGTCAGTATAACTGTTATCCAGGTTAACTCTGAATTGACACTTGGGATATAGCTCACTAACACTCTGAAGTTCAGCATGCTCTGCGTACCGACCATTGGCACCCATCACACGTTTGTAATCTGTTGCATTTGTTATGGTCTGGCCATATGATTCGTCCCCAACAATGAAGTTACTATATACATCCCACTTATTGACAATGTTATCAACAGTGGCCAAACGAATTTCATAATGTTTATTCTCACTTGCATATAAACAATAAGAAATTGCGCCGAATAAGCAATTACCGTCACCAAGAATGGAAATCACTTGAAAATTGTTGATGGTAGAATTAACCAAATCTGAACCCGTTTCCACCCGTATTTTTTTAGCAGTAGGAGGACCATCCGGTACCAAATCTCCAACAGGGCCGTCATTGACCAAGATTCTTTGTTCAAACTTTCTCTGAACATTTTTCAATTTCCTTCCAAGAACCATCATTATAATTGAAAACACAACTACTCACAAAAAATACGTTATTAAATCAGAAACTTAAGTAGATAACTAACTTACGCTAACTTCTTTTTTTCTTTATCTGTCAATATTTTACTATCAAAATTAAAAATATAGATAAACAACTTTTTTTTATAAGTAAGAAAATAGGTTTTATTTCTGTTATCCAGCTAAATATTTCTGTGAGAAGCACGATTTATTTTCTTTTGTGTATGGGTGTGATTAATCCATCATAATTTAGAAATGTAATAATGACGTTTATAGTTTTGGTCGAAATTGTAGTTTTGGTAGGAATGGTAGCTTTGGTAGCAATCGTAAGTAACATTGCTACTAAAACTACAATAATATGCCAAAAATACAATTTCTACCAAAACTACTATTCCTACCGAAAATACTATTCCTATAAAAACTACTGTTTGTATCAAAACTACTATTCATACTAACATTATCATATCTACCATTTTGTCAAAACTACCATTTCTACCAAAACCGTCGGTGCTGTCAAATGTTTATTTTCTCTCAAAACTACTATTCTGACAAAAGCTACAATTTCTGCCATAACTACCACTTTTAATAATATAATTATAATATGACAATAGTACTATGAAGCGCTGTAATAATATGTTTCACATAAAAAAAATTAAGATGCCCGAAGAAAGTTAAAACGTAAGGAAAATTCCTCAACATCAGAGATCAGGTCACCCAACATTAAGGGTTAACTGGTAACATTCGAGGAATATTACCTGCCATCAGCGATAATTCACTATAGTGATATAATTTGACCAACATCGGGTAATTTTACACACCACCACACTCACACCCGTATGAAAGTAAGGCAAGGTCACCTTAAGGAGGCATAACGTTTTTCCTGGCAGTTACCGCAAGGAACTTATTAGATACCATGAAAATATTTTTGAATTTAGAACCGTCCATGTAGAGAAAAAGCAATGGAATCTTAAGAAATTTATAGCAAAACTAGCTGACCCGGCAAACGTTGTTTTGCAAATTTTTTTTTTTTTGAAAAATAGGTGTTGGCCGATTCTCATAGATACCGGATAAGCACAAAAAATTTCATCAAAATCGGTCAAGCCGTTTCGGAGGAGTATGGGAACGAAAACTGTGACACGAGAATTTTATATATTAGATATTGAAAAATAAGTTCAATGTCCACACCTATCTTCCTTCAAAGTTACCCAATTCAAATGAGCATACCATCAAATGAAAGAGCTCTTTTCAGCGCGTGTTTTAGGCCTATAACGAAACGCCTACCTCAATGAGAACCAGATATATAGAAGCAGAAAGTCATTGACTACGGCTACGAAAACTTAAAAATGTATGGGAGAAAACTGTTTTTGCATATAACTTGATGAATGTGTAAGTTAGGTAATTTCTAATGCTTGATGACAAATCTATGCAGCAAGAGCTTTGATTTAAAAAAAAAACATGCGAATCGGTTGCGTAGAACGGGCTGGCCTACTCGTATTATAAAACACAAATTCTTTTAATATATAGATAAATAAAGTTACATGTAAAATTTAAGCAATTTTTTAGTATACTGAGATTGATGAAATTAAACCTTTATCTTGAGAAAAAACTTTTATATAACAAGAATGACAACAAAAAATCGAGTTGATTCTACACATTCGCGTTTTCTAATCCTTTTACCAACTTTCAACATTCACGCCACATAATTGAGTAGTCTATTCTAGTCTAGACTAACCCAGGCTAGCTTAGTCACTTTGGAAGACAGTGAGTGGCTCACCTAAGCCAGCTTTCAAACTGAAGAGCTATCGGGGTACGCTGATCGATTTAGTACCCTGTATTCTAATATATCATTGAAGATATTTGTGTTAAAGTAAAAATTATTTAATATCGTATTGTGAAAAATCAATGGAACGCGTCGTGTGTATGAACCCGATACCCTCTGCATGGCAGTCTGTAAGTATGTCCACTAGGCTTTCGCTGGCATGATGCCATCATGTAATACTTACGTAATTGGCAGCGATCTTCTTTGACGACCGGTTGGCGCAGCGGGAGTGTAAGCGACTGCCACGCCGAAGGTCGCGGGTTCGATTCCCGCTCAAGTCAAACATTTGTGTGCGTGAACATGGATGTTTGTCTTGGTCTGGGTGTTTCTATGTATAATATGTATGTATTTACAAAAAAAAAGTATATATGTATGTTTATCCATTGTCTAGTACCCATAGTACAAGCTCTGCTTAGTTTGGGACTAGATGGTGTTGTGTGAATGTGGCAGAATATTATTATTATTATTATTATATTATTATTCATTTATTTCTCATCAATCAAATTTAAATTACATTTTTAAATATATCACAAAAAAATTAAATACATTTAAAAATATAAAAAAACCGTGGGATCCCACCAGCAACGGGCACAGGGTCCAAGCTGCCGGTGGTTAGGGCTCCAGAGACAGGAACTTCCTCACAATACGTGCCGTGTCGAGAAGTACTGCCTTTTGCATCAGACCCTTGACCCAAGCACCCAACGCGAGCCTCTTAAGGTGACGATCGAGGCTCTTGGCTATTAGGCCATTAACCGTTACAACTATCGGCACAATAATTGCTGAGTCCACATCCCACATGTCGACAATCTCGTGAGCCAAGTCCAGATATTTAATCTGTTTGTCTTTCTCGGCTTTCACGAGATTCTCGTCATGAGGAATGGTGACATCAACAATTATTGCGAGGCGCTCTGATCGATCTATCACCACAATATCAGGTTTGTTGGCTACAACAGTCCTGTCTGTGACGATAGATCGATCCCAGTACAATGTGACATGACCATTTTCGAGAACTGGCTCTGCCACATACCTGTAGTACGGTACCTCGATGTCTACAAGTTTGTATTTCAGAGCAAGTTGCTGGTGAATGATTCTAGCTACTTGGTTATGTCTGTGCAAGTACTCGCCGTTAGCAAGACGTGAACAACCGGAAACAATATGCCTGAGAGATTCACCGGGCTGGTGACACGCACGGCAAATATCGGTAGTGCCATCCCTCAGGATATATTTCCGGTAGTTATTCGTCTTGATAACTTCGTCAGCAATTGCACAAACAAACCCTTCGGTTTCCCCAAAGAGGTCACCGAAGCGTAGCCAGTTCACCGAGGCTAATAGGTCTACATCGGGTCCATACAGGGCCCGATGGAACCTGCCATGAAGCTCCTTGCTCTGCCATACACGCTTGCGATCATCAGTACTGAGTACTACAGGTATGCGCCAGTTCTCCTTAGCCAACTTGAGCGGGGTGAGTCCATTGTCCACTGTGACAACATCTCGATGCATGTCCACGTTCGCCCGGAGAAAATATTCTCTGAGATTGCACACCTCGCGGTTGTGTAGGGTCTTGACATTCAGAAAGCCACGGCCCCCACACTTCCGCGGGATGTACAACCTCATCACGGATGAACGTGGATGATGCATACGATATGCCGTCAACAATGTGCGGACTCTTCTATCCAGGGCGTCCAATTCAGACTGAGTCCACTTGAGTATGCCAAAGGAGTATACAAGAAGTGGCATGACCCAACCGTTGCAAGCACGAACCTTGTTGCCACCTGATAAAAGGCTTTTTAATACTTTTTTCAGGCGGCCAAAGAAACGCTCCTGCAACGATTGCTTCATGTCAGCTTCATTGATACTTAAAGCCTGTGACATACCCAAGTACTTATAGGTATCGGTTAAGAGAAGCGATCTTAGGTAAATGGAATCTGAGAGTTGGAGCCCCTCAGATTCCACCATCCTGCCCTGCTTCACATGAATGACAGCACATTTATCCACACCGAACTCCATATTGATAGACTTACTAAAGTTTTGGGTTACGTTTAGTAAATCTAGCAATTGGGCATCAGAGTGGGCAATTAACTTCAGGTCATCCATGAATAGCAGGTGAGATATGACCTGACCGCCTCTCTGTAACCTGTAGCCTAACCTTGAACCCTCCAGTAATGTACTGAGAGGGTTCATGGCTAGGCAAAACCAAAGGGGACTCAGACTGTCGCCCTGAAAAATTCCCCGCTCAATTTTAATACGTTCGCCGTCCTCCTGGATCCTTCGGCATCCTGGATAGCAAAGAATCGTATTCCATTGCCCCATACATGACTTTAAGAAGGTGCGTAGAGTAGTATTTACTTTATACAACTCTAGCACCCTCAAAAGCCATGTATGCGGCACGGAGTCATACGCTTTCTTATAATCTATCCAACATGCCGCCAGATCCTTTCGGTTACGGCGAACTTGTTGGCTAATGGCCATGTCAATGAGGAGGAGCTCCTTAGTACCACGAGCCCCCTTCCTACATCCATTCTGAGAGGCTGATATAATTGAAAAGTCTTCAACATGCTTAGCTATTTTAGCTCTCAGAATAGATGTAAGAAGTTTATAGACCGATGGTAAACATGTTATCGGTCTATAATTACCGGGCTCGCTAGTACTGCCAGTCTTGTGGAGCAGGTGGGTAATTCCAGTCGTCATAAAGGCTGGCAGCGACCCAGATTCCACGGCTGATTGGAATTGAGATGCCAAGCGTTCATGCGAACTACGTAGCCATTTCAGCCAGAAATTGTGCAGCCCGTCCAATCCTGGAGATTTCCAATTAGATAATGGACGGACTGCTTGTGTAACGTCCTGGCTAGAAATGGCCACGCATTCCATTTCGGGAATATGTTCGCATGCACGTTCGACATCTCGCATCCAATCGCCTTCGGTATGACCAATGGGCATCGACCATATGCTACGCCAAAACGTGGCTGTGGTGTCCGCATCCGGCCGCTGCACATTAGTCACACATTGATCTGGTCGTTCCCAGCTTCTATATACCCACCTCTGGTCCCTCTGGAATGTACTATTAATGACGTACCGGTCCACACGTTTTTTAAATCTACGAATTCGGTTTGCCCATGCATAGACTTTCTGTTTTAGGTAGTCAATGCGCTCTGTGACCCGGGCTATATAATCTTGAGGATTAATATTAGTACCCGAAAAAGCCCGTTTCACAAAGCGCATTACCCTAGGGCGTGTATTCCCCTCCCTAAAACAGATCAGCTTGCCAATAAGTGCCCTTGCCTCGGCAATACGCCGCTCAATCCTGCACTGCCACGCCGGTACAGCAGACCTTTGTCGTACAGCAGTGTCAGTTTCAAGAAGCTTAACACCAGCTATACGACAAGCTGCCACGGCAGTACAGTACAAGATTGAATGCGTATCACCGAGATCCTCGCTATTATCTAAATAATTTGACAATAACGAGTCAAGAGCACTTACCAGCGCTATATTTCGCCTATGCATAGGCAACCGCGGTAGACGAGGCCTGATATCTAGTGGAGTGTACCGGTAGTCCCTAATAGCACATTCCAAAGCGTCTTTTACCTCCTCATTGCACTGGGTACTTACATTATCAGCCATGTCATCCTCCTCCCTAACGGCACTGCCGCCTATTGGCGGTGCATTCAGCGTAGATGTTTGTGTAGGCTGGACAGGATTGGCATGGCTCGAAGGTAAGTACTCTGAGCGAATCCTATCAAGCACGGCATTATCCAGCTTGCTACTGCGCTGAATAACCCGTACCTGATCCGATAATCGTTGAGCCGTGACGTTGATGCTTGGTTCCAAGGCCTGAAACAAAGACAGCATGCGACTGCGGTACGCAGTGAGGTTAGTGCCCCCCTCTGTCGCCCCAAAATATGCGCGCATGACTTGTTCGTTTATTGATGACGTCCACTTCATGCGCTGCACATTACCACCGGCAGCGGGAACCCTGTGGGGGGCCGGTGGGCCCCGAGGTCCTAAGCACGCTGGTGGCCGGCCTCTCCCACGCCGCCGCGCAGGTGACGGTGTCGACGGCGGAGAGAAATACTCGTCGCTGGAGCTCGACGCAACTGCAGCTGTCGACGTTACTGGTGCAGGTTCCGACGGCTGCGAGGCGGAGCTCAGCGACGAGTCCGGAGGTGTTGGGTGTGCTGTACGTTTCTTGGCTCTCGTCAACATGCTACTCCGTTTTTATTTTCATTTTCGTAAATATTTTTATTGTTTGACTTGTCATATTGCTTGGCGTGACGGCTGTCATTGTATAAACTTTTCACTATTTCTGATATTATGGTGGTTTTTATCTGGTATTTTCTTACGTTGCTTGTGTTTTATATTATAATTCAGATTATATATACTATTGCACTGTGGATGAGATGATATTTATAAAATATTAATATTTAAAATTTTTTGGAGGAATAGACACGTTGACAGTTTCAAAGTTTTTTTTTTATTATTATTATTATTATTATACATATTATGGAATAAAATCCACCGCGTCTTATCAGTCGACTCAAAAACTTCCGACCAGACATTTTTCCAGTTTTCATCAGTATATCGTATGATTCTTGCGGCAGTTTTAAATAGAAAATCTCGTTGATGGAGCCGCGAGGAAGGTCTAGAAATCTTAATTTTGTTACTCATCAAACTGTTCATTGTAAACGGTTCATAGCAAACACGATGTATATTCGGAGGCAAATAATATAACAAAGGGCGCCTTTCATTCTAGAGCAAAGTGGTAGGCCGAAATAAGCAGACGAGAAAAACAGCAATACATATTTCGAGCATTCCATCGACTATTTGCCTCCAAATAAATGTAAATTAAAAAGCGTGCACCCTCAATAATCTCTAATATATCTCCAATTATTTTAATTGGCGTTCTAAAACTGCGTTAATGTCAGCCTAACGCTGAGAAAAGGGCGAGAGGCTATCGAGTGATCATCATAACGAGTCTAATTCAGTTTGACAGACTTCTAAGAGATAAGTTATGCGTAACTTTTCGAAAGACCTCTGTCTCTTGAATAAATTTTCAATGAACTTCCCTAAAACGAGTTTCACGAGTTTTGATTGGTGCGAATACTTAAGAAGATTTTATACCGTGATTCCGGTAGCCTCTTTGCTGGATATTTACATTTTTACATTCATGATTAAAATTCGATTACCTTTTATTATCGTGTTTTTAATTTATTCATGAAGTTTCTCTGTTGATCGGGCGATGGAGGACGATTAAAATATCGGGCGCTAACGTTGAATGAATAAAACAGTTAAGACTAGACCTCATAATGGAATAAATAATCCTTACATTTTTAACAAATCTACCATTCACATGTCCATTGCTTTTTGGCGTGGCTTTGGAATTTAATATATAGCTAGGATTGTTATTCTAGCTATATATTATGTCTTAATTAGTTGTTTGTGACAAATGCTAACACAGACACGCCCCTTTCAAAACAAGAAGTGATCTAGAAATTTGAAACTTCACATCAATATGAGAAGGCATACTATACGTGACGTGGTGACGGATTAAGAATACGGATTGTCACCACCCCATATCATCCCATGGGTGTCGTAAGAGCCGACAGAGGGAGCATATTATGCAGAAAACAGCACTGTAAGAGAAGGAAAACTTGATACAAACCCTATACCAACCCGTTTGGCCAGCGTGGTATAGTAGGCCAATTCCTCCTTTCAAAGGAGAGGCCTAGTCCAGCAGTGGACTGATAAAGGCTGATGATGATGATGATACTATATTTAAAATCTATCTTAAAAATAATAATTACAAGTCACTTGTTATTTGTAATAGACGTTTTTCATACCTTGTTGTATTTATTAGCCACTTTAACATAATTGTTGAATTTCAGGCAATATTGTGCAATATTTTATAATTCTATTATCCAAAATGAAAATTTAAGAACAGTAAAATAAAAATATGAACTAAAACATTTTTTCATTATAATAATTAATACGACTCATCAGTTACTTATAAAATTCTTTTCTTGCAGTTGGGCTTAATACTTCACCAACCGCCATCAATTTACTTAATACAGTTAAGACTTTAGATATCTTTACTGGGAGCAAACATTTATTTAAACAATCCCAAGCAAAGCTTACCTTCGCAAGATGCCCTGATAAGCCTGCAAACTAGATGATATAGAGACGTCGATCAGATTCAAAAGCAATAGCAAAAGATGCTTTATCGTCTACATTATATTAGCTAAAAGCGAATTCAGCATCAAACCATATTCCATTTTGTAGATAGAAAAACAAACCATTATACAATTCACTTGATTTTTATAATATAAAAACTATTTTGGAAGTCAAAACAGATTCCTGAAGTTCGAAACCTAAGAACTACAAACATAACTTTATTAGACTGAATGTATGTAATAGTTCCATAAAAGTTAACTGCTAGTATTTGCTTAAGTACCAACTGAACGTAAAGAAGGATCTCGACCAGCATAAAATGAACTCTGCTTCAAGATAGAGATCCTCCTAAAATTGCTACGCTAGTGGACATGACGACGACGAGGGAGGTCATCTTAATTTAGATTTTCCACTCTCAAGACGGCGCGTTTCCGGTCTTAGAACAAAGCGGGATCGACGATTGATTCTTATGAGAACCTTCTGAACTAGAGAATAAAGTCCACAATTGCTTGCTAGCGAACATGACCTTACAAGAATATTGGGTGACGAAAAGGTTTGCGAAAAGCGTGGAATGGATAAAGAAAATAAAACGTTTATAACTTTATTAACGGTTCATTTCAGATTTGTAATATTCCTGTATGTATTATTCAATTATATTTCTGTTATACATACATCTTTTGTTTTATAAAAAGAAGACATCATATCAACTAATAAATTCATCATTGTGTACCTAACTAGGTACACAATGTTGCATTTATTAGTATACGTCAGGGAAAACAAAAAAAATATATATACATCCGTACTTCGTACAGCGCTTCTTTTTTGTCTTATCAATGACAGATTAAAATGACGTCCAAGTTAAAATAATATAATATAGAATAATGGTGCCTGACAAACTACCTATGTAGTTACAATCATGGCCGGTGGCCGCAGCCTCCAATTAGCATCGTAACTCGCTCAGTATACGACCTGTGGCCAGATTTTGTGCATTTGCCATGATCGTCTGCACCTTGGTTTGAGTTTCTGTAGTCTAGTTCCGTAATTTGCAGAGCTCATAAGATTATAGTCAAATTGGATGATAGCCAGATATTTAAGATAAATATTTAGTTAATTGACGAATGCATACTTACATAATGTATATAACCTGTATGCGTTGTTGAATGAAGGTATACAACGTTATTATGAAAATCGATGAAACTTCTCGTCTTTTGCAATTAATAACAATTTTATCCAAGGCCAGCTTAAATAGTTGTAAGTATATCGCATCAAAATTAATGTTCATTCTGAATACAGAAACAAACTTTCTTCTATATTTTTAACGTCTGATGAAACCTACGCAACATCTGCCTCAATCTTGGGAAGTCATTTATCACAAGAAAAATATTTTTGAACATCATGGTAATTCTCATCGCCTTTCAGCTCGGAAGCTTTTCCTGTGTGTATTTTCAGTTTTATTGGCAGTGGCAGCGCTTAGGGCCTTATCATACTAGCGGATTGCGAACGTTCTTAAAGCGGAGCGCGCAACATATTCGTTAAGGGCTCACAACAGTCACAACGAACACGCTTCGTATGCGCACCGAATTCTTTGCGGACGCGCAAAGAGTAAAAAGCGACGCGCAACGAGGAAAAGTAATAAAGTCAACAGCAGTGCTTCCTAGTCGGAATCCATTTGGTTACTGGATGTATTGTACGTCGATAATTTGCTACAAACATGCGACAAAAACGTAACATATTTGCCACGCGTCCGCGACGTCCTCGCTGCGCAGCCGTGGCGTGTTCGCGACGCATTCGCTGCGCGTCCGCTCCGCCCCGCAACCGCTCCCAAACCGCTAGTATGATAAGGCCCTTACACTCGCCATGGTGCAGCCCCTTGAAATATGAAAATTGAATCTTGTTACCCACGGTTTTCGAGGCGAAATCGATATATTTGTTGTAAGGATGTACCGATTTGCTTTGCGGCTCTGAGACGTGATTGTTTTGTCTTATTCATGGAATGTTTTGTTTTGTTTTGTACTTGTTTCGTTACCATTAAATTTGATTTTCGTTATAGTTAAGCTTGGTTAATAATTATAATTTGTGAGTTATGAGTAACTGGATGGTGAATATTTATGTAAATATTTATAACTTTCAGATTCTCAAATTGAATGATTCAAATTGATGATAACCCTTAGCCGTGTGTTGCCACTGATGATCTACGGCGCTGGGACGTGGTCACTAACTATGGGCCTTATCCGAAAACTCAGCGTCACTCAGCGGTCAATGGAGAGAGCTATGCTCGGAGTTTCCCTGCGAGATAGAATCAGAAATGAGGAGATCCGCGGGAGAACCAAAGTAACTGACATAGCTCTCCGAATAACCAGGAAGTTGAAGTGGCAATGGACAGGGCACATAGCGCGAAGAACCGATGGCCGTTGGGGCAAGCGGGTTCTGGAGTGGCGACCACGTACCGGACGACGCAGCTGGGGTAGGCCTCTCGCAAGTTTGACCAACGATCTGGTTTAGATCGCGGGGAGCGGTTGGATGCGGGCCTGTCAAAATCGGCCTGTGTGGAGAAACTTGGGGGAGGCCTATGTCCAGCTGTGGACGTCTCTAGGATGACATGATGAAACCTTAGCTACACACGATATTTCAAGCCACACAATATAATATATACTCGTGGGGAAGGTAGGTCCCCAATAAGTATGTTATTTATTTAATAGAGCATTCATAATTTTTATAAGAATTTAGTTTTATAACATTAATGAGAAGCATATAAACAATATGAGAGCGTGTCTTTTTTTCAATTTAATCCAAAAATGACAATTAGTTGACGTTTTAAGTAAATTAGTTAGATTTACAAGTAAAAATAAAAGTTACAAATAAATATAAAAATCAAACGAGTCCTTTTTTCGTTTCAGACATATAACCAAAATTAAAAACATGAATATTTTTTTGAATAATTTAAATAACATGTAAAATCACAAAAGGTTTATTGATTAATCAATTGCATACATATTGCAGGCATATCCACTACTATTGTTTAAGAATATCTCCTTATTTCCACCTTAATTGAACTCTATTTCATCGAAAAGACTTTAAATCTTTTGAAGATTTTATTCTTACAAAATTTGGCTCAAGAAAAAATATATAAAAACAATAAGTAATAATAATCAGTAAATTTTGCTTTCGCAACTACACTCGTGAGGGACCTAGGTCCCGGAGTATAACGTATCTCGGGAACCACAAATGTCAGTTCGATCTTTTTCCACGCCTTGCAACTTTTCGGTCGATGATGAGAATACCCTGAGCCACAAGCGCGTAACGTTTAAAATAAAAATTATCATCATCATCAGCCTTTAACAGTCCACTGCTGGACTAGGCCTCTCATTTGAAAGGAGTATTTGGCCTACTATACCACGCTGGCAAAACGGGTTGGTATAGGGTTTGTATCAAGTTTTTCTTCTCTTACAGTGCTGTTCTCTGCATAATTTGCTCCCTCTGTCGGCTCTTACGACACCCATGGGATGATATGGGGTGGTGACATTTCGTATTCTTAATCCGTCACCACACGGACATAATAATTATATTTACCATTATATGCGTGTTGGGGGGCTCTAGTCCCCAACTAATGGTGTTAAGGATAAATTATAGAAAATTCAAACATCATATTATTGGTAAAAAGTTGCACGATTAATCTGCAGCTGTTTTGAGTTGCAATGCAAAAATGCTGGAGATACTCCTCCGTGAA
Source organism: Euclidia mi (assembly GCA_944739405.2). Lineage (NCBI taxonomy): Eukaryota > Metazoa > Arthropoda > Insecta > Lepidoptera > Erebidae > Euclidia > Euclidia mi. The sequence goes on from OX123192.2 coordinate 30,904,042, forward strand.
GATAAGAGTAACATAACTCAATAAAATATTGCTAACATACTATTAGAAAACTAGCCTAGTCATTCGGGTAGGTACCTCGTGGCCTTTTTAAGAAAAGACAGTTTGTAATTATAGAAAAACCGTTATAAAAAAAAATCAATGAAAAAAGAAAGAAAGAATAAAATTCAAATTATCTTCAGCACCCGTCAACGCTACAAACTTGAAGTCTAATCCCATTTAAGAACACAAAAGAAAACCGAAACTCTTTCATTTACTTAAGTTACGTTAAACAGTTGTTTCAAAGACATCTCAACGTTCAATATTATCGTTGACTCGACCGACCACTCCGAACGAATCCACTCAATACTGTGAGAAATAAAAAAGCTTTGTCAGAATGAGAACACTAATTTGCTAGAAGCTGTGTAGGACTTTTTTTAACTAGTTAGTAAAAAGGTCAGGTAAAATTGCTGAAGCACAATCTTTTTATTTGATGTCCTAAATGAATTTGGGATGTTGATAGACTGTGTTTTTCTCATTTTCTAATTGTATCCGGGCTCTTTTAAAAGGTTTGGGATTGAATTCAAAATCAAAATCATTTGTTCATCTAGGCCACAAAGTGACGCTTATGAACGTCAAAATTTAAGTTAATTACTTAATGATTCTACATTTACATTTACTGCCACGTTCGCAATGCAATAGGTAGAACCACGAGAAAGAACGGGCAATAAAACTCATGGCCACTCTTTTCAAACAAATATAATGGTGGTACATTTTATTTTTGTAAGGAGCTGCAACTGTTTCACATTGTAGACATCTACTAGTAAAATTTTTAGTAGCTATTGATATCATACTCAAGCAGTATTAGCAAGATGTTCATATGGTAAGCCTCCCAAAGTAAATATGGTGAAACAGGAGCATCCACTTACGTCTTTTTAATGTAGGCAACTCGCGAACATGGTCAGAACTATGGTAGAAGCGAATGAAACAAAAAGTAACGGTATTATGAAACCAAAGCAATCGAAAACCTATTAATTAGCCCATGACCACGAGTTACCCACAATTTACAAATCCGCAAAGTTATAATGAAAGTGTGGAACATGAATGCAAAGTATGAAATGAGAATATCGTAATTAACTACACTATAAAATTAAACTACTAATTATTGACCTAGTCAAAAGCGAACAACTACTTCCAAGCGCTCCTGTCATCAAAATAATCCTTCAAACTGTAATATGCCTTATTTATAAGATTCTTTTTAACTTCTGCTTGAAACGAACTTAATGATAAGTCTAAAATATAAGTTGGTAATTTATTGTATATGCGAATACTGAGCCCAATAAAAGATCTATGCGTTTTGTGCAAACGAAAATACGGAACACATAATTTATGTCTATTTCTAGTATTGATATTGTGTCTGTCACTATTCATTTTATAAGAATTTATGTTTAGTCTTACATGCATAACACTGGCATAAATATATTGTGACGCTACAGTAAGAATACCAATAGTTTTAAATTTTTCTTTGAGTGAGACTCTTGTCTTTAACTGGTAAATGGCCCTAACTGCCCGTTTCTGCAATATAAAAATATTTTGGATATCAGCAGCTCTACCCCATAACAATATGCCATATGACATAACACTATGAAAATAACTAAAATAAACCAATCTAGCCGTATCGACATCGGTCAACCTACGAACCTTCTTAACGGCATAAGCAGCTGAGCTAAGATTCCCTGAGAGATATGTAACATGCGTTGATTGAGTTAGATTCTAATATGTTTAATAGAGGGTTGTTTTTTCAAGCTCGTTTGCTGACTAGTTTTTGGCATCCAATAGAGAGTATTATAATTTAGCTTAGAGTCAGAATAGTTCCATTTTTATTTGACTGTATATTTGTAATATAAAGGCAATATTGAAATAATATACTCTAAGTTAAAAAAGTGATCTTGCAAGCTGATTAATTTCCGAAACCAAGAAAAAATTTGATTGAATCGAAAAATAAATTGCTAGTAACAACTTGCCTAGCCTATTTCTCTCCCTCTCAGATAGAATAACTTTCTTCTCTCAAGGTTCATCAACCACATGGCAAAGTCATTGTCAAAATTAATACTATTGAAATAATATAGTCAAAGTTAAATAAGTGATCTTACAAGCTGAATAATTTCTGAAACCAAGAAGAATTTTGATTGAATCGAAAAATAAATTGCTAGTAACAACTTGCTTATCCTACTTCTCTCCCTCTCATATAGAATAACTTTCTTCTCTCAAGGTTCATCAACCACATGGCAAAGCCATTGCCAAATTTAAATCAGGGAGCAAAATGTGTCCAACTCAATTTATACCTGCTATCACAATATTTTTGCTCAAAGAAAACTGTCCAGAATAATTACGATTCAGCCGACTGTTATGGAAGAAAATCGTTTAAATTTGCCCAACGCTATTTGCCGGCTTCTTCAAATATTGGCTCTGAGTGTTGGTCCCGACTATCCGTAGAGGAACAATCGTATTTGAGTGCGACTTGAATCACTGCAGACTTAGAGAAGTACTGGCGTGTCTATTTATTTGTATACGTTGGTAATGGCTTAAGTTAGGACGCAAGAGTGGATTATTGGCGATCGAAATCGTAAACAATTTACGTCGTGCTTTGACGGAGGTAAAGAGTTTTGTTTGTTGTCACGTTGGATGGAGCTCTTCATTCTAAGGACGTTCAATCTGTGATTGGATGCTTTATTTGTAAGTGTTACCTTTTATACAATAATTTGCAATCTGACTTTGAAACATTTCAAAATAGTAAGGTTTGTAGTGTAATGTTGCTTTATAAGATTAGATAGTAGAATTTTATTTTTTATGTCTTATTAATGAAAACCACCATTACCGGTAGGTATTCTGATTCTACAGGATGACGCAGTATGAACTTTAATTCTATTTCAATATGTATAATTTTTTTCTGTTACTGACTGATTGACAGACAGCGCACAGCCTACTAAGCTGAAACTTGACTGATAACCATGTTTCTTAGAGCGTGTAGGGTTTCACTAAGAAGAGATTAATGAAATTCCCTCGGGATCCGGAGGAAGGGGTCAAATTAAAAAAAAAAGATGTGCGTGCGTGGCGGCAGGCACCATCTTGTCTTTCTATTTTTCGATTTCACACATTTTTATATTATAAAATTCCCTATTTAGCGCAGCCTTTCCCCCGAAGTTTAGCACCTAAATTGGGTTCTCCTAAATCACACACACGGCAACCCTAACAAGACGGCAGCAGCGCATCAGGTGTATACTTAAAACTACCAAACTAGTTACTTTAAACACTTCTATGCAGTTTTTATAAGCGTTTCACAGTGTAAATACATAAAATAAATAAAGATGTGCGCGTAAGATGCTATCGTAGCAGTGTTTCGTTAGCAACGACAATCAACATGTTTTTTGTTCTCGCTGTGACAAGCGACCTCTACTATATAAGTTTGGAACTAGCGCATTAGATGTGTGGAATGTTTGATGCCTAGGTACTTACTGAAACCACGGTAGTGTCTTTCAATATCCCATAGCGGTCTGGACGTGCGAACCATTGTTAGCATACTTTGTCTTCGCCACCGAACCTTCTCAACGTTACTGTACCTTCAGTTATTGCAGCTAGCTGTTATCTATCGTCTTTCGAATCATAATTTTAGCGTTTCCCGGTGGCATCTAAGACTTTTTGGTTTGGATTTCGAGGACCACTTTCTAGCCCAACCAGATTAAACATAATATTTCACAGTGCGGCAGCTATCTAACGTTTATAAACTAAAGAGATAGGGATATGCCAAGACTTAGAACAATGTCAAAATATACAGGATACTGCTTAGACTATATATTATGGGTACTGACTTTTCAAGATGCCTGTCAAAGATATATTTGGCAGCAAGGAGTTACAAATCAAAAGCAAGGTTCTAACAAAACATTAGCAACTTTGTTTTATAATACGTAATTTCTACGACATCATCATCATATGTATTTCATTCAAAACCTTGCCTTAATAAAACGAAAATAATTTCAATGAGAGGAGCGTTTCATTAATATAATAAAGTATTCATCATCAACCCCTTACAGTCCACTGCTGGACTAGGCCTCTCCTCCTTTGAAAGGAGGAATTGGCCTACTATACCACGCTGGCCAAACGGGTTGGTATAGGGTTTGTATCAAGTTTCCCTTCTCTTACAGTGCTGTTCTCTGCTTAGTATGGTCCCTCTGTCGGCTCTTACGACACCCATAGGATGATATTGGGTGGTGACATTGCGTATTCTTAATCCGTCACCACACGGACTAATATGATTATAAATTATACAACGAAGAAATAAACTTTTAACGGAGCTCTAGCTCAGTAGCAGTTCAATACAAAATGGATAGATTTTCCTTTACAAGGTAATTATGGAGTATAAGATTTAATTTCCTTTTGCTGAAGTTCCTGTACTTTTTTTGTTTGCAATTCCAGCCTTATAATATTAAATTAATACTTTATTTATAAAAAAGCACATCGAAAGGTTTTATGTAACGTATCGTCTGATGGTAAGCGATTACCGCCCCGTCAGGCAACACGATTATTCAGTTAATTATAAAAAAAAGTGAAATTATATACGGTGATCGGTGGTCGCCATAAGTAGTCCGTGTATCCGTGGTGTCGACCAGTGCTAAGTAGCCGCGATCAGTGGCAAACGAGCGCGCACGGTTGCAGGTCGCCGACACTGAGTGGCGAGTGGCCGCCATATGCCGCAAGTACAAACTGTAGTGGTCAACAGTCATTTGTGGCTGCCATCACACATGATCATCATCATATCAGCCAAAAGAGGTACACCGCTGGACATAGGCCTCCCCCAAGGCTCTCCACAAGGACCGATCCTGAGCCAGCCGCATCCATCCGCTTCCCGCGATCCCAACTAGATCATCAGTCCATCTTGCGGGAGGCCTACCTGCCTATCTGCTACGACGTCCGGTGCGTGGCCATCACACAGCACGCTGCTGAAATAGTACAACGTGCGTTTGGGACCACGGGTGCATAGAATTCCTCTAGGAAAGATCATCAGTAAGTCTAGTGTCACACATCAGAATAAAGTATCAAAATGTAAGACACGTTCACTATTATCTCTCGTAATATTTTGAATATGGTGAGTAAAATACTTTAGTTATCTCGCAACGCTCCTAAAGGTGGCAACATTTTCCTTGTAACCTCATATCAGGCTGATTGACTCAGCATTAGATAAAATAAATTGCTCTCCCGCTGGGACCGGGCACGTTTGAAACAAAGAATATATCGACGCAAGAGATGGCTAACTCTAATATATGTGACCGTTTTCTTAGACTAAAATTGGAGACAATTCCTTTATTACGCGCTTATTATCATGTTGTTACAATGATGGATGTCTATTGCGTTCAATAGCGTACCTAAGTTAATGAAGTTAAAGTCGTATTTTTAATTAGACGAAGCCATCTGACAGTAGCTAATGTCACTTTGTAAAATAATGTTGGCATATTTAAAGTAATAGTGATGCGTTTAGTTCTCGTTCAATCAGATGGACGAACATTGAGTGTGAATAGTTAATCATTTCAAACTATAAAAGAATATTATTTCTATATTACAATAAAAGTGCTGTGATATAAGTTACTAGTAGTTATGTAAGTAGTATAAATTGTTATATTTTATACATCTACAGGGTGTAAAAAGACCCTAAACGAAAACTGAAATCCCATGTTGTACCAATCGCTACGAACATTTTTTACTTCGGCACCATACCTGCGAAATTACTGGTTCAGGAGATATTGAGGCTCAAAGTTAGTATGGATTTTTTCTAATTAAGTACAAAATCGATGCATTTACCCCGCCAAGATGTTCGCTAGATGCCCTATACCCTCGAAATATCTACCTATCCATAGGGTTAGATATTTCGAGCATTGCACGCGCGCGCTTTAAATTGCGGTTTAAAAAATGTGAAAACTTAAAAAAACTCGTTTCCCAGGTATTATTTTTGGTTAGTATGACTTGGCATGATGTCCACAACGAGTAAACTTCGGCTTGGTGATGGGTCTTATGACACTCTGTATAGTTTTAACTACATGATGTATGGAAAATAGAACAGTCGTACAAGTTTCCTCGCAATGTTTTCCTTAGTGTTTAAAACACTCGGTATTCAGTATAGGTAAATACTATAGGAACATAGTCTTCGAAAACTCGAACACCGATATCGGCCGTTCGGCACACTAACTATTCCCTAAACAATCGATGCAATTTCATTAATTCAAGAGTTTTTTCAATCATTCACTTTGTCTCAACACTATTTTTATTTCATCATAAACTGACAACACAGTAAACGTCAGCTGACTTCGTCTAATAAAAAATACGACTATAGTTTTCAGTGGCGTAAGTTGAATATAAATCTTCGAAGGCTTGGTTCTATTTGTACGCAAGGTTACAGTATAATTATTTACATCACAAAACATTTAGTCTGTAATCTGAGAGAAACAAGATTCTTATGGAGACAGAGAATAGGATTTTTGTAAGATTGGATATAGTATAATCATTTATACTATATCCAATCGTTTCTCGACGTAAGGTATAATATAAAGTCAAAGTCAAAATCCTTTATTCATTTGGGTCACAATGTGACGCTTATGAACGTCAAAATAATAAATTTATAAAATAATTACGTAAAGACTCTACATTTACTGCCACGTTCGCAAAGCAAGGGCGTAGAACCATGAGAAAGAACGGGTAATTAAACTCACGGTCACTCTTTTTCATCGCCAGGTTTTGCATAATACACATAATTTACATTTTGTAAGGCTTTGGAATTAATTATAGTGATTAACAACCTCGCAACCGTCGCTATATGAATTTGTCCGACGAGGTTGTGAGCGATTGACAAAAGTAAATTAATACGGTTTTGTCCTCCATTGGAAATGTCACCCCTTGAAAGCACATGGGTGCTTCGCGAATCGTAGTGGTGTTGAAGTGGACCATAACTGTAAATTCTTGTATCTGCCGTCCCTTGAACATTACCGGCAAGAATTGTGATAAAATTGTGAACTGTTGAACCCTTGTTAAATGTGTGTCGTCATCTACTTGAATCGTGCTCTGAAGAAGGACGCCGAACTGGACCCTGCGGTAGCTATAACGATTTGCTTGTCATTTTGGCCAAAATTATGAGTGTAATCTTATAGGTCTACTCAAGAACATCACCAGAAAATATCAGGAAAGTTTGTACATGTACTTATTAGTTTGATTCATCGCTGTGATAACACAGTACATTTATGTCAGAGATTTGTTGTGGCTGACAAGGACTGATGAATATAATCACGCTTCCACTAATCTCTGCAAACAATTCCAGTCCTCTTAGCCAGATTCTGATCAAATTCTATAGCTAGATAACGTGTCTCATACTAAACAAGAAAATAGGGCCCAGTTCAGCATATGCCTGACAGTTGTCAGACGCTGGTTTTCAACTAGGCCCTACTGACGTCTAAACCGAAACCAGCAAACATTAAAAATAATTAAACAATCTTTACGTATTGAGTAAGTGCATAAAACTCTATTATTATTATTATTAGAACGGAAGACCGGATTTCGAATATTTTTACTATTTACAAACAAAGTTATTTGTGAATTAAAGCACAACAGAAACGGACAACACGGGTACATACATACATACACGTCCAGTAAACACAAATAGATATGCACGCATTGCAATTCGGCTCTTCCCTGTGAACCGTTCATCTCTATATAAAAGAAGTATTAACATTTATCATGTCCAGCTCCCGCTGTGCGTCGATTAGATACCGCCTTAATTTATTTTTAAACGTGCCAATTGTTTTGAGCGATCTTATAGGCGGTGGAATGTTATTTCATATCTTGGACGCCGCACAGCGGAAGCGTCCTTTAAACCCAGCTGTTCTGTGCAATGGGATGGACAGCTGCTGTGAGTACTGTCTGCGAGTACAGTCACGCCGATCAGTAATACACGCTAGCTTGCGATACAGATATAATGGTTTTTTTTAAATTAATAACGCCAAACATAAGTGAAACCAAGTGCAATTTACGTCTCGATTTCATTTTTAACATAAATTTGTCACTATCCGCTTGAACGCGCACAAGTGACTATTTTCCCTTTTTGCAAAAACAGATGAGCGCGTAAACTGTAATTTTTCCCACGCTTTTCCGCTGCGCACTAATCTGTTTGTGGAACTCGGATAACTTAACCGATTGCGGTATGTTGCATATCAATAGACGCATAATTAAATGAGCTTTCAAATGATATAAATTAAAACCATATAATGTGGTTGAAGCCCACGCAAAGGCAGTATAAAGAGAAATTTAGATTTTTCCCACCATTTTTGAGCGCGATTTTATATTTCTGACATATTCCTTTTTCTCGTCGTTTTTTATTATGGGAGGTATTTAAGTATTATACACAGTTAGAAAGGTTATTTAATTTACTTTTAGACGAAATAAATATAATGAAAAGAAACATTTTAATATTAAACATAAAAAATAAAACAAAGTTTTTTTTTAATTGGCGCCAATTTTCATATTTTATTTTTTAAAATACCTTTTTATGTTATATATCAGATTCAAACCTAGATAACTTTCTTTCCAACTAAATTTCCAAGTACAAAAACCAATTCTGATAAGAATCTGAAAAGAATTATTTTTATTGGAACCTGCACAGTTGTTTACTTTTTCCCGCCAAAAAAACTGAAGTTCCCGCCAAAATTTACGATAACTAATATCTCATAAATAATATGAGTATTATATATTTTATCAAAGGTTTATTTATATACTCATAATAAAAAAATAAAACAACGCATAAATGTAACCTTATATACATACATATGTATTTAAACGTTTTTACATAAAATGACGTTTTTACGATAATTTTTTATCTATAATTAAAGTAATACACATTATTTATTTATTTTTTTGCTGTAACTTCATAATAAATCAGTCAATTTTCAATAAAAACATAAAAGTATGATATATAATTGCATAATTTGTTTACAATGATGTTTTTAATCCATAATTACGCCCCGCGCGCGGAATGCAAAGTCAGCGAAATATTTTTTTTTTCAAATGCTTACATCTAAATAATTTTCTGCAAGTATTTCTATAACTTTATTTTATTACATAGATAATATCATCAAGTACATGAAAATATAACAGTTAACCAGATTCAGCTTATACTTTTATTATGATAAACAAAAGTGTCGAGTAAGTCGGTAAAGACGACATTGTTTACGTTACGGCCACTCGCCTAAAGTAAACATTTCATTCAAACGTAATTTGTTTTGTACCATTAGAATGAATCATTCATTAGGTTGCAGAAAAATAAACACCACTCCTCTCACGTCATTAACAGCGCACAAAAACTAATTAATTGAGCGCGCCCGTCTTTAACTGGCGGCGCGCACTTGAAATTTGTCGATGCTGAGTAAGCACTTAAAAATGGTGAGCGGTCAAGCGGTTAAGGAACGGTGTCACGTGGCATCTGGGCGGTATTGTGAAATAAAATCAAGTGCAGGCATTCTGCACCCTCTGTATAAGCCTATCTGTGCGTGATAACAAACGCGGTCCATATACGGTATCTGCATAGTTTAATTTGGATGGCCAAGGCCTCAACCAGTTTTATGCGTAAGTCTTCTGATAAGTATGGGCGCATTTTATAGAGAATGCGCAACCTATAAAAGCAGTTTCATGCCAATTCATTCCCATGTTTTTCATACCACAGGTTCAAATCAATGTACAGACTACACACACTGTGACATTGTGCAGTGTCACTCTAAAGGCTCTTGCGATAATAATTTCATAAGGATTTTTTTGATAATCTCACTCACGTCCTTACCATAGGTTTCTCCGAAAATAATTCTGTCATTTCTGTGCAATGGTGAATGGCAATACTTTATTTCAGTAAGTGTCTGCAGTTACAAAAGCGTTTTAAGTATGCTATACGGATAATTTATTTTAATATACGGGTTTTACTAAGGTGATAGTTAAAGAGATTTTTTTAAATTCATGTAGGCCACAAAGTGACGCTTAAGAGCGTCAAAATTGAAGTAAATTACTTAATCATTCTTCATTTACTGCCACCATCCGGTCTTTATTCAAAGCCAATCTCACCTGCAATTTGTCCACTATTTGGTTGACGGACAAGATACTAACTAACCTGCAAAGCAGTAATTCATTATAGATAAGTAGTACAAAGTGTCACTAGCTCATTTCATTCCATAGTCGTATTAGAAGACAACTGAAGAAATTCACGAAACAAACCATAAGACTCAAAGTCCAAATAAGGACAGGTCGATGTCCAGCAGTAGAGTAAGACAGGCTGTAAGGTGAAACGGTGAAGGAAAAATGTCTGAAACTTCTCCATAATGTTCTAGTCCATAATGTAGAAGTCTGCTTACCTGCGTTGGCCAAGGCGGTTGATTATGGACCCAACCCATTACCTGAAAAGAGGCCGTGTGCCCGTGCGACGGTTTACACGCCGAAACCACCAAATCTTTATAAAGTTATAAACGTGACACAAAACGGTGTGCAAATACTCACTTACTTTGGACGACTGTTAATCAAAGTGAACTAGGGTAAACGTATCAGAAGTGGACGCTGCCTTAAGCTATGTCGATAAAGACCCTTTCCTATCACTACCAGTTCACCAGGTCTACGATCTTATTCCGAATTTGATATGATTTAACGTGTAAATGCCGAACAGTATTAAAGACTAGCATGAGCAACTCTGCTCCTATATACTGATATCATGTCGATGAAAGCAGTAAAGAGGTGTATGCATTTGTGGTAGCGTTCGAGAGCAATGTGGTCTGAAACCAAGTGAGGTACTGTCAGAGCATTTCGCCAACAATATTAGAGATCTTACGTGAGGTGAACCACGAGAGAACAAATGTCTTAACATAAAAAATACAAGCGGAAAGGGAAAGATCTAAGCTTAGGTAACGATGTAAGGAATAACATGCACGTCCATAATCTTTCAATTTGAGCACATCAGTCCCTTGACGACTGCTGAAGACCGAACGTATCAAGAAAATTAATCGGATTGACTCAGTTCTTGGATCAAACTCATCCTGAAATATATTTACTGTCACGATCGATTTACGTCGTCGATAACTCTAACGATATTTTTTTCACAGCAAACACTGGACTATGAAGCGCGAGCTGGATTGTCATCAGCCCTGCATTTGGTTCTTAAGTTAAAACAATTTAAAAAATTGGTCCAATTTTAAAAGCAAACCTTTCCATTCCAAAAATAAATACTGATTTCCGTGAATCGTCACCAATACAATATATTCGTAATAAATTGCCTTTCCAAAATATGAGTGCTATTTTTTATTTACGTATCAAAGTCAGAGACAATTAACACAAAAATAAAATAAAGTTACATGTAACATTTAAGCAATTTAATGTTACACAGATTGACGAATAAACCTTTATCTTGAGAAAGAGATTTTATATAACAGGAAAGGATGATAACCAGAAAAGGAAGTTGATTCTCCACATTCATGTTTTCTAATCCTTTTACCAACTTTCAACATTCACGACACATGATTGAGTAGTCTATTCTAGTCTAGACTAACCCGGCCTAGCTTTAGTAACTTTACAAGACAGTGAGTACCTATCTCACTGTCAGCCATCTTTCAAACTGAAGAGCTATCGGAGTACGCTGATCGATTTAGTACCTTGTATTCCCATATAATAATATCTTGTATTTGAAGATATTTGTGTTAGAGGCACAAACCTGGAATGTGAAAATTATTTATTATGATATTGTCTCCGATGCACGGGACAAGCGACAATTATCAACAATTCAATACGCACATAACTCCAAAAAGTAATAGTTGCGCGCCGGGAATTCGAACCTGATACTCTCTACAGCAGTCTGTTAATATCTCCACTGGCTGTCGCTGGCTTGATGCCACCATGTCATTGGCAGCGATCCTATACAAATTGTGACGGCCAGTATCATGTCAAACTGACGTAACTCTTGTGGATCGTAGTGTGGGCACCACGGTTGTCAAGAAGTGCATAAGTTATACTGACGTCTACACAACAAGCTGGCCGGTCGTCAAACAGAATAATTAGCAAAAAGGTTTGAAGACTATTTAATTATTTGAAAATTACAGTTTCCAGTTAGATGACGTAAACATTCGTCATCGTAGAACTCTGTCAAGTCTTCGCCAAATTCGCTGTTTGAAATATAATTAGTTTTATTATAAGTCAAATCGATTAGATCGATTGAGTAACATTTTGTTTAGTCTATTGAAAATTTCTGACAATGGTCACACTGAACTGTCACTTCCGTTGCCGCCTTAAAAGATTAGGACGCCGTTTGCTGTCTCGCGTGGTTTATAATTGAATTGAAATAATTGATTGCCATTTGAAAAGCACATCCTTGTAGCTACGCGAATAGTTTGTGAAATCTTATAGATTGCCGCTTTTGACTTCCGGCAAGGTTTGTGACATATTGAACATTTGTGAAAAGTTATTGTGAGCACACCTTTTTGCATTTCGTGTGAATTGTTTAATTGAACTAAATTGAGTAAACTCTCGTAAAACTGCCGCTTTTGATTTGTCCGGCACTGATCAGTCCGCAGTGTTGATCAATTTGTGATATTATATATGGAACACTGGCATTTTGAGAAATTGTGAATTCTACTACCACTTGCATCGTTCATTGAAGACGCTGCATTAGAGTCTGGTAAAGTAAAGATAATTCACTTGCTAATATTGGCCAATTTTAGTCTTGTGTGTATCTAGCTTGCCTCCAGGACTCCACTCAAGAACATCACCAGGAGATATAAGGTAAAATTTTCATGTACCTACTTAATACTTGTATTCGCTGTGCAACGCAGTACATTTGTGTCTGAGATTTGTTGTGGCTGACAAGGGCTGATGAATAGAGTCACGCTTCCACAAATCTGCTGCAATTAATCCCAGCTCCTTCTAGCCAAATTCTAGACATAAATTTTTGATAGCAAGAGCGTGGTTAACTGTGCTTATATTGTAAACTTGTATCTGAGCTAAGCATCTCATTTCTTAACAGGTTAACAGTGTTGTAGTGTTCTCAGGTCAGTATTGTCTAAAATACATAATATTTAATTGTATAAGTTGACCTATATAATTTGAAACACATGTCATACATAACCTCAATCAGTAATTGTTTGATTTAATTGTTGAAATCTAGTAAAGATTTGTTGCTGTTACTATTAATAAGTCACTTTGATTGGATACATATCAGTTATATGTATCAATTGATTTAGTTATTTATTGCATATATTGATATATTAAGTTTGAACCTTACATTGTTAAACCTTGTTATAATATAAATATAATATTGTTAGGTAACACATATTCTGTGCTTACTTACTATTGTATATCTCAAATAACACATTCAGTCTGTCTGTTGCAAGTAATTAGTTAATTTATTTGAATATATAACTTTAATTAACTTATTCGAAGGTTCAACTTTTGATAACTTTGACTTTGTTTTGTGTCAATATATATTGAAACTATTAATTTTGTTGGACAGTAGATACCTGTCACTTGCTTGTACCAGCAGTAAACAGGCTAATTTTTTGTTGGTTTCAAAGAATTAAGAAAAATTAAGTTTTGATTGTTAATATTATTTAACGCTTGTCCGGGCTCTTTTGAATTTTGATTATGTCAGCTATCAAGGACTTGCGTGCGGCTGCTGGTGCTATCAGATTTGCACTGGTTTGCCTCGGCCAGTGCCTTAGTGAACCGGCCTGATCGCCAGCAGGCCTTACTACAAAGGTACGAGCGGATCGATGATCGCCTGGCAAGTGTGGAACAGCAATTCCGCACTTTCAGCGCTTGCTGTCTCGAAGTGTCAGTCAATGATTTCACTGCTGACCAGCAAAATAAGGTCAGCGAAGACTATGCCCAGGTCTTAGACCTGTATGATGCTGTCTCCAATACTGCGAGACAACTAGTTGCCGATAGGGAAGGGCAACCCGGCCTGAAGCAGGAGCTTCCTAGGTCAGCACCGGGGCTGGTGAGTAGGCTCCCTACTTTGGACCCCCCCATTTTGATGGCTGCCTAGGAAGCTACCTGGGCTTCGTTAATTTGTTCGACAGCCTGGTCAATGACAGGGCTGACCTTCGGCCAGCACAAAAATTGGCATATTTAATGTCGGTTCTGGATGGGGAGGCTAAGGGCCTCATCCAGCATCTGCCCGTGTCTGACGAGGCGTACCAGACGGCTCGGGACCTAACCACCCGTAGGTACCATAATAAGCGTGGCCTCGCCGACACGCACATTGAGCAGATTTTGGGTTTGCCGACGCTCACCCGGGTCTCTGGGTTGCGCACCCAACTGTTGAACCCGCTTTTGGTGGCCATCAACGCACTTGAACATTGCACATTGTACTGAAAAAGCTGCCTGCCGACCTGAGGTCGCGTTTTGAGCAGCGCTTTGGTGGGGATAGCGCGACCCATCTGCCCCCCTTTGCTGACCTGGAGAGGTTCCTGGAGGATGAGTGCCGGGTCTTGGAAAACTCCGGTGGTGACACGCCGGCTAAGACGCAGCCGCCCAAGGTCAAGGAGCAGGCTCGCGTTCACACCCGAGCCAATGTTGACCGGCGCCCTCCTCGCTTTGCAGTCACGCAGAGCCCAGCGGAGTGCTCCTACTGCAAGGTCACGGGGCACAGAACGGCCAGTTGTAGGGCATTCTTGGACCTGCATGTCGCCTCTCGTAGGCACATCGCGAATGCCCGCCGCCTTTGCTTCTCTTGTTTGGGGTCCCACTACCAGCGAGACTGCCTAAATTCTCGCCCCTGTCCTCACTGTGGAGGACAGCATTTGGACATTCTCTGTATGAATGCAAGAGAGGTTGGCCGCTTGTCCAACCAGCCGACGCCGCGCACGGGCGGGTGTTTTGAAGGTGGCAGCCGAGGCTCACCGGCGCGTAGCCGAGAGTCGCCTCGCTCAATTGATCGCCACTCGCCCCGCTTGGAGAACCGTAGCGTGCGCACGCCTCCTCTCTCTCGCGCACCTGAATGTGCTGTTCAGCGTCACCAGCACCATGACTGCTGCCCCAGGTTTTCCCCTCCTTTGGCGGAGCGTCCCCGCCTTGACTCGCGCCCACCTGGTTTTGGGCGGGTGCGTCATTATGACCCCCCACAGATGGCGCGCGGATCGAGTCATCGCGCTTTTGAGGACTTCAAGCCGCAGCCTCATTTTGATTTGCCTGGTCCTGGCCAACGGTCGCCGCCCAGGCAACAATAGCTCATTGACCCATGCCCTATAACGCCAACCACCCCCATTGAGACCGTTATCCTACCAACGGTTGCAGTTAGGGTCTGGGGACCCACGGGGACCTCTGTTGTTGTCCGTGCTATATTGGACACAGGTTCACAAGGTTGCATTGTTTCCACTTATTTGATAGGGCAGGTCAAATTAAATATGGGTTTATTTCCAAATTGTATACGGGGCATAGGGGACGTAGCCTCTAATGTTGAAGGGCAAGTTAAGATTTTGTTTGGCCTTGTTGAATCTTCACACCCGAGGATTAGAACCTCGGCTATTGTACTGAAGAATATTTTGGGCATGCATCCACAGAAACAGCTACCTGCTGCTGTGGTGAATTTGACATCGGGTTTGGAACTGGCAGACCCCAAATTTGACACACCGGGACAAATCGATTTGTTGATTGGCTCTGATGTCCTCGGTGGAATTTTGATTGGTGGGAAACGGGTCTTGATGCCAAATGGTTTGACTGCCATCCCGACCATATTTGGATTTGCTTTGATGGGCCCTGTACCTAGGGACCCCCCTCCACCCGAACTTGATAATTGGTTGGCTGTAGGCTCTGCTCTCTCTGATGCAGTTCAGAGGTTTTGGGAGGTAGAGGAGCCACCTCAAGCTGCCCGTTTGAATCCAGAGCATGAGGAGTGCGAGCTGTTCTTCCAGAACAACACTGGTCGACTCCGTTCTGGTCGGATTATTACGAGGCTACTCTTCCTGTCTGTTCGGCCTCCCCTTGGTGAGTCACGACCTTTAGCCGAAAAGAGATTGTTGGCTATGGAGCGTCGCATGGGACGTGATCCGGAGCTCAGACAGAAGTACATTGAGTTCATGAGAGAATATGAACAATTGGGACACATGTCTGTGTCAAATTTGGATTGGCGTTCGGTGGAGCACTACTTTCTCAACATCAACTGGCAAGCTGCGCACAGTATTTGATGGTTCTGCGCAGACTTCAACAGGCGTATCCTTGAACCAGTGCTTGCATTCTGGTCTCAAGTTGGTCAAGGACCTTTGTGACGTCATCACCAGCTTCCGACGACATCAGGTTGTCTTTGCGGCCGACATAAAAATGATGTTCAGGCAGACTATTATCCACCCTGATGACCGTCGCTTCCAGCTGATCCTTTGGAGAGAGTCTCCTCGCGATCCCATGGTCGTCTACGAGCTCAATACTAATACGTACGGGTTAAGGTCAAGCCCCTACTTGGCAATACGTTCTCTTTGGGAGCTCGCAGACCGCGAAGGCTTACGTTTCCCACGAGCCTCCGCCATCTTGAAAGACGATATTTACGTCGATGACATTTGCTCGGGCGCCTCCACAACGGACGAGGCGATCCTCCTGCGGGACGAATTGATAGGTATTTGGGCCTCCGCTGGTTATGAGTTGCGTAAATGGATTTCCAACTCACCAGCGCTTTTGGAAGGCTTGCCAGAGGATCATCAGCAAAATCCACATCTATTTGAGATTGTTGACAACCCCGCCATGATGGCTGTTCTCGGCGTTCAGTACAGACCAGTCCAAGACATCTTTACGTATAACGTAGACTTGAAACTGCCTTGTTCTTGGACTAAACGTCTCCTGTTGTCTACTGTCGCCAGAACCTTTGCTCCGAACGGTTGGATTTGTCCTATCATATTTTGGGCAAAATGCTTCTTGCAGAAGCTTTGGACAGCAGGATTGACTTGGGACGAACCTCTACACGGCACTCTTGTTGAGGAATGGACCTCTTTTGTATCCTCACTTCCTGCCGTCAACGAGATCTCCTTGCCTCGTCCCATCCTTCCTCCCGGGAAGTATAAGGCCACCCTTCACGGGTTTTGTGATGCCTCGGGACGTGGTCACGCGGCCGTGGTGTACTTGCGCAAAGTTAGTGCATCAGGTCAGGTGAGGGTTTCCCTGATCATGGTGAAGAGCAAGGTTGCACCCCTTTGGACATCTCTGACCATTCCGAAATTGGAGCTCTCGGGAGCAGCACTACTTGTACGTTTATTGAACCACGTGTCTAACACTTTGGGTAAAAGCATTTGTATTAATGGGACCTACGCCTGGACAGACAGCCAAGTTGTTCTTTGTTGGTTGAAGGCGTCTGTCCACACTTTGGAGGTATTTGTTGCTAATCGCGTTTCCCAAATCCAGAAATCCGAAGTCAAGCTTGTTTGGAGACACGTGCCAGGTGAGCTCAACCCCGCTGATTGTGCCTCGCGTGGATGCTTGACGCCTAGTTTTATAGGTCATTCGCTGTGGTGGGGTCCGGAATGGTTGAGTCGACCAGAAACTGATTGGCCTCGAACGCCAGTTTTGAATACTTCTAATTTGCCGGGTCTACGAACACTCGCTCTTGAGAAGGTAGAATGCGCCTTCGACCCCGATTTTTTGTTGAATCGTTACAGCTCCCTCGACAAGTTGTTAGGTGTCACTGCTTGGATAAAGCGTTTTGTTTTTAATTTTAGGCACCCACAACAGAAACGACTGACACCGTTTCTCTCACCACAGGAACGACAGGAGTCCCTCACCCTTTGGGATCGTTCTGTGCAATTGGCGCATTTTGAAAAGGAGATTGCTATCCTTAAATCAGGGAGATCGAAATTGTCGGGAGCTGTCTCTAAATTGAACCCCTTTTCGGACGATACGGGTCTCTTGCGCGTTGGAGGGCGTCTCAAGAACGCCAACCTCCCTTACGGGGCACGTCACCCCCTGTTGTTAACTAAGGACGGTCATTTGGTACGCTTGTTGGTAACTGACCGTCACCTTAAAAATTCGCATGCTGGTTGTAATGCTTTGTTGGCCATTTTGCAACGCGAGTTTTGGATTTTGTCTGCCCGAAGAATTATTCGGAGTGTAGTCTTTCGTTGCATCCCTTGCTCAAGGCTTCTACCATGCAGCCCTTGATGGGAGACTTACCGGCAGATCGCGTAACTGAGAGCAGGACGTTTGACGGTGTTGGCACGGACTTCGCTGGTCCCTTTTTGGTGAAAACGTCGACACTTCGAAACAGCAAGACTGTTAAGGCCTACTTGTGTGTTTTTGTTTGTCTCTCCACAAAGGCCGTACACTTAGAACTGGTCTCCTCGCTTACGACCAAAGCGTTGTGTAGCCACATTTGACAGATTTGTATCCCGCAGGGGGCTGCCTTCCTTGATCCGTTCTGACTGCGGCACTAACTTCAAGGGCACCTATAATTATTTGAATGATGTTGTTAATTTCCTTGAAACCGACAAGGCTGATATAGGTGATAGGCTTGCCCGACGTGGGATAAATTGGTTGTTTTCCTCACCAAATTGTCCACACTGGGGTGGTATTTTTGAGGCCGCTGTAAAATCGGCCAAAACACACTTGCGCAGGACAATCGTTGAATCTGTCCTTACATTTGAGGAACTCGCAACTGTGTTTTGTAAGATCGAGGCCGTTTTGAACTCTCGGCCGTTGATTGATTGATTGATTGAAAACTCTTTATTGTACACCAGAAAAACAAAAATATACAAGAATACAGTGATCAAATTATAAGCTACTTAAAACTAGGTACAAGGGCGGTCTTATCGCAAAATGCGATTTCTTCCAGACAACCAAATGGAATACATAATTAAGTGACTGATAGAATGGGTAGGTATGTACTTAGAGGAATAGTGTATCCTAAAGAGCTCAACAAAACTAAACTAATAAGAATACTATGTACTTACATACTAATATTACAACATACATAAATATATACTTTATAAAATATATAAATAGATACTATAAATAAATACAATAGATATAAATACCTACATAAATAGATACCATAAAAAAATACAATATCAGTGCAAGTTTAAAAGAGTAGTCACGGAAAATCTGCTAAGTAGTGTTTGGTGACAAGTTTCTTAAATAATGTCAACGATTGAGCCTGTCTTATTGTCTCCGGCAACAAATTCCACAATCGGACAGCCTGGACAGTAAAAGATTTGTCGTAGAAAACTGAAGAATGTGCAGGAACTTTCAACCTAAGATTCTCCGATGATCTTAAGCACTTTGTATGTGTGTCATGGAGGTATTCAAAGCGAGTTTTCAAATACATGGGAAAAGAAGGGTTGTATAGAATATTATAGAGAAGGCAGAGAATGTGAGTATTCCGGCGAAGGCGGATTGGCAGCCACTTGAGCTTCGTGCGAAATTCAGAGATATGATCATATTTGCGTAAACCAAATATGAATCTTATACAGAAATTTTGGAGCCGCTCAAGTTTATCAAGCTGATCATTATTGAGATCGAGATAGCTGGCATCGGCATAGTCAAGAATGGGAAGAAGAATAGATTGCACAAGTGCAATTTTAGTGGCAGTTGGAAGGAAATTACGCAGTCTTCTCAATGATGCTATGGCAGCAAAAAGACGTCGGCTGATGTATTGCAGCTGGACGGCCCACGAAAATGTTGTGTCAATGTATATCCCCAGATTCTTAACATCTTTACGAAAAGGAATAGAAACACCTGCAAAAGACACCTGGGGAAGCACGGACCAGTTAATCCTAGATATCAGTCTAGAGCTGCCAATAATTATAGCCTGGGTTTTAACAGGATTAACCTTAAGACCATACGTTTTAGTCCATTCTGATATGGCAACTAGGTCCTGATTAATACTGGCGATGCCTAAAGATAAATTTTCAAGCTTCGCTTGTGAGTAGATTTGCAGATCATCTGCATAAAGGTGGTAGGAACTTGAAATAGAATTAGATATTGAATTGATAAAAATCGAGAAGAGCAGAGGAGAGAGAACGCCGCCCTGAGGTACACCTGCAGAATTGTCGCACCAGGACGAATAAGTTTCATCCAGATCGACACGCTGCCGGCGGCCAAACAGGTAACTACGAAACCAGTCAGTCACGGATGGAGATATGCTAAGAGAGCTTAAAATGGCAAGGAGGACATCAAAGTCAACGGTGTTGAAAGCATTGCTGAAATCCAACAAACAGAGAATTGTGAGCTTGCCGTCCTCCACACTAGACCTGATATCATCCGTAATATTCACAAGGGCTGTAGTGGTGCTATGACCAGAACGGAAACCTGATTGAAAAGGATTGAGGATGTCATTTTTTATAAGGAATGAGTTAAGTTGGTTATAGATGAGACGTTCAAGGACTTTGGATAGGAAGGGTAGTATGGATATGGGTCGGAATTCAGAGAAGGATACAGGATTGGATTTTTTAGGTAGTGGAATCACATGAGCATACTTCCAAGCTGCAGGAAACACGCCACTGGAAATTGAGGAATTAAATATGTGCGTGATAATAGGTAGGATTATATCAAGGATGGGGAGGATCATATTACGGGTGATACCGTCACAACCAACAGCGTTGGAGCTAATAGATAAAATGCTCTTCTTAACATCACATGCACTAAACTGACTAAAGACAAATGGAGTATAATCTGGAGTTGAAAGCGATGAAAGATAATTTATTGTATTCAATTTGGTTGTCCCGTCATAATTGGACGAAGCAGAGAAGTGCTGGTTAAGCATGTTAATATCAAAATTGTAAGGATTAATATTCTGACTTTGCTTTCCAACCCCTAATGATTTGAGAAATTTCCATACTTTTGCCGGGGATCATTCGGATCTGAGGAGATCGGGCACAACGGCCCGATCTCCTCAGATCCGAATGATTTGGAGGCCCTTACGCCGGGCCATTTTTTGATTGGTCGCCCACTTGTTGCCTTGCCTGAGTACCCCTACATTGATACGAGACCTGGTCGTCTCTCGCGCTTTGAATTGGTACGCCAAATTACTCAGAGCTTTTGGAAACGCTGGAATTTGGAATATTTGCACATACTCCAGCAACGCGTTAAGTGGACCGACAAGACCGATCCACCCAAGATTGGTGACCTAGTTTTGATCAAGGAGGCTAACCTTCCGCCACTCAGATGGCGCAGGGGGCGCATCCTTCGTTTGGTAACTGGGGCTGATGGAGTTCCCCGATTTGCTGAGGTCTTGGTGGACGGTTCGATTCTGAGGAGAGCGGTTGCAACATTGTCACGTCTACCAACTAATTAGCGGACCGGTAGGCCGGTCCGGGGCGGGTGGATGTTTGAAATAGAATTAGTTTTATTATAAGTCAAATCGATTAGATCGATTGAGTAACATTTTGTTTAGTCTATTGAAAATTTCTGACAATGGTCACACTGAACTGTCACTTCCATTGCCGCCTTAAAAGATTAGGACGCCGTTTGCTGTCTCGCGGGGTTTATAATTCAATTGAAATAATTGATCGCCATTTGAAAAGCACATCCTTGTAGCTACGCGAATAGTTTGTGAAATCTTATAGATAGCCGCTTTTGACTTCCGGCAAGGTTTGTGACATATTGAACATTTGTGAAAAGTTATTGTGAGCACACCTTTTTGCATTTCGTGTGAATTGTTTAATTGAACTAAATTGAGTAAACTCTCGTAAAACTGCCGCTTTTGATTTGTCCGGCACTGATCAGTCCGCAGTGTTGATCAATTTGTGATATTATATATGGAACACTGGCATTTTGAGAAATTGTGAATTCTACTACCACTTGCATCGTGCATTGAAGACGCTGCATTGGAGTCTGGTAAAGTAAAGATAATTCACTTGCTAATATTGGCCAATTTTAGTCTTGTGTGTATCTAGCTTGCCTCCAGGACTCCACTCAAGAACATCACCAGGAGATATAAGGTAAAATTTTCATGTACCTACTTAATACTTGTATTCGCTGTGCAACGCAGTACATTTGTGTCTGAGATTTGTTGTGGCTGACAAGGGCTGATGAATAGAGTCACGCTTCCACAAATCTGCTGCAAATAATCCCAGCTCCTTCTAGCCAAATTCTAGACATTCGCTACTAACTAATAACAAGGCGAAAGCCGAGCGGATGACACACTCGCTTCACGATTTGAGAGCGAGTGTTACGTGAATTTTGGTTTTTATGAAATTTGGAAAACGTTTATGAATATTTGGCAAATATTTAAAAAAGATTATTTAAATATTTGGAATAAAATTAGAAATTTCTAGTAACTTCACAAACAAATGGAAAGGTTAAAAAGAGACTGGAAATGAAAACAAAAGATGAAAGAAATAAAAATCGAAAGGTATAACAGGTGGTGTAGACGCGCTAAATGCCAGTTTTCGTTGAGAAGCGGTAAAATGAAGAAGTAAAAGGAAGAAGTAGTAGTAAAGTACAGTGCAAAAGTCGTTAGTGTTGGTACTGTCCGCGTCGAGATCGAACGACGCGTCGCGTATAGTGTACGCTGTACATAGTTAAATAAAGGGTTATGCTACTCGGTGTTTCCTTCCAATCCCGTTACCGCGTCCATAACAATATTATGGAATAAAGTCCAACACGTCTTGTCAATCGACCTAAAAACTTGCAAACAGATTTTTTCTGTTTTCACCGATATACTCGTATTGTATGATTTTTGCGGCAGGTTTAAGTGGAAAATGTCGTTGGCGGAGCCGCGGGCAAAGTCTAGTAATATTAATTTTGTTACTCATCAAACTGTTCATTGTAAGCGGTTCATAGCAAACACTATGAATTTTCGGAGGCAAATAATATTACACAGGGTTATTTTCGTTCTAGAACAAAGTCGTAGGCAGAAATAAGCAAACGATAAAATTAGCAATATATATTTCGAGTATTCTGCAGCCTCAATATTTCTTAAATCCTCAATTATTTTTATTGGTGTTCCAAAATTGCGTTAAATAAAATTAACGAAAAACAAAAAACCCGACTGCGTAAAAACTAATTTAAAAAAAACGTGAAAAAACGGCCCCGTCTGTGAGTCGTTCTGTTCTGCATTAGTATTTATGATTTGTTTTATGTGTGTATCGATTATAAAACTATTTCAATTGTGTAGTTATTTAGTATTACTTAACAGAATTCTAAACTACTAGGCTTGTTTCTTTCTTTTTAGTTTTTATTTAAGTAAATTTATTCACGTATTTTTTAAAATTAGTTTTTACGCAGTCTGGTTTTTGTGATTCTTTAATTTTAATTTTTTAATTTAATACTTTTTAGTTACGATTCATTGACTTCGTTCAGATGCAACGTTCAACAACGCCATCTATCGATCTTGGTGGTAAACTTTTTTTTACTCGGCGACTTGGCGATGAATGAAAGTTATTTTTTCACCAAAAATATTTGTTCTTCATGCTTTTCACTGTTTTTTTTGTTTGTATATCGTTTATACTTGAAATAAAAACTTAAATCAATAAGTAAGAAAATTAGCGAGAATTATTGTTTTGTTAAACAACTTCAAATCGTTAATATATCCTAAACTATTATTTAAAATGAAAAATTATACAAGGAACCTGAAGATTATTTTAAAATACCTATTCAACGACACCCCACTTGACATACTTCATCGACTTTTTTTTTTCATTTTGACAATATGGCGTCTGGTTGTCGCTGTGGTGAATTTTGATTCCTGTTATGTCTTTAGTGACACTCGCAAGGTTAAGACGAATTGATTGACGTACGAATCATCAAAATCGGCCTACGCATTTGGTCTCGAGAACGCCACATAGAAACAAACAAACATACATACATACATACGTAGACTGATAAACACATTACCCTCCTTTGCGTCGCGCAGTCGGGTAAAAAGGGCGAGAGGCTATGGAGTGATCGTCATAACGACTCTTATTCAGTTTGATAGACTTCTAAGAGATAAGTTGCGTAACTTTTCGAAAGACCTCCGTCTCTTGAATAAATTTTCAATGAACTTCCCTAAAACGAGTTTGACAAGTTTTGATCGGTGCGAATACTTAAGAAGATTTTATACCGTGATTCCGGTAGCCTCTTCGCTGGATATTTACGTTTTTACATTCATTATTAAAATTCGATTTTTTTTTATAATCGTGTTTTTAATTGATTCATGAAGTTTCCCTGTTGATCAAACAATGGAGGACGATTAAAATATCGAGCGCGAACGTAGAATGAATAAAACAGTTTATACAAGATATGGTAGCGCCATCTACCTTCCTATCGATAATTAATTACATCAACGTCAATCGTTCCTCGCTTGCTTGTCCAATACGAGCGATCCTTTTATTCCTTCCCTCCCAAGGCACGCCTCGCTGATTGGTCGCAAGAATTGAGCGACGCTACGAAGCAGTCTAGAATAAACCATGTCGCGCTGAACACGTGTACCGCACCGCCTATACCTATACAGTCTTTCTGAAAGACTGTATACCACCACAATGTACAATAAATGGTTACAGATTGCAGCGTAATAATTGTACCTAATAGCGTCATTTTTTGTAATAGCGTAGAGAGGTTATATATATTAATTTTGTTTGTCATGTAACTTCATTTATTTTCTTTTTAATACTGATATGTTTTGTTTCTATTTATTTATTTTTTTGTTCCTTTTCTGTGTAAAATATGGAGTGTAAAGATTCCGAAATAAAGATTTATTATTATTATTATTATCGGTTTTCTTTTTTTTTTCTCAGCTCTTGGCTGGTATTAACTACATTTACGGGTAGACACCAAGTAAATGCAGTGTGTGTGTGTGTTACGTTATGGATGTGGCTTGAGGTGTTTCGTTTTCGTCTAGAGACATGAATTTTCGGACTATTCTGCATGTGTTTAATATGGCAGCTTTCTGCAGGCTTATGTAAAGGCTTTCTTTGAGACCTATTAACTTAAGGCTATGATGAAGATGCTTAGGGATGACACCTGTTGTGAAGATGACTATAGGTACAACATAAACTTTACTCTGACGCCAGATTCTCGTTACTTCTTCTTGTAGTTCAGAATATTTGCTTATTTTTTCGGAAATGGTTTTTTGTAGATTGTGTGTATTAGGAACAGCAATGTCTATAAGATACGTAGTTTTATTATATTTATCAAGTAAAGTTATATCTGGTCTATTGAAATGGATTGTTCTGTCTGTTAAGATGGCGCGGTCGAAGTAAAGTTTATGAGTGCTATTTTCGAGAATCGTTTCAGGTGTGTACTTATAATATGGTGTATTAATGTCTTCGATAAGGTTATGTTTATGTGCTAAATTTTGATGAATGATATTTGCTAGTTGATTATGTCGGTGTGTATAATCTGTCTGTGTGAGGGTAATACAAGCTCCGGTTATGTGTTGGATGGTTTCAGGTTGAGTATGGCACTTCCGACACTTGTCGTTCTCAATAGTAGGGTCCTTAATAATAAATTTCCTATAGTTTTTGGTGTTTATGATTTGGTCTTGTATGGCTATTAAAAATCCTTCTGTTTCTGGGAATAAGTAACCGATTTTCAACCATTTATTTGATGCTACTGAGTCTATGTGTATCTTCTCTAAATCATGTGGGTGACGTCCATGAAGTGTCTTCTTTTTCCAATTTTCTATTTTCTTTGTGTGTACATCATCATTGCTGACAGTTTGAGTATTCGTTGGATCGTGTAGATTGAGTGGGGTATAATTAAGATCGTTTTGAACTACAGCTTTGTGAATGTTGCTTGAGTGTGCCTTTGCGAGAAAAAATGTTTTTAGGCTATGTACTTGTTTCTGCCAAAGGTGGTGAATATCGATGAAACCTCTGCCTCCATTCTGTCGTTTTATGGTTAATCTCTCTATTGCAGATTTTGGATGCAAATGATTGTGTTTTGTTAAAGTGGTTCGAGTCTTTCGTTCTATTTGTTCTAAGTCTGTTTTACTCCACTTTATTACTCCAAATGAGTAAGTCAGTATAGGGACGGCGTAAGTGTTAAGAGCTTTAATAAGGTGTTTTCCGGTAAGATGTGTTTTACAGATGGCGTTTGTTCTAATATTGTATTCTGTAGTGTTTTTTTTATTGTGGTATGGTCTAAACCTTTTAGTTGTTTATAGCCTAAATATTTGTAAAGGTCAGTAGGTTCCATCGCTGTAATGGCATTAGTATCATCAATTGCATAGTCACCGGATCGAATCTTGCCTTTTATTATGTGTAGTGTCTTACATTTATCTAATCCAAACTCCATATTAATATCTTGACTAAATTTTGATGTGTTTTCTAAGAGCCTTTTCATGTCTTTTTCAGATTTTGCGTATAATTTAATATCGTCCATGTATATGAGATGGGAAATCACTGTTTCTTCTGTACTATGTTTAAGACTGTATCCAACTCGGCAACGATGCAATAAATGTGATAGTGGATTCAGGGCAAGGCAGAACCATAGGGGACTCAAAGAATCACCTTGAAAGATGCCTGTCTTAATCGAAATTTCGCGAGTTTTAATTATTGTATTGTGACCATTTAATCGTAATGTTGTCTTCCACTGAGGCATAATACTGCGCATAAAATTTGTTATATTTGTATTTATTTTATATATTTGCAAAATTTTTAATAACCAAGAATGGGGTATACTGTCAAACGCTTTTTTATAATCTATATATGTACAATGTAAGTTCCTGTTTTTTGCTGTGGCATGTTTGTGAATAATAGAATCTATAATAAGTTGTTCCTTGCATCCCATATGACCCTGTCTGCATCCCTTTTGCTCTTCTGCTATTATGTGGTTAAGTTCAAGGTGTGTTTTTATTTTATGAGCTATTGTTGATGTTAGGATTTTATAAATTGTAGGCAAACATGTAATAGGCCTATACTGAGACGGTTGTGGTGAGTTCTTGCCTTTCGGTAGCATATAAGTTACACCAGTAGTCACGAAATCAGGTAATTTCTGTTTGTCTAATATTATGAGAGTTAAATTTTTGGCAATGGATTTGTGTAATGATGTTAGCTTTTTGTACCAGTAATTATGAATTTTATCTATTCCAGGTGATTTCCAATTATGTAATTTAGCTGTGATTGAACTTATGTCAGTTTCTGTGATTTCATCAAATTATTATTATTATTATTATTATTATTATTATTATTATTATTATTATTATTATATGTTTACCGCTCCCGGGATATACAACGAGAACTAAACTACGCGCGAGTGTGGTGCAGTGATTTGGTGCAGCTTCAAGATTCCCGAAGACACCAGGAGGCTGCCATTTGAGAAGAAGAGGACGGATTTGCAAGGTAGGTGTGCCCTCATCCTTCCGCCTCCTACAATACCTCTAATTCCACCCCATCTCCTATCCTAGATGATCAGAACCCATCCCTATACAATCCATAATATAAATAACTTTTCCAAATCGCCTAGGAACATTCGGTTCGCCGAACCATTTTTTGGTCCTTCGAGCCGGATGTTCCTAAACACGATTGAACTGATACACAGATAAAGGTTCCTTATTGTTAAAACGATAAAAAATCCGTTGAAATCTACGGTCAGATTCGCAAACGCCGAGATTACCGCCAATCGAGATTATGTCGTTTGACGGAGATATACGAAATTGGCCGTTATTCTATGCGAGTTTTAAGTCCACAGTGCACGATAATGGTTCTCTGACAGATGCTGACAGGTTGTACTATTTAATAGGTAAACTGTCACCGAAGGCCCAGTCCGTATTTGCAGGTGTCACACCCAGTGCTGAGAATTATCAGGTCATATTTCAGTCACTACTTGATAGATATCAAGATACTCGCGTTCTGGCGTCTACCTACTTTGATCAAGCTTTAAATCTTAAACTGTCCGGTGCCGCGTCTGTCTCGAATTTCCAGCTGTTTATAGACAACTTTGTTACCGCGGTTAATTCTCTTAGAAACTTAAAATTAGAAGATCTTTCCGACTTTATGTTGCTTCAACTCGCTTTAAAAAGTTTGACACTGAAACAATTCGCGCATTCGAGATGACAGAACGCAATAATAAAATACCTACACTAGATAGTTTTATTTCTTTCATCAAAGATCAGTGTCGAATATTTCATAATACGCAGTCTAGTTCATCTAGCCCGTCTAGTAATAACAATAGCTAACAAAGGTCGAATAAAGCGCGAAATGGTAATAATAACTTGGTCCTTAATCCGCAATCTTACGTAACATGCTCGGAATCTAATCATAATAATTCACAGAAATGTCTGTGCAGTAATATAGTGCACGACCATTTCTATAAGTGTCCCGCCTTTAATGGTTTAAATCCGACTGCTTGTTTCAAGTGCGTGAAAAATAACAAAGCATGCATTAATTGCTTAGGTATAAAGCATAAAACGAGTGATTTTTCTAGTAAGACGAGAGTTCATGTAATCAGCGACACCACTCATTGTTGCACTTCGATAAAGGTAGTCCGTTGTCAAGCCAAGCCGCTAACCTTGACACACTTACGTCGCAAGTGCAGGCCACGATAACTGCGCCTTCCACGACTCTTGCGGGCGACGCGCACGCGCGGACGGCCCTCGCGCATCTATAATGATCAGCGCGGGGCCAAGCCGCAGTGTATGGCGTCCAAGACGGTACTATTAGCGACAGCGCAAGTTATCGTTTATGATATTAATGGATCGCCGCACATGGTACATTGTCTGCTAGATAGCGCATCTCAGAGCAATTTCATAACTTCGGATTGTTTCAAACGCCTCGGATTGTGAGGCTAGGCAAGTTGTTATTAGCAATTTATTTTTCGTTTCAATCAAAATTTTTTCTTGGTTTCAGAAATTAATCAGCTTGCAAGATCACTTTTTTAACTTTGACTATATTATTTAAATATTGCCTTTAAATTACAAATATACAGTCAAATAAAAATGGAACTATTCTGACTCTAAGCTAAATTATAATACACTCTCTGTATTATAATTTAGCTTGGAGTCAGAATAGTTCCATTTTTATTTGACTTTTTGGATTGGATGCCAAAATCTAGTCAGCAAACCAGCTTGAAAAAACAACCCTCTATTAAACATATTAAAATCTAACTCAATCAACCCCAAACCTTTTAAAAGAGCCCGGCTACCGTCAGAAAATGAGAAAAACACAGTCTATCAACATCCCAAATTCATTTAGGACATCAAATAAAAAGATTGTGCTTCAGCAATTTTACCTGACCTTTTAACTAACTAGTTAAAAAATGTCCTACACAGCTCTTAACAAATTAGTGTTCTCATTCTGCCAAAGCTTTTTTATTTCTCACAGTATCGAGTGAATTCGTTCGGAGTGGTCGGTCGAGCCAACGATAATATTGAACGTTGAGATGTCTTTGAAACAACTGTTTAACGGTACTTAAGTAAATGAAAGAGTTTCGGTTTTTTTTTGTGTTCTTAAATGGGATTTGACTTCAACTTTAAGTTTCTAGCGTTGACGGGTGCTGAAGATAATTAGAATTTTATTCTTTCTTTCTTACTTCATCGACTCTTTTTAATAACGGTTTTTCTATAAATACAAACTGTCCCATATTAATTTTATTAAAAATGTCCCGTCCGGCAGCTTGGATTCCCAAATAGATGTCATTTTCGTGATCAGAAAGCATGAACATGATCCTTGCTTTCTATAAGAGAGAGAGAGAGATAGACAGACAGAGAAACATGCGCACACCGCACGGCTTACAATAGCTTACTATAGCAAAAAGTGTCGTTACAACTTTTCGCCTTAATTTTTCCGTCTAGCCCCCTTTCGCAACGCGTGATAAGGAACTTCGTCCCAATAAAGTTTACAACGAAGAAATAAACTTTTCACGGAGCTCTAGCTTAGTAGCAGTTTAATATAAAATAGATAGATTTTCCTTACAAAGTAACTATGGAATATAAGATTTAATTTCCTTTTGCTGAAGTTCCAATTTTTTTTATTAGGTCGTAACCTACGTAAGAGCGCTACGTATTTGCGTATCCCGGGCTCCAAGGCAAAAAGTCTTGGATGCAACCGGGATAACACTAGGACGATGATGATGAACCTACGTATTAGAGCAAAGCCAGCCTTATAATATTAATATTATCTGATTAGTTTATTTATAAAAGCATATCGAAAGCATATCTTTGCTGATCAAACAGAGTTTTCAGTCTGATCATTTTTCTATGCATCGGCCTGCAAACGAGCTATCGGATCGTCTGCTGCTAAGCGATTACCACCCCCCGTGAACACAAGCATAAAGTTATAAAGACATATTATTTATTTCTGCATTTTGATTGATAACAACACTTATACAAGCCAAAACCCTATTCTAGATGATGCCGGCTTTTCCTAGCTAAATGACTTCTTGAGAAGAAAGGCTGAAACAAAATCATTGCTTTTTTTTGTCATTTCATTATATTTCATCTCTTCGTTTATATTATTTTGAAGTCCAGACATAATAAGATTAGATGCGAGTATAATACAGGATATCATCTGACGCTTATAACTGACTAAGCCCGCTGATGGCCCGCTTTCAATAGCCATCGTACACCTCAACCTTGATTGAGAGAGCCAGTACGACCTGAATCATTATGCTTCGACGCCATCAGTAGGTGTATGCAATAGCAGGTCAATACAAAATAGATAGATCTTCCTTTACAAAGTAACTATGGAGTATAAGATTTAATTCTTAAAATGAAGATTTAATTCTTCCAATATTATAATTCCTTTTACTGAAGTTCCTGTTTTTTTGTTAGTTTGTAACTTACGTATTAGAGGCTTATAATATGTGATCGGTAGTCGCCTTTAGTAGTCCGTGTGTCCGTGGTGTTGACCAGTGTCAAGTAGCCGCGATCGGTGACAAATGAGCGCACACGGTTGCAGGTCACCGACGCTGAGTGTCGAGTGGCCGCCATATTCCGCAGGTACAAACTGTAGCGGTCACCAGTCATTTGTGGCTGCTATCACACATCATCATCATATCAGCCGAAATACGTACACTGCTGGACATAGGCCTCCCCAAGGCTCTCCACAAGGACCGATCCTGAGCCACCCGCATCCATCCGCTGCCCGCGATCCCAACAAGATTGTCAGTCCATCTTGCGCGAGGCCTGCCTGGTACCTGCCTATCTGCTACGACGTCCGCTGCGTGGCCATCACACAGCGCACTGCTGAAATAGCACAACGTGCGTTTGGGGCCACGGGTGCATAGAATTCCTCTAGGAAAGATCCTCAGTAAGTCTAGTGTCACACATCAGAATAAAGTATCAAAATCTAAGACACGTTCACTTAAACAATTTTTCAAGCGTGTCTCATGTAATATTTTGAATATGGCGAGAAAAATACTTGAGTTATCTCACCACACTCGTGAAAGTGGCAACATTTTTCTTGTAACCTCATATCAGGCTGATTGACTCAGCGTTAGACAAAATAAATTGCTCTCACGCTGGGACCGGGCACGTTTGAATAAAAAAATATCGACGACGCAGGAGATGGCTAACTCTAATATATTATGTGAGCGTTTTCTTAGACTAAAATTGGAGACAATTTCTTTATTACGCTTATTATCGTGACGTTACAATGATGGGTGGGATGCCTCTTGCGTTTAATGTGGCGTAAGTTGAAGATGAATCGTCGAAGGCTATGTTTGATTTGTATACACGGAAGGTTACAGTATAATTATTTACATCACAAAACACTTAGTCTGTAATCTGAGAGAAACGAGATTCTTATGGAGACAGAGAATAGGATATTTATAAGATTGGATAGAGTATGAATGACGAAACGTATAATTTTTTTTTATGGACTCACGCCTGTATACCCGAAGGAGTAGGCAGAGGCGTAATAGGTATAACACCCACATATTTTCGCAATTAATTTTTAGGTCCCACGTAATAGGGGGCGAGCCTATTGCCGTTACCGGGCACATTACCAGACTCCGTGCTGCTACTGAGAATTTGGAAAAACCTAGTAACACGTTTGCCCGACCCGGGAATCAAACCCGGGACCTCCAATCAGCAGTCACATACGTTATCCACTGGCTCACGCAGGCAGACCTAATAATATAAATTACCAGATAATATAAATTACACCAATATATGACAGGTCCATCCGTTTATGTGGACTGATGAATGAGATAAATTAAATAAGATAAATTGCATTGATTGATTTTTGAACATATAATGGAGCTCACATTACTACAATGTAGAAAGGACGAAAGGATTTCATGTCTGATTGATAACAGCCCATTGTGCAGTGTCACTCGAAAGGTTCTTGCGATAATAATTTATCATAAGGAGTTTTTTGATAATCTCACTCACGTTCTTACCAAAGGTTTCTCCGAAAAATGCTGTCATTTCTGTTCAATGAAGAATGGCAATATTTTATCTCAGTAAGTGTCTGCAGTTGCAAAAGCGATTTAAGTATACTGGTTAGTATTGCCGTACGGATAATTGAATACACGGGTTTTACTTGGGTCTGTGTCCAAAGCCAATCTCACCTGCAAGTTTTTCCTCTACTTGGATGACGGACTAGACCTAGACCATTACCCGAAAAGAGGCCTGTGTGACAGAACACAGACCGAATCCAGCAAATTTTTATAAAGTGACCAAAATGACACAAAACGGCTTGCAAAAACTTTGGTCGAATCTTAGTCCAAGTGAACTAGGTGGATGCCGCCAAAGCTGCTAGCTAAAAACTGGAAGATACGTCTTGTGGCATGGAACAAATGTTGATATAAGACTCTTCCCTATCACCACCAGTTCACCAAGTCTTCGATCTTAGTCTGAATTTGATTCTATTTATCGTGTAACTGCCGAACAGTATCGAAGACTAGCATGAGCAAATCTGCTCATATAGGTATGCATACTGATATCATTCCGCGAGTGCGTAAAATCGTGGCTGCGTTCGAGATCAACGGTGGTCTGAAACCCTGGCCTAATTCTCCTAATTATATTTGTTCAAATGCAGTTTCAGTTTAATGTCAGTGTCATACTCATGTCACAAATGATATTCTCCTAAATTAACTCATATTCGAATGTTATTGAAATGTTATCGTGACTAGATCGTAAACTGAACAATGTGTCAACGTCGAACTATACAAGTCAAATTAGACGATAATGACATTAAATGAACAGAATACCGATTCAGAGACAATTCAAAATCGAATCTCATTTCGTTAAAAATATATGAACATAGTTTCAATATCATATACAATACGAGAATTGGCCTTCAGGTGTGGTACAGAGAGAGCATATGCCAACAATACTAGAAATCTTACGTGAAGTGAACCACGAGGAAGAAATGCCTCAACATGCCAATAAAATAACAAGCCCCCGCAAAGTGTTTCTCCAGCCTCAACGTCTTCGTCTTCATCAGGCTTTAACGTTCTAAGGGATAGCTTCAGTCCATAATCTTTCAATTTGGGCACATTACTCTCTTAAGGACCGCTGAAGACCAAACGACATGACGGCAAATACTTGTCACGATAAATCTGACGAAGATTTACACTTTTTTTCACAGCAAACACTGGACTAAGAAGCGCGAGCTGGATTATTTTCACCCTTGCATTTGCTTCTCATGAAAAACAATTTAATAAAATGGTTTTATTTTAAAAGCAAACACCTTTCCATTCCAAAAATAAATACTTATTTCCGTGAATCGTCATCAATACAATATATTCGGAATAAAATGCCTCTCCAAAATATGAGAGCTGTTTTTAATTTACGTATCAGAGTCCGAGACAATTAACAAAAAAATAAATAAAGTTACATGTAAAATTTAAGCAATTTTTTAGTACACTGAGATTGACGAAAATAAACCTTTATCTTGAGAAAGTGCTTTTATATAACAAGAATGAAAACAAAAATTCGAGTTGATTCTACACATTCGCGTTTTCTAATCCTTTTACCAACTTTCAACATTCACGCCACATGATTGAGTAGTCTATTCTAGTCTAGATTAACCCAGGCTAGCTTAGTCACTTTGGAAGACAGTGAGATAGGTGAGCCAGCTTTCAAACTGAAGAGCTATCAGGGTACACTGATCGATTTAGTACCCTGTATTCTCATATATCATTGAAGATATTTGTGTTAAAGTAAAAATTATTTAATATCGTATTGTGAAAAGTCAATGGAACGCGTCGTGTGTATGAACCCGATACCCTCTGCATAGCAGTCTGTTAGTATGTCAACTAGGCTTTCGCTGGCATGATGCCATCATGTAATACTTACGTAATTGGCAGCGATCTTCTATTCATATTATGGAATAAAATCCACCGCGTCTTATCAATCGACTCAAAAACTACCGACCAGACATTTTTCCAGTTTTCATCAATATATCGTATGATTCTTGCGGCAGGTTTAAATAGAAAATCTCGTTGATAGAGCCGCGAGGAAGGTCTAGAAATCTTAATTTTGTTACTCATCAAACTGTTCATTGTAAATGGTTCATAGCAAACACGATGTATATTCGGAGGCAAATAATATAACAAAGGGCGCCTATCATTCTAGAGCAAAGTGGTAGGCCGAAATAAGCAGACGATAAAAACAGCAATACATATTTCGAGCATTCCATCGACTATTTGCCTCCAAATAAATGTAAATTAAAAAGCGTGCACCCTCAATAATCTCTAATATCTCCAATTATTTTTATTGGCGTTCCAAAACTGCGTTAATGTCAGCCTAACGCTGAGAAAAAGGGCGAGAGGCTATCGAGTGATCATCATAACGAGTCTAATTCAGTTTGACAGACTTCTAAGAGATAAGTTATGCGTAACTTTTCGAAAGACCTCTGTCTCTTGAATAAATTTTTAATGAACTTCCCTAAAACGAGTTTGACAAGTTTTGATTGGTTGGATAAAGATTTATACCGTGATTCCGGTAGCCTCTTTGCTGGGTATTTACATTTTTACATTCATTATTAAAATTCGATTACTTTTTATTATCGTGTTTTTAATTTATTCATGAAGTTTCTCTGTTGATCGGGCGATGGAGGACGATTAAAATATCGGGCGCTAACGTTGAATGAATAAAACAGTTAAGACTAGACTTTTAGTTATATATAACATAATGGAATAAATAATCCTTACATTTTTAACAAATCTACCATTCAAATGTCCATTGCTTTTTGGCGTGGCTTTGGAATTTAATATATAGCTAGAATTGTTATTGTTGCTATACATTATGTCTTAATTAGTTGTCTGTGACAAATGCTTACACAGACACGCCCCTTTCAAAACAAGAAGTGGTCTATGAATGTGAAACTTCGCATCAATATGAGTAAGTTTCACGGTAGTAGAGCCTTGCTGATTTCAGCATGAATGGGCCGGCTCGACCGGGGAAGTACTACCCTCTCACAGAAAATCGACGTAAAGTAACAGTACCTAAACTTTTGCGTTTCGTTCGGTGAGTGAGAGTGCCGGAGGCCCTATCCCCTATTCCTTCTCCCTCATCGCACTCCTTATCCTATCCCTTTTCCCAACCCCAAGGGGCGGCAACGCACTTGTGACTCCTGTGGTGTTGCTTGTGTCTATGGGCGGCGGTAATTGCTTACCATCAGGCAATCCGTGTGCTCGTTTGTAGATAGGCATCTACTATAAAAAAAAGAAGGCATAGTATATTTAAAATCTATCTTAAAAATAATAATTATAAGTCCCTTGTTATTTGTAATAGACGTTTTTCATACCTTGTTGTATTTATCAGCTACTTTAACATAATTGTTGAATTTCAGCCAATATTATGCAATATTTTATATTTCTATTACCCAAAATGAAAATTTAAGAATAGTAAAATAAAAATATTAACTAAAACATTTTTTCATTATAATAATTAATACGACTCATCAGTTACTTATAAAATTCTTTTCTTACAGTTGGGCTTAATACTTCACCAACCGCCATCAATTTACTTAATACAGTTAAGAGTTTAGATATCTTAACTGGGAGCAAACATTTATTTAAACAATCCCAAGCAAGCTTACCTACGCAAGATGCCCTGATAAGTCTGCAAACTAGATGATATAGAGAAACGTCGATCAGATTCAAAAGCAATAGCAAAGGATCCTTTATCGTCTACATAATATTAGCTAAAAGCGAATTCAGCAACAAACCACATTCAATTTTGTAGATATAAAAACAAACCATTATACAGTTCACTAGATTTTAATAATAAAAAAACTAAGTTCGAAACCTAAGAACTGCAAACATAACTTTATAAGACTGAATGTATGTACCTAATAGTTCCATAAAAGTTAACTGCTAGTATTTGCTTAAGTACCGACTGAACCTATAGAAGTATCTCGACCAGCATAAAATGAACTCTGCCTCAAGATTGAGATCCTCCTAAAATTGCTACGCTAGTAGACATGACGGCGACGAGGGAGGTCATCTAAATTTAGATTTTCCACTCTCAAGGCGACGCGTTTCCCGTCTTAGAACAAAAGCAGGATCGACGATTGATTTTTATAAGAACCGTGTGAACTAGAGAATAAAGTCTACAATTGCTTGCCAGTGAACATAACCTTATAAGAATATTGGGTGACGAAAAGGTTCGCGAAAAGCGTGGAATGGATAAAGAAAAGAAATCGTTTATTACTTTATTAATGGTTCATTTCAGATTTGTAATATTCCTGTTTGTATTATTCAATTATATTTCTGTTACACAAACATCCTTTATATGATAAGAAGAAGACATCATATCAAATAATAAATTCAACATTGTCTATCCAGTTACGTCAGGGAAAACAAAAAAATAATATATATATACGTACTTCGTTATATAGCGCTTCTTTTTTCACATATCAATGTAGAATTACATTGACAGAATTAAAATGACGTCCAAGTTAATAAAATATAATATAAAATAATGGTGCGTGACAAACTACCTATGTAGTTACAACCTCCTTTAATTGTGCTGTGGTTACAATCATGGCCAGTGGCCGCAGCGTCCAATTAGAATCGTAAATCGCTCAGTATGCGACCTGTGGCCGGATTTTGTGCATTTGCCATGATCGTCTGCACCTTGGTTTGAGTTTCTGTAGTCTAGTTCCGTTATTTGCAGAGTTCATAAGATTATAGTCAAATTGGATGATAGCCAGATTTAAGATAAATATTTAGTTAATTGACGAATGTATACTTACATAATGTATATAACCTGTATGCGTTGTTGAATGAAGATATACAACGTTATTATGAAAATCGATGAAACTTCTCGTCTTTTGCAATTAATAAAAATTTTATCCAAGACCAGATTAGATCGTTGTAAGTATATCGCATCAAAATTAATGTTCATTCTGAATATAGAAACAAACTTACTTCTATGTTTTTAACGTCTGATGAAACCTACGCAACATCTGCCTCAATCTTGGGAAGTCATTTATCATAAGAAAAATCTTTTTAACATCATGGTAGTTCTCATCGCCTTTCAGTTCGGAAGCTTTTAGCGGATTGCGAACGTTCTCAAAGCGGAGCAGGCGCGCAACGAATTCGTTACGGGCTCACAATAGTCACAACGAACACGCCGCGTATGCGCAACGAATTCTTTGCGGACGCGCAAAGAGTAAAAAGCGACGCGCAACGAGTAAAAGTAATAAAGTCAACAGCAGTGCTTCCTAGTCGATAATTTGCTACAAACATGCGACAAAAACGTAACGTATTTGCCACGCGTCCGCGACGTCCTCGCTGCGCAGCCGCGGCGTGTTCGCGACGCATTCGCTGCGCGTCCGCTCCGCCCCGCAACCGCTCCCAAACCGCTTGTATGATAAGGCTCTTACACTCGCCATGGTGCAGCCCCTTAAAATATGAAAATTGAATCTTGTTACACACGGTTTTCGAGGCGAAATCGATATATTTGTTGTAAGGATGTACCGATTTGCTTTACGCCTCTGAGACGCGATTGTTTTGTCTTATGTTTTGTTTTGTATTTGTTTCGTTACCATTAAATTTGATTTTCGTTACGATTAAGCTTGGTTAATAATAAATTTGTGAGTTATGAGTAACTGGATGGTGAATATTTATGTAAATATTCATAACTTTCAGATTCTCAAATTGAATGATTCAAATTGTAGACAACCCTTAGCCGTGTGTTGCCACTGATGATCTATCGGCGCTGAGATGTGGTCACTAACTATGGGCCTTATCCGAAACTCAGCGTCACTCAGGGGGCGATGGAGAGAGCTATGTTCGGAGTTTCCCTGCGAGATAGAATCAGAAATAAGGAGATCCGCAGGAGAACCAAAGTCACCGACTAAGCTCTCCGAATAGCCAGGCTGAAGTGGCAATGGACAGGGCACATAGCGCGAAGAACCGATGGCCGTTGGGGCAGGCGGGTTCTGGAGTGGCGACCACGTATCGGACGACGCAGCAGGGATAGGCTTCCCGCAAGTTCGACCAACGATCTGGTTAAGATCGCGAGGAGCGGTTGGATGCGGGCAAATCAAAATCGGTCTGTGTGGAGAAGCTTGGGTGAGGCCTATGACGTCTCTAGGCTGACATGATGAACCCTTAGCTACACACGCTATTTCAAGCCACACAATATATATACTCGTGGGGAAGCTAGGTCCCCAATAGGTTTATTATTTATTTAATAGAGCATTCATAACTTTTATAAGGATTTATTTTTATAGAATTAATGAGACGCATATAAACAATATGAGAGCGTGTCTTTTTTTCAGTTTAATCCAAAAATGACAATTAGTTGACGTTTTAAGTAAATAAGTTAGGTTTACAAGTAAAAATAAAAGTTACAAATAAATATAAAAATCAAACGAGTCCTTTTTTTTCAGACATATAACCAAAATTAAGAACAAGTTTTTTTTTTAGAATAATTTAAATAACATGTTAAATCACAAAAGGTTTATTGATTAATCAGTTTCATACATATTGCAGGCATATCCACTATTTTTGTATAAGAATATCTCCTTATTTCCACCTTAATCGAACTCTATTTCATAGAAAAGACTTTAAATCTTTTGAAGATTTTATTCTAACAAAATTGGGTTAAGAAAAAAGATATAAAAACAATACGTAATAATAATCAGTAAATTTTGCTTTCGTAACTATACTCGTGAGGGACCTAGGACAAATATCAGTTCGATCTTTTTCCACGCCTTGCAACTTTTCGGTCGATGATGAGAATACCCTGAGCTACAAGCGCGTAACGTATAAAATAAAAATTAGCATCATCATCAGCCTTTAACAGTCCACTGCCTGACTAGGCCTCTCCTTTGAAAGGAGGATTTGGCCTACTTTACCACGCTGGCAAAACGGGTTGGTATAGGGTTTGTATCAAGTTTTCCTTATCTTACAGTGTTGTTGTTGGTTGCTGTTGTGCAGTGGTGACGTTCCGTATTCTTAATCCGTCACCACAAGGACACATAATAATTATATTTACCATTATATGCGTGTTGGGGGGCTCTAGTCCACGAATGGTGTTAAGGATAAATTATAGAAAATTCAAACATCATATTATTGGTAAAAAGTTGCACGATTAATCTGCAGCTGTTTTGAATTGCATTGCAAAAATGCTGGAGATACTCCTCCGTGAAGATAAGAGGAACATAATTCAATAAAATATTGCTAACATAGTATTAGAAGACTAGCCTAGTCATTCGGGTAGGTACCTCGTGGCCTTTTTAGGATAAGACAGTTTGTATTTATAGAAAAACCGTTATAAAAAAAGTCAATGAAGTAAGAAAGAAAGAATAAAATTCAAATTATCTTCAGCACCCGTCAACGCTACAAACTTCAAGTTGAAGTCTAAACTCATTTAAGAACACAAAAGAAAACCGAAACTCTTTCATTTACTTAAGTACCGTTAAACAGTTGTTTCAAAGACATCTCAACGTTCAATATTATCGTTGGCTCGACCGACCACTCCGAACGAATCCACTCGATACTGTGAGAAATAAAAAAGCTTTGGCAGAATGAGAACACTAATTTGCTAGGAGCTGTGTAGGACTTTTTTTAACTAGTTAGTAAAAAGGTCAGGTAAAATTGCTGAAGCACAATCTTTTTATTTGATGTCCTAAATGAATTTGGGATGTTGATAGACTGTGTTTTTTCTCATTTTCTTATTGTAGCCGGGCTCTTTTAAAAGGTTTGGGGTTGATTGAGTTAGATTCTAATATGTTTAATAGAGGGTTGTTTTTTCAAGCTCGTTTGCTGACTAGTTTTTGGCATCCAATAGAGAGTATTATAATTTAGCTTAGAGTCAGAATAGTTCCATTTTTATTTGACTGTATATTTGTAATATAAAGGCAATATTGAAATAATATAGTCAAAGTTGAAAAAGTGATCTTGCAAGCTGATTAATTTCTGAAACCAAGAAAAATATTGATTGAATCGAAAAATAAATTGCTAGTAACAACTTGCCCAGCCTATTTCTCTCCCTCTCAGTTAGAATAACTTTCTTCTCTCAAGGTTCATCAACCACATGGCAAAGCCATTGTCAAATTTAAATCAGGGAGCAAAATGTGTCCAACTCAATTTATACCTGCTATCACAATATTTTTGCTCAAAGAAAACTATCCAGAATAATTAAGTTGGAATTCATCTGCATAGACCACATCCAAAATGACGACCTCAATAATTCCTCTGAATATCAGATACGAAAACATAATCACATTACCGAGCCAATTTTATGAAACGAAAAGCAATTCATCCAATAATCGAACGTCACAATCAAGGTAAGCTCAGCAAAACAATACATTACGATTCAGCTCTGCCCCCATAACGAAAAAAGACGTATCTACACAAAATGTGAAATCGAAAAAAAAAATGTTTTGTGTTTTATAAATTAAAAAGATCGCTGTCTGAAGGTAAATAATAAATGTAATAATTTTATTGTTCTGGTGGGTACATTAAAGGTTGACCTATCGAAATATTGATGCAAATTTTTACAAAAGTTATTTAAGGTATTAAATAATTCACATTTTATTTTTCATTGTAGTACAAAAAATGCAAAGAAATACATAATACTACAAAGAAAAGTCGTTTCTGGCTATATACGTCTTTTCAATGTAGTAATTTATCAAACGTCTTTCTTACTTCGTGATAATACGTTACCAAGTTCTAGTAACCCAAAGTAAAAAGACCTTTCTAGCCACTTGCTGTGTTTCCACTTATTTGAATTGAAATATTAAATGCTGATGCGCCCTCGCACCATTTTAAATACATTAACATTTTGGTGTGAATACGCCAATAAAACACAAAATATGAGAATCAATTTTTTTATTAAAAAAAAAGCAATTATGTAAACTTTTCTGGTAATTTTAAAATAATATTCTGAAATCTTACACAAACAAAAAAAGCTATTCAGTTAGGATTCTTCCTATTCTCAATTAAAAAACTATAAAAAAGAAACAATTAAAAAAATAAATAATAACGTTTCACAAAACTTAGCATAAGTTTGAACTTCTTTCAAATACAATATTCTAATCAGGAATTACGTATTTTCTTATTTAATAATGGTTACATAATATCAACATAGTTATCACAAAATCTTCTTTTTTTTATTTCTCTCATTAATAAAAACAAAGTAATCAAATAATAACATAAAAAATAATAATCATAGAACTTAACAATGTATTGTAGTTTCTCTTAAATCTAATTAGGAACATTATCACAGCCCTGAAAGCTATTTACTTATAATTCAGTCTTCATAAACTTCAGTGAGATCAACGCTATTTTTATCGATAGGTAAATTATACCAAAATGATTTTCTATTATCTGGCATTAAAGGAGTCAGTTTTTGTATGATCCCTGACCTGCGCTCTTGAGTAACGCCTCTACACCGATTATTTGGTTTTGGAGGCGGTATTCCAGATTTAATATTTTTTAATCTCAAAAAGTCTAGTGAGTATTCTTGTTCGTCATTAAAGTCCGTTTTGTAGCGAATAACGTGAGTGCCTCTGAAGAACGTCACTTTGCAGATGTCACTTAAGTAAGCTCGAGGTGACGAGCTTTGCAATTTATAAGTTGAGGAACAATCTTCAAACTGACAAAAATCTTCCATGTTCATTACTTTAACGGTAATATTAGTTCTGGTATTCGAGACAGCTTGTTTAAAGTCCTCAAAATCATATACATGTTTCTTCTTTTTCATGGATAACTCTACCTGATGGTGAAATTCATCTGCAGCCATGTACGTATGGCCTACCTCTAAGTATTTTAACGTTATGGTTTGAAAATTGACTTCAACTGAATTGACAAGATAAACTAAGTATGAATATAAAGACCAGTTTTTATTTTGGGCTGCACAGTTATCCAACCAAATAACAATGTTTTTTAAGTCTCGATTGGCGTGCAGAAAAGCTCTGAAACAGCTGGCTATATCGCTCATTTTGCGACCGGAAGTTGCTTCATGCCATATTGCAGCAAATGTTTGAAAAATTGTGTTTTTTTGTTTGTCACCTAATGGAACGAAACTTTCATTGAACACTATTAGCCGGGGGCAAAACATAACAATTTTAAATTCGTCAAGCCGTGGAAGCATAATTACTTTCTCCAAATCAGCAGCAAAATACGCAATGTCTGAATTGATATCAGTCTGATTTTGCTTTTCTACATCATGTCTATATGCCTGCCTGGCGGTTATATATTTTTCCCGGTGTCTTTCATAGCTTCGACACTCTTGACAATTTCTGTGTCTTAATTGTTTGTATTCTGGGTTGTGAATAAAATGCTTTTCACATACCTCACACTCTTCATGGCCCAGTTTTGAAAAGCTAATATTTAACTTTTTCAAAATTTTCCTATAATAGTCATAGGATACATGTTCATCATTAGACGGATGCTGCTTGCAAAAGTCTTCATACATGCTGGTCACTGTTAGGTCAGATGGAAGATATTTTCTATTTGGAGCGTGCTCGCGGCGGTAGTGTGATATGGAAGGATTAAATGAGTTTATATGTTCTATGACTTTGGTGTCATCAAATTTTTTCGGATTAGGATTGGTTCCTCGTTTATCTAGTGGTGTATCGCGTATCGGGGTGTTTAAGGCGTTGCGTACTGACTTATCATTTTTTCTATTGTATCCTAATGTTTCTAGAAAGAACACTTTGCAGACATTGACTTTAGTTCCTGTTTCATTTAGTAGAAAATACGATATGCTTACGTTTCTCGGTAATTTTCGGTTATCTGTTACAGTTTTTCTCTTAGGGTTTTCTTTAGACGTGTTATGTATTATAAAATATTGTTGTTCTTTCCAAGACAAATTTCTGTAGTAATGATTTATTTGTTGCCGTGTTTCTTCCATAAATTGAGAATGACATTTTTTTTTACACACATCAGTATTACAACCTGGCTTTAGTTTGTATTTAGATACTATGTCTTTCAGTTTTTTCATTTCTTTTCTTTGTGCT
Organism: Euclidia mi; assembly: GCA_944739405.2. Classification (NCBI taxonomy): domain Eukaryota; kingdom Metazoa; phylum Arthropoda; class Insecta; order Lepidoptera; family Erebidae; genus Euclidia; species Euclidia mi. The sequence continues at coordinate 30,947,340 of OX123192.2, forward strand.
AGTGATCGATCACACTTTTTACGTTTTCTGATTGTTCCTTTTTTTGTAAGATTTTGCGGCGTTACTTCGTCACTTGAAATTTCTGGTGATTCAGATATCGTAACCATAACTGATTGTGAATTCGGGATGGTATTTGTAGATGAGTCTGAATCTTGGTTTATTGTATTCATGTCTATACTTGTGGGTACATAATCCTTATCAAAAATGGAATCATCAGAATCAAAATCTAGATCGCTAAGAGACATGTTTTGAAGATCCGTTATATTCAAAGTGTTACCTTCGTCCGTTGTAGGCAAAAGCTCAACGTACTTCATATTCGTCTGAGACAGGGAGGAAGAAGCTATATGCTCCTGCTGTAACTCTTGTGAAGAACTGGTTGATGGCACCAAAGAAATAATTTTTGAGCAACGATTGCGTTTCATTTTTGCACTGAAAAAAAAAACAATTATTATAGGATACGTACATACATATCGTCACGCCTTTTATCCCCGAAGGGATAGGCAGAGGTGTATTTCTACACCCACTTTTCGCCAGATATACTTTAGTTCCACGTAATAAGGGGCGAGCCTATTGCCGTACCGGGCACATTTCCAGACTCCGTGCTGTTACTGAGAATTTCGTGTCAGAAAAACCCAATAACACTGCCCGACCCAGGAATCGAACCCGGGACCTCCCGATCCCACGCGCACATTTATGCCGCGAGACCAACGAGGCAGTCGTAGTCGCAGTCGTCGGGTTTGATGTCGAGTTTTCCGTCTCTACGCAAAGATGGTATTTGCATCGTGTTATCCCTTAGTCGCCTCTTACGACAACCACGGGAAGATAGGGGGTGGTGACACTTGTATTCTATGCCGTCAACCACACGGCATTATAGGATACGTGACGTCAGAAAACCTGGTATTAAATCATTGCAATAGTGAGACAACTAAAACAAATTCTCAACTTCAGGTGTGAACTAAATGAAATATTTACAACAAAAACAAGACATTTTTGTTAAAAAAAAAGTTATGGCTAACATAAATAGATAAACAAATTTATCTCATCCAAAATGTATACTTTTTTATAGTTTAATACTTTATGTCAGTAGGTAAATTATTAGGTAAATACATGTTGTACTCAAAAGAATCACCGTTGCTTACAAGGCACAACACTCAGTTCAATAGTCTGTTAATCTCACGTGATAGGTAGGAACATTACGAAGAACGTGTAAGTAAATTTACTGCAAGTATTTATAATTCATATATCTAATTTCATTACTTTATAACGGATCTATGTCACGTGTAATATTTAAGGATTATAAATACCTTATTTATTACTTGAATAAATAAGCGACAGTAAAATAGGTATTTATTATCCTTTACATACCTATAATACGCGACGTTGACCCGTTATAAAACATTTTCACAGGTTACTAGTCGCAAAACTTTTACGATCTTCGTATGTAAACAATAATACATATTTTAACAATAAAAGAATCACAACTTACCTTATGATTTTGCCCCAGTTATAACCTGTAGAAATGCGCGTGCACACGTCTCTTGCCCGCCACAAACTGGGCGCAACTGATCGTATAGTATTGCAACCGCGACCCCCCCTTCACTCCGCAAAACTACAAATGCTTAGTAGAAAAGACGCTACTGCCACTTGCGCTCGGTTAATTTTCATAATACTAAAAAGAAAAGACACATCTACGCAGATATGTCTTTTTTTCTTATGACCAAAGTAAGCCGTTTTTTCATTTTATGATCTAATAGTTATTATATTAAGTAATAAGGCACTTCTACTTAAATGCGTCTTTTCAATTTATTGCGCGCGAGAAATGTTTTTCCTATTTAGTAAATGTTACAGAATTAAGCAGAAGTGTATTTTTTGATAGTGAGGTTAACAGGGGTACAATTGGTTTAGGCAAAATTAAAAAATACTTGTAGATGCGTCTTTTTCTTCTGATTCCGAATATGCAATTAACTCAGTTTCGACAAAAATGTTAGATGCGTCTTTTCTTTTTATGACGGCAGACTGCTGACTGCTATAGAAGAAAATCGTTTTCATTTGCCCAAAGCTATTTGCCAGCTTCTTCAAATATTGGCTCTGAGTATTGGTCCCGACTATCCGTAGAGGAACAATCGTACTTGAGTGCGACTTGAATCAATGCAGACTTAGAGAAATACTGGCGTGTCTATTTATTTGTATACGTTGGTAATGGCTTAAGTTAGGACTCAAGAGTGGATTGTTGGCGATCGAGATCGTAAACAATTTACGTCGTGCTTTGATGGAGGTAAAGAGTTTTGTTTGTTGTCACGTTGGATGGAGCTCTTCATTCTAAAGACGTTCACTCTGTGGTTGGATGCTTTATTTGTAAGTATTACCTTTTATACAATAATTTGCATTATCTGCCTTTGAAACATTTCAAAATAGTAAGGTTTGTAGTGTAATGTTGTTTTATAAGATTAGATAGTAGAATTTTAATTTTTTATGACTTATTAATGAAAACCACCATTACCGGTAGGTATTTTGATTCTACAGGATGACGCAGTATGAACTATAATTCTATTTCAATAGTATATTTTTTTTCTGTTACTGACTGATTTACTGACAACTCACAGCCTATTAAGCTGAAACTTGACTGATAACCATGTTTTTTAGAGAGTGTAGGGTTTCACTAAGAAGAGATTACCGAAACTCCCTCGGGATCCGGAGGAAGGGGTCAAATTTCAAAAAAAGATGTGCGTGCGTAGCAGCAGGCACCATCTAGTCTTTCTTTATTTCGATTTCACACATTGTTATATTATGAAATTCCCTATTTAGCCCAGCCTTCGCTCCGTTGTTTAGCACCTAATTGGGTTCTCCTAAATCACACACACGGCAACCCTAACAAGTCGGCAGCAGCGCATAAGGTGTACACTTAAAACTACCAAACTAACTAACTAACTACTTTAAACACTTCTATGCAGTTTTTATAAGCGTTTCACTGTGTAATTACATAAAAAAATAAAGATGTACGCGTAAGATGCTATCGTAGCAGTTTTTCGTTAGCAACGACAATCAACATATTTTTTGTTCCCGCTGTGACAAGCGACTTCTACGGTATAAGTTTGGAACTGGCGCATAAGATGAGTGGAATGTTTCAAACTTAGGCACTTACTGAAACCATGGCAGTGCCTTTCAATATCCCATAGCGGTCAGGACACGCGAACCATTGTTAGTATACTTTGTCTTCGTCACCGAACATTCTCAACGTTCAGGTACCTTCAGTTATTGCAGCTAACCGTTGTCTATCGTCATTCGAATCATCATTTAAGCGTTTCCCGGTGGCATCTAAGACTTTTTGGTTTGGATTTCGAGGACCGCTTTCTAGCCCAACCAGATTAAACAGAATATTTCACAGTGCGACAGCTATCTTACCTTTACAAACTAAAGGTAAAACTAATATGCCAAGACTTAGAACAAAGTTAATATATACCTGTATATACTATTACTGCTTAGACTATTATGGGTACTGACTTCTCAAGATGCCTGTTAAAGATATTTTTGGCAGCAAGGAGTTACAATTCAAAAGCAAGGTGCTAACAAAACATTAGCAACTTTGTTTTATAATAAGTAATTACTACGACATCATCATATTATGTATTTCATTCAAAACCTTGCCTTAATAAAACGAAAATAATTTCAATGAGAAGAGCGTTTCATTAATATAATAAACTATTCATCATGAGCCCCTTACAGTCCACTGCTGGGCTAGGCCTCTCCTTTGAAAGGAGGAATTGGCCTACTATCCTCACGCTGGCCAAACGGGTTGATATAGGGTTTGTATCAAGTTTTCCTTCTCTTACAGTGCTGTTCTCTGCTTAGTATGGTCCCTCTGTCGGTTCTTACGACACCCATAGGATGATATGGGGTGGTGACATTGAATTCTTAATCCGTCACCTCACGGATTAATATGATAATAAAGTATACAACGAAGAAATAAACTTTTCACGGAGCTCTAGCTCAGTAGCAGTTCAATACAAAATGGATAGATTTTCCTTTACTAGGTAACTATGTATAAGATTTAATTTCCTTTTGCAGAAGTTCATGTATTTTTTTTTGTTTGCAATCCCAGCCTTATAATATTAAATTAATACTTTATTTATAAAAAAGCATATCGAAAGCATATGTTTGCTAATAGTAAACAGAGTTTTCAGTCTGAAAAGTAATTTTTTATGTAACGCATCGTCTGATGGGACAATATAGTACGAGACAATTATTAACAATTCAATACGCACATAGCTCCAAAAAGTAATTGTTGCGTGCCGGGAATTCGAACCTGATACCCTCTACAGCAGTCTGTTAATATATCCACTGGCTGTCGCTGGCTTGATGCCACCATGTCATTGGCAGCGATCCTACACATATTGTGACGGCCAGTATCATGTCAAACTGTCCACACTACGGTCGTCAAGAAGTGCATAAGTTATACTGACGTCTACACAACAAGCTGGCCGGTCGTCAAACGGAATAATTAGCAAAAAGGTTTGATGACTATTTAATAATTTGAAAATTACAGTTTCCAGTTAGATGACGTAAACAATCGTCATCGTAAAACTCTGTCAAGTCTTCGCCAAATTCGCTACTAATTGATAACAAGGCGATAGCCGAGCGGATGACACACCCGCTTCACGATTTGAGAGCGAGGGTTATGTGAATTTAGGTTTTTATGAAATTTGGAAAATGTTTATGAATATTTGGCAAATATTTAAAAAAGATTATTTAAATATTTGGAATAAAATTAGAAATTTCTCGTAACTTCACGAACGAATAGAAAGGTTACAAAGAGACAGGAGATGAAAACAAAAGAAGAAAGAAATAAAAATCGAAAGGTATAAAAGGCGGTGTAGACGCGCTAAACGCCAGTTTTAGTTGAGAAGCGGTAAAATGAAGAAGTAAAAGAAGACATAAAAGGAAGAAGTAGTAGTAAAGTACAGTGAAGTGAAATACAGTGCAAAAGTCGTTAGTGTTGGTGCTGTCCGCGTCGAGATCGTGCGTCGCGTGAAGTGTACGCTGTACATAGTCAAATAAAGGGTTATGCTACTCAGTGTTTCCTTCCAATCCTGTTACCCCGTCCTTAACAATATTATGGAATAAAGTCCAGCACGTCTTGTCAATCGACCCAAAAACTTCCAAACATTTTTTTTCTGTTTTCACCGACGATATATCGTATGATTCTTGCGGCAGGTTTAAGTGGAAAATGTCGTTGGCGGAACCGCGGGCAAAGTCTAGTAATCTTAATTTTGTTACTCATCAAACTGTTCATTGTAAACGGTTCATAGCAAACACTATGTATTTTCGGAGGCAAATAATATTGCACATGGTTCCTTTCATTCTAGAGCAAAGTCTTAGGCAGAAATGAGCAGACGATAAAAGCAGCGATAAATATTTCGAGCATTCCGCCAACTATTTGCGTCCAAATAAATGTAAATTAAAAAGCGTACACCCTCAGTAAATATCTCCAATAATTTTTATTGGTGTTCCAAAACTGCGTTAATGTCAGTCTAATGCTAATAAAAGGGCGAGAGGATATCGAGTGATCATCATAACGACTCTAATTCAGTTTGACAGACTTCTAAGAGATAAGTTATGCGTAACTTTTCGAAAGACCTCTCTCTCTCGTCTCTTGAATAAATTTTCAATGAACTTCCCTAAAACGAGTTTGACAAGTTTTGATTGGTGCGAATACTTAAGAAGATTTTATACCGTGATTCCGGTAGCCTCTTTGCTGGATATTTACATTTTTACATTCATTATTAAAATTCGATTATTTTTTATAATCGTGTTTTTAATTTATTCATGAAGTTTCCCTGTTGATCGGGCGATGGAGGACGATAAAAATATCGAGCAAAAATATCGAGCGCTAACGTAAAATGAATAAAACAGTTTATACCAGACTTTTAGTTGTAATATAATGGAATAAATAATCCTTACATTGTTAACAAGTCCACCATTTAATTGCACGCGGTTTATTTTCTGTCGTGTAAATTGAATATAGGTAGAATAACATAATTGGTTGCTTGTGACAAAAGATAAGACAGACGCGCTACTGTTAATCTGTATATAATAAGACGACCGGTTGGCGCAGCGGGAGTGTAAGCGACTGCAACGCCGATGGTCGCGGGTTCGATTCACGCTCAAGTCAAACATTTGTGTGCATGAACATGGATGTTTGTCTTGGTCTGGGTGTTTCTATGAATAATATGTAAGTATTTACAAAAAAAAGTATATATGTATGTTTATCCATTATCAAGTACCCATAACATAAGCTCTGCTTAGCTTGGGACTAGATGGTGATGTGTTTATGTGGTAGAATATTATTATATTATTATTATTATAAAACATTCTTGGGTTACTTACTGAGTGACAGACAAGCTAAAGCAAAAAGTATTTCTGCGAAATAAAATGAAATTTAGCATACATGTTCCTCGATGACTGTAGGGGTACATTAAGAAGGGATTTCCCGAAATGCCCTAAACGGTTAAATTAAAAAAGTATGTGCAGTCATAGCTGCGGACATCCTGTTGTTATATTATAATAGGTACTAAGTGGTCTGTGATAATACGAAATATAGAACGTACATTTTATTTGTAAGGTTATAGCCACTAGTAAGTTACTTACTTACTTACTTACATTTTAACATTAATTATGAATAAGTATGTAATATATAAAATCTAACTTAAATATAATTGTTACAATTCACTTGTTATTTGTAATAGACCTACGAGTATGTCCTTTGATATACATTCATTATTTAATAATTCTATTACCCACCATGCAAATATAAGAACAGTGGGTAAAATAAAAAATATTAACCAAAACAACTTTTTATTATACTAATTAATATGACTCATCAGTTACTTGTAAAAAAAAATTCTTACAGTTAAGTACTTCACCAACCGCCATCAATTTACTAAATACACTTAAGACTTTAGACTGTAGACTGACAGCAAATATTTATGTAAACAAACCCAAGCAAAGCTGAACTCCGCAAGGTGCCCTGATAAGTCTGCTAACTAGATGATATAGAGAAACGTCGATCAGATTCAGCAATAGCAAAAGATGCTTAATCGTCTACATAATATCAGCTAAAAGCATAATCAGCATCAAACCATATTCAATTCAGTAGATAGAAAAACAAACCATTATACAATTCACTTCATAGAATAATATCAAAACATTTTAATAACATGGCAACTATTTTGGAAGTCCATACAGATTCCTGAAGTTCGAAACCTAAGAACTGCAAACATAACTTTATTAGACTGAATGTATGTAATAATAATTCCATAAAAGTTACCTGCTTGTATTTGCTTAATTACCGACTGAACGTATAGAAGCATCTCGGCCAGCATAAAATGAACACTGTCTCAAGATAGAGATCCTCCTAAAATTGCTACGCTAGTAGACATGAAGGCGACGAGGGAGATCATCTTAATTTAGATTTTCCACTCTCAAGGCGGCGCCTTTCCCGTCTTAGAACAAAAGCAGGCTCGACGATTGATTCTTGTAAGAACCGTATGAACTAGAGAATAAAGTCCACAATTGCTTGCTAGCGAACATGACCTTATAAGAATATTGGGTGACGAAAAGGTTTGCGAAAAGCGTGGAATGGATAAAGAAGAGAAATCGTTTATAACTTTATTAACGGTTCATTTCAGATTTGTAATATTCCTGTTTCTATTATTTAGATTATATTTATGTTACACAAACATCCTTTGTATGATAAAAAGTAGACATCATATCAGCTGATAAATTCAATATTGTGTTCCTAGTTCCGTCAGGGAAAAACAAAAAAATATTATATACGTACGTCGTACCACGCTTATCATATTGCTTTCATTTTAATGAAGAAAGTGATGTGTAATTTTGGAATAAAGTGACATAATCAAAATTAAAATAACGTCATAATTTATATAATATAATGCAAAATAATGGTCTCTAGCAAACGTAGTTAAAATCATGGCCGGTGGCCGCAGCGTCCAATTAGCATCGTAACCCACTTGACCGCAACGACCAAATCGCACGGTATACGACCTGTGGCCGGACTTTGTGCATTTGCCATGAACGTCCGCACCTTGGTTTAAACTTTTACAGCCAAGAGTCCGTAATCTGCAGAGTTCATAAGGAGATAATCGAATTGGATGATGGGCAGAGATTTGAGTTAAATATTGAAATGTCGAAATATATACCTACTTTTCATTCTCTTTACCCCTACTCCTACTTTTCATTTCTAGTCTTTTGTAATGAATAAGAATGTGGTGCAAGACAGCTCGAACATTTGTATATCGCATCAAAATTAATTATTAGGGATCTGAATGTATATACAATTCAATTTTATGCAAGCTATATTTTTAACGTTTGACAAAACCTACGCAACGTCTGCCCCCATCTTGAGAAGACATTTATCAGAAAAAGCTTTTTGAACATCATGATAGTTCTCATCGCCTTTTAGCTCAGAAGGTTTCCCTGTGTGTGTTGCAGTGGCAGCGCTTACACTCGCCATTATGCAGCCCCTTGATATGAAAATTGAATCTACCCACGGTATTTGTGGCGACATCAATATATGTATTTGTTGTAAGAATGTACCGATTTGCTTTGCGGATCTGCGAAGAATTGTCTTGTCTTATTCTTTGTATGTTTTGTTTTGTACTTGGTTCGTTGACGTTGATTTTCGTTTTGATTAAGTTTGGCTTATATTCTTTTTCTTATATGAGAATTTTTAGATGGTGTGATAAGATAAATATAAAAAATATAATTTAATTTATTGGTAAAAGTTGCATCGCTCATGGCTTCATCGGATTTTAATTTAGAGCATGCAATCCATAAAATGCAGAAGATTTTCTCCATAAAATTAAAAGTAAAACAGCCTAATAACAAATTCGCATAGCCTTTGAAGACAAAACTATTGTTGTATGCGGCACCCGTGATGCTATTAAATATGTGCTGCTTTTTTCTTTCGATTCTTGGATTCTTCTCCATTTTTATTTCCAGATGTGGGTAAAAATATATTAATTTTAAATCTAAATTATTGGAGGACCAAAACAACCTTAATTTTATTTATATAACAGAGAGATTTAGCAAAAACCTATGCTGCTATGTTTAGTGTATGCTAGATTCTTGATAATATTTACAGAACAAAAATTTATTTACTAGTGTCGTGGGTTGAAGTAGTCAGTTTTATACCTACATACATACATAGACTCACGCCTATTCCCCCGAAGGGGTAGGCAGAGGCATATTAAACGCCCACTTTTCGCCAGTGTTTTGATCCCACGTAATAGGTGGCGAGCCTATTGCCGCTTATTGGGATATTTTGTTTGCCAGAGCCTCGTCCGTTGATCGGCAGGTCCACCACTTGCAGGTGAGGTTGGCTTGGGACCCTATAAGTTCTTGGTGGAAACCCTATGCACTACTACACTACTACCTATCTGTACTTATTATAAAGTGTATGATTATATCTACTTCACCATACATCTTAATTTAATCATGTAAGAAATAGCTTTCGGCATGCCTTTAGAATTCTATACAATTTGGTGATGATAATTGGTCGTCTAAACACTGATCATTTATTTGTCATTACGACTAAAAATTGCTCCAACATGTAAATAAATAGTCTTTTTCGACGTAATTAATAGAGACAAGTATGTCTGACAATTAAGTCAAGCAGCTAGTACAATTTGCATTCTACCCGCCTTTGAAGTACGAAGCAATCTTTTCCACCCAAGTCACCATCTCTTAGGTCCGCTCTCAATTAATACTTAAGTACTAAGATAGACAACAAAACCAAAAACTAGGTCACAAAGTTTTCTAATAACGCTTCTTTCCAGGTCAGACAAGAAAGATTATTTAACCTATCGGGGACCATCATCTACAGGTAGCGAGACATCCGTTTCAATTAGCTCATTCTGGAAACTAAGGTATTCATTTTCGCTTTAGAAATGTGATCAACAACTCTATTTTAATTTGTACGCGCATAATTTCCAAACGTCTTTACCAAATTGTATAAATCTTTCTTTTATATGTTCTTTATTTTCAGGAAAAGGTATTTATGAAAATAAAATAGCAAATATAAAAAATATGGCGGTATGAAGTTTGCCAGGTCAGCCAGTTAAAATTTAATTAACTGTTCACAATAACTAAATGTTTACTTTTGAGATACTCATATCTTAGCCAGTGGCAATTCGTATTGAAAATAATACATCTGCTTAGTTCCTTGAGATGTATGTTCTCAATCAAATACTATTTTCAAAGACTACTTCTACTGCGTTCTATCTAAGCTGGTTGTAACTACGAATAAAAAATGTACTTATTTATGACTAAAATTCGATGGTGATTAAGACCTCTTTAGTAAACCTAGGCGTTTACAAATAGCAGAAATCTAAAATTATTCAGTTTCAGACACATTTATAAACATAGGTGCACTTAATTCAATTGGCATTATCTACCATGATATCTATATCGAGGTATCTCAAATACAGTATGTATACAAATATCATAATCTAGATACCCACAAAAGCCCATTAGTCAGTCCAACAGCAGTGTATGTGTAATATAAAACAATTGCACATGGTCTGAGTGAGCGGTGAGGGTAGCGGCGATATTGTACCGACCAGTTATGCCTTTGAGCTTTGTGCTTCTCTTGACGCAGAGTAGTGTAGTAGCAAGTCTGTGTTAGATATGTAATATAAAACAATTGCACATGGTGTGAGTGAGCTGTGAGGGTAGTGGCGATATTGTACCGACCGGTTATGTCTTTGAGTTTTGTACTTCTCTTGACGCAGAGTAGTGTAGTAGCAAGTTTGTGTTATATATGTAATATTAAACAATTGCACATGGTGTGAGTGAGCGGTGAGGGTAGCGGCGATATTGTACCGACCAGTTATGCCTTTGAGCTTTGTGCTTCTCTTGACGCAGAGTAGTGTAGTAGCAAGTCTGTGTTAGATATGTAATATAAAACAATTGCACATGGTGTGAGTGAGCTGTGATGGTAGTGGCGATATTGTACCGACCGGTTATGTCTTTGAGCTTTGTGCTTCTCTTGACGCAGAATAGTGTAGTAGCAAGTCTGTGTTAGATATGTAATATAAAACCATTGCAAATGGTGGGAGTGAGCGGTGAAGAAAGCGGCGATATTGTACCGACCGGTTATGTCTTTGAGCTTTGTGCTTCTCTTGACGCAGAGTAGTGTAGTAGCAAGTCTGTGTTATATATGTAATATAAAACAATTGCACATGGTGTGAGTGAGCGGTGAGGGTGGCGGCGATATTGTACCGAGCAGTTATGTCTTTGAGCTTTGTGCTTTTCTTGAGGCAGAGTAGTATGTAGTAGCAAGTCTGTGTTAGATATGTAATATAAAACAATTGCACATGGTGTGAGTGAGCGGTGAGGGTAGCGGCGATATTGTACCGATTGGTTATGTCTTTTAGCTTTGTGCTTCTTTTGACGCAGAGTATTGTAGTAGCAAGTCTGTGTTAGATATGTAATATAAAACAATTGCACATGCTGTGAGTAAGCGGTGAGGGTAGCGGCGATATTGTGCCGAACGGTTATGTCTTCGAGCTTTGTGCTTCTCTTGACGCATAGTATTGTAGTAGCAAGTCTGGGTTAGATACGATTAAATTTTATCGTATATTTTCATTTATGGATCACAAACGCACACACTATATGAACGATGACACATTATATCAGTTGATCATTTTTAGTGTAACAAATCACACTGTTATGTTACACTAGATTGCAAATAATCAATTACTACAAATGCATATTAAAGAAATTATAATCCAGAAGCTTACTTATCAAAAAAAAAACAAAATACATTTTGCCATGGCATATTAATCTTAAGGGTTTCTAAGAAGCTTGGAAGAAAATATTACTGTGAGAAAATATTTAAGCTACTACTTTAAATAGTAAAGTACACTGTAACAGCATTTCTCAGATGTGAGTTTATTTTATTTTCGAGTGGTAAATGTGATCTGTGTACTACAATAGCAGCGTAGTGAAAAAAAAACCAAAGGCAATGCCAATAGGAACTAAATTAAAAAGAAGCATACCCAGTACTAAGTGCTTCATCATTCAGCTCTCATGACACGCTCATGACAAGCTTCATACACGAACGTTGCAAGTAAGCTGCAGGTGTTATTTGTTCGCAAATATGCTTAGCAAAAAAATGCAAAATAGAAAAATGACCATAAGTGCTTAGATCTAAAGTAGAAATACTAGTCTCTGCAGTACATTGCTCTGTAGCATCTTGTTACGGAGTACGTCTGGCCCGCCACACACAATATCCACTGTAATTTCTGCAGGACATAAGCTATTGTAATATTTTTTTTCAAATTCAGTATACGGGTGCATGTTAAATTTAATGTCAACTGTCTAAACTGTAGTAGATACTGAATATGATCAGGAATGCACTAAGACAGAACGAAGATTAACCGTGAATTGGCCCACTGCTGGGCACAAGTCTGTTCTGACTTTGAGAAGGGTAAGCTCATAGTCCACCACGCTGGCTATGTGCGGGTTAGCAGACTTCACGTGTCTCTCGAGACCATTATGGAGAGCTCTCAGATATGCAAGTTTCCTCACGATGCGCTCCCCATGGCTTGAAGCTAAGGCGACAAGACTTTGAAAAGTCAGCGGTCATCATCATCATCATCATCATCAGCCCTTAACAGCCCACCACTGCTGGACTAGGCCTCTCCTTTGAAAGGAGGAATTGGCCTACTATACCACGCTGGCCAAACGGGTTGGTATAGGGTTTGTATCAAGTTTCCCTTCTCTTGCAGTGTTGTTCTCTGCATAATACGCTCCCTCTGTCGGGTCTTACGACACCCATGGGATGATATGGGGTGGTGACATTTCGCATTCTTAATCCGTCACCACGCAGAGTATTTATAGCTTCCTAAAAATGAAAATATCTATCCTATTTATGATTCAGATAAAAAAAATATTTTGAAACTGAGCTCTTACGTAAGGTGAAAGATACATTTTATTACGCCACATATGACCTAAGCTTACAGGTGCAACATATCCTGACTTGAAGGCTTGAATATTTATTCAATTCAATAAGACGAGTGTAAAATGTAAAGGTATCAGAGAAGAACCTCATATAAGCTGCTTATCCGTCTTGAATTCACTCTATCAATAAAGTGCCTTTGGAAATGTTGACGACAAAATGTTGCGAAAACTGCACGCTTCAAATACTTTATGAATAGTAGCGATCAGAAAAGGTATCAATGCGGATAGCAGCGAAAAGGTAAAATAGAAGTTGCATGCATAAAATCGAAATGCCACTTATAACAGAGTAGTGATGTAAATCAATAAAAAGTTCGTGTCAGTCTGTTAATGTGCGTGAACGTACTAAAAGTTTTGAATCCTTAGAACATCTTTTAAATTAAATTAAGTTTTACATAATATCATACATGGCTGAATAAACAATAGTGTACATAAGGCTAAAAAATAACTATTTGCACCATTGGCAAAAAAATAAGATTGCGTTATAATACATCGGCTACCTGTTCGAACTAGGTTATACCTGTGTCTCGAGCTGACGCTTGATTATTACGTAATGATACAAATGACAATAATATTTAATTGTATGCTAAGAGGAAAATTTTTAAAAACTCATGTATTTTTTCACATTTTCTGCTTTACTAGGAGTTGTTAGGACATGAAAAAAATATTTAAAAAATCTGGTATTTCCTCATTTCCTGAAAATGCATGTCCTGTATACTGGACCTTGTCAGGTTTGCCATAAAGTTGTCGATAATTTTGATGTGCTGTATATTACACATTGCCGAATTATTACTTTCTAGGACTTCTTTCTATTTTGTGCAAGTGATAAAATAAAATATAATAAAATGAAAAAACAATGACATGTTTCTTATTGTATTATAAAATCTTTATTTTTAATCAATAGAATGAGGAACATTTTACTTATTCTAAGTGAGATCAACAATATAATCAGTCTGAATCTTTTCATTCGTAACATTATTATTCTGAATTTCAGATAAAATAAAAAAAATATATATTATATAATCAGTCAACACAGTTAGAAACTTTCACTTACTATGATAATTATAAAAACAATTTCTCTTACGTACTAAACACAGTCTTTGGTTGCACTTTACGCAATAAACATCAGTTTAATTTTTTGATGCATAATTTGCAGCGACCGTATGACTCTCCAAAACTAGGGAAATGGCCAACACTGTCATAGCGGACACTGTCATCTGTTCGACAGTTGTTGTTTACAGATATACGAGATCTGCTTTTATTGTGTAACTCTCTTGCTAATTGGCACCGAAAAGACTTCAAAGGCATGCGCTTCACTGCCCGATTACTACAATCTTAGCGATAACCTAACCATGCGTTGTTCACACAAATGTCGAGCATTTGAGCAAAGATTGCAGTATACCAACGACGGCTCTTATAAGTAGTCCGGTACAACGCAAACAGCATATCTGCGAGATCGACGCCTCCCATGTGATTATTATAGTGCTTTATAAGTTCTGGACAGTCCACATCAACTCGGGCTTTCATTTCCTTGCTGTACCTCTTTATTTTTCCTACAGGGTAAGCATCAGCGTACGTACTGATTAGAGTGACTACCTTATTGTCGTACCATTTTACTATTGCTATCTTATTCTTATTCCTCTCCCTCCCAGACCTCGGTATCGAGCTAACGTGTACAAGCAGATTAACGCGAAAAATTATTTAAAATTAAATACATTTTTATTGAAAAATTCGAAAGCAAAAATTAGGAGTGCATAATCAGCGAAGAGTTCGACGTTCAACTCTCGCCCGGCCCGACGCGCCGTCTGCGCAAGCTCCGCCCAAGGGTGAGAGAGATAAACATATTTTTCTTAACTATATTATTAGCTACCAAGTACTAGGAGAGCAGAGTGACTTGGAGTATTGGCAGACTAACATATATAGAAGCTTAATTTTGAAATGTTCACTATCCTGACTTGTGGCGTAGCGGTATAGCTCTATAAGTTACAATATTGGAAACTGCGTACACCCAAGATCAAATCCGGGTGCTACGAAACTTTTTGCCATTTTACGAAAGATTTTCTTTGGCCTTTATTCCTAAAATTATCACAAATTTGGAAAAGGGTATTATTTATCATACAATAATTTTATTTGAAATTTATTATAAAGAAAATGCCAATCAACCATTTTCCACCGCCGGCACTATCAGCAACACACACACCTGTATTATCCATTGCCCAAATGATATCGTTTTATTACAAGACTCGGACACTGCCTCTGAAAAATGCTATCCGATATGGAACAGGGCTCATCTAATATTTCAAGGGGATCTAAGCGTAAACATGGCGACGTAGCCAACACCGAACTTAAAGAGATCCTGTGTGAAATTCAGAGAAAACAAGAAGCTGAATTTAAATCTATCAAGCAGGAGATTGAAACTATAAAACATCAAAATGTTGAGTACCAGAGATCATTAGAGTTTCTTTCTAATATGTACGACACCCTGTTAAATAAGCTGAAAGCATCTGAAAAAGAAAACTTGTCACACAAAGTTCGCATCAATGCTTTAGAGAGTAAGATAGAACAATTGGAACGAAATACCAAGGCTTCATTTATTGAAATACGCAACATTCCACTGTCTCAGCCTAATACAAAAGAGAGTCTGAAATCCCATATCCTGCACATAGGCGAAGTAGTCAACCAACAAATTAAGGATACCGATATACGGAACATATTTAGGATCAAAACCAAAAACGAGCCTGGTCCTATCATCGCCGAATTATCTACTGCATTACAAATGGAAAATTTGATAAAATCAGTGATACTCTTCAACAAAGGTAAAGGAAAGGACCACAAACTTAACACTCGACATCCTAATATTGAAGGCAATCCAATCCCGATTTATGTGACGGACAATCTCACCACTAAAACAAGGCGCCTCTTTTATTTGGCCCGGGAGTATTCGAAGACCCACCAACATGCTACCTGCTGGACCTCATACGGAAAGGTATTTATTCGTCCCAAGGAAGGACAACCAGCTGTGCGCATAGACGGTGAAAACGATATTGCGAAACTAGGCCTACAAAAATGACTAGACCATAAATGTATTTACACAAAATGTACTCCAGCTATTAATTATTTTTATTACATTATTCAAGTTACCCATAACAATTATACACACTCAAACATTACTCGCCTACATAACACACACTTCCAATTACCAAAACCGATTATATATCACTATAAAACTGTAACATTACATACCATTAACATATACTTTCTTGTTCTTATATTGACATTTTCATTACATTTACCACAGACTTATTCAACTCATGCTCAATATTATATTCAAACTTAATCAGTATCATATCGATTAAAGTTCTACTGCACTCTGATTCCTCTGCGTTAAAATATACTTACAATAACTTTCGATAATACATGGGTATTATCCGGTGGTACTATGGAGTACCATTAACGATGATTTGGACAATTTGACATTGGCCGACAGTAGCTCTTGTGACATCGAGAATATTGTAAGGAAATTGCCATTCGCTCGAGAAAAGTCTCTTAACTTGATCGTACAAAATATTCGTAGCATTCTCTGTAATATGCTCCCACTTTCAAACGTTATTACACAGCTCAAACGTCGACTGGGATCTACTCATCTTGACAGAATACTGGCTACGCAACAATTATTCCATACCTTTGTAGATGACTATACTTATGCTTCTACAATAAATAACAAAACCCAAAATGAGGGCGTAGTCGTATACTATAAATCTGCTTTCAACTACCACATCACTGAGCAATCACTAGTCGACGCTAACTGCCTTATAATAGAAGTCAATCGTACTACTGTTATTCTTGCGATATATCGTCATCCCGGTGAGAAGCACGTATCTGATTTCCTTGAATCTTTGGATAAACTGCTTTCACTGCTAGCTCCATTTAAGAATATAATCTTGACCGGGGATATAAATTTGGATATTGCCAATACGAAAGATAATAGAGTTCAAAATTATCTAAATCTACTGGCTGCTCATGGTATGTTGCCAGCACACTATATTCCAACTCACACATATACGTGCCTTGATCACGCTATCATTAAAACTAAATTACCTGTGAAATGCTTTGTGGCTCATACTACCATCACTGACCACTTTAGTGTTATTCTTACCCTAAACTTGTCACTTACACAAACAAATACCAGCAGATCGATTAAAAAAATTTATTATGATTCTCTCGATATGATTTTCTCAGGAATTGATCTTAATCCTATTTCGTTGATGAATGATGTCAATGAGGCTGTTAGTTTCCTTCTGAATACCTTAAATAATAAAATAGACAGTTGCACTAGACGATTATCAACACCAAGACGCCAACATATTCTTAAACCGTGGATTACGAAGGGCATGTTGAGATGTATCAGAAACAGAGACAGATTATTTTTAAAAACAAAAAAAGCACCTAACAATGAACTCACCAAACTAACTTTTATCCGTTACCGTAATTTTTGCAATTCACTCATCAAAAACGCTAAAAGGGAATTCGAAAAAACTGAGATTACCAATGCTAGTCACAATACCAAAAAGCTATGGAAACTTATAAAGAACATTACCAATACGAATAAAAATAAATCTATAGCCTCTGAGCTGATTACTGACAACAATCCCTCAGCCAACTTAGTAAACCAATATTTTGTAAATATAGGCAGAACATTGGCACCAAAACCGCCACAACAAACTTCACCTGGGCACTCTTATAACTTTAGTGTAGCGCAGTCTTTTGTTCTTTTAGAAACTGATGCGGATGAAATAAGTTTAACTATTAAAAATCTTAAAAGCGATTGTGCTATAGGTTTAGACGGTATATCAAACTATTTTATTAAAAGGTATTCCTCTATTTTAGCAGAGCCCGTCGCTGTGAACTATGAACCCTGTGCAAACGATAAATTACAGATATATATCTGTAATTTATCGTTTGCACAGGGTATTTTTCCGCACGCATTTAAACGAGCCCTTATTCATCCGGTTCATAAAGCGGGTGACAGAGACTGTGTCAGTAACTATCGACCCATATCAATTTTGCCTGCTTTTTCCAAGATCATGGAAAAAATAGTCAACAAAAGACTAGTTAACTATCTTGAAAAGAAAAGTCTATTAGCGGCAACTCAGTTCGGATTCCGCAAAAATCGATCAACTGATGATGCAGTCCACGAACTTACCAATGTAATCGTCAATAGTATGGATAACAAGGAAAAAGTTATCGCGATATTTCTAGACTTAGCAAAGGCTTTTGACACGGTCTCTGTCCCACTTCTGCTTGAAAAGATGAAGGGCATGGGAGTCAGTGGCGTCCAATGGCGGTTTTTTGCGGATTACCTCACGGGCCGTAGTCAGTGTGTACAGCTCGATGGTGTGCGCAGTGATGATCTTCCGATTAATATTGGTGTTCCGCGAGGTAGTATCCTTGGGCCCATTTTGTTTCTCATCTTTATTAATGACCTTTGTCAGATAGAGTTACTAAACGGCCGGATTATTGCTTTTGCTGATGATACAGCATTGGTTTTTCGGGGTGATTCCTGGGATGACACATACCAATATGCACAAGATGGCTTAAATCGCGTCACTAACTGGCTCAATTCTAATTGTCTTGCTCTAAATGTCAACAAATCTAAATATATAACGTTTTCATTAAAAAATTAAAAATTTCCCCCGGTAATCCCTGCACCTATTCTAGCGCATACATGCCTCACAGGTATAAACCACGTTCCTAGAACGTCATGCACTTGCCAAGAAATTCATGTTGTGGACTCAATTAAATATATTGGTATTATCATCGAGAAGAACCTCAATTTTCAAGCTCACGTCGATTTGTTGACGTCTAGAACAAGAAAATTAATCTACATATTTAAAAACCTACGCCATGTGTCAGATCGTAAAGTTTTGAGAATTGCCTATCTCGCATTATGCCAATCTATTTTGACATACTGCATCACATCCTGGGGAGGCGCTGCCAAAACTCTGTTGATTACTTTAGAACGTGCCCAACGAGCGGTTATAAAAGTGGCTCTCTTCTTGCCGTTTTTGCACCCTACCTTGGATGTATACCAACGACTTAACGTTCTTACAGTCCGACAATTGTTCATATTTAGGATAGTTATGAAAGCCCATGAATTAACAAACTTTGACCCAATGACAAATATGTCAAAACGTCGTAAACATAAAGTCTGTGACTCTGGTGCTACATATAGAACATCACTATCTCACAGGTTTTATTGCTTCCTGGGGCCATACCCGTACAATAAAATTAATGCCCATCTGTCAATATATTGCAAAAATAAATTTAATTTAAAAAACTCACTAACATCTTGGTTACAAAATTTGTCGTATACTGATACTGAAAATATTCTTTATCCCAATACATAATATTATAAATAATGATCAAATGAGTCACAACATACACACACACACACTCTATCACACACACACACACACACACACACAAACACACACACACACACACACACACATTCTCACACAAACACACACACACATTCTCTCACACACACACACACATTCTCACACACACACGCACTCACGTATGCTCACACTATTTGTATTTACCTTATTATTGAGTTGGGAGCCTGGTGATCTGTAACACAGGTTCTACCTTTAACAGACACCATTCTCTCACAAAGAAAAGAGAGTTGTATTAATATATATCTATTGTATTTCCTACTTACTGTGTAACCTTTGTGAAAGAGATAAATAAACGATTATTATAATTACTATTATTATTGGTATTGTCAACGACTTGGCAATAAGAACCTCTACCTTTCTTTTTTAAAGATTTGTCACACATCAGTAGTTTGTCACAACCTTTTAGCCTGTTTTGGCGTATAGTGCTTAAACTAAAGATACCACATTCGTCTCTAAGGTGTATTGCCAAATCTAGAGTCGAAAAATAATTGTCAAAACACAACTTTAGCTCCTAAGGGTAAGTTTTCTTCGGCTTGTGAAAACTGGATATATCTAAATGTGTCTTCACCTCCATAAAGCAGGAAGTCATATACAGTTCCCGACATGCCTGCTCGGACAAAGTTTTTGAAACCCCATTTATTGGGTTTCATGGGATTGTACTGTCTCCTGTTACCCACCTTTTTGCCTTTATACGGTATGGTCATCTCGTCAATACTATATATCATTTCCTCTTCGGTGGCCAAGCAGTTTCTCCTCACCTTCTCTACAAAAGGTCTTACTTTGAAGTACCGATCTGAATCTGGACAAGAGTTATCAGCAAAATGGATGTATCTGCGTATGGTTTCAAATTTCTTCAGTGACATGATTTCAGCAATAGCTGGGTAGCGTAATTCTTTTGACCAATAAGCTACATATGATGGCAAATTTACCACACCCATAAGTAATAAAATGGCAATAAAATCTTTCATTTCGTCCTCAGAGATATTGATGGATCGGCCGGTATTCACGGCATTGGGTATCGGTGTTATATCTTGAACAGACGGTATAGACTGAATGGACGACAAAGTTGGAATATTATCATAATTTACCTGACTGGTCGACGGCAACAATTGGTTGATAATTGGTGTTAGAGGCAATGCTAGTTCTTAATCTTCTGGCTCGCTAATGGATATCTCATCACCAGAAGCATTATTCCTATCTTCATCGTCTTCGGAAATATCCAAGTTTTCTAATGACGACGGTATAGATGGTGCTTCAGAGGACAAATCGTCACTGTCTTGGCGGCATGTGCTTATAAAAACCTCTTCCTCCGAAATTGTTTGATTTTCTACATCTGATAAAGCGTTAATTGGCGGCACTAGTGCCAATAACTTTGATGCACGTGATGTTTGTTTGAACACCTGCAATTAATACAAATTGTTAGAAAAAAACATTACACATAATTACTAAATACGCATCTTAGTTTATAAAATCATATTAGCAGTTACTTTTCTAATTAACTGGCAGTGTACTACACATCCCAAAATCACATTAAAACAGTACCTACTTGGCAATGGGAAATATACTGGACACGCTAATTTCATTGAATATTACGGTAAATCCGTAACAGCTATTATAATTTTAGTTTATGTTCACAAATTCATAGGTTTTATAAAATATATTTAGAAACGATGAGTAATTATTGCATAGTAAAATAACAAATAAATCGGGACTTACCGAGAGCGGTCGCGGCACGTGCTTCCTTCCAGACATTTCGGCGGCGACTAACCCACAATGAGCTTGCGCACCTTACGCGTAATTTTATATACAGTATATTAGTTTACAAATAAAATAATGGAATTAAAATAAATACAATATAGTTTTAAAAAAATATTGTATATTTTGTTTAAGTTGATGTGCAATATATACCACATTATCGAATTAAGGGCTAACGTAGTCTGTAAGTAATTAAATTAAGATTTATAGTAAATTGTTATAGACTAATTTATTTAAAATTAATGATACAAATACGAAATACAATTAAAAAATTTCGGGTCGGTTAGTAATGTAACTTATCAGTGCAAACCACACGTAAAAATATAAAACATACACGTAAAAATAAAAATATTATTAATATTCTGACAATATTATTAAAGTTCAATATAAAATTACTAGTAATTTTTCTGTCGTCGTAATTAAACTTTTGTAAATATTCTGATAGTGTTGTATCGCACATTTTATAATTAGGACTATATATTATATTGAGTAATTTATTGAACTTATTATACAAGAACGGGCCTAGATAAGTATAAAATCTATTAACAAAGACATGATTCGTATGAGGTGTTGTAAAAACTAGGTCCTTTCTTCTTCTTTCAAAAGGAATAGGAGAATAAAGGATTCCGGTGTACTGCTTTAGTTTAATGTTAAGTATAAATAGTTGGCGCACTGTTAGCACTTTGCATGACAAGTAGAGCTGGTGCGTAGCGAATTTAAAAGGATGAAAATTAGCAACTTTAAGTATTGCTCTTTGTGCACGTTCTAGCATCAAAAGAACTGATTTTGCCGCGCCACCCCACGTTGTAATGCAATATGTTAATATGGATCGACACAAAGCTAAATAAACCTGTTTTATTATTTTGTAATCGGCTATGTTACGTAGTCTTGTTTTTTTTTTAATATAAAATAATTTACGCGTTCTCGCACATACAATATCAATGTGTTTACGAAAATTTAGATTTGTGTTGAGTGTTATACCTAGATATTTAATATTGTCAGTAGTTATTAATGTGGGACAAGTACATGCTAGGTCAGCGAGCATTCTACAGTTGTGTGCATAAATGTGTAGGTTGACAAGTCCTGTCGTGAAAAGGCAAAATACTGTATTTAAGAATACAGTGTTTTTGCTTAACATCGCTTATTCTGCTTGGTTTGAGGTCTACTATAGCCTAATATTTTTATTTTTACTATACGACGTTTATTTATAGAGATATACTACAGTAAAAAAACATGTATTTATAAAAAAATCCTGGTGAAGGATTAGTATTTCTCATTCTCCCCACCGTGGGATCTCCACCTTGTCGTGGTGGGGGCGCTCAGTAGCCGTGGTTGGGTCACCCACCGTGAAGCTAAGCGAGATCCCGGGAGTGGACGCTCCGCGTGGCCTTGACGGAGGCCTGCGCATAATGCGTCCAAAGGTGCGGGTGCGAGGGACAGTTCTTCTGTCCCTCACAGTCGGGCGTGGTCGCGGGAGGAGAGGCGTGTCGGTGTTGCGTTGCCGGGCGCCCTATCTCCCGCGACCTAATGGGGGCGCACAATTGTTGCGTCGCGGTGGGGCTGCAGAGGAAGAGGAGATGCGGTGTTGCGTTGCCGTCCTCCCTATCCTCTGCGGCCGCTGGGTGTTTTGGCGGCAGAGCCCAACACCTACATCCGCCGTCAAGGAGGTTTTGTTTGGGGCCCGCCTGACCATCTGGCGGGCCAATATTCGTCGGGGGGTAGTGGCTTAGCGAGGAATGCTTCGGTGATACCCGACCCTCCGACACATGGGTACATGAGGAACACGGGTTGGTTTTTAGTCAGTAAGAGTCTGACAGTTCCCATCGGCCTTCCCCCAGGGCGGAGGGACTCCATCAGGATTTGCCAAACCGACACCAAAAAAAACAGTATTGCTTATTCTAAATAATTATCGTTTTGTCAATATTCATGGTTAGCAGATTTTGGTGTAGCCAGTTTGAAACAATATTAAAACCATTTTGGGCACGGTCATATAGCTCAGAGTATGTATTGGCCGAGAATAAAAGCGCTGTGTCGTTAGCATATGATATTAATATACCATTTTGAACATTTAAGCTGTAAAGGTCGTTTATATAGATGAGAAACAAAGTTGGCCCAAAATACTACCCTGTGGTATGCCAAAACCACTATTTTTACGTTCAGCACTTACTTCACACATTGATAGCGATCGCTCAGATAGTCAGAAAAAAGTGCAAGTTGTGTACCCTTTATACCGAATGTCCCGATCTTGCGCAACAGTATGGAGCAAGATATTGTATCAAACGCCTTGGCAAGGTCTAAAAAGATTCCCATGGAGTGCATGCTTTTATCTATACTATTGCTTATGTGCGCAGTAAGCTGTACTGCTTGGTTAGTGGACTTTTTTGGCCTGAAGCCAAATTGGTTATCTGAAAGCAGCTTATTCGAGGTACTTAATCAATCGAATGTTTATTATTTTCTCTAAGATCTTAGAAAGGCCCGTTAAGACTGAAATTGGCCTATAGTTAGTAATACATTTTTTGTCACCGGATTTAATAATAGGAGTATCTACTGCTTCTTTAAATAAGCGAGGGAAAACTCCTTCGTGTAAGCATAAATTAAAAATATGTGTTAACACTGGCGCAAATATGTATTTGAATTTTTTGATAATATTGTTTGGTATATTATCCCACCCACTGCACACACCTCTTTCAAACTACTTATGATACTTATTACTTCATCAACGTCTGTATCCAGCAATACAAAAGAATTTAGCTTTGCTGATTGGCTCGTTTGCGACGGGAAGCTACTTGGTTTAGGAGTGTTTTCGTTAAAGATCTACCGACGTTGATAAAATAATCGTTTATCTTATCAATTGCTGATATTGGACTTATGTCTGTTGACAGTAGGTCGAGAGGTGCTTCTGAATTTTTACAAAAAAATTTTTTTTTTTTTTTAAATTTCCAGACGAGCTTACTGTTTTGTCCTGCCTTTTGCAATTGATTTTTGTCGTATTGAATTTTTACGTTTTTTAGAAGATTGTTGCAGAAGTTTCTGTATCTTTTATATGATACGGACAGTATTTCATTGTCAGGTGCCAGTTTTAGATTTGATGGAGTCTATCTCGGTGTCTTATGCACGAACCAAGCCGGGAGTAATCCAAGGTTTTATGTTAGTATATTTTCGAGACGTATGTATACATGACTTATGTTTTGTTACTGCATCTTGTACTGAGCTTATAAAATATTGAAGAATGCTATTCGCATCGTTTGAGTTAAAAATTGTTTTAAAATCTATGCTACTTATACTACTTGCGAGGGCTTTCATGTCCACTTTTGCATAGCTGTGTGTGCAGTTGTTCCTGGGCAAAGATAATTTTAAGGTCAATAGAATTAGCACATTGATCTGTTAATGATGAATTATTTATTAATGTTACTGTTGGCTTAATTGATTTTATAACGAAATGGTCTAAGCATGAGCCACTTTGGTGAGTTGGGTGATAATGTGTTGGTAACCACCCATGAAATGAGCAAATGTTTAGGTAATTATGTGCATGAATATCGGTTCTTTGAGACGCGATATTAAAATTTATATCACCTGTCAGTATAATGTTCTGAAAATGTGATAACCTATATTTTAGGGGAAGGCGGCCTATAAATTGCTAAAACTGCTGCATCTAAATTGATCTTCACTATCAGGGATATAGGAATGGTATCGGTTCCTATATCCCTTATCTTTTTAGAGGAGTTCGGTATTGTCAACCTTTTTCTATTGCATTAGTTGGGGTGGTCAATTCGAGGGTGAGTGGTGGGTTCCTCTTTCCTTCCATTAGGTTGTATGTATTTATTCTCAGCATACTTACGTGCTGGACAGTTTAGGTCACCAGTTTGATGGTCGGATTTCCTCTTAAAACGTTTGCACGTTGCACAATTTGGAGAGGCCGACTTGCTGCTACATTCTTTGAAGGAATGACCAAGTTCGCCGCAATGATTGCAAGTGGGGCTAGTTTCTCGGCAATACTTAGCGGCGTGACCGAATTGACACTAGTCTAAACTATAAAATATCACTATCGCTTCGGATTGCGGAGGTCAGACAGGCAGTCGCTCTGTGGAAAATCGAATATTCAACCATATCTGAATACACTAGTAAGCGGACCCCAGGTTGAAAGTAGCTTGTTGTTGGGATAACGCTAGGATGATGATGCTTGTAATAGTATATAATGTAGAGTAACTGCTAAAAGTCAGTGGAACGCGTCGTGTTCGAGCCCGATACCACCTGTATAGCAGTCTGTTAGAATGTCCACTATGCTTTCACTGGCTTGATGCCATCATGTCATACTTGCGTAATTTGAAGCGATCATCTATATATATTATAATCGTGTTTTTAATTTATTCATGAAGTTTCCCTGTTGGTCGATGGAGGACGATTAAAATATCGAGCGCTAACGTAGAATGAATAAAACAGTTTGCACTAGACCTTATTTAACAACATAAAAGAATAAATAATCCTTACATTTCACTTTTAACAAGTTTACCATTATTTACCCGCTTACACAGACACGCTTCTGTCAACTTTATTATAATACTAAGTGATCTGTGAGTGAGAATTTTCACATCAATATGAGTACGTAATATATGTAAAACTCACTTTAAAAAAAGTTACAAATCTCTTGTTATTTGTAATATACGTTTTTTCATACCTTGGTATTACAATTATAAGCCACTTTAATATAGTCGTTGAATTTCAAACAATATTGTAAATTTTTTATAATTCTTTTGCCCACAATGCAAATATAAGAACAGTAAAGTGAAAAATATTAACTAAACTGTGGTTGACGGCATAGAATAAAAGTGTCACCACCCCCTATCTTCCCGTAGGTGTCGTAAGAGGCGACTAAGGGATAACACGATGCAAATACCATCTTTGCGAAGAGACGGAAAACTCGACATCAAACCCTATACGACTGCCTCGTTGGTCTCGCGGCATAACTGTGCGCGTGGGATCGGGGGGTCCCGGGTTCGATTCCTGGGTCGGGCAATGTTATTGGGTTTTTTTGTCACGAAATTCTCAGTAGCAGCACGGAGTCTGGTAATGTGCCCGGTACGGCAATAGGCTCGCCCCTTATTACGTGGGACTAAAGTATATCTGGCGAAAAAGGGGTGTAGAAATACACCTCTGCCTACCACTTCGGGGTTATAGGCGTGAGACTATGTATGTATGTATTAACTAAAATATTTTTTCATTATAATAATAAATGCGACTCATCAGTCACTTGAAAATATTTTTTCTTACAGTTGAGATTAATACTTCACCAACCGCCATCAATTTACTAAATACACTTAAGACTTTAGATAACTTTACTAATAGCAAATATTTATTTAAACAAATCCAAGCAAAGCTGAACTCTGCAAGGTGCCCTAGTAAATCTGCAAACTAGATGATATAGAGAACCGTCGATCAGATTCAGCAAAAAATGCTTTATCGTATACGTAATATCAACTAAAAGCTAATTCAGCATCAAACCATATTTAGTTCTATAGATAGAAAAATAAACCATAATACAATTCACTTGATAGAATAATATTTAAACATTTGAATAACATAGCAACTATTTTGGAAGTCAAAACAGATTCCTGAAGTTTGAAACCTAAGAATTGCAAACATAACTTTATTAGACTATGTAATAGTTTCATAAAAGTTAACTGCTAGTATTTGCTTAAGTACCTACTTAACGTATAGAAGTATCTTGACCAGCATAAAAAGACCTCCGAATCAAGATAGAGATCCTCCTAAAAATGCTACGCTAGTAGACATGACGGAGACGAGGGAGGTCATATTAATTTAGATTTTCCACTCTCAAGGCGACAAGTTTCCAGTCTTAGAATAAAATCAGGATCGACGATTGATTCTTGTAAAAACCGTGTGAACTAGAAAATAAAGTCCCCAATTGCTTGCTAGCGAACATGACCATATAAGAATATTGGGTGACGAAAAGGTTTGCGAAAAGCGTGGAATGGATAAAGAAAAGAAATCGTTTATAACTTTATTAACGGTTCATTTCAGAATTGTAATATTCCTGTTTGTATTATTCAATTAAATTTCTGTTACACAAACATCCTTTGTATGATAAAGAAGACATTATATCAACTAATAAATTCAATATTGTGTACCTAGTTCCGTCAGGAAAAAGCAAAAAAATAAAAGATACGAACCTCATACAGTACTTATTTTCTTTTTTGGACATACCTATCTACATAATGTAGATGACGATGTGTTTACTTATTTTTGGATAAAATGACATTGGCATGATTAAAATGACGTCATAGTTAATGTAATATAATGCAAAATAATGGTCCCTGGTAAACGTAGTTGCAATCATGGCCGGTGTCCGCAGCGACCAATTAGCATCGTAATCCACTTGGCCGCAACGACCAAATCGCACAGTATGCGACCTGTGGCCGGAATTTGTGCATTTGCTATGATCGTCCGCATCTTGGTTTGAGTTTCTGCAGCCAAGGGTCCGTAATCTGCAGAGTTCATAAGGTGATAGTCGAATTGGATGACTGGCAGGGATTTGTGATAAATATTGAAATGTCGAAATATATACCTACTCTTCATTTCTAGTCTTTTGCAATGAATAAGAATGTGGTGCAAGACAGCTCGAACATTTGTATATCGCATCAAAATTAATTATTGGGGATCTGAATGTATATACAATTCAATTTTATGCCAACTATGTTTTAAACGTTAGACAAAACCTACGCAACGTGTGCCTCCATCTTGAGAAGACATTTATCAGAAAAAGCTTTTTGAACATCATAATAGTTCTCATCGCCTTTCAGCTCAGAAGGTTTCCTGTGTGTGTTGCAGTGGCAGCGCTTACACTCGCCATGATGCAGCCCCTTGAAATATGAAAATTGAATCTACCCACGGTTTTCGTGGTGACATCAATATATGTATTTGTTGTAAGGATGTACCGATTTGCTTTGCGGATCTGCGAAGAATTTTCTTGTCTTATTCTTTGTATGTTTTGTTTTGTACTTGGTTCGTTGACGTTGATTTTCGTTTTGGTTAAGTTTGGCTTATATTCTTTGTCTTTTATGAGAATTTTTAGATGGTGTGATAAGCTAAATATAAAAAATATGCAACATTAAAACTTTTAATTTATTGGTAAAAGTTACATCGCTCATGGCTTCATCGGATTTTAATTTAGAGCATGCAATCCATAAAATCCTGAAGATTTTTCTCCGTAAAGTTAAAGAGTAAAATAGCCTGATAACAAATTCGCATAGCCTTTGAAGACAAACCTATTGTTGTATGTGGCACCCGTCCTGCTATTAAATATGTGCTGCTTTTTTCTTTCGATTCTTGGATTATTCTCCATTTTTATTTCCAGTTATGGGTAAAAATATATTAATTTTAAATCTAAATTATTGCAGGACAAAAACAACCTTAATTTTATTAATATATAACAGAGAGATTTAGCAAAAACCTATGCTGCTAGATTTAGTGTATGCTAGATTCTTGATACTATTTACAGAACAATTTATTTACTAGTGTCGTGGGTTGAAGTAGTCAGTTTTATATCTGTACTTATTGGTTCGGCGTTACACCGAAACCGGCATGTTCCAAGGCGATTTGGAAAAATTATTAATATTGTGGACTGTATAGGGATGGGTACTGATCGCCTAGTATAGGAGGGAGAGTGGAATTGGAGGTATTGTAGGAGGCGGAAGGATGAGGGCACACCTACCTTGCAAATCCGTCCTCTTCTTCTCAAATGGCAGCCTCCTGGTGTCTTCGGGAATCCTGAAGCTGCACCAAATCACTCCACCACACTCGCGCGTAGTTTAGTTCTCGTTGTATATCCCGGGAGCGGTAAAAAATAGGGCGGTATGGGTTTGCGGGACGCGTATGCTTTACACCGCTCGTCAGCCGAGTCGTCGTTTCTAGACTGTTCGCCCGTCGTTGCACCATGCGACGAATTTGCTATGGCGTACGTTGCCCCTTCTAAAGGAATGGGATAGAAAGGGACGGAAACAAAAAGCATCGCTCGCATTGGACAAGCAAGCGAAGAACGATTGACGTCGATGTAATTAATTATCAATAGGAAGGTAGATGGCGCTACCATATCCCCCCGGCCCTAAAGGGTTGCCTTTAAAAAACATAAAATTGAACTTAGCTATGTTGGATGTACTACCGTATAACCCATCAATAGGCTAAGACAGCAATATGATAATAAAATTAATCTAAATTAACTTAAAAAAATAAAAAAAAAATTGAAAATTACAAACGCAATTATAGCGAAAACTACAAACTAAATACTTAACTAAGAGGTAGATCCAACTTCAGGCTAGATCTCACTGAGTTGGAAGTGGACAGAGACGTACAACAGGGCGCACGTAGCTCCCCTTCGCGGTTTTCACGGTAACAACGCGGGTTGTACCGTCCTTAGAAGTATGCAGTTTCTCTACGATGGCTAACGGCCATGAAAACGGCGGAGCATTATCATGTATTATGACGACCAACGTACTCTCCTGTATTGGGGATGCAGGACTATTTCACTTGGATCTAGCCTGAAACTGGTGTAGATATTCCGCACGCCAGCGCCGCCAGAATGACTGCACGAGTTTATCCAGCAGAGTATGTCTCTGGAGCAAGCTTGAAGAGTCTGCTTCAGGAGCCGGAAATGACGATAATGGCACTGTGTTCAGAAAATGTGCAGGGCTTAACGCGGATGATTCTGCAGGGTCACTACTCAATGCCGTGAGCGGGCGCGAGTTGATCAGCACCTCTACTTGTGCAAGGACAGTTAAAAGCTCTTTGTAATAGAGGATCTGTTGACCTATAACTTTGAAGAGATGCGTTTTAATTACTTTGACCAAACATCCACCGAAATGTGGTGATGCTGGCGGAATAAACTTCCAGTCAATATGATTTATGGAAAGTTCTTCCTGAAGACGAGTACGATATTCTTCCCTGAGGAACTTATAGAGGTCGCGTAAATAAAAGCTTGCGCCCACGAAAGCCGTTATCCGTATACAAACACTGTATAGGTCCGCGCCGTGAGAGAAATCGTTTAAGGGCTGCAAGGAATGACACCGTGCTTAAATCAGTTGCAACTTCAATATGCGTAGCGCGCGTCGTTAAGCATGTGAAAATACATAGCCAAGCTTTGCGGCTTTTAACACCTCGACCACGCACTGGCGTATACTGCAGCGGTCCTGCGTGATCACAACCGGTATGTGTAAACGCTTTATCAACTTGATTGACGCGTTGGCTAGGAAGATCTGCCATGGGAGGGAAAGTCGGACGCGGACGAAATTTGAAACAGACGTCACATTTATGTATTCTGTGACGAATTATTCGTCGAGCGGCTAAAATCCAATACTTATGCCTAAGTAAGGACATAAGCAACTCTGGACCAGCATGGAGGTGCTTCTTGTGATAAAAATCAACAAGAAGGTCGACAACATGATCATGACGCGGCAGAATGCAAGGATGTTTGTAGTTATAAGGTTCATCCGAATTTGACAGACGACCCCCAACGCGTATGACGCCGTGTTCATCGAGAAACGGCTTGAGTCTAAGGATAGCGGGAGAACAAGGTACATTGTTTTTCAAATTTTGAATGTCGTTACTAAAATGAACAGCCTGTACAGCTCGTAGTAACTTACATTCTGCGAATTTGATATCAGTACTTGATACAAAAGTCCCATTAGGTAGGTGCCTAAGAAACCTACAGACATAAACGATGGCGCGGAGTAACTAAGACCACGATGACATGCGTAGTGCGAGTGCATAGATCGGAGATTCAGCAACCTCAACAATCACGGGATGAGAAACAGACTTCCGTTCGGGTATATCCTCGTCCTCTGCACTGTGGTCAAAGGGTTGCATGGGCCACTCTGACATGCGTAGTGCGAGTGCATAGATCGGAGACTTCGCAACCTCAGCAATCACGTGATAAGAAACAGACTTCCGTTCGGGTACATCTCCGTCTTCTGCGCTGTGGTCAAAGGGTTGTATGGGCCACTCTGACGGATCATGGGAAATCCAAGAAGATCCACGATGCCACAATGGATGATGCAGAAGATTAAGTGGAGTAACACCACGAGACAAGCAATCAGCGGGGTTCGCAATACCCGCGACGTGATTGAAACAAGTAGCAGGAACAAGTTCAATCAATTTACTAACGCGGTTGGCGACAAAAGTCTGCCAGCGGTGAGGAGAAGAATGAATCCAAGCGAGCACTACTTTGGAGTCAGGAAATGCGTATATTTTATTCATAGGGTAGTGGGGCAAAACTGTGTCTTGAACCTTGCGGAGCAACTGAGACAGCAGAAGAGCCGCGTACAACTCCAGCCTCGTGACCGAAATGGTTTTAATAGGCGAGACCTTAGACTTGGCACAAACTAACTGCACCGACTAGTTAGAACCAATGCGAACTTGCAGATATACGACCCCGCCGTAAGCACGCTGGCGTCAGCGAAACCTATTAAGTTGATGGTACATCCATCTACCAACCCAAGATGACGCGGAATAGTAATTTGATTGAGCGCAGTAAGCTCAATACAAAACTGGCCCCAAGCGGCGACAATATGGTCAGGGGGTGTTTCATCTCACTCACACTTTGATAGCCAAAGTTCCTTGATCAAGAGCTTGGCGTACAAAATTGTGGGAGCCACAAAACCCATTATGTCCCATAGTCGAGCCACTGTGGACAGCATAGTGCTTTTGGTGCACTTATCATCTCTATCACAGGATTTGTCCCAGCGTAAACCGAGAACTTTATGCGGTACAGACTTCTCAAACTCAATGTCTGAAGAAGCTTTATGAGAATTTGGTATGCGTGCGAGAACCTCCTTAGAGTTGCTTGTACATTTGACAAGATCAAACTGGCCTCGCTTGAAAAGCTGAATAAGCTCTTTACAAAGCGAAATTGCTAGCGGAGCGGATATGACACTACAGGCAATGTCATCCATATACAAAGCGGAAGTAGCAACAGCTGCTGCGGCGGGAAAGTGATCGCCTTCATCAGCGATCAACTGGCGAACAACTCGTAACGCGTGATATGGGCTAGACTTGAGTCCAAAACAAACACGATTGAACTGATACACACATAAATGTTCCTTATTGTTAAAACGATAAAAAATCCGTTGAAATCTACGGTCAGACTCGCAAACGCCGATATTGGCGGCAATTAGCTGACAGAGCGATTTGGAAAGGACCAAACTTTATTATGATGTTAAACAAATCACTCTGTAGATTAGGGCCGGCATGAAAAATGTAATTAATCGACTGACCCGATGTAGTCTTACAACTAGCATCTAAAACCACACGAAGTTTGGTAGAGGTTTTATCTTCGCGAACTATGCCGGGATGCGGGATATAATATGAGGGAAGAGAATTGCCCTCGTCGTTTACAACTACACTCAAAAAACCTTTATCTATGTAGTCACGAATGACGTCATTACAGGCGCTGCGTAACTAAAGTGATGCATCAAGTTTACGTTCTAAACAATGGAAACGTCTAAGCGCAGCAGCGTACGAGTCGCCTAACGAATAAGGGTCACCATAGAATGGCAACGCCACAACGTATCTGGCACTGTCGTCACGAACAGTGGTAGCGCGGAAATGTTGTTCACACTCGAGATCCTTACGGCTCATCGAGGGCGGTGCGGTAATCTCTTCGAGCTCCCAAAATCGCTTGAGAAGAGAATCAATATTATTTTCTTGAAGAACAGAAACAACAGCAAGACGTAATATATTAAGAAGTATGTAACTTAGGTACGGTACCCATAATCACATACCCAAATACCGTCTCAATAGCAGGCGGTAAGTTATATTGCTCACTACGTACCACTTTAGTTAGTAGCAAAAGCGGGAATATTGCAGCTCCGATCAAAACAGCAATGTCTGCCGGATTCGCAAACTCCGAGTCTGCCAACGGCAATGACTCGAGGTGAGTGAGTAATGCTACGTCTACATTAGCTTTCGGCAATGCGTCCGTGATACGCTCCACGATAAGCGAAGAAATGTTAAAGTTAATATTCCTATCAAAACGCGAATGAATTTTAACATCTACGGAACCCTTGCAATGTTTTTCTGAACCGCCGATCCCTTTGACTACTAAGTCAGTATATTTAAAGTTATTCCACAATCCGAGGCGTTTGAAACAATCCGAAGTTATGAAATTGCTCTGAGATGCGCTACCGAGCAGACAACGTACCATGTGCGGCGATCCATTAATATCATAAACGATAACTTGCGCTGTCGCTAACAGTACCGTCTTGGACGCCATACACTGCGGCTTGGCCCCACGCTGATCATTATAGACGTGCGAAGGTCGTCCGCGCGTGCGTGTCGCCTGCGCGATGGATGTCGTACACAACGATATTTCATTCTGTGACGCGGAAGGCGCAGTTATCGTGGCCTGCACTTGCGACGTAAGTGTGTCAAGGTTACCGGCTTGGCTTGACAACGGACTACCTTTATCGAAGTGCAACAATGAGTGGTGTCGTTTATTACATGAACGACATCTCGTCTTACTAGAACAATCACTCGTTTTATGCTTTATACTTAAGCAATTAATGCATGCTTTGTTATCTTTCACGCACTTGAAACGAGCAGTCGGAATTAAACCATTAAAGGCGGGACACTTGTAGAAATGATTGTGCACTATATTACTGCACAGACATTTCTGTGAATTATTTTTATTAGATTCCGAGCATGTAACGTAAGATTGCGTATTAGGGACCGAGTTATTATTACTATTTCACGCTTTATTCGACCTTTGTTTGCTATTGTTATTATTAGACGGGCTAGATGAGCTAGATTGCGTATTATGAAATTTTCGACACTGATCTTTGATGAAAGAAATAAAACTTTCTAGTGTAGGTATTTTATTATTGCGTTCCGTCATCTCGAATGCGCGAATTGTTTCAGTGTCAAACTTCTTTAAAGCGAGTTGAAGAAACATAAAGTCGGAAAGATCTTCTAATTTTAAGTTTCTAAGAGAATTAACCGCGGTAACAAAGTTGTCTATAAACAGCTGGAAATTCGAGACAGACGCGGTACCGGACAGTTTAAGATTTAAAGCTTGATCAAAGAAGGTAGACGCTAGAACACGAGTATCTTGATATCTATCAAGTAGTGACTGAAATATGACCTGATAATTCTCTGCACTGGGTGTGACACCTGCAAATATGGACTGGGCCTTCGGTGACAGTTTACCTAATAAATAGTACAACCTGTCAGCATCTGTCAGAGAACCATTATCGTGCACTGTGGACTTAAAACTCGCATAGAATAACGGCCAATTTCGTATATCTCCGTCAAACGACATAATCTCGATTGGCGGTAGTCTCGGCGTGCGAGCCGCTGAAACGGGCTGTGCCGAATATTTACCCTCTAATTGTGATTGTATACGCTTAATGAAACAATAAAGATCTTCGAATGAGGTGTACGCCTGATAATTCGGTTGTTCATCAGGATTAATAGAAAGCAACCTCGTGTTATAATCGTCACAACAACTTATGAAAATCTGTTCGAATACTATCTACTGTCATACAATAACTAAGGAATGATTCCTTATTACTATCGGAAGCAGCGGCGGTCTTCGAGCGCTCGTAAATGTTTTGAATACGCTCAAATAAAATAATATTACGTTTTGCTTCTAAGATTGTCAGCTCTTTTTCTTCCGACATGCGTGGCTTCTTTTGTTGTGCCATGCTTACGTAAGTATAAGCTAATGAGACCGAAACAAAATAAGAATACCTAAAGTATCTATCACTTTACCTAAGTAGGCAACACTTTAAGGCGGTGGAATTAAAAGGTGCTTGAAATATGTAATTTACAAGACAACTATGATAGTTCCAGTAATAATAATTGGGTTAGTAGGTAGCTACATAAAAGTATATTACCTACGGATGCGTGCGGAAATTGGCACGTGACGGGTGTATAAATGGACTAGGAGTATAGCTAGGTGCTATAACTGCCTAGGTATAGAGATATAAGCGAAAGGTTACGTATATACGTAAATGAATCCGACTCGTATGGATCAAAAAATGGTTCGGCGTTACACCGAAACCGGTATGTTCCTAGGCGATTTGGAAAAATTATTAATATTGTGGACTGTATAGGGATGGGTTCTGATTGCCTAGGATAGGAGAGGGAGTGGAATTGGAGGTATTGTAGGAGGCGGAAGGATGAGGGCACACCTACCTTGCAAATCCGTCCTCTTCTTCTCAAATGGCAGCCTCCTGGTGTCTTCGGGGATCCTGAAGCTGCACCAAATCACTCCACCACACTCGCGCGTAGTTAAGTTCTCGTTGTCGGGAGCGGTAAAAAATAGGGCGGTATGGGTTTGCGGGACGCGTATGCTTTACACCGCTCGTCAGCCGAGTCGTCGTTTCTAGACTGTTTGCCCGTCGTTGCACCATGCGACGAATTTGCTATGGCGTGCCCCTTCTATAGGAATGGGATAGAAAGGGACGGAAACAAAAAGCATCGCTCGCATTGGACAAGCAAGCGAAGAACGATTGACGTCGATGTAATTAATTATCGATAGGAAGGTAGATGGCGCTACCACTTATATAAAGTGTATGATTATATCTACTTCACCATACATCTTAATTTAATCATGTAAGGAATAGTTTTCGGCAAGAAATAGCTTTTTTCGACGTAATTAATAGAGACAAGTATGTCTGACAATTAAGTCAAGCAGCTAGTATAATTTGCATTCTACCCGCCTTTGAAGTACGAAGCAATCTCTTCCACTCAAGTCACCTTCTCTTAGGTCCGCTCTCAATTAATACTTAAGCACTAAGATAGCAAACGCCAACAAAACCAAAAACTAGGTCAGAAAGTTTTCTAATAACGCTTCTTTCCAGGCTGTCCGGCCAGACAAGAA
Source organism: Euclidia mi (assembly GCA_944739405.2). Lineage (NCBI taxonomy): Eukaryota > Metazoa > Arthropoda > Insecta > Lepidoptera > Erebidae > Euclidia > Euclidia mi. The sequence continues at coordinate 30,983,484 of OX123192.2, forward strand.
AGTTAAAGATTGTTTAACCTATCTGGTACAATCATCTACCGTTAGCGAGACATCCGTTTCAATAAGCTCATTCTGGAAACTGAGGTTTTCATTTTCGTTTTCGAAATGTGATCAACAAGTCTATTTTAATTTGTACGCGCATAATTGCCGAACGTCTTCACCAAATTGTATAAATCTTTCTTTTATGTGTTCTAATACATCTGCTTAGTTCCTTGAGAGGTATGTTATCAATCGCATACTATTTTCAAAGACTACTATTACTGCGTCCTATCTAAGCTGGTTGTAACTTCTAATAAAAAAAATTACTTAGTTATGACTAAAATTCGATGGTGATTAAGACCTCTTTAGTAAACCTAGGCCTATACAAATCGCAGAAATCTAAAATCATTCAGTTTCAAACACATTTATATACATAGACGCACTTTATTCAATTGGCATTATCTACCATGATATCTATGAGTATCGAAGTATCTCAAATACGGTATGTATACTAATATCATAATCTAGATATCCACAAAAGCCCATTAAGCAGTCCAACAGCTGTGTATGTATAATATAAAATAATTGCACATGGTGTGAGTGAGTGGAGAGGGTAGCGGCGATATTGTACCGACCAGTTATGCCTTTGCGCTTTGTGCTTCTCTTGACGCAGAGTAGTGTGGCAGCAAGTCTGTGTTAGATATGTAATATAAAACAATTGCACATAGTGTGAGTGAGCGGTGAAGAAAGCGGCGATATTGTACCGACCGGTTATGCCTTTGAGCTTTGTGCTTCTCTTGACGCAGAGTAGTGTAGTAGCAAGTCTGTGTTAGATATGTAATATAAAACAATTGCACATGGTGTGAGTGAGCTGTGAGGGTAGTGGCGATATTGTACCGACCGGTTATGTCTTTGAGTTTTGTACTTCTCTTGACGCAGAGTAGTGTAGTAGCAAGTCTGTGTTGGATATGTAAGATAAAGGTTCTGAAACATTTCTCAGACATTCGTTTCGCCGTTGATCGGTTCACCGACAGAACGATTAACTTTTCATTTTTTCTCCGTCAGAACTTTTCAATGACATGAACGTTTCAACGGCGTACGATTCGCCGACAGAACGATTCACTTTTGTAAAATTTCATCGACAGAACCCTTCACCGGCGAGCGATTCTCCGACACCACTGTTCATCTGCCCCTGGGGTATAAAACATAGGTATTCGACATGTAGACCTGTTTCCGTTTGTTGTTTACACCTGAATCAAGTTGTGAAGACGAAACTTAAAGTTTTATGCAAAATCTGAACAAAACTAACCAAAAAATTGTCAAAAACGTATTTGATTCAACTTCAATACATGTATTCAATACAACAGCGATCCACTATTTGCCCACAAAATGAGACATATTGCTGCACTGGCATTTTTATACCTGACGAAGCTAAGAGAGTGATGCGATGGTTTGAAAATTATTATGTCAGTGGATCAGCGATAATTACAAAATCCTTTAGCTCCAAAATGACAGTAAAGCGAAGTCCGCCAATATTTTCTCCAAGGATGTGGTCAGTACACGACAGCCAACTTTCACATGTGCATTTGCTGCTTGCTGTGCTTTCTAACACAAAATGCGCTGGAGTCGTGGCACAACAGGTGGAATACCTTATTAGGCTGGCGAAAATGGAACATTTTCAAAACAATAGTGGAGTTCCAGGAGGAACAAAAGCACACAGAATGCACTATCGAACTCATTAATTCGCCGGAGCCAACGCTTAAGAGAAAAATATCAAAGTATCAAGAGAGTATTACTCAGCATTTGTCAGAAAAGGATGATATTGACATAAAAACCTACCTAAGTGGCTGGGCTAATATTTCTCATTTATGTTACACAAAATAAGTATCCTATGAACTTTAGAATTGTTTTTGTTAATCATAGTTGATTTGTTATGTTTTTGTTTTGGTATTAATCATATTGGTTAGCTATTTGTTATTAATGAAAATTATTTTCATTTGCAAATATATTTTATTTAACCTTTCAAAACGTATGTATAACCATAACATGTATGATACATGTATTGACGTTGAATCAAATACGTTTTTGTCACTTTTTTGGATAGTTTTGTGCAGGTTTAGCATAAAACTTTAAGTTTCGTCTTCACAACTTTATGTTACACAAAATAAGGGTGTAAACAACAAACAGAAACAGGTCTGCATGTCGAATACCTATGTTTTATTCCCCAGGGGCAGATGAACAGTTGTGTCGGCGAATCGCCCGCCGGTGAAAGGTTCTGTCGATGAAATTTTCAAAAGTGAATCGTTCTGTCGGCGAATCGTTCGCCGTTGAAACGTTCTATCGGTGAAATAATGAAAAGTGAATCGTTGTGTCGGCAAAACGTTCGTCATTGAAAAGTTTTGTCGGAGAAAAAATGAAAAGTGAATCGTTCTGTCGGTGAACCGATCAACGGCAAAACTAATGTCGGAGAAATGTTTCAGAATCAAAATGTTCGAGATGTTTATTTCAGAATTATATTCGAAAAGTTTTATTTGGGAAGAGTTCTAATGGCTATCTATAAAATCGTACTTTCCGGCTTTGACTTTTATGAGACGTTATCCGTCTTAAGTTTTTTAGTGGTAATAGTCTGAGTTTAAAATCGCTACAAATAGTAAAGTCTAAAATTTACTCTTGAGCTTTAGTACCTAATATGCCGAAGGCTTTAAGTAGGTACAATCTAGTTTTTTTACATATAACAAGAAAATATGATTCGATTTCTTTAATGACAAGTAAAATGAGTGACTTTAGTTGTGTTAAGGTGATAGTTTTAATAAAAAGAGTTACAATTTTTTTGAAAATAAAATGTTCAACTCCCACGTAATTAACCAACCCAATAAAGAGAAAGCGCTGCTTTCCTGATAAATGAGCTATCCATCACGATAATAATTATTCAATTCGGGCTAGCAGTTCCTGAGATTAGCGCGTTCAACCAAACGAGCAAACTCTTCAGTTTAAAAAGTAAAGATGAAAAGATGAGCTAAGACAATGATCGATGAACCGATTTCTAATATAATTTTCTTACACAATGTCTTTAAAGCAATCTTTATATAAATCGCCGAATACTCCAATTTTCTTCACACACCATAAATACAGTAGCCAAAACTCAACACATCGCCAAAGCATGCAACCTTAACGCTGCACAGCAAACTGCAGTGAGCACAAAGTTCAAGCGTTTCGTTAGCTCCAACAAACTTGTAAACAGAGCATTTAATTAATAGCTAAAATTACATTGTGTCGTTTGTTCTGCGATAAGATTCGGTGGTAACGTTATACTGTCTCTACTACTTCGTAACTGGGTCCTTGCACTATTTAATAATCATTTGCATCTGTGTTACATTGTGTTTGCAGTTGAAACACTTCGATAAAAGATATACTAATGTTATTTCGTGTGTACTGTTGATTTGATGGTATTTATAATAGTCGCACAAGATCGAGTTTTTAATAGAATTTTTTTCGTAGTATATTTTGGAAGTGAGGTGTGTTAGCGGTTTTTTAGTTGTGACTAGTGTTTGCTATCCAGTTCAATTCGTAATAACTTGATAATTATAGTACTCGACACTCAAAGAAACATATCAGACTTATTTAAGTCCGATATGTTTCTTTGTACTTCAGGGACACTATTTTGTTGTTAAGAGTTCTCTCAGGTATATAGTTAACCTATAGTAAACCTAGCGTTTAGCAATTTTTTATCCTGTATATTAAACAAACTACAAAGGTTACTTATGTATTATTGATACTGTATAAAAGAAAACAAAGCGTAGAAACAACTGACTTTCTTGACCACTGTTTAATTAGAAGATATTTTTGTAGTTTCCTTATTCACCTAAATAGTTACACTCTCTTTTCAGTTCCTATATATCCGAATATTCCTACTTCGGTACAAGTTTTTGCTCAGTCACAACGAAAGACTGTATTTTATTTTCGGAAAACTTTACCCGATGTAAAATGACGACATTTCTTGTTTCATAAAAGCAAAATGTTGCACGCCAAAACAACTTCGCGTAGGTAAAAACATTTTACGAAACTTTAGAAAAACTATTTTTACAACTGCTGTTTCTAATTTGCTGTCGTGTAAACAAGATGGATAGTTTGTCCAGCAGTGTGAATGTGACTTGCACCTTTTGAACGGGTTTATGCGTTTATGCTGAATTATAAAAGTGAGAACGGGTGACCGCAAGGTGGTCGCTTATTACTCTAAAAAGGCTTTTATTCTATATGGTAAGGTGTACTTTGTTAATGAGCCCTGTACCTAATTATATTGCATATAAATATCTTACTTAGTTTAAAAAATCTGTATTAATATTAGTATTAGCTGTCAACTTGCCCGGTTAGTTAAAGACAAGTTAGCGTGAAGCCCTCCTTAATTTTATATTTTAACTAGCTGACCCGGCAAACGTTGTTTTGCAATTATTTTTTTTTTGAAAAATAGATGTTGGCCGATTCTCATAGATACCGGATAAGCACAAAAAGTTTCATCAAAATCGGTCAAGCCGTTTCGGAGGAGTATGGGAACGAAAACTGTGACACGAGAATTTTATATATTAGAAAAAAGTCCTAAGACTTATCATTTTTTTAAGCATAAAATAAAAGTAATGCATTTTGAGAACAGTTACCTAAGTCCCTAGACCGACCTACTAGACCCTAGAGCTGGATTGACCCGACACTATACCGAAGATATCCCGGACGTCAGCGTGCACGAGATTAGTGTGGCCCTCAAACAGCTCAAAAACAACAAGGCGCCGGGTGATGACGGAATTACGAGCGAGCTTCTGAAGGCCGGAGGCACACCCGCTGTAGAAGCCCTTCGGAGGCTATTTAATTCCGTCATTCTCGAGGGTAAAACGCCACAGGCGTGGCATAGAGATGTGGTGGTGCTTTTCTTTAAGAAAGGGGATAGTAGTATATAGTTGGTCGTGGGTTTTCCGCACTTAGCCACTTATTTGGACCATTGTGCGTATGTGGCGACTTCATTGACGCCGACTACTCATACCACCTTAGTTCCTTCCAGAAAGCCATTAGTTGGCTGGTGTCGTTTAAAGCTTCACTCATGGTTCTGGGGTTGTTCAGCAGCTTTGCCCGTTGATCGCTCACACTTGCACAGTGCAGAATGACGTGAGCGGGTGTTTCTTCGGTTTCCAGACAGCCCCTGCACAGTGGGCTGTCCGTAACGCCTATGTTGAATAGGTGCTTGTTGAGTGGACAGTGGCCGGTTATTATGCCCGTCAGATGCTTTAGTGTTTTCCTATTAGAATGCAGCAGCTTGTGTGAGAGTCGCTTGTTCAAGCAGGGGATGGCATCTTTTGTTTGTCTGCATTCTTTTATGTTTGCCCACTGTTTTTCGTGTTCATGTGCGGTTCTCTCACGTAGCCACGTTTTGATTTGGCTTGCTGGTATCGGTACAATCGGCTCGGGTCCCATTATCATTGTGTCCGATCCTTGCCGTGCCAGTTGGTCTGCGGCGCCATTGCCTGCGGAGTTGCTGTGGCCTTTAATCCATTGCAGCGTAACCCGATTCTTCTCTGCAATCTTTTGCAGCTCTAGGTGGCATTCCATGATGAGGCCGCTGTTAAAGCAGTTGCTGCCGAGAGCTTGTAGTACAGAGGCACTGTCCGTGATAATGCATATAGACAGGTCACTTACGTTCCTAGACGCGATTGCTGTTGCGGCTCTTGTTATCCCAACACACTCGGCTTGGAATATGGTGTTATGGGTGCCAAGGGATGTTGAGATGTTGATGTTTAAGTCATGGGAGAATACTCCCGCACCCGTCCCATACTTCGTTTTTGAGCCGTCTGTGTATATTCTGACTTCGTGTATACCAGAGCAGTCTTTGTGTTCCTCCTGCAATTGGATGCGATATTTTTTGTCAAAGACAAAAGTTTTAGGGATGACATCGCAAGCGGCCTCTAGCATCGGGATCTCTTTGGTTAAGGTCCCTTTTAGGCGTGCGTGAGTAATTCGATCATCCTTTCTCCATAGCCCGAGCTTGTCTAGACGGATTGCTGCAGCGCCAGCTTCCTGCTGGATCATTAGGTGCAGCGGTCTTAGGTCCAGTAGTATCTCCAAGGCGGCTGTTGGGGTGCTCTTCATGCAGCCTGTTGTGGCCAAGCAGGCTAGGCGTTGAAGGCTCTGTAGTTTTTTTGTGATTGTGTTTAGTTGCGTGCGTGGCCACCACACTATTGCACCATACGTAAGCATGGGGCGTATAATGGCAGTGTTGATCCACAGGGTAATTGATGGTTTGAGACCCCATTTTTTGCCTATGATTCTCCGACATTGCCAGAAGATTGTGCATGCTTTTGTTGTTTTTGTGCTGATGTGCTTGCCCCAGTTTAGCTTATGGTCAAGTATTACGCCCAAGTACTTGACTTCATTCGATAGGGTAAGCTCCGTTCCAAAGAGTTTTGGTGTTTTGCACATATGGGTTTTCCTTTTGTTGGTGAAAAGTACTAGCTCCGTTTTTTTGGGGTTAACCGTCAGTTCATGTTGGTTGCACCATTCCTCCATGATCCTGATGGCTGCTTGCATCCGATTTCGGATCGTGTCTTCTGAGTCACCTTTGATCAGGATGGTGATGTCGTCTGCATAGCCGACCGTGAAGAATCGTCTGTCGTTTAAGTTCCGTAACAGATCGTCCACCACAATGTTCCACAACAGGGGTGAGAGTACACCTCCCTGTGGGCAGCCTTTTGCAACTATGCCCCTTGTGGTGGAGTTTACCGTGAATTGTATTGCCCTGTTTCAGCAGTTGATCAATCCAGCCACTAAGGGTTTGCTCAACTCCGAACTTTTCGAGGGCCCGGCTGATACTGTTGAACTTAGTTTTGTCGAAGGCACCTTCTATGTCAATGAAGGCCCCCAGTGTCATTAACTTGTTGGTGAGCGCTGTTTCAATGGTTTCCACAACGGAATGCAGCGCCGATTCAGTTGACCTACCACTTCTGTAGGCGTGTTGATGTGGGTGTAGTGGATTGCGCAGTAATGCGCCCTCACGGAGGTATCGGTCCGTAAGTCTCTCCAGCGTTTTCAATAAGAAGGAGGTCAAGCTGATGGGTCTGTATGCTTTCGCTTGTGAGTAGTCAGTTTTGCCAGGTTTTGGGAGGAATATGACTTTAACTTCCCTCCACCTGCAAGGTATGTATCTGTGCGCTATTGAGGCCCTGTAGATGTCGAACAGGTGCGGCACAATCGTTGTGCATCCCCACTTTAGGAATGCTGGTATGATTTCATCCAGGCCTGCGGATTTGAATGCCTGGAAGCTGTCTATTGCCCATATCAGCCGGTCTAAGGTGACCACATTTTCGGCTACCAGCCAGTCTGCTTGGGTCGGTGGTCTGTAGTCTGACTCGTCCCACAGACGGTCATTGGTTACTTCACAACCTGGGAAGTGAGTTTCAATTAGCACTTGGCTAATTTCAGCGTCCGTAGTTGCGTAGGTTCCATCTTGCTTTTTAATGGCGCCAAGGGTTTTGTTGCTGTCCTGAGACAAGATCTTTTTCACCCTGGCTGCTTCATTCGTGGTGTTTATACCGCTGCAGAAACGCCGCCAGGACTCGCCTCTGCGGAATCTTATGCGTTTCTTGTAGTGTGACTGGGCTTCTTTGTATTTGAGCCAGTCTGCTTCCATTCTCGTGTTTTTAGCCCTGTTAAAGAGTTCCCTCAGGTTTTGCCTGAGTCGCTCTAGTTCTCTTCCCCACCACTGGGTTTTGCTAGACGACTTTGGGAGTGTGGGTGCACAGGCTTGCTGATAACTTGTTTGTATACATTCTGTTAGTAAGTTGGTGTTATGTTCTATGTTGTCAGTGCTGGTCGACATGTCCTTAAAATAGGATTTGTCTACCTGTGATACGAGAATCGTCTTGTATTTCGCGATGTTGGTTCTGCGAGGGTTGCGCCTATGTTGTTGGACGTTCTCTTGCACTCGTATGTCATAGCAGATTCGTCTGTGGTCTGCGAAGGATGGCTCAGCGGACACATGCCAGTTTGTGACAAGTTCCGCGGCCCCATCCGATGCTAGCGTTATGTCTACTATGGTTTGATATCTGGAGCTAACAAAGGTGGGCTCCGAACCGTTGTTAACTACAGATAGATTTGTTGAAAAGATGTATTCAGTCAAGATCTCACCTCGTCTGTTTGCGTCGGGGCTTCCCCACAGCGGATGGTGCGCGTTTGCGTCCGCCGAGATGATTACCTGCCAGCCGTGGTCCTCGCAGTGCTGCACCAGCTCGGCCAGCTCTTTTGATGGGATGTCCTCATCGCCAGGCATGTAGACCGAAGCTAGTACTAACATCTGTTTGTTGGGCCCTGTTTGGAGTCCTACGGCAGTGAGGTCTCTAGAACAGAAGTTGGTTAGCAACAGTGCTTGTATTGTTCGGGGAATGTATATGCATGTTCTCGGTTTAGTGACCGAGCAGTTGTGCAGTAGCTTACCTCCGATGTTGTTTAGACCACATATGTTGTCGCCTCTAATCCACGGCTCCTGGATTAGGGCTATTGTCTGTTGATTAAGCTCCAGCAGCCTGCGTAGGGTAGCCGTTGCAATTTGTTTATGCTGGAGGTTAGTTTGTATGACTCTAGTCTGACGAAGAATCGAGGACATTGCTGTCCATAGACTCCCCGTCAGACGAGTCGTGCTCGTCTTTTGCGTCCGTCGCAGCGGTGGGTTGTTGTATAGTCGCTGCGGGCGCCGGTGTAATACGGGCTATGCCCGAGGTGCTTGGGATGGCTGGTACAGCTCGTCCCGTTGTGTCCTTACCTTCACTTGGCGTCTCCTTGGGCCCTACAGCCGCCGAGATCTCCCCCCCGCTGGAAGCGTGGAACATTACGTACACGCTGCCAGCGAAGAAGGAAACCCGACGGCCGCGTCCCGTGATCTTGGGGATCTCGGGTTCCGGGATGCCCAAGGTAAGGTACACGCCGTGCTCCTGCAAGGATGCGTCGTACAATTGCCACGTTTGTACGGCGTACCAGGGGTTTTGGGCAATGAGGAGATGGTGGATCTTAGGTAGCTCCATGGTGATCGTCCTCGGCAGCCACAGCGCTGCGCGTACGCGCTTCGCTAAGTCTGACTGCCTGATGACGACCAGCTTGGTCCCCTCAATCGGCGATCTTAGTTTGGCTACTGCGTTTTTGAGCCACGTTAGTGAGTGTTCGTTCTCGCACCATAACTTCAGGACACCCTCCACTGCAAGAGGTTTGCCCCTAAAGGAAGGTGAGAGTGCCGGCCCATTATTCGGCGGTGTGGCGAAGGCAGTTTCAACTATACTCTCTTCAATTGAGAGTTCGAGCTGCCTCGCCTGTTCCACCGTCAGGTCCGTGGCGGGGGTGGTAGCGATGGCTACCATCAGCTGCGAGTTTGTCGCGTCTGCGTAGCTCTTACCGCTCTTGGGTGTGGCGTCTGTTTTCACCCGTTTCGACCCGGCGCTGGGTGGTGTAGAGTCTTCAGGGCGATCCCTCTTCGTGCTTGGTGTCGGAGTGGGATGTCCTGGTGGCGCCGGATCGCGTCTTTTTGGGCCACGTTTGTGGCGCGGCTCCTTGTTTCTACACGACGGCTGCGCAGCGTTACCAATCCCCACCGGAGGAGCGCGGCGGGGCGCCCCGGGAGCAGCCGTGGTTGGTGCGCCGCGCGCAGGCGGGAGTGCGCTGTCTGTTATTACAGTCGCACCTCCCGCCGTCAGCGGCGCAACACAACCGTCCGGCTGCGTCGTCCGGGGCGGAACGTCCGCTCCACCGGTCGAGGTTTGGTCGCCGCGCTGGTTGTTTTTACCAGCCGTCGTGGTCGTAGTTGGGAGTGCGCTAGCCGATTTATTCGATGCGCTAACACCCGACTGTGTTGTTTGCTCACGTGAGCGTTTGTAACGGCGGTAGCGTTTACCGCCTCGTCTACGACTACCTGGATTCGCAGTCGACGCGGAGTCAACGTCCGCCTTTTGGCGTGCGTTTGCTCGACGCGGAGCGATGTTCCAGGTAGTGGACGAAGTGTGGGTTGCACGAGGCATGGCGTTGGCCAGGTCGTGCAGATTTAATGTGTCTCTCTCTCTCGGCTTTGTGAAACATTGCCCCCCCCCCCCAGAATATGTGGGGCAGCCTGCACACGATGGTGCAGAGAGGGATTCTCCAGCGTCACGGACGCTGGTACCCTCCTGGGGTACGATACTGTTTTGTTTCACCTCCATGATAATTTTGTTGGTATGAGTATGTGTTTGTGTATGTGTGTGAGTGTTTGAAGTGGTGTTTAGATGCGTGTGTGTGTGCGTCCATGTAAGAGTGTGTAGGTGTGTGTATGTGTGTTATTGTGCGTGTATAAGTGTGTGGGTATAGGTGAATGTGTCTGCTTGCGCGCGTGTTTTTGAGTGTGTCTGCACGCTGTATATGTGTGGCGGCTGGAGGTTTTGGTTACGTCTGTTTCTTATGGAACCAGACCAACAACGGGCGGCAACCTCGGGAAGGATAGTCCACCAGCCTTGTCCTAGGGATCTGCACGACCTGCGCTACACCTATGACCATTCGCCAAACTCTGCATCGGACGCTGATGCAGAGAGTAGAAGTAAGTCTAAGTCATTGATAAATAAAAGTGTGAGTTAGACCTACTTCCGCCCTAAGAAAGGGGATAAAACCCTCTTAAAGAACTACAGACCCATCACACTTCTGAGCCACGTCTACAAGCTGTATTCGACGGTCATCACGAATCGTCTCGAGAGCAAGCTAGACGACTTACAGCCTCCTGAACTAGCCGGTTTCCGTAAAGGCTATAGTACCATAGACCACATACATACGCTGCGGCATGTTATACAGAAGTCATCATCATCAGCCTTTAATAGTCCACTGTTGGACTAGGCCTCTCCTTTGAAAGGAGGAATTGGCCTACAATACCACGCTGGCCAAACGTGTTGGTATAGGGTTTGTATCAAGTTTTCCTTCTCTTACAGTGCTATTCTCTGCATAATATGCTCCCTCTGTCGGCTCTTACGACACTCATGGGATGATATGGGGTGGTGACATTCCGTATTCTTCATCCGTCACCACACGGACATGTACAGAAGTCCGAGGAGTATAACCAGTCTCTAAGCTTGGCGTTTGTGGACTATGAGAAAGCCTTCGATTCGATCGAAACCTGGGCGGTGCTACAGTCTCTCCAACGGAGCCGGATTGACTACCGATATATCGAAGTGCTGAGGTGTTTGTATGAAAACGCCACTATGTCAGTCCGCCTCCAGGACCAGAGTTCGAAACCTATTCAACTCCAGCGAGGGGTGAGACAGGGGGATTTCATATCCCCAAAACTGTTTACCACTGCCTGGAGGATGTTTTCAAGCTTTTGGACTGGAATGGACTCGGCATCAACATCAACGGCGAGTACATCACTCACCTTCGACTCGCAGACGATATCGTAGTCATGGCTGAGACCATGGAAGACCTAGGCACAATGCTCGATGGCCTCTGTAGAGTCTCCCAACAAGTAAGTCTTAAGATGAACATGGACAAGACGAAAATCATGTCGAACGTCCATGTTGTACCTGCTCCTATTCAGGTTGGGAACTCTACGCTCGAAGTTGTCGACAAGTATATCTATCTGGGACAAGTAGTCCAATTAGGTAGGTCCAACTTCGAGAAGGAGGTCAATCGTCGAATCCAACTCGGTTGGGCAGCGTTTGGGAAGCTACGACATATCTTCTCGTCCGATATCCCGCATTGTCTCAAGACGAAAGTCTTTGACCAGTGTGTGTTGCCAGTGATGACTTACGGATCAGAGACGTGGTCGCTCACTATGGGCCTTATCAGAAGGCTCAAGGTCACTCAGAGGGCGATGGAGAGAGCTATGCTTGGAGTTTCACTGCGAAGTCGAATCAGAAATGAGGAGATCCGCAGTAGAACCAAAGTCGCCGACATAGCTCTCCGGATAGCCAAGTTAAAGTGGCAGTGGGCAGGGCACATAGCTCGAAGAACCGATGGCCGCTGGGGCAGAAAGGTTCTGAGTGGCGGCCAGGTACCGGATGACGCAGCAGTGGTAGGCCCCCGCGCAAAGTGGACGGACGATCTAGTCAAGATCGCGGGAGGCGGTTGAATGCGGGCGGCTCAAGACCGGTCAGTGTGGAAAACCTTGGGGGGGGGGGGGGGCTATGTCCAGCTGGGGACGTCGTTTGGCTGATATGATGATGATGACCTAAGTCACTGCCCTCAAAATACATAGTTTTGATTTTTTCAGTTTCTTCAGTAAGTTTGACGACCTGGAAAAAATTACACGGAACTAACGGAGAGTCTTCACTAGCATTAAATACAGTTGTGTTCAGTGTAAGCACGCTTTAAGTCGTGTGTCAACAATTTGGTGCAACGTAATGCATAATAAATGAGAACTGTAATAGTAGAGAAGCTTTTATTTATTCAGAAATATAGGATTTCAGGACTCGCTTTGTTATAATTTAACTTGTTTGGTAGTAGACGATTGTGTCTGACTACTAATTATTATTATAAACTGGTCAAATCGTAAGCGCGTCGCGTTGGGTAGTTGAGTTAAAGGAATCAGAAGACAGTTCGTCTGAACACGGCATGTATCATAAACATGCTATGCTCAGAATGCTATGAAATGCCGATTTTGTCTTTACATTGGCAAACCAAATAACTGGGTGAACCTCCGCCTATTGGCGTAGGCAAAAGGTATGTGGTTGTCCTGATATTCGGGGCTCACCCATTAAAACAACTGCGGTGACAGTTGACGTCTTACAGTATTAGAGCCACGAAAATCACGGTTAGCATACCAACACAACCTTTGGTCTCTAGAGCTCTGGAAACCAATAGCTTGACCCCGTATCCGTTGCTAGTTGGCTTTCACTAATTTTTGTATTTTATTTCTGCATAAGTAGGCTAAGCTAAACAACTAATGAACACATCCATTATATTCATAAATTATAACAAAACAATTTCAGTCCACCATAACACCTAAAGTACTCAATCGATTTTCATGAGATTTCAATTATTTGATTTGTTATCACTGTGGTAGACAAAACTCTCCCCAACAAGGTTTACAGATTTTCATGGTACTTAAATTTAATATACTAAGTAATAACAAAAACATTATTTGAACGAAAATGAACGCAACAATAACATAGTCCTAAATGAACGTTGCAGGTTTATAATTGCGACAGGAAATAGTAAACCTCATTAAAATGAGTGCTGACATTTTTTTGTGGATTTGTTTGAAGACTTGAACATGCTAAGCGTATTAAACTTTGTGCAATTATATAATAATATATTATATACATATTTCTGTAGATACATAACATTCATGCGATACTGGCTGACTAACAAGCAAGCTACAGCCAAAACTAGTAGGTGCAGCATGCTGAAATTTAACAGGTACGTCCTTAGGAACCGTAGGTGTGCACTAAGAAAGGATTATTTATCCGAAATTGCCAGGGTATCAGGTAGATTTTTTATTTTCTTTTTTACAGTCTAAACTATTGGGCGCAAGAATCTGAAATTTGGCAAATGGAGACCTAACACACCCATGTTCTATGAACACGACCACATATTATCTTTAATGCTAGGGAATAGTTACAACATTAACGCACGATTTTACATTTTTACCCAAAATAAACGATAAACAATCAAAACTTTATCACAAAATAACCTCACTACTGCAGGTGTTTGTTATACCGAACAATGGTGAACAAAATCACAATGTAAAACAAGCGCGGGTAGTTGAACATCAAAAACTTGAAACTCAATTAAAGCGATGAGCCGAGGTGGCCGAACTCTTTGTGCAGTACTCGAGCGAAACCTACGACAAATGGTTTGCAATAGCGATTTAGAAAAAGAACATCTACGATTTTGCTTTTTAATTTGTCCTTATGTTTAGAATTTTATTAATAAAACAATAATATCAAACAGATGTTATGCTTATGAATGATCAGTCTATTTTTTATGCAATAGACGGCAAATGAGCTGACCAATCACCTGATTTCTTAAATATCTTATTTATTGCGAGTAAGGCCCGCTAAATAATCTTGTATAATGTATACTAATTACGAAAGTTTAAAATCGTTCACCTGATGGTAGATTAGTACCGCCTCCTATGTACACCAGAGGATCACAAGAAATGTTCCCGCCTTTTGGGATGGGAAAAGGAATTGCAAGAGGAGCGATAAGAGGGAGAAGGAAAAGGGGATGGGAACACCGGCACTCAAAATACATACATACATACATACATACATAACGTCACGCCTTTTATCCCCGAAGGGGTAGGCAGAGGTGTATTTCTACACCCACTTTTCGCCAGACATACTTTAGTCCCACGTAATAAGGGGCGAGCCTATTGCCGTACCGGGCACATTTCCAGACTCCGTGCTGCTACTGAGAATTTCGTGACAGAAAAACCCAATAACACTGCCGACCCAGGAATCGAACCCGGGACATCCCGATCCCACGCGCACATTTATGCCGCGAGACCAACGAGGCAGTCGTATAGAGTTTGATGTCGAGTTTTCCGTCTCTACGCAAAGATGGTATTTGCATCGTGTTATCCCTTAGTCGCCTCTTACGACACCCACGGGAAGATAGGGGGTGGTGACACTTGTATTCTATGCCCTCAACCACACGGCAACTCAAAATACATGCAGAGATATGTAGGTAACATAATGCTTATGAGTGTTATACCATGTTTATTATTAGGTGTGTAACCATGTTTTAGGAAGAAACATCGCGTACTGGGAATATGGCAATTTCACAAAACCTCGAATCGGATATTGAACAATGGCTAGTTGACTTGATGGCCATAGAAGTGTTAAGAAGACTTACTTTTAAATTGTTTTCGAGTTGATCAATTTTACCAGTTACTTAATAATCGATATAAACCCAGCTACGCACTTTAAAAACGTACACTTAAAATTTGAGTTCATAAAAATACATTCAAAGGAAAGAAATTGAAAATTGGATATTGTTGCAATGGAAAATATACATACAATAGTGCTAGAATAAAAACCTTTTGTATAAAGTTTGTGTTTTCTCATAGCGTTAACATTTGTGAGTAAATATTTTAGTTTCTCTTTTTACGGCGAGTAAACTGAACAGAGAGGAGAAAATGGAAACCCAATATCCTTCAATTGCCATCGTTCGGTTGGTTTGAATACGCGCGCAGATTAAAAAATTATCATTAAAAAATCGTATACTATGCCATGGTTGACATTGGGATTATAAATTAAGTTTTTATTTTATTCAATCGGGTCCGGGTCTGTCATTAGACTGTTATCAGAATATTAGAATTATAGTGTCATCATCATCGCCGCACGAAAAGTGTTAAGATGTTCCTCAATTTAAGAAAAAAAACCTTAACTATCACTCATGAAAGTGTGACAATAAGACAAGCTTGACGCCCGGTTGGCGTAGTGGCTTAAGCGCTGTCTAGCCGCTCGAAATAATTATTTTATTCTTAGCAACACATATGTTGTTTGTTGTTGGTTTTATACTCACCCCTACCCCTCCGGGAAACAGGCGTGAGTCTATGTATGTATGTATGTATGTACAGGTTTTATTACTAGTTCAAGAGGTGTCTTAAATTGTGTTGCCATTTTGTTGCGAGAAATTGCTTTTGATAGAGATATGAAATGGTCAGTCTGGCGGCCTTCTAGTGACCGGCTGGTTGTTTGATTACTATGAGATTATTACTGCTCCTTAGAAAGTTCATAGATATTTTATTACCCTAGAACCGTACCCATATGAAACATGCAGTAAAAGTACCCAGGGATACCTGTTGTACCCCGGTAAATAAACATATTTTGCATACGAATAAAAATTTATTAAAAAAATACTTACATAGACTTTTAAGACACTTATTTTAGTATTATATAAAATGATTAGACATATAATAAAAGGAAATTAGATAACAATTTCGTCAAATCTTTTTCTGGTGTTCTAAACATATTTTTTTTTTTACATTTGTCACGTCTAGTACGTGATATGCAGTCTTTTGACCGGGTACAAAATAAATATCTGCCAGATTTCGAAGCTGAAGAGGCTGGAGTATCATAATATCTGTTTTTCCCAATATACCGCCAATATTCATTTGTAGATGCATCGTCAAATTTCATATTAAAATCGGTCTTCCAAATGAGGTTTTATAATGTGAAAAACATAAGTCTTCAGATAAAATGTTGGTCTATTCCTGAATATTTGTTAACCGGTGGCGTTAGATTATTGAAGTTATACTTATCATAGAAATGATATCGACAAAATGCCGTAGAATACACAAAGGCCAACGGGGATGAGACTTTATAATTATCATACAAACTTATCGCTTGTTTTTTTTTTGCTTTATTGTTCCTTTACTTGCCTCGCAGAACTTCAGCAACTGTAAGAAGTGTTACACTTTCACCTTCAAGTTCTTCTTCCGAGCTTTGAATCTGCTCCTTGGTGAGATTGTTTAGAGCCATCTTCTTCAAAAGAATTATGTTCATCGTGAAAATCGGAAATGATTTGATCCAGTTCATCTTCTAATTCATCCCCAAGAATTGCTAAATCTTCACCATGACGTCCTGCATTTCATCTTCTAATAGATTGTGAGATATGTACAAAATATATTTCGAATTAAATTAATTAATGCAAAAAGTACAATAAAACTAACTGAACAAAATGTATAAATATTATTTATATAGGTAAATATTACAATAATCCTATACACTTTTTTAACAAAATTATGTCTCAGCTAATTATGCACATATTTAATCACTATATATGTATGAAATAAAGCAATAGAATACACTATTTCGTAAAAAAGATTCACAAAATATAAATTAATTTAATCATGTTAACTGTATCCAGGGGTACTGGAGTACCCCACGCTCGCCTTGCTTTCGTCTCACAAAAACAGGACTCGCGCCTGACTGATTCATCGACGCGAACCACCATCCCACTGAAATACCCGCTATTGCACAGATATCCTTTGCGAAATGAAAAAGTAATCGCGAAATTCCCAATCTTTTTATAATTTGTACCCCAGGGTGCGGTTTTAGGGTTAAATACAATGTTTCTTAAAAATCAATCAAAGTGCTTATAGTAGCTTACCGGCTCCCGGACGAGAACAAGTTACGGTACGGAACACTGCTGCAGGCATTTGTTTTTGGATATTATGAAGAAAAAACATGTGGCAGTTTATTTAGTTATCACTGTTCATAATATGACACGAAATTTCGACTTTGTGCCTATTAGATTTCAGTCCATTGGAAAGTTACATTTGGTTTTACATCTGTCAGAGAAGACAATTTAATTTTTTAGATGTTATAGTGAGGTGGTTAACTTAAATCTCAGATAGAGGGTTCGCCGGTCGGTGCCATTATGTTGAAGTTACAGCTTGTAGCTGAAATTTTTTGTTTACATAACCAGGAACGGAAAGGCTAATACAGGGTTATGTAAAAGGCAAAAAAAGGGGAGGCCGATCGTCTACTAATTGACACACATATCAACCCGCAGCGAACCGCATACATACGGGTGCCACAGCGTGGAAAACTGGCAGAGATGGAGAATTTGTAAGAGAAGCGATAGAGGTCATGAAAACAGAAAAGTATAATTACTTTTTTTTTGTTTCAATGTGCAAACCCTAAACGACTTGAAACATGATTAAAGAAAAAAATATTTGTATTCTAAGGGTTAATCAAGAAATTTGATGTATTTAAGTTTTTTACTAAATTTTTCGTTATAAGAAGAAAGCTGACACGTGACCGATAAACATTATAATTCAGTTCGTAGTCTATAAACATACTCCATTCAAACTTTGCGCCAGTGCGGGTGTGAGACAGAGCGATGCAAACACAAGGGGAGTTTTAATTGAGTATAGGCTGCACCATGGATATTGTACTATAGTGACAGAACAATTATCATAGCACGTATAATAGTGAGTAGATAATTGAACATTTACTTTTTATAGAACACAAAGCCAAAAGTTTGAACTGTACGTACAAAATTCGAGAGAAAGTGGCAGACGTCTAATCTGCCACTTTCTCTCGAATTGAACTTTAAGCACTACAAATTGATGAACAAGTCTCGTTACGATCGATTTTACAAGCTTAAGAGCGTGTAGGCGTAACATTTCCAACTCCTACCAATTCCTAAGACTTGCTATTGGATGCTCCTCGCATTTTTACTATAGACAGTTTTTCTGGAAATCCGTTCGTGCAGTTCGAGGAAGACCTCAATCCTCAGAACACACATCCATCAGAGACGAGAATGGAAAGATAGTAAATGATGAATCTTGCGTGCTGAAGAGATGGAAAGAGTTTTTTGAAAGTTTATTTGAAAGGTCGGCGATAGAGACACCGATAGCTGAAATGAATGGTAACGATAGCAATGATAAAAGCGTTATTGGCGTGGATGAGATCGTGAAGGCACTGGGAAGTATGAAAGTAGGTAAGGCTGCAGGATATGATAGGATTACAGTCGAAATGCTGAAGACTGGACAGGGCATCATAGTTGGTCAGTTGCAGCGGTTATATAACTTGTGCTGGACCACCGGCCGAGTACCTAATGACTGGGCCACAGCTGTAGTTGTGCCTCTTTATAAAGGAAAAGGCTCGCAACAAGATTGCAAAAACTATAGAGGCATTAGCCTTCTCAGCATTGTTGGCAAATTCTATGCAAAGGTACTTATTGAAAGAGTTATGGAAGTAACCGACAAGAAAATATGGGATGTACAAGTGGGATTCCGAAAGGGTATGGGATGCACGGATCAGGTTTTTTCCTTGCGAAGCATAGCCGAAAAGTTTTTGGCCAAAGGTCAAAATTCGTAGATTTGGGCATTTGATTTGTATTGCGCATTCGTAGATTTGGAAAAGGCTTACGATAAAGTGGTGAGGAATGAAATGTGGTCGGTGCTGTTAATGAATGGGGTGGACAGCAGCCTCATTCGAGCTCTGAAATCCCTTTATGAGGAGTCTAGAGCTTGTGTGAGGATAAACGGGGCATATACTGACTGGTTTACCATCGAGAAAGGTGTTGGACAGGGATGTGTAGCGTCGCCGTGGCTGTTTAACCTCTTCATGGACAGTTGTTTGCAATATTTAAAACATAGTGACTGCGGATGAAGGATGAATGGGTTACTCGTCAAATGCCTCCTTTATGCTGATGATCAGGTAATACTTGCATCTTCAGCGGAGGAGTTGCAGGAGATGGTAGCAATCATGCATGGTGCGTTAGAGAGGAAAGGAATGAAAGTGAATGTAAGTAAAACGAAAGTTATGGTTTTTGAAAAGGAGGAATGCGTTACGACTTGTAATGTTTTGATTAATGGACAGCGAGTGGAACAAGTGAATGAGTTTGTTTACTTAGGTACGTTGTTTACAAGAGATGGTAAGAATGAAGAAGATATTGAAAGGAGAGTTAATGCAGGTAATAGTGTGAATGGAGCTCTGAAAGCGTTTATGAACAGTCAAAACGTGTCCAAAAAGGCACGTTTGGCTGTACATAGAGGCGTGTTAGTGCCTACCCTTATGTATGGTAGTGAATGTTGGATATGGCAGAAGAGATTTGAAAGTAAAATAAATGCTGTAGAAATGAGAGCACTGAGAAGTATGTGTGGTGTGTCTTTGACCGACAGAGTAAAGAATTGTGTGATACGAGAGTGGCGTGGGGTAAAAGAGGATGTAGTCACAAGCATTGAAAAAGGCATGTTAAGATGGTTTGGGCACATGGAGAGGATGGATGACGATAGACTGACAAAGAAGATATATAAGGCAAGTGTGAATGGAACAGGACAAAGGGGAAGACCTAGGCGGACGTTCTCTGACCAGATTGGAGACATCCTAAAAAAAGGACAAGTCAGAAGTACCCTTAACAGAAGAGCATGCATGAGAAACTTGATGGAAGTGAGTGAAGCAAGTGAGGTTTGTCAGGATCGTTGCAAATGGCGTTCCGTAGTCTCTGCCTACCCCTTCGGGAAACAGGCGTGAGTCTATGTATGTATGTATGTATGTATGTATGTACAATGAGAGTAGTTTAACCGGTAAAATTGCACTCGCACTCGTGCCGATCTGGATGTTGCGGAATGTTACAGTTAAATGTTGTCAAACGCAGCGTAAAATACTTTCAAGAACTTTACATCACAGTGACATGTTTTTGGAAACTAAACTTTTCCCTGTATTGTTTCGAAACCATACCAATTTCATGGTCTTTTGGGTAACAAGTGCCAAACATTTTTCAACTTAGATTACACATACAACATCATCGTCCCAGCGCCATCCCAGTTGAATCCAAGACATATGACCCGGAGTCCGCTTACTAGGCTAACCTGATATGACAGAATATCAGCTTTTCCACGCAGCGACTGCAATCTCATCCTTCCCAGTTGCGAAGGTCAGATGTCAGTCAGGGAAAGGTTACCTTTTCCTATAAGGATAGCAATATGCTGTGGATTAAACCAGTGTCCGTATATTCGGGATACTGTCACCTCATTCCAATTTAGATCACAGTGATGTATAAATTGGTAATCATCGCTTGCTTATCGGTGAAGGAAAACATCGTCAGGAATCCTGCATGTCTGAGAGTTCGCACTTCGCCAGCGCCAGCGTGGTGGAGTATGGCCTTACCTTTCTCATAGTGAGATGAGGCCCGTGCCCAGCAGTGGGCCAGTATAAAGGGCTTATGATGATGACGTAAGTAAACTATACCGCTACGTCACTTTAAGTTGGTATATACGTATGTAACTTACCCTACTTGGCCTTGTGTATACGATATTTGAAATCAACGTTATGAAAGCTTAAAATCAATACCTTGTACCCATGTATCTCGCGATTGCAGGGCTCATCCAACATTAAAGAACTACACGTTCAAATTAACTGTGCACTCAGGTATCTAGTCTTGCTAATTAACCCCTTGAGTGTTCTACGGGCACGGTGTGCCCGTAAGAGAAATAGGCCGGTAGTGTCCTACGGGCACGGTGTGCCCATAAGGATTTGTGTGAACTTCACTGCGGTGTTGTGTGATTGGTCACAATAATAAAAACGTTCTTCAACTAGTTACAGATTAACCAACATAATACCATGAATTTTTACCAAATTTCCAAGCTTGCAACCGAGAAAAATAATTAAATTGCTGATGTCTGAGCTCAGTTCTTTCCGTGCCGCCATATTGCGCTGTGGCGATCGATGAAGTTGAATTTGTGATTTTTTTTAAATGTGTTCTCAACGCAAACGTTAAGTGATTGTATTAGTATTATATATTAAACTAGAGGACGCCAGCAGCTAAACCAGCTTTTTTTTTAAATTTACCCGTTTTGGCCGACCCCGTGGGAATTTCGGAAAATCCCTTCTTAGTGCACCCCTACGGTCCCCAAGGAACATACATGCCAAATTTCAGCTTCCTGCGCCCAATAGTTTCGGCTGTAGCGTGTCTGTCAGTCAGTCAGTAACGCAAGGATTTTATATATTAAGATTATTGACAATTTAGTGAAGTATATGTTTTAAATATTTTTTTAGCCAGTTATAAAAACATTTACAAAAAAAGTGTTAGTAACTTTTGTGATGTAATTTTCGGGCGTTGACCGCTAGCCGTCCTCCACATTAATGATTATATGTTAGTATTTATTAATTACTTTACTAAATATAGATAAGTTTCTCACAAAGTTGTCTAAGAATCCATTGTTAATAAGACATTTTGTATTGTTTTTGCTATAAATATGTTTTGTGAGTGAGAAATGTTTTCCGTCGCGTCGTCAAAATTGTGCAAATTTTTTGCTGCTATGAATAAATAGTTACCGTGAAGTAATATCGGTGAACTGTGCTAAATAAATGTAAATAACCATCGCGTCGTCTACCCGTGTCAATATTAGTGCAGTGAGAAAGGGAATTTCGTGAGTAATTTATTAATTAAGTATTTTATGTGTATTTTGGAAAAATGTTTCACATGGTGTAAGAAAAAACAAAGTGGCCTGCATTTATTATTTTTTTTCGACATGAAAAGGTTAAAGGTAAGCTATTTGAATATAAGTCTCATATTGAGTAACTTCTGAACTATATACGGTTTAAAATTCACGTCATATAATTATACCAAACGCGAAAAATTTAAAGTTTTATAATTTAGGATCTTATAAACGTTACATCCTCAAAATGGCTGGACACTACCGAAGAAAATGCATTTTAGAGCGGGGCATGCGAGGGGTTAATACGTGCTAAGCGTTCCGGTGCGGTTGCGTTTATTGGTACGGCACGGCTTTTAGGCCATGAGTGGAGGGATTTTAGTGATTGCTACTAGTTTATAGATGAAACAGTAGCAGTATGTTTCGAGTCGTAGCGTACTTCTTAATTGAAGATACCTTTGTTCAAGTATAGCATCACTCCCTGTATCCCCAAAGGGATAGACTGTGGTGCGAACAGTACAACAACATATCGCCTTATGAATTATTAGGTCCTACGTAAAAGGGGACGAGCCTATTGCCGTTACGGGGCACATGCCCAGGCTCCGTGCTGCTACTGAGAATTCGGAAAAACTCAGTAACACTTTAGCCTGACCCAGGAATCGAACCCAGGACCTCATATCAGCAAACGTATACGCTATCCTATGGAGCACGGAGGCAGCCAATTGTACAAATAACTATGTAAAAACTATATTTTAACTTATGACGATGTACTTAAATAGAGTAAAGTGTTTCGATCAAACTGATATGACACTTTGTGTTTTTAATCGGTCACCACACGTAACTTTTTTATTATTATTTTACTGTTTGGTTTTTGGTAACAGCTGACCTACCGTGCTTTTATAGTCAGCCAAAAATATTATTATTATTTTAATCTTTATGCACTAAAGTGTACATGGGTGGACTTAATGCCATTAGGCATTCTCTAACAGTCCACCTTTAGGTGGTTCAGAAATAAATGTGGTAGGTGCATTCGAAGCAGTGTAGAAAGTCGAATAATGATAAAAGAAATATATTATATAAACCAGATACCTAATTTAGATAATACATAATTATATCTATACCTATAGTAGTCAGATAAATACTGCAACATATGAGTATATATATTAAATACATATTATAGATATCTATATAAGTACTATACATATATAAATACATAATTATATAATATATATACACATATATATAATATACTATAACTGATGCGAATGATGTGCTGATTCCCTCAATCTACTAAATAGGAGCTCTCGGACTTTCATTTTGAATGCATAACGGTTGGTGGACATTCTGACTTCAGGAGGGAGCCTATTCCAAAGCAGTACAGCTTGAACTATAAAGGAGGAATTGACAAAACCAGAAGTGTGAGTAGGACAAGCAAGAAGTAAATTGTGAGAAGAACGAAGTTCCCTTTCATGAGTAGAAGAGAGATATTGAAAGTATGTTTTTAGGTAATCAGGAGGAGAAGGGACAGTAAGAATAGAAAAGAGAGTAGTAAGAGCACGCAAACTCCGGCGTTGACGTATGGGTAACCACTTGAGTTCAGAACGGAAAGCAGATACGTGATCATACTTGCGAAGATTATAAATGAATCGAATGCAGTTATTTAGAAGTCGGTCATATTTGTTGAGATGTTCTGCATTCAGGTCATAATAGCACATATCACCATAGTCGATTAAGGGAAAGATCAAGGTCTGCACAAGCATTGTCTTGATTTTGGGAGGCAGAAAATTCTTAAGGCGATATAAGGCGCGAAGAGTACCGGTGACTCTCTGACTAACACTAGTAACCTGGGCTTGCCAGTCGAGAGTGGAATCAATATGCAATCCTAGGTCTTTGACGACAGGACTAAACGGAATTATTAGCCCATTAAACGTAACCGGAGGCAGGGTTGTTAAGTCTAGTCTGCGTATCATGCATTGACTGCCTACGATTATGGCTTGACATTTGGCAGGATTGACATCAAGGCCGAAATCTTTGGACCATGCCAAAATAGTGTCCAAATCTCTGTTCACCTCTGCTATCGCCAAAGCCACGTTATCCACTCTCGCCTGGGAGTACAACTGCAAGTCGTCAGCGTAAAGATGATACGAATATTGAAGTCTAAGGGTCAAGAGGTTAATAAAAATAGAGAAAAGTAAAGGAGAGAGTATGCCACCTTGAGGGACACCAGAGCTAAGATCACGCCAACTTGACGAAATTTCATCAACGCGGACCGCCTGCTGTCGTCCCTGAAGATACGTTGAGAACCATTCCAGTGAACCAGGCGAGATCAGAAGATGGGAAAGGATTGACAGAAGGATGTCGTGACTAACGGTATTAAAGGCGTTCGAGAAGTCAACCAAGGCCAACACAGTGACCTTCGTCTCCTCCATACCCGCCCTAATATCGCTAGTCACTTTAAGGAGGGCGGAGGTAGTGCTATAGCTAGGTCTGAAGCCAGATTGCAAAGGACTCAAAAGCTTGTTTTGATGTACAAAACTGGATAGTTGCTTATGCACACTAGCTTCTAGCACTTTGGATAGGAAGGGAAGTATAGAGATAGGACGATAGTGTTTTGGGAGAGAAGGACTCTGGATTTTAGGCAATGGGATTACAAATGCTTTGCGCCACAAGGAAGGGAAGGTACAATTGGCTAGTGAAAAGTTGACGATGTGGGATATAGGAAAGGTGAGGTGATCAAGGATAAGGGTGATCATACGACGGCTAATGCCATCGTATCCCACCGCGTTGGACTTGATGGAAAGGACAATCTTCTTGATCTCACTCGGTGTCACTGGAGAAAAACTAAAGGGAGTTGTGTCAGGCCGAGGCAGGCCAGCCACATAATCAATAGTACGACGTCTGGTTTGGAGATCCAATTGAATAGTAGAGGAGAAATGTTGGTTTAAATCCTCCAAACCAACCGTCATCTGAAAATCTGTGTGACGTTGCTTGCCAATACCTAGAGTCCCGAGGAACTTCCAGATATTGGCAGGGGATGAGGAATTTATGTTGTCTAGAATATGGCGGCGTTTAGCGTCCACCGCACCATCTGGTTACACCGATTTCTTGCAGCCTTGAAGAAGTTCCAGTTTTCGTCAGACCGATCCCGTCGGAACTGCCAAAATGCTCGATCCCTGCGCCTCATTGCCATCTGTATACCTCTAGTCATCCATGGAGCCGGAGGACGTTTTATTTTTATTTTCCTGACGGGGGCATGTTTGTTGAATAAATTCAGGACTATATTATTAAACGTATCTACCTTCTCATCCACAGTGGTAGCCGCCGTAACCTGATTCCAATTGAGTTCAGAGGCATCCTTTTCCAAACAGTCACGATCTATACCTCCAAAACAACGCAAGTGCAGTACCTTAGGACGGGGTTTAGGTGGTTTAAGGTTATAAGAAAGGAAGAGGAGATCATGGTGAGAAAAACCGGGAGCAGGGAATTGGCCATGGGAATGGACTAGGGAGGGGTCTGAGGTAATAATTAAGTCTAGCCAAGTGTCCACACCTTCAATATTGTGGTGAGTAGGGCTAAGAGGAAGAGTGTGAAAACTGGCAGACTCAATTAATTTTAGGAGTCGAAGGGAACGTGGGGAATCGAGGGCGAGGTCAGTGTTGAAATCTCCCATGATGATATGATGTGCGTATTCAGACCCTAAAGATTCCAGAATCGATTCGAGACTGGAGAAATAATTAACAGTGGGAGGACAGTAAACGACACCAAGGAGGGTTTTGGCTCCATTGACTGAAACCTCGAGAAAAAGATACTCCGCAGAAGCAGAATAATTAGGTGGAGAAGACAGAAGAATTTTGAAAGGTAGCGAGCTGCGAAGATAAATAGCCACACCACCGCCTCTCCTGTCTACCCTAATAAGAACGAAACCAGGGAGGGGGTAGGTGGTAGAAAGAAGATGAGGTTTCAGCCAGCTCTCTGAAATCAGAATGGCATGAACGTTAGCATTACTGAAAGTGTCATACAAGTCACTGTAGTGACTAGGTACACTCTGCGCATTGATATGACAGACATTCAAGAACTTCGATGTAGGTTGATCAAATGTACGCCTGACTAGGTCACTAAGAGACTCTGTAGTTGAACAAAAACTATCGTTACTTGAGGAACTAATGGATTCATGAGCTGAAAGGAAAGAATCATCATCAGATAACATATAATAAAAATAATATTATATAAATAATAAAAATAGATAGTATATATATATATATATATATATATATAAATAGATATATAACTAATATGCAAATAAAGTATATATATATATATATATATATATATATATATATATATAAATAGATATATAACTAATATGCAAATAAAGTAGTTTATAAACCTACTATATGGAAAAGAGCACGCATACGCTTATATGCTGTCCTTTATTGCTGCACCACCTGCCAGCAGACTCATACACAAAACATAATAAAAACGAAGTGTAGAAACAAAACGCAAATGACACTAGGCAATTTTAAAGACATTTTTAGCGCGTTTCCGAACGCATTCTCTTATGTCAATACAAATGTCATCGTAAACTTGATAACTGTCAAAATATTAAAGTAAAATTTTTGTAAACAAGACTAACATAAAAATAATTGAGGGTGCGTTGAGGAATAAGTAATGATGTTAATAAACGGTAAACACAAGGATAACAGAGAAGCGAAAACATAAATATGTACAGAAAATACTATTTACGCGGCAAGTACTTGGCGTTCCCGGGTGCGCCAGAAGATGCAGGGTGCCCCGCACCGCTCCTGGTCTCTGATGAAGTGCTGCTCGAAGCTTTGGGATACGTCTGCATCAGCCCACTGAGCTCGTTCTCTGCATCTATCTTGTGTCGACTACCATCCGATGCTTTTATGACGATATTGCCATCTTGGGTCCAGCAATTTCTCAAGCCAAAATGTATCCGGGCCCTCCCAAATACAGCCTGACGTGCTTTCGTAAGGAATTCCCTTACTGAAACCGACGACCCCTTCAAAGCAGTCTTGGCACGCCATGCAGAAGATCGAACGTCCACTCTGGCGAACCGAACTAGTATAGGACGCTTGCTTTCTTTTTTGAGAGCGCCGATTCGGTGGCAACTGCGGATGTCAGTGGCAGCAATGTCCTTCAGCTCCATTTTATTGTGCATAATACCCAGGATGGTGGCGACACAGTTCTCATTCTCGGCCTCGGGCACACCTAAAAAGAGGAGGTCCTTACGTCAGTGTCTTGTCTCCACAATGTCAAGCTGCTTTTGACATTCCTGTATTTGCTGACGAAGTAAGCCCAGCATGTTGAAGACCAGCTCACGGAAAGTCCGGAACTCCTCGGCCACCCGTGCTACAGTGTCTTTGGACGAGCCACCACTGTGTAACTGCGCTTCAAGAGCTTCCATCCTCTTCATAAAACTCTCTTCTAGGCTTCTTTGTGCGGACTCAATGTCTTGTAGTTGAGACATAGTGGTTTATTCAAGTCACAATGCGTTTAGTGATGAGTGATATGTACAGCTGGCAGGTGGTGAGTAGTAACACTCAATTATTAGGTGTCATTAACACAGCTCAATATATATTATGGTAACGGGGACTATTATGAACTATTTTTATGAAGTAAAATGTAAAAAATACTGATAATTAAAAATAAATTGAATTTATAAACTCGCAATGTTGTGTTAACTTTTTCGGCACCTACCGCCAAAAAAAAAACCAAAAATATGGTCCACCTACCTACGGTCTACAATTATGTGCACGTCATTTAACAGCAAGGTTCCTTTTCCTTTGAAGTAATGTCATGACAGTTCTTACACCAAGCTTAGCGTTATTTTGATGACCCTGAAAGAGTTGTCAAAACTGGTAGACCATTTTTGGCTGACCGTACCTTGCTACGCCCGTGATATGTGAATGTAATGGAAACGCGCCCACTTCGCAGTACGCGGGTACAGAGGCAATCATTAAATAAAACATGTTAAATGCGTCGAGTTGCATAAAACTACGTGCCATCAAATATGAACTATCCAACGTACAGTTCAAGAGATGAATCTTTGATAAACTTAGTAGACTGTGTGCTTGTTAGAGATCTAAATACGATCCGAACCGGTGAAAGTATGGTCCATTGTAGTAGTAGAACTACTTCTATGGTACGTTACGCATTACATTCGACATCTGTCATCAGATTTCGGTGCGATACTTCTAGAACTGTATTTTATTCGGATCGGATCCTAGCGAACCTTTGAAAAATACAACACGATTTAGCTCTTTGTAAAGCTCCTCTTTCTGGTCTCAGCTACAGCTTAGATACACCTAAGTGACTATTTTCTAATTCATGTCCATAATTAGAACATAATGCCCAAATTGAGGAGATATTCCAGAAATTAAAAGTAAGCTCGGGAATTTTAGATGCAAGGTTCTCAAATATTATAGACCAAATTCATTTTATTATACTTAACAAAAAATGAAATCCCATGTTCTACCAATCATTACGAACATTTTTTACTTCGGCACCATATCTGGGAAATTACTGGTTCAGGAGATATTGAGGCTCAAAGTTAGTATGGAATTTTTCTAACTACGTACAAAATAAATGCCCCATAACCCCATGGATAAGTAGGTATTTCGAGCATTGCACGCGCGCGCTTTTAATTGCGGTTTAAAACATATGAAAACTTAAAAAACAAACGTTTCCCAGGTATCATTTTCGCGTAGTATGACTTGGCATGATGTGCAAAACGAGTAGACTTTGGCTTGGTGATGGGTCTTGTGACTATGTATAATTAAATATACCAAACCTTCTGAATAAAAGATCCGTCCACAACACGAAAAATATTTAATTGAATGAAACTTGTGAAAATCAGAAGAAAATTTTCTTGACATATCTCTTTAGCCAGGCAGGAAATGCTTGCAGAAATCATATATTTTTTGAACTCAATATACGAGAAACACTAAAAGTGTTTACAAAAAACTGAATACATTTGGGAAAATAAGAAAAAAATATTTGAGATACCGTACTTGTCAGTACAAATGTTAATTTAAACATAATTGGCGAAATGTTAATTACAATGTACATTTCCACTAATTATATTGTACTAAGTGAACACGAAAATCATTGTATGTTCAAATACTTTATTATTTTCTTTTGCGAAAAAATTGAACAGAATTGATTCACATGTGAAAATCTGGATGTTAATCGAAAATTGATTAGAAATTACCGAATGAGGAGCTCAGTTGTTTTATACAATGATGTCTGTAGTGGGAATGTAATGTACTATAGTTATTTTTATAACTATCGTTATTTCAGCGTTTACCCAGCTGAGTGTAACACTTTCGTCTTTATACCGGTTTTGTTTGGCTGATGTGACTTGGCTTGCTGTTCGTATTAGTTTGGCAAAGTTAAGCAATGCTTGTAGGGGTCACCACTTGGATGGGTGACCGAGTATGGTACTTACATCAGAGCGCTACTCTGCTTCGGACGACACGTAAAGCTATCATTCCCGGTTATTGTCTCAGGACAAGAAACGTTAGGTCTTTGGGCGGTCAGAAAACTTAAAGACCAGAGTTGGCCACAACGATACCGTTTAAATCGGTTTTGACAGTGTTTTAGCTTTCCGTGGAGCGACTACTGTCTGACCTAATCCATAGATAGAGTAATGTGTTACGCATACCTCATTACTATTATATCGCGAATATGTTTGTGTCTCTTTCACACAAAGAATACCTACTGAACGATTATAACTGACTCCCTCACACGACCAATGCCGGCAGTAAAAGCTCCTCATAGATCACTGCCAGCTAGTAAGACTAAAATCTAGTATTCCACAGTAAGTTAGTTTGCATAACAAATATTTTTATAGCAGTTGAGATCGACGGTTGTAGGTGGTTTTCGAAGCATGGAGCTAGTAACAGTTTAGAATCTAATACGTTTGTGTACTTGTGTAGTGCGCTGTGCACCGACTGACCTGTGCACCTGATTTGATGTTATGTGTATAACTTTGGAAAATTTTACGCCTACTATGATCCATAACGAGTCTTCGTCTCTTTTCGACACAAATAAAGTAAAAAGACTGTCAACTTTAACTGGAAAGTCAAAAGTAAATCGCCCACTCCAAAATACGTTGCAGCGTCCAAATTCCAAATACGGCTTTTTATTCTTACTAAATTCAGTACTTCACTCAAAAGCTTTAAGCTGAGTTATGATGACCAATTTGTCCGTAATCCGGAGCTACCTGCAACACGGTCTATGTGTCAGCTTTGTTGCGTTTTAGCTTCAAGTGTTCCAAAGTGCTCTAGCTATTCATCCTTTGACGTTCCCGGCTTTCGAAATCTTGTTGATTTGTTCTTAGCTTTTTGGTAATGAGAATTATGGTTTGATATTATGTTCTGTGCCGTAGTTTATTAAATTAAATATTGTATATCTTTATCTAAACATT
Organism: Euclidia mi; assembly: GCA_944739405.2. Taxonomy (NCBI): domain Eukaryota; kingdom Metazoa; phylum Arthropoda; class Insecta; order Lepidoptera; family Erebidae; genus Euclidia; species Euclidia mi. The sequence goes on from OX123192.2 coordinate 31,013,789, forward strand.
TTTTTTTATAAAGCGGTGTCCCTACGGATCCCGTGTAGTGGCGGTGTCACGTGATTCGTGGTAGTATACTTTTCCGTGACCCCAGCCGGGATTGGCCCGCCGTTGGTGTTGGCGGGTCCCATCCTGTTAAGCTACTTGGGAGGCAGCGCGGACAATACACCGCCTCCTTGCCTTTTGGCGGACTGGGAGCAGCCCCAGCGTTCACCGTCCGCAGGCACTAAAACCTAGCGACCGCAGAGGATAGGGAGGACAGCAACCTGACAACACCGCATCTCCTCTTCCTCAGCGGCCCCACCGCAACGCATCACATGGTGCGCCCCATAGACAGACAGAGGGGCAGACATAACTGTCCCCTGCACCCGCACCCTTGGACGCATCCTACACAGGCTTCACCCAAGCCCACGTGGAGCGTCAACTCCCGGGATCCCGCTTGGCTTTACCGTGCGTGTCCAACCACGGTTACTGAGTCCCCCACCACGACAAGGTGGAGATCCCACAAGGGGATCTTTATCTATACCTACTATTATTAAAAAGCTGAGGAGTATGTTTGTTTGTTTCGTTAAACGCGCTAATCTCGGTAACTACTACTCGTTCGATTACTTTTGTGTTGAATAGCCCATTTACCGAGGAAGACGGAGAGGTTATTAAAATCACACTATGAAGCACGAGTGAAGAGCAGTAGCCGTAAATAACGCGAGTGTTACCGCGCGCAGCTAGTAATTCATAATTATATTTCACTGACCTTTAATTTTTCATAAATATCCCTTGTCTCTGACACATTTATTAGTTCGGCAAATTTCAATTGTATCTCCATCTAGACAAAATTCTATCTTACCGTAAGATGCCTAAATTGAGCTACAAACTTTGTAAAACATGTAGCCTATATTTTATTTGGTGCTAAATCAGCAATAGATCACATGCTTCAAAGGAATTACACCAATTTAAATTCACCCTGTATCGATTTACATATTAATGCTATGCTGATTGTATTCGACGACTCATCGGTACTTTGGTTAGGTCGTTCTGTTTGTAGAGGACTATTCACTGACAAGTTAGAGTGATGTAGTGGCATCTTAATCTGAGCCAAAAAGAGTGTCGCTTGGTGAGTTTTTAAAGGTTGAAAGTGAGGTTTTGATTACCAAAAATGTGAACTGGATTATTTAAACAATATTGACCATGAGAATGTGGCAGGTATCATATCATTACACAAGTTTAATTAACGGATGTTAATCGCGTTTACTAACCTTTGTAAGATGTATACCTCTGTTTTTCGTCGACGTTTCAGCAGGTTTACATCGATCGTGGTGACGGATCAACACCCGTTAAATAAACTAATATGATAAAACAGATCACAAAAGTTTAAAATTGACTAGCCCATGCATGCTGCTAACCAGCGTAGAGGGTAATCTCTCTCTCTCTCTTAATAGTTTGAAGAGTATTAATTTTGGAAAGAAAATAGAATCTAGGGTGGAAACAGATGATTGTTATATGAAACTTATTAGATATTTCAGGTGTAATATAAATCATCTATCATATATTATATTAGTCATATAAGTCAAGTGTGAATGGGACAAGAGGAAGGGGAAGAACTAGACGTACGTTCTCTGACCAGATTGGAGACATCCTAAAAAAAGGATAGATTATAAGTACCCTTAACCGAAGAGCATGCCTGAGAAATTTGATGGGAGTGAATGAAGCAAGAGAGATATGTCAGGATCGTTGCAAATGGCGTTCCGTAGTTTCTGCCAACCCCTCTGGGAAACAGGCGTGAGGTTATGTATGTATGTCTATCATATTTGATAGTAACATAGAATCAAAGACAATCATTTCCACATAATATTTAGTCGCGCATAGAGACTAACAAATCCCATAAAAACAATACTTGTCAAAAATACCAAGTCTCGCGACCGTAAAAAGTTGTGAGATCCATGTAATACTAAGTCGGTTAATTAAAAATCCTTAATGTTTTAAATAAATAGATTGCCATCGCATGGAAACACAATATATCTCATAAGTAATAAATAAATAAGATTGTTTAATGCGATTGCCAAGTCAATATATTTATTTAAGACATTAACGATTTTTAATTAACCGACTTGGTATTACATGTACATCTCACAACTTTTTACGGTCGCGAGACTTGGTATTTTTGACAAGTATTGTTTTTATGGGATCTCATTTCTTTTTGTGGATAGTCTTACTTTTGTCCTTTCCGGTACCTTCTACTTCTTGTACACCAACAACGAATTTTATTAATTAAAGCTCTAACTGCAAATGTAATTTTGTAATCCTTTATATTTATGCAGTTAATGTATCTCGAAAACTGGACCGAAATTGAAATATATTTTAGTTTTTCCATGGTTCATACACTAAACACTAATTGTTTCCTAAATTTGAAGCTTCCATGTTTGCTAGAAGTGCCTTAGACTTTTGATGATCGGTCAGTGAGTGACAAAATTAAGAATTTTGACTCGTTATAATTCTTATACTACTGGTTCAAATTTAATGAAATTTGAAATACACCATCGGTATACAATGCCTGCATGATTACTAAACAATCAGGCTTCCAGTTTAATCCACAACGAAGTTATAGGGGGTCGAAAATGGCCTGAATTGCTTCGAGAAAAGGATGGTACGGCCGTGCTTTTTTTTGCTCGACTTGGTGGGGGCACTGCCGTGCCCCCAGATCAATTTTTAAATCACGTTTCGAGAAAATTCCATATCTAAGAACACTAACAACACTTCAAGCACTTACCAGCCGAATTAATTCGTCTAAGGACCCAATTTCGTCAATAAATATTTATGAGGCGATAAAAGAGAAAATAAACACGATTCTTTTATAAATTTTTCTACTAAATAGTTTTTATCCATTCCCATCTATTTGTTCCATTGTTTACGTACCTTTGATTGTCCACAAAAACAATTGCTATGCCTGTTGATAAAGCCGATAGATTTCAAAGTGGACACGTATTTAGAGGGAAAGAGATAGCGATATATTTTTCATGATAGACGAAGATATAATTGGTATTTCTTTAAATAACATGTTTTTAGGGTATCGAACATTGGAATAGAGCAAACATATTATTGTCTCTCTCTGTGTGTACATTACTATAGTTGTAAATTCTTCTTATCGTGTCGATGGCAATCGAATTCGAATCAGCCCAAAAGGAGAAATACCAAATACGGCCTGTAGCGACCAGAAAGTTGTGATTCGTTGAAATTAAACATATAATTTTTAAAATTTATACATCGTTTTCGTTTTTTGATAGAGCTTCGGTGAAAGATTTTAGTTTTTAAAGATTATTATTTTGAATAGGCTATGGTAATAGCGGATGAATGTCTTATGTTGCCAGCATTAAAAATAAAATGAAGTATGGTAGGCAGAAATAGTTTTAAGGAAATAATATTTTTATTATTATATTAGATAACAATATCTTTTACTTTATAAATATATTTGTAAAAAGAATCAAGAAATATATAATTAATTATATATTCCATAATTATTAATCGGTAAAAATCGTTTTGTTTTTTAATCGATAGTAGAAATATATTTTTAAACCATTTGCAACACATTTTTTATCTGTTATGTCATTCGTGTTGCTACTGCGCATTGGGAATATTTTGCTCTGATTTATTGGTGTTGTCGTACGGTTTTAATTGTAATGTAATTGAATATAAATTCAATAATAATGATCACTACCTTCTACCCATGCTTAGAATATGCAGCGGTGTTTGTGATTGTGGTTAGTTTTTCTGGACGAGTATAGTACGAGGTTCCCTAGTACACAGGTGATTATTCATTATTATTATTGGCCTCTCGTAGTTTTTGGTCTATATGACACCAAGACATACCTTTATTTGCATCTAGGTATCATATTTATGTTAAAATTCAATTTTGAGGTGTATTTAGTTGTGGAATAATTTCCATTTCAAATATCTCGTATCTTATTTCCACCAAAAGTTATTTAAAAAAAATTATACAGGTTAATAGAGTAGTCATTTATCTTCGAAACACACATAGTTTCATGTTTGTCCGTGCCAGGCCCATAATGTATGGCCAAATGGTACATCTCCTTAAGCTACTAGTATGGTATTTTCAGTGGCATCCATAAGTTCCTTCCATATGTGCAGTTATTAGGGCACGCAGGACAAGCTAGTAAGTGTCCCATTGTTAGTGGCACAGCACCACACTTGCACTCCAGAATGGACTTGTCTGTAAATCTCCACCTAGGAATCTTTGTTTATGTTTAACTTGTATATATAGGTATAAATGAGCTCATATGTGTGCCATAGAAGAGGCCTACGATCAGCAGTAGACTTATGCAGGCTGATGATCATGAAACATAATAAATACATTTTATAATTGTCTTTGGTGTTAATAATCGCAATCCCGATATAAAAGGCTTATGTTATTTTACAATTATCCGCATGTATGTACTACATAGGGCTTTAAATCCAATCAACTCAATTTGAATAATCAACTATCTATTTGCATCGTGTAATATAATGATATCAGGCGAATATTGTCCATGATGTCATTAAGTAAGGCAAGCTGTAATCTCGTCTGCGAAGATTTGACATATTCAGAAAGGGTGAATGATTCAAATAGATACTCTTTTTTTTTTAAGGTACCATCTAATCCGTGATTTACGCACATTATAATAATGTTCAACTCGACGTCGCCAGCGGCTTCGCCCGCGTCAATTATAGACCTTCCTCTTGAATCATTCTACGTACTAAAAAAAAACGTATTAAAATCCTTTTGCGTAGTTTTTAAGACTTAAGCATACATAGGAATGTATCGACTGTATAATTTCACGTAGGTAGATTAAGCATACTGTTCACTGATAAGTTAAGATTGTAATAGGCACGCATTATCATAGTATATAAGCCACATTGTACCCAAAATAAATCAGACGTCTTGTCTCGTTACTTTTATTGCCATAACCATCTGGCAAATTGGTGACCCTCGACTTAACTCAATTTCACTTGACTTTGACGCGACCATTGTTCTATGTTGTCTTCGCAACAGAAGATACCAGCAAAATGAGCTCGCCTACTTGCAAATCAAACTGCGGCCAACAAGAAACACTGGAAATTGCAGCCGGCACCTCCATTTTATCCTGCATTCCGGAGCTTTGGAGAGATCAACCCAGATTATGGTTTACACAATTTGAAGCCATAGTAGTGCCACAGAAACAAGGAGATGATTACAAATATTTTACAGTTATAGCAAAACTATCGAAGGAAGAAATACTACAAGTTAGTATGACTGCACGGTTGGCGTAGTGGTTTAAGCAGCCGCCTCACCGCTTGACACTGTGTCGAAGTGTTGTGGGTTCGATCCCCACACGAGACAACACTTTGTGTGATTCATAAAATGTTGTTTCGAGTCTGGGTGTTCATTGTGTCCGTTAGTTGCATGTTTGTAAAGTTCCCCGCGACACAGGATTTAGTCCTAATGCGGGAGTTGTCTTTTTAAAGAAAAAAAAAAGAAAAAAAATTGTGACGTCATCACCTCACCCGGCCGCCACAGAAAAATATAAAACCATCAAGGAACGTCTAATGAGTTACTACAAAGAATCAGAACAGCGCCAATTTTAAAAATTAGTGTCGGAAATAGACCTGGGTGATCAAAAACCTTCGAAACCTTTACGTAAGATGCAAGTACTCGGAAGAGGCAAAATTGGCGACGAAACTATCAAGCTTCTGTGGATGAGACTTTTACCGCCGTCAGTTACCACAGTCCTAGCGGTCACAGAAGACATGGAAATCGACAAAATGAGCCAGATCGTCGACAAAATCATAACAAATTACCGAGGTGTCAGCAATGAATGGAAGCAAAACAGACGAAAGCGCAATGACATGCGTTTTGACACAATTAGCAAAAATGCAATCAGAACTAAACGCAATTCAGCGCGATCGCAGAAACTATCGACGCGATCCAAGTTATTTCAACCATCAGCATTTTTTGTCAAGACCAAGTTCAAGAGCGAGCAGTCGAGAAAGATAACACTATTGTTTCTATCACAACAAATTTGGAAATTATGGATAAAAATATACTAAACCGTGTGATTGAAAATAAGATTTTATCTCAAGGGATCAGAGAAACTAATTAAAGCACAGACTACGGCGGATCTCTATGCTATTCACCCGTCCAACCACCGAAATCATCATAATCATCCGTATTACTGACCGAAAAATTGGTATTATATTTTTGATTGATACGGGAGTAAACATTTCAGTTATTTGCAAGCCACAGAGACATTCATTTATACAAAATGAACAATACACACTCTACGCCGCTAATGGTACGAAAATAAAGTCTTACGGCGAAAAAACACTTACCTTTAACTTGGGATTACGGAGAAATTTCACATGGAATTTCGTCATTGCCGATGTGACGCAACCGATTATTGGAGCAGATTTTTTGGAACATTTTAAACTATTGGTCGACTTAGCAGGTCGGAAACTAATTGACAGGATAACTGAGCTGACAACGCTGCAGGCGTTGTCAGCTCAGTTATCCTGTTTCATTCATTTCAATTCGTACGATCAACGCCAGGATGCATTGACAAGACATTACGAAACCTTCCTCCCTACGTACTTCTCCAAAACACAAGGTTGAACACCATATTGTAACTAAAGGCTCGCCAGTATCAGCACGCGCAAGACCATTACCGAGATGGAGCAAAAGGAATTTGTCGCCCATCCGACAGTCCGTGGGCAAGCCCTTTGCACACGGTTAAGAAAAAGAATGGTGAATGGAGAGCATGTGGAGATTACCGAATGCTCAACAACGTTACGGTACCTGATAAATATCTACTTTCACGATTAACTGATTTCACTTATATATTAGAAAATAAATATGCACTCAGCAAAAGTGATATCCGAAAAGCCTACCATTGCATACCAGTCAAAGATGTGAAAAAAAGCTATTACTACTCCTTTCGGACTTTTTGAATATATAAAAATGCCTTTTGGTCTACGGAATGCAGCACAAACATTCCAACGATGTATGGACTCGCTATTCAGAGATTTGGACTTCGTCTTCGTGTTTATCGACGACTGTTTAATTGCGTCAGAAAACGAGAATCTACATTACCAGCACTAATATACAGTTTTCAAATGCCTACAGGAGAATGGGATAGCTATTAACCTCGAAAAGTGCGAATTTCTCAAGAGCGAAATAGACTTCCTTGGTTATCATATAACGAGCCAAGGAATACGCCCGATAGAAGAGAATTACAAAGCAATTACAGAATTTCCCAATCCAAAAACAAAGAATTAAGGAGATTCTTAGGCATGATACATTTTTATAGAAGAAATCTACCGCACGCCGCCAACTATCAAATAACTTTAAACAATTATCTGCATGACTCGAAAATGAACGACAACTCTCCCATTCCTTGGACAACAGAGGCTGAAAAAGCTTTCGAGTCAAAAGGAAATCATCACAAACGCAATATTAACAGTACACCCTTTGTGCACCGCTCCACTTGCACTTATGACAGATGCCAGTTCGACATGTGTCGGCGCGGTTCTACAACAAAAATCCGTACCTAAGTGGGAATCATTGGGTTTTTTCTCAAAACAGTTAACTGAAGCGCAACAATGCATTGCTTGCCCTCGCAGTGTTTTGAACTTTTACATATCGATTGGTATAAGATTCCTTTCTTTCCATTATTTTCTTTTCCTTTTAAAAAAGACAACTCCCGCACTAGGAATGAATCCTTAATCGCGGGAGACTTTACAAACATACAACCAACAGACACAATGAACACTCAAACTCGAAACAATAGTTTATGAATCACACAAAGTGTTGTCTCGTGTGGGAATCGAACCCACAACACTCGGCGCAGTGTCAAGCGGTGAAGCGGCCGCTTAAACCTCTACGCCAATCGTGCAGACAAAGATTTGACGTTTAGTTTGCTGTTCCTTCGTAAAAATGCTTTTTGGTGTATTTTACTTAGACACCTCTTGCGACACCCAACGAATGAAATTGGGTAGTTTGTTTGTTTCTCGTGTGAGTGTGTGGCCAATTGGGTGACACTTTGTATTCATAATTCGTCACCATACATACATATACTCACGCCTGTTCCCCGGAGGGGTAGGCAGAGACTACGGAACGCCATTTGCAACGATCCTGACATATCTCTCTTGCTCCATTCACTCCCATCAGATTTCTAATGCATGCTCTTCTGTTCAGGGTACTTTTAACCTGTCCTGTTTTTAGGATGTCTCCGATCTGGTCAGAGAACGTCCGCCTAGGTCGTCACCACAAGGAGATAAAAGCAAATCATAAGGCTGGACTAAATTAAGTTACGTTTCAATTTGTGACTTATTAATAAATTCACAGTGATCTTGAATTTCCTGGAAAGGGTCTCCATTTAACAGCTTGGTACATAATTTTCCTTGAACCTGATATTTTGAACTGTTTCTCAAAGTTAATGTTCCTTTGAGAGTTATGAATTTGACCCACTTTGTGCGAGTAAAATCTTAATGAATTAGAAATATACAAAGGGACTTAAGTTGCTGCTTCGAGAAATCAGTAAGTAGTTTTAGCAGTTAATTGTAAAAACGTTATATTTTTAAAAGACTAGCAGTAAATTTCGTAAAGTGGAGTACTTTATAAAATTCAACTAATGAAAATAAGAAATCGAAACAGGGATCACTAAAGGAGTTGTTCAGTATGGACATAGAATACATAACCTTTATGCCATACGTGTTGATTTCGACTTTTACTTGGAACTAGCTGGCCTGGCTTCGTACCGCCATTATTTTTTTGAAATTTTTTTTATACAAACCTGCTCCTAACAATAACTAAACATACAAGATTTATACAATTCGGTGCAGTCGTTTGGAAGCGATGCGCGTACAAACATTTCGAGATTCATTTTTATTTATATAAAGTCAAAGTCAAAATCATTTACAACAGCAGTTCCCTCTCACCTGCATTGTAACTCGGCTAAGTGAAATTTTGGTCCAACAACATCTTGTAAACTAAATTTCGCGATATTCGCTCCCAAGATTTGGTTTACGGTGACAACTTTGCACGTATTGCACAGCTAAATGGCATTCAACGAGTTAACCTGGATATTACGGAATAGTATTAAAGTCTGGGAATGTTGGTGATTGTATAAATAATCATCAAATGTATTTGCCCTTAATTCTATTTTTTTTTCAAAATACTGTAAGCTAATAGGTTATGTTTTCGCCTTAAAATGTTGGACATAATCGTACGGATAGTCTGATGTCCATATTCACCAACTATTAATCACTTGTATGAGTTTTATATTAAAAGTATATCTTAAAATTATGAGTTGCGCTCACAGATATGAAGCAGTCAAAAATATTGCAGCTATTTAACCTAAAAAAATTTTGGCTACTATTTACCACTTTAAATTGTGGAACCGCTCTTAAGATTTCGCCTAAAAATAAATGGGTACTTCACTAGCCGTAGGCATTTAAGGGCGAGGGTTGTTCTGAATTTTATAAGCCCGCTAGTAATTTGCAATGGTTTTGCACGCATTTTTACTCCGTTATAGTACAAAATTAATTAAAATTATGAGCCCTTTCTCATAAAACGTTAAAAATAAAACAATCTTGTTAGTCGAGGCATTTGCTAAATACTGGACTCAAGGCATTTGTTTTGTTTAATTAAAATTTGTATATCTATAGGATTAAACTAAGGTTTAGTTATTATTTTGATCTGTCCTTCATTTTGGCAGAGAGATCGATGTTTCTCTGGAGTTGTTGTTTTAGCGACAGTGGTTTTACCTTACTCAAGTACTACATGTGGCGACGCAGTAAGTACGTCAGACGTCTACTCGCAACCTTTATTAAAGATCGTTAGTAGGAGAGTATTGGGGGGTCTGGATTGCCATCCAGACCCCCCAATACTCTCTATTCAAAACGATGATTACATTTCAGATTATCTATTTAAAATAATGATTCAAAACGATGATTACATTTCAGATTATCTATTAAGAAATGATGAATGTATTCTACTTTTTTATGCTTTTCCAAGTCTATTACCTCTATTCTATTCGAGTTGACACTTAAATTCGGAATGTTTCTATTCGTATTTGAGGGTCTGGATCGCAACCCAATACCCTCTATTTAAAGTGATTAATATATTTCAGATTATCTATTAAACATGATGAATGTATTCTACTTCCTTAGTATAGATAATATCAATTTGATTATTTTCGCATGGCAATTACAAAATCTCTTCCTTTCACAGCGTTCAAATAAAAACATTGAGGATAATGTATAGCATGCTGCATCCAAGGATCGTCATAGATCTCCCAATCTTCTATAACCCCTCCACAAGAGAAACATGCCGCCTTATCATTTATCCTGTTGCCAAAAAAAGAATCCAGCGTCAGCCATTTGCGTCACTAATCTTTTCTTTGAATTAATCGTCCCCCAGTAATAATTAAATGACAATTCACGCATTTTATACGTGTCATACATGCCATATCGAGGTTCGTAATCATTTTGAAACATGTTTTATGCACTTCCTTCCTTCCTTGTTCTTGATGCAGACAAATATGAACGTATAATGACATTACCATTGTGTTGTCAACAACTTATAATGATTGGAAAGGGTTATTGTATTGGGTGGGGGATAGAAATCTCGTAAAAGATACGTTTTAAACTAATTATAGAAATTAAACAAGAATATATTTATTTAAAAATTTTATTGTCATCGCACCATTTTTTTAAACACAATACATTCTTTAAAGCACATACAGAGTCATGATAAGTACAATTATACAAATGTTCAGAATATTTATATTGATCGTAGAAACTTATCAAACTAGAACAACCTTTATCTTCTAAATTAAAAATATTATTATTACTATTTGGTAAAATATGCTTCAATCACAAAACCTTTTCTGAGCCTTTGACATAGACACATTTATTCCTTAAAATATCCGTAATCAAACTCTGATAACTGCAATAAGACACAAATCCTTCACGCCAATGTATCTTTCTGTTACGTTCAATCCAACTAACTTGCTTTTTTTCTGGTTGCGTTAAATTGTTAAATGGAAATGGCGGTTTAATTAAAAATACTTGTAATTTTTTATTGTACAATATGGCGATTTCTTTTAATATAAATTCATTTCCTTCTATTTTAAAGCCTTGAATATCTACAATAGCAATCATGTTAACCTGCGCACAATGTTGCTGAGAGGTTTGTACTCCACAAGTCGGTCGTTTATTATTAAACAATATGCAGTCGTGTTATCTGGTATTGTAGTAGAACATTCAATTTCCAATCGCACGTCCACTGGACCTGTTTTTAGACTATCGTTTTGCCTTGAACAGTCTAATATAAAGAGGGGAGCTTTTTCCTTGAAGTTCTTTAGGTTGAGCAACGGGTCTACTGGGCAGTTGTAAAACGACTGACGAAATTTTGCATACATTTCGTATAATATACTGTATTTGTTATCGGAAAACTTTATACCTAAAGGTTCATTTGGATAATATTGCGAATTTAGAAAGAGCGTTACGTTTGTAACTTCACAATGATCAAATAGTGAACTATCTTTAGCTTTATTATTTCTTCTATTCGTTTGTAAGCAAAAAATTACATATCTGGGTTTTTCTAATTGTGAAGCAGTCTTAACTGACCAAGAATGCTTTGTAGTTTTTGGTAATAAAGGATACTCATATAAATCCCAATTTCTAAAAGCCATCTGAATAGGTTTATCTCTTTCTAGATGTTTTAAAAGTGTCAGTCGCTCTCGATCTGATACTCTTACGTGTGGTACTCTCCACTGAACTCGTTGTATATCTATTTCAAAATGAGCGATATCATCTGTAAGGATAACACTGTTTAAGTTAGAATTACTTCTGGTCAATATGAGTTCATGTTTGCAATTTATAATAATTTTATTGTAATCCTCTGCAAAGCCTAATACTTTATTTAATGGTATCACAGCACTAAAATGCCCATCACTGTCAAAACCCTCTAAGTTCCAACCCCATAAGGCAGCAACTTTATTTTCCGCTTCATTTAATGAGATGTATGATTTAATTGTTGACGTTATTCCCGAATTTTTTATACGGTCTATTTCAATACCATTCATTTCGTATCTGATGTCTTGAAACATATACATAACAGGGTTATTAGTGAACTTAACAGTTTTCTTGATCGGGTTCCCATCTTTGCTGAAGAGCTTTGCTCGGCCTTCGACATAGACTGAACTGGCTGATGGTAGTATGTATATGTCTTGCTGGTGTATGGGAATTCTGATTTCATCGTTTTGTCTAAAGCTGTTATTGTAGGGATTGTATGAATGGACTTCATAACTTTCGATCGAAGTGTCGAAATGCGGCAATTCAGTAATCTGTAGTATATTCATACTTTAAACCCTAGGGCTTTAAGAAAACCTTTATTTGCTTCAGTTAATTTCTTAACTTTTTTCTTACGTCTTTGCACCTTGGTAATCGTAGAAGAACTAAGACGATTTGTTTTCACTGGAGTATTTTTATAGTATACTATCATTGTGCTTTTTTTAAATGAAGACGTAGTTGAATATGTTCTTTTCCAAAGTTAATACAGTGACCAAACTGATCAACGATCTTAACAGATATAGATGAAATTATGTTTTTGTTTACTGGAAAGTAAATAACGTTTTGCGGTTTTTCCAAGCACCGATGACCTAGAGCAGTATCAGATACAAATTCATGAATATAATGGGTCGGTAATCCGTTGCAGTACGAACCGTGAATAAGATCACATTCGATTCTGATTACGGACAAACTGTTGTTGATAATGGGGATATTTTGTCTTAAATTTAATACTGAGAAGTATAGTAAACCGCACTCGTATTGATCAGATAAATGTAGTGGTGGTTGAAAATATGTAACCAATTCCGACTTATTTCCAGAGATGGTAATCGTAGTAGACATGCTTGTATACTGAACGCTTTTGTAAGATTCTGTTTATTTTATTCCTGTACTATACCAAAAATTCTTCAAAAAGTTTAAACAAAGATGTCCGCAATTAAAAGGGTGATCACGCTGCATATTTTCATAATTATAGTAAACTTTGGAACCAACGTATTTTATAAATTCTTTTGGAGGTTTTAAATTGCCATAACTGTCAAAATACTCAATATAGTCATTGTATTTTGCATAGGCTACCCAATGAGAACCAAGATTCTTAGAGCTATCTAAATTAATAACTCCACATTCTCTTTTAAATGGGTATTTAGGGAGCTCATCTCTCATAAAGACACCTCTAAAATAGGGAATATTGTGTCCATACTTCAAAATGTCTAAATTACTCAAAGCTCGATTGGGTAGCCGATATCTTAGTTTTTTTCTTTCGATACAAAAATTCCAAGCCCATCTTTATGAGGTTTAACATGAAGTCCTTTGCCGATGCAGAGAGCCTCCATTTTTTCGTTGTGTCTCTTCGATTCAGCATACAACTTTTTTGCCATCTTAAATTCATTTATGGTTTTAGCAATACCAGCTGCATCACCTGCTAAGGCTCCCGCTGCAGATAATCCCGCGAAAATTGGAATCAAAGGTAATACTCCACCAGATTTTGGTATAGGAATAACACGTGGAAGTTTAATAGACGAATCATTAGCTAACTCTCTGGTAGCGGCCATTGCTAATTCTATTGCCGCTTTTTTGCACTTTGGTTTTAATTTTTTTATATGTCTTTTCGTTTTATTGATGACATTACGAAACTTATTTTTTAACCCTTTTCCAGATACGGTTTTTTGCAAACACTTTCTGTTACTTTTTTTAAGACCAGAACCAGTTTTAAGTTTTGTTGACATAGCGCTGCTTACTAAACGTGCTGCCAGTTTTTCTCCCACACTTGCATCCGGAGCAACTGATCGCTTTTTCGCCATATTTAACAAAACCAAATCGGCCTTATGGCGGTCCTTTAAGTTTGAAGACTTGTAATAGGCAATGTCGTGTTCTTTGCAATATTCGTCTAATTTATTAACGCCTTTATCTCCACGTGTAAGCCTTTTAACTAATTTGGTGCCAGGTCCGCAATAATGATATCCCGGTAAATGTAATTCAAGTGGTAAATTATTAAGGAGACAATTTAGAAGACTGCTCTCTCCAATACCCATCATACGACTAATGCACCATGGGGTAAACATTTAATAAATATTCGATTTATCAATCCAACTGTTTTCAGAAGAGGGCAAACCTAACCACTTTACTAAAACTCTATTTCCTTTACTTCTGAGAACTTTCTCGACTAGATACAAATTGGGATGTTCTGTCTTTTGAAGCTCTTGAACATAAAATGCACCTAAAATTGGTTGGCCTCTGATTGAATCTTCAATTAAGTAGGTAATAGGGGTAGTATTCTGTATTTTTCTAATCTTAAATATTTCTGTCGACCAGTTAGGAGTATATCCTTTTTCAAATGTTCCTTTGTACTTACTGATACGTACATAATCACCTACTTTGAACTTGCTTTTTATACTACCGGTTTTTATCATTGTGAAATATCTCTCCAATATGTGATTTTTATTAAAATTATCCACGTTTGCTGGCATTTCTTTGATCGTTTGATGAGAGGTGTGATTGTATTTATAAATAACATTATCAAGACTAATATCTATCCAGTTATAGTTACCTTTTAAACTAAATTCCTTATAAAGTTTAGATTTCAATGTTCTGATAAATCGCTCGACTATTGATGCCTTTTTTGTCGAGAAGGTTGAATAATGGTTAATAAAATAAGATTTCATAAGTTTTTGGAACTTATTATTATAAAATTCTGTGCCATTGTCTTTTTTTTTTTTTTTTTATTTACTATAAAAAATACAAAAGAAATATTCTTACATCTAAACTCGCCAAACTTTTACGTTTGATGGCGAGATGCGCTCATTTACATAAAATAAACAATATGAAAAAAAGCAAACTAAATAATTAAGTCCAGTAATTACAATGGTACAATGACATCTATTCTATACCTACTTACTTATTCTAACACATATCTTTATAATATTAGCCTTTCATTAATATACAATATATATGTATACATCTTAAAATTTAACTGTACTATCTTAAACTACATAAAATCACAGTCTAAAGTATCCCGGTTTACATTATAATATTTTTCTTAATGTATTTATAACTTAGCATTCAAGTATAATATTCTTTAATTTTGTTTTAAGTGATCCCTTACTAATTTTAACTTCTTCTCTTAATAAATCTATTCTATTAAACACTTTAGGTATCAAATACTTAGATGTTCTTTTACCATAATAGTTCGTTATCTTTGGTTGGACAAGTTTGTTCTCTCTTACCCTACGTGTATTGTACTTGTTGTTAACATTTACCTTATATTCTGTATTATAATAATATTCCAAACCTATTAAATATTCTACTTTTCTATCGATGGGCATAATTTTACAAATGGGGAATAGCTTATCGTACTCTTTATTGCACTTATCTTTTATGTTTTTGCTAACTAAGAATTTAATCAGTCTTAATTGTAAGTCTTTTATATCCTTTAAATATGTTATAAAGGTTCTCCCGTATACTAAGAGCCCATAACTAATTAACGAGTCGGCAAGAGCGAAATATACTACTCTAAGAGTCTTTTTGTGCAATACCTGCTTGAGTTGATAAAACTTACATAATACAGATCTTAGCCTATTACAAATATCATTTACGTGTAATCTCCAATTAAAGGTTTTGTCTACTGTTAGACCTAAATATTTAAACTTATCTACATACTCTAATTTAGTACAATAACAATTATATTTATTCCTATGCAGACATTCGTACGTGTGTCCTATCACTGCGAGATTATCATTGTTTACAAATCTAACGCTGCGATTGTGTGGTGAATGAATGTGCATACACTTAGTTTTCGCCAGATTTAATATGATTCCGTTGTCATGTGCCCATTTAGTTATACTTTCAAAATCGCTCTGTATACACCTCTGTACCTCAGCTATATCTTTCGAAGCATAAACAAGGCACATGTCATCAGCGTACATAAACACCTTACATTTCTTTACGACATTTGACACACTGTTAACGTGCATTATATAACCGACAGGACCGTAAACCGATCCAGTCGGCACGCCCAAATCTATATCTGCCTCTTTACCAGCAACGCCTGTGATGATTGTGCTCATTTTGCGACGAGTTAAATAGTTTTTAAACCAATTATTTATTGGCCCTCTTATTCCGCATTCATCCATCGCCTGTAATAAGATTTCGTGGTCTAAAGTGTCAAACGCCTTTTTGTAATCTATGAAAAGGGCTATAATTTGTTTTCCTGAATCTAAGCACTCGTTTAAATAATCAGAGAATCCTGATAAGGCAGATACAGTATTACGCCCCTTACGAAAGCCGTGCTGAACGTCACTTAATATTTTGTGTTGTTCTAGAAATGAGCTAATCTGTCCTACGATAATTTTTTCGGTAATTTTGTCTATGACAGATAATATTGCAATTGGCCTATAATTAACATACTCTAAATGATTACCTGATTTGTATATTGGACGTATAATGGCATGTTTTAACTGGTCGGGATAGTTACCAATATATATTGACATATTTATAAATGCAGCTAACACAGGACTTATTTTTTTACGTAAATAAATAATGTCTTGCACACGTATCCCATCAATCCCAGGTGCTTTCTCACACGACATAATTTTTATGACCTTGTCTACGTCTGCCGCAGTCACTTTACAGAATCTAAAGCTCACTTCACTCGGGCTTACATACGTATTTCTATCCAGAAACTTAAAGTTACAAACGTGTTTAATGTCTTTTATTTCTTCCGTAAATGTTTTAGAAAAGTTTGAACAGATTTGTTTGATGCTATCTGTTTTTCCTAAGTACTTTAAAATAACGTCATCTATACTAGTTTTGTTTCGTCCCAACCATAAGTTAATATTTTCCCATATTTTCCGATAATCACCCTTACATTTTAAAATTTGTGCCTGCCTATACTTATTTTTTGCCGTAATTATTAATTTATTAACTTTATTTCTAAATTTTGTATAGTCTAAACGCTTAACCATATTTTTTGGATCTGCTTTCCATACTCTAAATAAATAATCTCTACGTAGTACCATTGAATATAAATACTTATCTATCCATGGCTGTCTTACAGTTTTCCTATTATTTATCGTAACTATATTTGTACTTTCGTTATAAATCTGACGGAATGCACTACACATAGTCTCATATAATAATACAGGACATGTGATTGTAAGTAACTGAGCCCAGTCATAATCATCCAACTTTTGTCTTACAATTTGTTCATTAATCACTTCGCGCACACTATGATTATTGCTATTGCCACTCACACATTCGTTGTCACGCACACATAAGTCTAACACAACTCCAACGGCGTGATGATCGGCGATGCGCGACTCGAGTACATACGCGCACGCGCCACTCTCGCTCTGTCCCGCTCGCACCCAGACATGGTCTAAGCACGCTGTCTCGAGCCGGCCGTCCGCGATCGCTTCGCGCGTCACCTGGTTACTCGGAATTGCACTAAGTAGGCCGCATTCACACAGGGTGTTTCTGTATTTTGTTACTGTAGTGTTTACCATATCGTTTAATATATTAATATTGGTGTCGCCTATCACTATAATGTTATCAGATGGTGTAATAGATTTTACTAAGGTCTTTAATTGCTGGATAAATGTTAGTTTATTACTGATCGGTGGTCTATATATTGCAATTATGTGTGTTGTATCTTTCCCGCAGTTCAGTTGACCATGCAATGTTTCTACAGCCTCTGTGTTTACTATTTTAGCCTCAAAGTTTAAGCCATTCTTGGCGTATATTAATAATCCTCCTCCTCTGCAAGTTTCTCTAGTATGTATAAAAGTACTATATCCTTCTATTTGGTACAGTGTAAGTTCCGACTTCTTTATATTTATTTCACTTAATATTATTATATCTATATTATATTTAATTTTATCAAGTAAAACTAATAGCTCGTTGAAGTTTTTCCGAAGTGATCTGATGTTTAGATGAAATATATGGGTGTTCGATACTTTTTGGGATAGATCCTGACTTAAATCAATTATATCTAAATATCTTTTAAATTTAAACTCGTTACAAGTATTATATGTGTGATTGAATTTTGCTGTTAAAATTCACCTCGTGTGTACTCGCCTCATTCGGCCCGCGTTTATTTGAATTCTTCGAATTGATTCAAGTCGTCTTCGGATCTAATGTTGTATATCTTTCTTTCGTCACTATTCCTTTTAACCAAGATGCTACAGTTCTGCACCCAAATATATTGAAAACCTTTCGGTTTTAGTTTATTTCTTACTATCCAAAGAAGTTGTCGTTTATATTTGGGTAAATCTTCGTTAATGTATATCCTTGTTTCGCTGCCGTTATCATATACTTTGTTATTCGTTATCTTAGTTTCTTTCTTTACAAGCATCCAGCCGTTACGAACAGATTTAGACCGAAGTGAGACAAGCACAGGCTTGGGCTTTGTGTCCTCAGGTTTTTCTTGACCTACCCTCTTGGCGTCTTCTATATCGCTCGGGTCCAAATTCAGTTTCTGAGCCAGTTTTTGTACTAATATTTTCGTGTTTTCGTTGTCTCGCTTCTCTAATCCGTGTATTTCAATGTTTTTCTCTTTATCGCTCGTCTCTAATTCTTGTACCCGTTCTTCTAACGCCTTATTAAACTTCTCCAAATAGACATTTTTCTGTTCTAATGCCTTTATTTTCTTCTGCGATTCCTCTTTATAATCAAGCAGTGTTTGGTACATGTCGGCGTAGAACTCAACACTGTTGGTAAGGTCTTGAATTTTCTTCTCCAAACTATAAATTACAGTTAACTTTCTATTTACCTCAGCCAAGACATTTTCACCAGACTCTTCACTTGGGTTCAACGTAATCCTTGAGTCAACTGCGGATGGTTTTGGACTGCTTTTATTTGTCTGGCAGTCGTCGCACAGTGAACTGTTTAAAAATCTTTTATTTACACATTTTTTATGGTAAACATTTTCACATTCACCTTTACATTTCACTGTATCATCTTTAGCTAAAGATAAAAACAGTTTGCATTTTTTACATTGCACCATTTTAACTTTTATGTTTTATTTGCAAATACGTAATTACTCACTGCTTTCTCAAGTTATTCGATAGACACAACCGTGCGACGAGCGCGCGCGCAGCGGAATGCAATGTCTGTTTGAAGATTTCGGGGAACGCGCCCTTTATCCAACAAATTTTTGAAAGAGTTGCATACGACATCTTTGGTTTTACTTTTCAAAGGAAGGGTCCAAGCGTATTTCGAAAATGTATCAATGATAGCGAGAATAAATCGGTAATTCTTATTTTCGTTAGAAATTGATTGCATATCAATTAAGTCTGCCTGCCAAAGGTCGTCTATATCTTTCATAATAACGTGTCTTCGTGGAAAGTTTACCCTCGCATTTTTATGAATTTCATTTACCACATCAGCTTTACTCATATTGAAAATTCTGCATTTAAACACTTGTCTTGAATCCAATGATGATACTAAATAAAAATAATGTGATAGGTACTATTTATTGTTTAATTATGTCAGCTTCTTTTAACTCTTCTATTATAGATAAAATTTCATTATCATGGTTCGTATTGCCAGCATCTCTTGAAGCAACTAATAGTTTCAGTCTCTCAACTAATTCGTTGGGGTCATCCCAATATACTAGATCAGTATTGTTTTTGTATTTTTTTATCTTTGGCAAGTTTCCTCCAAGTTTAGCGAGACTTTTATCGTTTGACGTTTCGGTAAACATTGGTTTGATTATTTCACGATATTTTATTCCTTTATCACCTTTTATTTGGCCTTTAGGATTGAAGTCTCTCTTGTGCGCATTTGTGTTATGCAACATATCCTTGTAGACAAGTTTATCTTTGCCTGATATTAATTTTAAATCAGGTTTTTTTCGAAGTAAAAGTTCTTTGAGGCCAGGAGTTAAAATGTAGGATTTATCGTCAATTTTAATAAAAATGACACTGTCGTTATCCAGACTATCAATTTTAGAAAATGACACTACTGAGTTTCCCATCAATAAAGTCTTATTTTCACTTCTTATTCCGAACGGTATATTTACTCCATCATAAATATTACACATATCATCACCATCTAATGAAATTTCTAAATCCTCTGGTAATTCTATTTTATGAGATTTTTTAACCGATTGTGCAGAATTTAGTTTTGGTTCGTAAAAGTCCTCAAACTTTGTAGATGAGCTAGTATTAATGTCTTCCAATTCAATATTCCCAGAATTAGTGAGTGTTGTATTTTCCAAATCTTTTATTTTTTTCATAGTTTTATTTGAATCAACTAGAGTTTTAAGGGGATCTGTAACAGGTTTTAGTAATTTGTCGAGCGACAAGTTCATTGAATGTTCCTGGTTCTTTATTTGTTTTATTTTATTCTTTATGGAATCTACGGACTTCAATAATTCTATTTTAATATTTTTCTCCATCTTATAACAACTGTGATCAGTTAAAGATCAAATTATACTGAATTTGATTTTGGATATTAATGACTTATATACGTATATAAAATCAATCAAATTTAAAAAACATATCAAAGTTCTGTCTGTACCTTCCATTATTTAATGGTGATTCTTTATTAATAAGTAGAAAATTATAAGGTTTACTCCAAACAGTTTGACAAATTTTTTTGAACTCTTTCCATTGTAAATCAGAACTAACATACTCTTCATAAACATGTTTTAAATTCACATCATCTTGTTTGAATATAATAAGAAAATTAACATTGTCACGTAACAATTGCTTAGGAATTTTAGAATAGGTTTGAGATAAATAGAAACAATCGATTTGTTTATCCTTCCCATACAAAAATAATTGCGGATGTTAACTTGATTTTCACACGCAACGTCATCAAAAATAAATACAGAATTTGTTAAAGCTTCATTTGGAGAAATTACATCTTTATCATCACTGAACTCATAGAAGTTAATCTGCGGCACTCTTTTTAGAACTTCTGTCAAAAACCGGTATTTCGGTTGAAAATAGGTCTTAGAGTAAAGATATAGATTTCTGAATTTGAGTCCATTTTCATGCAGCAGTAAACTTATCATAACATTCGTTTTGCCACAATTTGAAGGACCGCATATTATACACCGAATGGTATTTGGCAATAGAGCGCTATGTCTGATGTAGCCAATAGAGTCAGTTAAACTTATATTATTAACATAGAGGGATATGGGCTGCTTGATCAACTTCATCTTGCCGATTAATTAAAAAACTATTTTACATGCATATATATATATATATATATTATACAGTCTTATTTGAAGTGTATGTATTTCCATGACAACGCTAGGTTGATGTCAATTTATACAAAGGTAGGCAATAAATAAAAATACAGATTCAATACAATATAAACTTTTATTGGTAAGTAGCATAATACATTATCATAATAATATAAGCATAACTAACTATACATTTAAAGAAATCGTAAATAACTATTTACACATTCATAATAGTATAAATACATTTTATCATTAAAACATAATTTTATAATGTGCCCAAGGTAATGTCTCTATATTATTTGCTAATATATATCTTTTATCATCATTTCTGTTCATCACTGTTTTAGTAACATGTTGTGAATATAGTTCGTGTTTGATTGATTTAATCAAATTCATTTTAAAACAACTGACCTCATTATTAAATAGTGTTTTGTTGTAGTCTGATATCTCTAATTTATTTGTGACAGATTTAGAAACACCTTTTGCTTTTTTAATTTGATTTTGTGAGGTAATTAAACAATAAAGCTTCGCTCTTAAGCCAGTAAATTCACTGATTACATCTCCACCTAGTTCATCTTTGAATAAGCCAGGTACTTTTGCATTAACTTGTGGTATTAAATAAGGGTTGTCAAAATCAAAATTACTTGTATCGAAATCATTCAAATTATTTCTTATGTCACTGTAAATGTCTTTTGTATAAATTAAATATAGTAAGCTATCAGTATCTGTGTAACAAAGCTTGATATTATTCATATATTTATTTTTCATATTGTAATGAAAGTGATAGAGATGTGACTTAGCATATTCTAATACAGTAAAACCTATATAAATCGGTTTATCTAAAATAATTTTCTCTGGTTTTAATTGAATAGCTACAAAGTTTTCTGAAAATATAGTAACACATTTCAAATTGGGCTTGCAAATTAGTCGTTCAGCACCAAGTTGTTTTTTTGTGATATTATTCGTATCAATCCATTTCGTGGTTAATTTAACATCAACCTGTTTACGTTTGTTTTCGATAGTTTTACCAAAAATTGAGTTATTTAATAGTTTGAAAAAGTCTTTTTCAAATGATGTGATGGATGTTTGACGGAGACTAGTATTTAAATCAATATATTTTTTTAAATAATCTTCTTGTCTAAATGTAAGAATACGGTGTACTTTTCTTAGAATGAGTCCATGCCTCAAACATTGTTTTAAATTATTATAATGTATTATATAGTTAAACTTATCGTATAAATTTGCAATGAGTTTTGCTGTTTTCCCTCCTGGAGAGACAAATTTTTCTGGAGCAAAAGGTAAATCGCTATGAGAATCATGTAGGTGATCAGGATATTCAAGATCGACTTCTAATATAAAACCGTAATTGCTGTTCTCTGATACACTCATAACATCAAAACAATTAATTTCCTCTTGATTTAATAGTCTAAAGTCCGAAATAGGGAATTTCTTACTCATTGCGTAACCGTACAGATTCTTGCAATCAAGATATATCAAATAGCTGGAAGGTTGTATATCATTGTATTGTGATAAATACATATTATTAGCTTTCGCGTGACGTAAAGAGCACTGTGCTAAACCACCACGTATACCCTTTTCCAACATTTGATATATTTCTATGTTATCAATTAAATCTAATTCAACCCGTGTATACAGTAGCATAGCATCCCAGCTCAAACTAGGTGCTGTTATATAGTATGCAGGGTCTAAATTATAATATTTTAGACTTATGTTACGAAAATTTTCAAATATATCGCATAGCAACATAATATCACATTTAAGATATAAATCAGTATACTCGCCCAAAGTACATACATTAAATGAATGCCACACAGTTTTTGCGTGTTCATATTCAGCATCAGAAATATGTTCCAGTTTCAATGTATTATAGAAATATTTTTTATGAGGAAGTTTTCTTTCTTCATACTTTTCCCAAGAGTTCATATAATCATATGGATATACCCCCTTCTTTTTTAGTATATTAATGTTTTCGTGATTAAATTCCATTGATAAGTAAACAAAATCTTTTTCTGTCAGACTTTTACTTAATGTATCTAAACTTGAACTTAGAAACTGAAACGAATCAATGAATTTCATTTGAATGGAGTGGTTACGTATCTCGCTAGAAATGTATTTGGTAATGGTTAAATACCTTTCTTTAGTCTTAGGTATGATTTTAATGTGACCTTTATACTTAACTAATTCTTCTATAAACAAATGGGAGTCATAATTCGATAAATTATGAAAAACTATAGGTATAAATTGACAGACTCTGTACATTAAATTACAGTGAGAATGTGCAGCTCCTCTATATTTTCCAGTTACATGATCATGGTCATATACTTTGTCATCGAATAATAAGTGATCACAAATATGACAAGTACTTGCAGAGCTATGTCTTATTTTTTCTATTCTTGTTAACGGTAACATAGGTGTTTTAAAAGATAATATTTTATCAATTTTTTTCACATCTTCCACTAGATTTTTTACAAATACTTGAACACAATCTGACCCTCTGTAGGAAACATATTTATTCTGAGTCTGATCGTGCGAGCAACAAATATAATACCCAAAGCACGAAGGTTCATGTTTTTTGAAATTGTGCGTTTTTTCCGTAATTTTTTCTGAGCAACTTAGCAAAAGACTTTCAAAATCAGCGTAAATAACATAATTTATTCTTTGTTTTCTCTCATAATTCTGAAAACCAATCTTGCGACTAGTTTCAGGCAAAATAGTTAAAACTTTTGAACACACATGGGATTGATACTTGATTTCGCTACTATAAAATTGCAAACATGATTCACAAAGAAAAAGTTTACCCTTATGATTTGTAACTTGACGCCGTACCAGTCTCAGTAGATTTTTAATCAGACAGTAATGACCTTTACCATATTTTTCGAAATATAATAAATTCACATGATTCGTTTTTCTATTATTTGTTAAATATAAAGGACCTGTCACATTTTCACTATTTTCATCTATTCCATAAATATTTATACTAACATCATTGTTTGTTTCAAATAATTTTATGTCTTGATATGTTACTGGGAAAGACATTCCTTTAATATTGAAAATGGAACTGTAGTGCGGGTATGATGCAGTCCTACAAACATTCTGCTTAGCGGGATATAAGGCTGCTAGAATACTCCATAAAAAACAGTGATTATCATTATTTTGTACATTCACACAACTTTTTTTATTGGTAATTCTTTTTGGTAAATCTAAATAAGTGCCACCACTTAATGGACAATATTTATTGATATTAATTTCTAAATGGCTCAATGAATGATAATACCATCCAGATTCTTTGTGTTCGTATTCTGATAGCTTACATTTTAAAATTTCAATTATTTGTAAGTACCAATCATGTATATCTGTGTTCTTGTAAATAATTTTATATTTAGTATTGAATGATTTCAATTGTTGCTCATTTGTTTTTTCTAAGACAAAGTAAGCAAACAATTCGAAATTCAATTTGATACAATTATTTTTCTTTAATGACATATCAATTAATTTTAATATATCGTTTTTATTATTATGCAAGAAATTCTCAGGCGTGAGGGTTTTAATATCATGTGAATAATTCAAACGATATGTTACGATTCTATTTTTGAAAGCACTGGCAATTATGTAAATATTTTCAAATTGAGTTCGTAAGAGACTATTAGATTTATGGATGTTGGTTCTTACATGATATTTCATTCGGTTCAGTGGTATTTCAATTTTACATTTTTCACATTCAATAAATTCAGGGTTATCATTAATATATTGCCTTCGATGAGTAGACAGGAATTGTACTGTAAAATAGAAACAAAAAATGAGTTTTAACTACATAGGATGAATATTTTATTACGTGCTATACTTATACATTAACCAGTAAAATATAATGGAGAATAAAATATAATATAAAAGAACTATGATTACTTACTAATTATAAACTGAGTACTTAATTAGGTATTAAATGATCTTAAAGATAAAATCTTTGTCAGTTAATATTAATAATAACAACTGACAAAATCTAGAGGGCAGTGCTTAAATTCTTTTCAAGTTTCATTTATAAACTCTTTCAACCGATTCCAAGCAGGCGACTCATCATCGGTTCGATTTTTTATAGTTAGTATGGAATGTCTCCAACGGTTGATTGGAGCCACGCGTTCAACCTCTCCAACGTCATATATTTTCAGCTCTATATAATATTTTCCCTGCTTACGCTCATCACTTTGCCTGCTTATACCGTTTGCCACTCTACGGGTAAAATATGAGAAAAGAGGTGGTATTTTTTTACCCTGTGCGGTTCCAACAGATTGGTCTTCTTGTTCGTCGCTATCCGTGCCAAATAGATCATGCGAAGTGGACTTCATACATGAGCTGATGGGTTTGATGATGGTCTTCTTCTTCTTCTTCATCTTTTCATGAGATAATTCACCTTCCACCGGCCTCTTGGTAGCTAACGACGACGCTGGAGCGGATGACGAGGCAGACGCCAACGACGACAGACGCTTGTTCTCTCTCGACTTTTTAGTGTGCAACTGCTGCTGTTGCTCAACTTCTTCGTCAGACGAGAAAAGATTGGCTGCTGTTTGCTTCGACCTGAAAGTTACAGATAAGTACTATTAGACATAATAAAAACTAAATAGTTAATGGAAATCTGAAGTATTTGCATACCCTGTAGGAAAACAGGTGTATCTTTATGCATGTACCTATGTAAAAACTAAGTAGAGTGTAGTCAGTTCACTCATTTAATTCATTCACACATTTATGCAAGTCATTTAAACTGTGATGAATCAAGGAAATATAATATCAACAATTACAATATATGAATTTGTCAAAATGAACTTATTCAATTTAATTTATTAATATAATAGATGAATCGAATGAATTTACAAATGGGGAAGTGCGTGGAATGAGGGAATATATGAACTTGAGTTAAATTGATCGTTGAATAACATAGTTAAAAGATGAATTGAAAGAATGTACAGTACTTACATTTTCGAATAGATGATAATTTATTGAGTACACTGGGCAGTCTTGTCACTAATTTCTGAAGTCCTGATTAATGCCAGAAACGATTTGATGGCGATGACTGTCTCACTCCTGTTTATATATGCATCGATTATTCTCGAAAGATTACCATATTTGTCAAATTCTAAACACCTGCAAAATCCATATTAGTTTATTCCTTGCGTTGCACTTTTAGGAATAAAAAGCAGACGAGCGTTGAAAACGCTGCGGTTATAATCACAGCGTTTCTTTTTTAAGCATTACTTTAATTGTATCTTTATTTTTAAGGCATTAAAACTTACATGTATTTTAGGTATGTACCTTAAGAGTACTTTTTGTAGATATTTACGTATTTTTACCTGACTGCGGAAAAAGGAGAGTTATTTGAGACGTACACATTTTGCATAGCCTGAGGCGTTTAGCCCGCTCGTGTATACTGTTGCTTTGCTTGTCTAAGCAAATTGACACGTGGAGTGTTTTTATGATTACTTTTATATAAAAGGTAACAAAAAAAATGCTTTGAATCTTGAACCTTAACGATAAAAAATCAAAATTTGTGTAAGTATATAAACCAAAACAGATTGATGTAAAATACATTAGGTACGGTGAATTCATCTGCTCTGCAATGTCGGTAAGTAAATTAATTAATATATATATTTTTTTTAATATTTGCTATGTTAATATCTAATAGTTTCATTCATATATAATTGTTTATTACATATGTATATTGTAAAGGTAGTAAGTTTTAAAACACGATTGACAAACGGTGTAATATATTGAAATTAAATTATACCTACTATTTTGTTTCAGGAATCCAGCGATGTTTTCATTGCTAATTCATCATACTCACCATCATCACCGATCCCCGCTGAGCACACCCTGCGACAAAGAGTATCAAACTATTTGGAGAGAGAGCAACAATTTCAACCATTTCAGTTCGAGGAACCAGGTTCGAGCACCAGAAATAAAAGACGAGGGTGTGACGTTATATATTCATATATAAAAAAACCAGCAAAGGGTAAGCGATGTAAAATAATACGCTTACAAATTTTTGACATCGAGGAGTTCAAAGAAAGTGCACCATGTAATTGTAAAGCTACTGTTTGTGCACAATACGTGGTTGAAAATGTATTCTGTGACGATATATACAAAAGTGCTAATGAAATTATAAGTAAGATACAAAAAAGAATGTAAATAAATGTATGCTAGAAAAATAGTTTTGTTTTATTTTCTACGACACTAATTATTTACCTTGTAACTCATAAAAACTAGCGTCTTTTTGCTACTCTGACTAAAAGCATTATTATGTAAGATTATACAAATAGTGTTCACCTTTTTACGTACGTACATTACCCTAAGACAATAATAATAAATAAATAAATAATAGCAGCCCTGTATTAAACTGTCCCACTGCGGGGCACGGGCCTCTTCTCATTATGAGAAGGGTTAGGCCATAGTCCACCATGCTGGCCTAATGCGGGCTGGTAGTCTTTACATATCTTTGTGAACATTTTGAAGAACTCTCAGATATGCAGGTTTCCTCACGATGTTTTCCTCCACCGTTAAAGCAAGCGATTATTAACAATTTAATACGCACATAACTTCTAAAAGTCAGTGGTGCGCGTCGAGGATTCGAACCCGAGACCATCCGCGTCACAGTCCGCCAGTCTCGCCACTCGGCTATCGCTGCTTGCTCTAAGACAATATAGGTATATAAATACTATAACAAAGCATAATAATTGTACATACTTATTACTGAGAGCTGGTATTGCCCGATTTAGACACCATCTTATCATGTTTTACTTAACTGTACCTACCTACCTGTGTACCTACTTGTATTACAAACTTATAGGCAACAATACCTGCGTGGAGAGACCAACAGACTGCAATGCGAGGAGAGTCTCGGGTTCGAATCCCACCGCGAACTTTAAAAATCTTGTAAAAGTTTTTTCGATGTCATGTGCGTCGTATTTAATTGCATATTATAGCTTGTCGTGTGCTTCGAGGGCATATTATGGCGTCGGCTTCAGCTGTCATGAAGATCTTTGACAGTGGTTACGCGGAGTCAGTACACTCAAATATCCCGACACTAGTCTAACCATAGAATATCGCTATCCCTTTGAGTCGGGGAAGTAAGATGACAATCGCTTCGTAGCAACAATATAGTAGTAGATATTTAGCCGACCCCGTGTTCCTTAGCCAGTATTAAAGATACAAGCAGGAATAACGCTAGGATGATGATAATGACATGATATACAAAGTTATTGATATCTCTACATAAAACACTAATAAGAATCGATTGTAAATCATTCATATTCATGTACTCATTTATTCGTATTGTGATTTTAATACGAATAAATGAGTACACGAATATGTATAATTGAGAGGCGCATTATGGGTAGCGAAAGAAAGAAAGGAATTCAATCACATGCCTTTACGGGCACAGGTGTAATAATATGTAAACAATCAAGCATCGTCTGAGGTATTTTCTGCACACATTGCAATAATATTATAGAAGTGAGTGCAACCGAGTACAAGAAATTATGGTAACTGATATTATAAATATCTTTTGTTTTAATCAAAATATTCTTCTTAATTTTATTGTACGTACTTATAAGTACATCACGTACAAAAATATGTTAAATATAATCGTGTTACTATGTTTCTTTTTTTCAAGTTATGTTGTTCTATATTTTTATAAGAAATGAGTCTGCTCAGACGGGAAGTGCTGGAATGGATAAGATGGAGATATCTCTTTATTCTGTAAATTAAATAGGTATATCATCTACAACTGAAATCAATTAAATATAAGCATTCTGAAGTTGCGCTCGACCTATAGATATCATCGAAGTATTTTGGTAAGCAATGTCTAAATTCTTCGGTCTACATAAATATTATAAAGAGAAAAAGTTTATAATGTACCTATTTGATAAACTTTGGAAGTAATGAATCGGTTTTACAAATTCTTTTATTATTAGAAAACTACAATATCTAAAAGTAACATAGACTTTATTTCAATTTAATTTTTATACAATTTAGAAAGATGTGCAGGATTTATTTAAAATATTTTTTACCATTTCGAATAGAGAATATGAAATGTATTCATTATTTCGAATATATAATTCAATGTGAATCGAGATTATTACCTCTGTTCCAACTGTATTCAGTTGGATGAGACTAAGGAAGTAGAATACATTCATAATTTTTAATAGATAATCTGAAATGTAATCATCGTTTTGAATAGAGAGTATTATATTTTAAACTTTAACAGATTGGATTTAAAATATTTTTACCATTTCGAATAGAGAATATGGAATGTATTCATTATTTCAAATATATGATTCAATGTGAATCGAGATTTCAGTTGGAAGTGACTAAGGAAGTAGAATACATTCATCATTTTAAATAGATAATCTGAAATGTAATCATCGTTTTGAATAGAGAGTATTGGGGGGTCTGGATGGCAATCCAGACCCCCCAATACTCTCCTACTATCGTTGGTTTGCAGTGTAGTTTAGAAATTTATACTGAACTACTTTAACGTATTATCCATATACTAGTAGTTACTTTTATCGGCGGTCTCTTCTGACCATTACCATCCATACGCTTTTAAAACGCACTTTCTGCACGGGTTCCGTACTCGTTTAAGCGGTCGCATTACCATTTCCGTGGGTGTGATTCCCAAAGATACTACTACAGTGTAGTTATACTTTGTGTGATCCAAAACTTGTTGTTTTAATTCTGGGTGATGATTGATGAGTCAGTTGATTGAATGTTTGTAAAGGAGATATATTGTCTTTTTCAAACTCAAAATATCAGCAGTGGAGCCGAACAAAGTACGAAGAAGAGAGAAAATAATGTTATTATGAAACATTATAACGCCTACATAATGACTTCCTTAAAACTAAGGACATAATCGATCACAAAGTTTGTCAATTGGAAGATAATTACTAAATGTTGTTTATTAACGTTATTTGTGAACTTATTAAATAAAAGTTAGTCCATTATAATTAGCAAAATCTATAGATTTTATAAAATGAGCGCCCTGTCAGTCTGGTAAGCGCAATAAACTCCAAAAGTACTGAACTGATTTTCGTCCGGTTTCACCAATAGACAGTGTGATTCCTGAGTAAGGTTCAAGTGTACCATTCACGCGTGTAGCAGCTTAAGTGAAGTTCAAAATTAGAATGTAACTAAAAATAATTATAAGTTCGACGTGAAATATAACAATTAATGAAGTATACGAAGTGACTTCCGTCCGATACATTTGTACACTCTATATAATTATTTACAAAAAGGCAAAAAGAAATCTTTGGCAATTTCTAGTCTATGACAAAATGTCTACCTAAATCAATTTGGTTCAAAGTCATCATCATCATCATCATTTCTCTACCGTTATTCCGGTTGCATCCAAGACTTACTCGCCTTGGAGCCCGGGGTACGCTTACTGGTCTAACCAGATATGACAGAATATCAACTTTACCACAGAGCG
The DNA here is from genome assembly GCA_944739405.2 of Euclidia mi. Classification (NCBI taxonomy): domain Eukaryota; kingdom Metazoa; phylum Arthropoda; class Insecta; order Lepidoptera; family Erebidae; genus Euclidia; species Euclidia mi. Next base: position 31,044,559 of record OX123192.2, read on the forward strand.
ACTGCCGTCTGACCTCCGCAACCCAAAGGGATAGCGATATTCCATGAATTTAGACCACTATCAGTTTATTTGAGGGTACTGACTCCCCGTAACGACTGTCAAAGATCTTCACGACAGGCGGGACCGAGGGTTAACGTACTCTCCGAGCCACGGGGCAAGCGATAATAATTAACAATTTAGTTCAAAGTATCTCTGTCTATTCCATCTATAATACACAAGTACAAATCCATATCAATTTCTTCTATTTCACCTGTCAATCAATCGTAGACGCACATTGTTATTTCACGAATGAAAGAACGATGTGTTTCACTAAAACAACTGGAGCTGTTGAAATTCCTTGTTCATCGTATTTTCTGAACAAAATTCTAGTGTTGTTTTTAGGAATGTTGGCGCGAATGCAGGTATCCACTGCGTTTTGTACAGAGAGACTTTGTGTATAGTGTTTTATGGCGTTGATTGCCGCAACTGTGTACACTTTTTAGTTCTGCAAGAAATAATTGTTTGAAGGTCTTCATCAACTGATAGTATATCTTCCTATTGTTAGTAAAAAGCCAAAATTAATAATTTATCATATAAAGGACACTTATACAGGATGTTGATATGTATTTGTAAAACATTTTAGTGATACATTATAGACATTTATTTTAAGCAGTGTGCGGTAATATAAGACCCATAGAGGTAACTAATAACAACTAGAGTAACAAACTCCTACAATTGACGTCCAAAATAGCGTGGTAATAAAAAACCTATATTCATCACTTTCGCTTATTCAAAAATGACGTTCCAAAACGTAAATTTGAATGAGACAACAACCGGTAATATAAGACCCATTGAGGTAACTAATAACAACTGGAGTAACAAACTCCTACAATTGACGTTCAAAATAGCGTGGTAATAAAAAACCTATATTCATCTCTTTTGCTTATTCAAAAATGACGTTCCAAAACGTAAATTTGAATGAGACAAGAACTGAACTTCAATCGTGAAATGCGGTGTTTTCCAGTTGTAAAAATGTTTTCCCCCAAAAATATAACGGAGAGAAGAATCATCCATAAATACATTCTTGCCTAAATTAATCCTAAATACAAAAATCTATTAATTGACAACACCGAGAATTTTGATGTCTTTTTTGCGATTTTATTATTATTTACAACAAAATGTTGTGATAAATAATCAATCTAAATGTGGAATTATATTTGTGACTCCTTCTCAAAGTGAATTGCAATATTTCACTGCGTATCTAGCCGTTTTACGATCGTTGTCTTTTTGTGTCGACAAAGGAGATGTTTCCTTTTTGTATGGAACTCTGGCTACAACATGTACCTAGTAACCATATTAAAAATCCTAGGAAAGTAACCCATAAACATAATTAAACTATAAATATCCACTTTAAAATAGTTTTGAAGATAAAAAAATAAAAATTTGACGTCTATCTCAATAATCATGGCGGAATATTGTGACCAAAGAAATTGGATATATACATTGTGACATTCGCAAATGACGTTTTATGAAAACATTGACTTTAAATAATTGTCAAGTTCATTTGACATCAAAATGTCAAAACGAATATTTCGTTCCGAAATGCACAGGGACCTATAAGATCAGTGCAGTTTTATAACTATTTTTTACCTTAAGATAGGTTCATAACGATTATTATAAATTATTTTTATTGTAGTCGCAGTATGCTGCAATTTAGGTATATATAACTATTTTTATTTTTATAATTTACATCTTTGTGTTATTTACGTTCTGTCATTTTATCTCGTACAATTCTCATCATGCTACAATCCAATAAACCGCCATATTAATATGGCAAGAACATAAAATATTTTTATTTTCTATGCTCTCAAATATGAGTAAATTCTTGAAATAATATTTTTCCTGATTTTTGATATTGTTCACTATTTTTGAAGGTATGGTACGTTTCCGAAAATGAAACATCTCCTTTGACACTTTGATATTTTGTGACAGTATTCGGTCCACGGACACATGGCAACAAATTTATGCGGTCTTTGCTAATCTAGTTGTTATATAGATCAATGATAAGACCTTATTTTCATTAAATTTTACCTCGATAGTAAATCAGAATAAACTGTTGAAAGGTGTAGAATAAGACTGCAAGGTAGGTGCGTGTGCTTGTGTGTGTTAGGTTACTGCAATGCGAGTCCGCGGCGATCAGGTTAGCGACGGCGAAGGTCAATACACTGAGGTTATTTTTAAAATGCATGATTGCGAAAAAAGTGATTTATTTTTTCATGTTTGTATTCTGTAATAGTAGTAAATTCACGCCTGAAAATATTTTGCAAATGCATAGCAACAACTTGTATACAGAAGGTTACGGACTGAGGATCGGTTTTTTAGATTTGAGGGACAAGAACATTCGGCTAAATGAATCTCGTTTCAAACTATTATATTCATTCATTGACACATTCTTAGATAGTTTTGAGAAGAAACAATAGTAATGTAGAACGGAATAGTTTCGATACGTGATCGCGATAGACTCAAACTGGTGCTATTTTCTAAATGACAGTGATACGGAGACGGAAGCACTGCTGATTATTTCAATGTTAGTGTTACGGAGCAGAATGGGCTATTGCAAAGTGAAATTGTAATAGGTTTTCTCTTTTACGGTAGGTGGATGAAATGAATTCTAACCATATATGTAGATTGGTGATAGATTTTTATTCTTTTTTTAACGTTTTATATTCATTTTTTTTTCTTGACAACCTAGTTTATTTTAAGTAATTTGTGAAAAATTATATATTTCAGTTCACATTTATGCCAATTTTTTAGCAAATTCTTCATAGAATTTCGGTATGATCATAGATGCGGTAAAGAGTTATCCCTTTATCTTCCGTAAGCGTCTACTTCTAAAATTTGGTCTGTTATGTTAATTCCCAATTAAGAATTACATAATTTCCTCCTGTTTTCTAAATGGATGCCGCGACTGACACAGATATCTAAATTGTAAATATATTTCAGATAAAAGCCTTGCCCACCAAAACCTTTTCTAAGCCTATTTAGAAAATACTTAAAAAAATTTAAATATCCTGAATCTTAGAAAATAAAAAGAATGGATATTGAATCAATTTCAAGGTAATAAATCAAAACGTGTTTCATTAACCAATTGTTCGCCGTTTAGAAAAAATTCAAGAGATCATTATTTATTTTCCAAGACATCGCTTCGTCGGAAAGTTAAACTTCCGTTATATTTTAATTAGTCGTTTCTCGATAATTAAATGGGAAAAGCGTCTTAAAATTTGGATCAGCATTTAGACAGAGGATTTGTCTTGGAAAATTCTTTATTTCGAATTAAGATTGCGCCGCGTTTTTAATTTAAATAATTTCGAGTGCGCCGCGGACGAGGGGCTGGAGCCCGTGGACGCGTACCACCCGCCGCTCGCGGTCACCGTCGCCGCCGCGTCACGCGCCGCTCCCGCCGCGGACTCCGCATGCCCACGCACCAGTCCATCCACGGTACCATATAAACGATGGAATTTTCGTAAAGCAGACTTTAATAGATTATATTATTTGATAAACTCATTGGATTAGGCACAGATTTTTAAAATAGACGATCCCGATTTAGCATTAAATGATTATTATGATAAATTAAACGAAGCTTTCGATGCTCGTGTACCACTTAAAAAATATAAAAATGTGACTACCAAATATGTATATCCACAATGGTATACTCCAGAGCTTATTCGAGATATAAAAATTAAACATAGTATGCACAGAAAGTACAAAACTAGTAAGTCGCCAAATGACTATGTGGAGTTTGCTCGCTATCGGGCTATGGTGAAGGCGGAAACGATGCGTGCCCACAAGTGTTATATGGATAAGGTACTGAAACACCTAGCCAATGACCCCAAGGCATTTTGGACTTATGTTAGAGAGAAAAAGGTATATCAGGTCAATATAAATTACTAAAAAATGGTAAATTGTTAACTGGAGTAGAATTGGCTGAAGAATATGCTCAGTATTTTCATTCTGTATACAACACGCAGTCACTGAACGCGGCGGCGGCCAGCGCGGCGGCAGCGCCGGGCGCCCCATTCGCGCACCTCACGCGCCTTGACGCGCTCGCAGTTACAAGAGCTTTAGCCGCTCTGTTGCCGAAGCGCTCAGTGGGACCTGACGGTATTCCTCCATTTATCATTAAAGACTGCCAGATGGCTTTGGTTGCGCCATTACTACACTTGTTCAATACAAGTATAACTACAGCGAGGTTTCCTGATCGTTGGAAGATCACTAGGGTGATACCAGTTCCGAAAGGTCGAGCCGGTACTGATGTTTCGGACTATAGGCCAATAGCGGTATTGAGCGCTACGGCTAAGGTATTTGAGATGGCTATTCACAATTGCTTATATACACAAGTAAGTCCCTACTTATCAGACGAACAACACGGTTTCCGTCATGGTCGTGGCACGGTGGGTAACCTGTTACACCAGATGACACAGCTCATACCGGCAGTGGACACTGGTCTGCAGGTTGATGTAGCTTACGTTGACTTCAGGAAAGCGTTCGACACAGTCGATCATGATGTCTTACTTTCAAAGATGGCGGATATAGGCTTCACACTGCACACGTTAAAATTCTTCACATGTTACTTAATTGATAGACATCAATTCGTTGACTGTGCCGGGCACTGTTCCGAGACCTACTACACGAGATCTGGCATGAATCGGGGCAGCAATTTAGGGCCGTTCTTGCTTATCCTCTTGATAAATGACCTACCAAAAGTGGTTAGGTCAACTTGTTTACTGTTTGCTGATGACCTCAAGATGTCAGTCGTTGTTAAAGACTCTGCTGATTGCCTTTCATTGCAACAAGACTTAGACAGGGTTGTTAAATGGAGTCACAACAATAAACTCTCCTTCAATGTGTCTAAATGCTCGGTGCTTTCATTCACGCGTTCACTTAGACCGATACATCACCAGTACGTAATGGATGGCAACCCGCTGCAGCGTGTGGGTGAGGTAAGAGATTTGGAAATATGTTGCACGAGTGACTTACATTTTAGGAACCACATCTCCAACATTTGTAAAAAGGCATACCGTAACCTAGGATTTATTTTACGCCAGGCAAATGAATTTACAAACATCTGTGCCGTAAAAGCTTTGTATGAGGCTCTTGTGAAGAGTCATCTCGAACATAATGCGGCTGTCTGGAGTCCTTGTGAAGCTAAGTACTCAGCAATGGTTGAACGGATACAAAATAAGAATACTCGACTTATATATTTAAAGATGTATGGAGTATATCCCGGGTATCAATTGTTATATTCGTCTTTGTTTGTTCTCGGCATGGTAGGAGTGATAAGTTAGAAGTAAGGCGCGAAGTGGCACTTGCGATTTGTTTGTTTAAGATATTACGTGGTAGGATACATAATGCACAGATTTTGTCACATATTAGCTTTTGCATCCCTAATGACTACGTTGGGTGACGGCGAAGGCCGCCGCTTCTAGTGGTACCGCGTGCGCGCACCAATCTGCTACAGAGGGCGCCACTCACACGCGCGTTGCGCACGCTCAATGCGGTGGCTGTTGTCGTTGACATATTCACGAGCTCACTGAACGAATTCACTAAGGTCACCTACCGTGTACTTGGTAATAATAGTTGATAGTTATTTTATAAACTAATTGTCTACATTTACCGCATTGGAATACTCTGTAATGGTAGATGTAAGTATTTTTCTAAATAAATAAATAAAAAAAGATTTTTATTGGAAAAAATTTAATCCGCGCGGCGTAATTTTTGGTTTGTATGTCAATGTCAAGTGGTGGTAGATTTTATTGATGAGTAGAATACGGAATATTAGTAGTCTTAGGTATTTGTAACTAATAATTATCTACTGTCAAATGAACGTACTGCTCGGTGGGCGAGACTCGGTGGGCGAATACTTATTCAATGTAGGCTTATGACTCCCTTGGTTCATTCTGTGTGGTAATAAGTTCTGAGATAGATGTGACTAGCCTACTGCCACTGCAGCTTGCTAATTCCATGAGTTATGTCGATTACCTTGGTTTGCTGGCAGATCACTTTATTACAAATTCGTTCCTACTGAGAAAACTCCGTGCATAGCCCTCTCCATAGTTCGCTGAGCGACCTTAGATTGGTGGACCAGTCGCACCGCCCGCGCCAGTGTCCAGGTCTCGGCCAATACATATTAAAGAAACCTTATTTTGCCATTTATTAACTGTCAGTCACTGTTTTAAACTGCTGGTCAGGTTATCATTTATATACCTACCAGCTAGCATGCCACTCATTTATACACATCAGACATAAACAAAGTCAAATTCCTCCTCACGTAGTAAAAATTCAGCCAGCAGACCCCTAATACAATAAACTCGGCTTTAAAAAGGTCTCAAAACCTAAATCACAATGCGAATAATAACTGGCGGGTTAAACAGTATTTGCACCCAAAACTCTACTGTTCCCTTGTCAAAACCACTAACATTCTGTGATATATCGTGAGGCTGACCAACCGGTGTTAGTTGACCCCTCGCAAATCCCCACTAGTGGGGAAATTAGGGTGTCACGGAGATCACGATTAATTGGCTATAGGGGCAACTGTCCTCACGAGTTAAGCGTGTGAACGGTGACAAAGAATATTAACACACTGAATGTAGCTTGTACTTAATCTAATCTGCTCGTTAAATGTTATTTGTTGAGGGTTATGGATTGCGTACTGTGGATTTCTCCTTATTATATTATTTTAAGTATTTATTTCATATTTAGACTGTCTTACCAGTATCGGACTCAATATCAATGGGGTAGTAGAAGAAACTTAGCATTCGGGTATTATATCCTGTTAGATGGACGCTTAAGAGGCTACCTCGTAGGTCAAAAAATCGTGCAGAGGTCATCGCTAAGTGTTAGCTATAAAGTTGAATGTCGCACGGTTTTTGACATGGCATGCCATCACGAAACTGTCTGAAATCTTATTTCGTTCATAACTCAAGTAATAATCGTTTTAGAAAAAAATCGTTTGACCAGTCCCTAATAAACTAGCTCTTCTTTGGGTGAGTAGCAATTTCAAAGCGAAAAAATTAGTATTTTTTTAAATATCCGTAAAAATATTTAGAGAAAGCATGTTTTTCAAATTAAAATTCTATCGAGCGAAACTCTTCTAATCGTGTATCTGTCTGAGCAGTCCCTAGATAAAGACCTGATAAATAATATATAAAATTTTCACTTTGCTGGTGTGTCTCACTGCTTCAAAATCTGTAATCAAAAAGGGCATACATTTTCGAGGTAGCGCCTACCATTTTCTTTGAACACGAGTTAAAGCTATAAGAAAGACGAACCCACGCACATATTTCAGCACGTAGGTACGTATCCGTGCACGAATGAACGCACGCACGCATACACGTACTCACGCATGCACTTGTACGCATATACATAACACAAAGAGTGTAACTTGTATGTAGGTACGTTAAATTTGATTTTAAATAGAAACTGTTTGCTGTACTTGAAAATGTTTTAAAGGTTTATTACTATACCGAGTACTTGAAAATACTGTTATGGCTCTTGGAGATTTGTGTAGTGCAAAATAAATAAAAGTCCGCTCATAATCTCTTCTTTGAATAGTAACTTAACTATATTACTTAAATATACCATATAATATATACAAATATTTTAATATTTCTTATTGTATTAGAATTACCGGTGGCGAGAATTATTACCTACCATTCATTCTTGGTCGCGGTCACCTATCCAACTGGGTACCATTACAGACGTAAGACGGGCCTCTACCACCAAATAGATACGAAATTTTGTTAAACGTATGTAAACATCACCTTCTGTTTTCTTGCATTGTATATTCGTAGAAGGCAGCAAAAGACTAAGTATTGAAGCATTTTTAAATTTGCCTCTCACCGTTGCTAATGGTTGAATGTTTTTGAAACCGACTTCAACAAAAAAAGGAGGGGGTTCTCAATTCGGCCGGTATATTTTTTTTGATGAATGTACACCGATTTCGTCGAGGTTTCTGAACCGATTTACGTGATTCTTTTTTTGTTTGATGCAAAATAGTTTCGAATTGGTCCCATAAAATTTTATTGAGGTAGGCCCAGTACCTACCCCGATGGCTGAAATCAATCGCGTAAGTAAATTTGATCCACTTCCCGGTTACCGATTGAGCTGAAATTTTGTATACTTATGTAAATTGGATGACGATGAAAAATTATTATGACATAGAGCTGATTTGATGATGGAATTGAAAGGTGGCCATAGAAACTCAGTAATTAAATGACAAAACTCTATCGACATTGGCTCGTTTGATTCGTCTTGACCAGCACTTTGGTGCGAGTGGTAACTAGGTTCCTCTGCGTACTATTTATATGTGCTATTTGCTAATAGTTTTTAAGTCGGTTCCAAATCAAATTTCAAAAACCATTAAATTAAAAAGGCATTGGATTATTCACATCACCATTTATTAGTTTAGGAATTCTGTTGAATACATTTTCGTATTAATTTTTTTCATTATTCTTCGTATTGATTGAAGCTGTTTATAATATTAAGATTTAATATAGATTTATTATAGTAGTCATTTCATTGTATTAATTTGCTCGTTTTCATTTAAGTGATTAAAATATTATTATTTGTTTAAGGCTTGGCACCGACTTCAAACCTATTAGTAAATAGGTTCGCTTCGCTACTTGCCTCCGTTTAGGCGCTCTCCACATCGCTGTCACTGCGGAGAGGCTGTCGATAGCCTTGGTCACCATGGTCTGTCATGCAGCAGGAGCGCAGTTCGTATTTCACGACACGCCAACCTCAACGACATTCTACGCCGTACTCTTGTCACCACTGGCGTTCCAGCCCAACTTGAACCTCAAGGCTTGGCACGCGACGATGGCAAGAGACCGGACGAGATGTCTTTACTGCCGTGGAAGCTGGGTAGGTCTTTGGTATGGGACGCGACATGTGTCGATACCCTTGCGCCATCTCATATTTCCAGTACAGCAGGTTGTGCGGGCGCTGCTGCTGCTTCAGCAGAGACCCTCAAACGGCGCAAATACGTAAATCTTGTAGGAGATTATGTATTTGAGCCGTGTTCACGCCTTGTATGTTGGTGCCCCTGGCGGGGGACGGTGGAGCGCGGAGGGCACGGTCTCAACGGCTTTCGGCGGCGCACGGGCTGCGACACGCGACGCACTCCGCGACCGAACGACGATCGGCACGCGCGCATATCAAATATTTTAGTCTCCAATATTGTACTGCTTACCTTTACCGGCGAAATATATTGTGATTATACAGTCCACATAATTGTTTCCTTTACATCGAAGAAGAATCCTCAACATTTTGGTCCTTCGAGCCGGATGGAGTTACGTTCCGTCTAAGGACAATCCGGCGGATCTTGTTTCTAGAGGGCTGAAGGCTGACCTTATCAGCAAGTGTTCTTTATGGTGGTCAGGGCCTCACTTTTTGTTAAATCATGAAAAAGACTGGCCAGTCATGCCTAATAGAAGTGTGATACAAGATCTACCAGAAGTCATTACATCAAACTTCACTGATCACTCGTTTCTCACACATTCACAAAATCATGTACTTTCGTTTCTCACAAATAAATCAATCATTCATTCATTAATTCATAAACATTCAAACTTAAATCGTTTACAAAGAACAGTGGCATATATACATAGATTCATACACAATTCAAAGAATCCTAATTCTAAAGTAACAGGTCCTCTTTCTATTAAAGAACTTAAAGATGCCTTATCTATATTGATACGTGCAGCTCAAACTGAAATGTTTGCAGATGAGTACGCGATACTTCGATCAGGGAAGTCATTGCCGCGCAGGAACAGACTTATTTCTTTAACCCCTTTTTTAGATAATGATAACATTATTCGTGTAGGTGGCAGGCTGGACAACTCACCATATGAATACGAGGTTAAGCATCCAGTTTTGCTATGCGGCAAGCACCACTTTACAAAATTGATATTTCAAATGCAACATAGAATCTTACTTCATGCTGGCCCTCAGTTATTGTTAGGAAATGTACGTCAAACATATTGGCCTCTTGGCGGTAGAAATCTATCTAAGTCGGTAGTAAGAAAATGCATAGAATGTTTTAGGTATAAGGCTCAAAATGTGCAACCAGTTATGGGGCAGTTGCCCTCTAAAAGAACTCACTTGGAGTTCCCATTCATAAATTGTAGTGTCGATTATGCCGGGCCAATATTGATAGCAGATCGAAAGGGGCGAGGGTGCAAACTTTTAAAGGCGTATATATGCATCTTTGTTTGCCTAGCAGTCAAGGCTGTCCATATCGAGCTCGTTACAGATCTCACTAAAGAGGGCTATATGGCAGCTTTAAAACGTTTTGTTGCTCGTCGAGGCAAACCCAAGAGCATCTTATCTGATAATGGCACAAATTTTGTCGGCACTTGTAATGAATTACATAAGTTTTTACAAGAATCTAATATTAATTACGAAGTTTCACAGGAAGGCATTGAATTTAATTTCGCCCCACCATACTCACCACATTTCAACGGCATTGCCGAGGCTGCCGTTCGCTCCACAAAACATCGCTTGAAAAGGTTACTAGGACTAACCCACTTCACATACGAAGAACTGATCACATGCTTAGCTTAAATTGAAGCTGTACTTAATTCACGTCCTATAACCCCACTTTCCTCTGATCCATTAGACTTCACTGCTCTCACTCCTTCCCATTACTTAATTGGACGATCGCTTATGGCTGTTCCGCATCCACAGGTGACTGAAACCAGCATCGGTTGCTTGGAGCGCTACCACAGGGTGGAGCACATAAAACAACACTTTTGGAAGCGATTTCACCTAGAATATGTTTCTCTTCTCCAGCAAAAAACCAAGTGGTCTACCTCAACAGGAGAACTATCAGAGGGAACTTTGGTGCTCGTGAGAGAGCGAGGACAACCACCGCTACTGTGGCCATTGGGACGTGTCACCAAGGTCTTCCCGGGAAGCGACGGAACTACACGCGTGGTCGAGCTGAAGACGAAGAAGGGGACGCTACTACGGTCATTTAATAATATTTGTCCTCTTCCTCTAGATTAATTATTGAATTCTTCAACCCGGGGAGCATGTTCGCGCCTTGTATGTTGGTGCCCCTGGCGGGGGGACGGTGGAGCGCGGAGGGCACGTTCTCAACGGCTTTCAGCGGCGCACGGGCTGCGACACGCGACGCACTCCGCGACCGAACGACGATCGGCACGCGCGCATATCAAATATTTTAGATTATACAGTCCACACAATTGTTTCCTTTACATCGAAGAAGAATCCTCAACAAGCCGTTTGGGGTCGAAATCTTGGGGCCATGGTGTCCAAGTGCGAGATCCCTTTTTAGGGATCTCGCAAAGAGACTGATTGACGCCTCGGGTGACCAGAGGGCTGGCACGTATTTAGCACAAAAGAAAAGCATTGCTATACAACGAGGCAATACCGTCAGTCTTCTGGGCACGCTTCCGATTGACTGCGATGCGGATGACTTTCATGATGCCTTCTAAATTTTATTTTAATTTATTTTTCGTCTTTTATATATTAAATAGGCTCATTTTAATTTTAAGACACAATTAAGTTGCTTTTTATTAATAAATAGCACATATAAAAATAGGTATTATTTAATTAATCTTTATTATTTTAAACTTTTTCGTTTTTGAATTCGGTTGTTGTTAACGTAGTTATCTTGTTTAAACACAAAAATTCAAAAGAATATGAAATTCTTGCGTTATTGTCTGACGTCATATAATTATGTTCTTTAAGGAGTGTAGGGGACACCACTAGGAGAGGATTTTTGGATATTCTTGCCGTAACGTGATGAAATAGGCCCACCCGGGCGGAGTCCTGAGAAAGTTCTAGTATGTTGTATTTTCGTTTATTATACTAATTTTCTACAAGTCAAAACATTACACTTTTATTAAAATAAAGAATTTAATTTGCTTCTTCTTCTTTGAGTACTGACATCACCAAGGTGAAGAATGACATCCCAGTTTTTATAAACTGAAAGAAAACAAATATATTTATTGTTTAATTGGCTACAAACTGAATTAAAATATTGTTTGGCTAAGATATCCTAAATAAACGGTTTTTCAATAATATAATGTAAGACGCAACACGCGTAGTCCTCAGATCAGATCTGGTTAAGATTGTGGACAGCGGTCGTTTTCGGACAGTTCAATATCGATCTGCGTGGAGAACCTTAGGGGAGGCCTATGTCCTGCAGTGGACGTCTCTAGGCTGACATGATGATCTCACTGTCGTGTTCCCGAGAGAGATGCGAAGTCTGCCAACCTGCTCTTGGTCAGCGCAGTGGACTTTGGCCTTACCCTTCTCATAGTGAGAAGAGGCCCGTGCCCAGCAGTAGACAGTTTATATACCGAGCTGATGATTAATAAATAAAAACTGATATATTTTCTCACTCACCCATGTAAAAGTCGGTAGAAACAATGTGATTGTACCGAATATGTATATCGGCATTCTCTGACTCAGCGCCATGTGGAATATCCGTACATTCGTCTTGTGGTTCTTGTTGAAAATGTACCACTTCTCTGTCACTACACGTTCCAGAATCTCACTCTGTAAAAAATATCTAACATTATTGGTTTATCTCCACGGGTAACATTTATTATTAACCGACTTCAAAAAAAAGGAGGTTCTCAGTTTGACCTGTATGTATGTATGTATGTATGTTTGTCCGCGATTATCTCGCGTTTGGCTGAACCGATTTTGATGCGGTTTTCAGAAAAGTATTTGTTACACTTAGGAAAAAGTTTTAGGCCTTTAACCGACTTCAAAAAATGAAGGTTCTGAGTTTGACCCGTATATATGTAAGTTTGCCCACGATTAAGTCGAGTTTGGCTGAACTGATTTTTATGCAGTTTTCAAAAAAAAAGTATTTGTTACACTTAGGAGAAAGTTTTAGTATTTTAACCGACTTCAAAAAAAGAAGGTTCTCAGTTTGACCCGTATACATATATTGGTTCTTAGTATGTTTGTATATATTATGTGTGTGTGTGTTTGTACGTGTGTACGTGTTTGTGTGTGTGTGTGTGTGTGTGTGTGTGTGTGTGTGTGTGTGTGTGTGTGTGTGTGTGTGTGTGTGTGTGTGTTAAATTGTCTTTCGGGATATATATCACGTACCTTTGTTTGGAGTAACCGATATTTCGGCACTGTTGCAAGCGCCATGTTCACGGATGTACTGAGGGTATTGCGGGTGGGTGAATGTTACGAGCAAGTATAACGGTCTACCCGCTTTCTTACTCGTTTTTTGCGTACAACACCACTGCCACTGTTTTCACTATCGCACTGTACCCGATCACGACATATTACACTCACTACGTCAGCTCGCGGTTTGAGTTTTTCCATTTCACGGGTTTTACATAGACGCACCCCTGGATGCCAGATACTCGACAGTTGAAATCCATCCTCTCTATTGAAATTATTAAACTTTTTAATTTCAATAGCCTCCCTAACTATTCGAGGTATGTAGTGGCGTTCTGTCGAAAGCACCTGAGGGTTGTGTAACTCAATCCAGTGGTCGGTACCCGAGTCTAAAAGGTGTTGAGCTATGGCTGACTTATGTGGCTCGTTATTTTTGACTGCCCTGATGTGTTCCTTTATCCGGAAAGAGATGGTGCGTTTCGTTCGTCCTATATAGGAACTCCCACAGCTGCAGTCAACTTTTTATACATTTGGCTTTTCTAATGGAAGACTGTCTTTCGGCGTTCTTATATATTGAGACAGTTTCTTAAAAGGAGTGAAATTAACTTCCTATAGTGTGTGTGTGTGTGTTTGTGTGTGTGTGTGTTTGTGTGTGTGTGCGTGTGTGTGTGTGTACGTGTCTATGTCTCTGCGATTAACAAAAAACAAAGAAACTCGGTGAAAGAATCTAATGCGACAGCATATTTCTCATTCTTGTCATTTCGTATAAGGCTCTGTTGTCGTGGGGATGGTTGAGTAATTTGTTCGAGTCAATATCACTTAAAGCCATGGGTTTTAGGGATTTGACCCATCTCAAGGCAACATAGCATTGGCCTATAGCAAAGATTTTAGGCCCTAGGTCCGCGGAACTAAGTGTACATCCTTGCAACTTGTGTACCGTCACAGCCCAACTAAATATGACTGGCAACATCCGCCTCTCGATATCACCATAACCGCGATTGCCTTGATAGGTCGCTGGCACTGGAGCTATGGAAATGTATCCATTATCATCTTTAAGACGCAATGCTATTGATGGATCATCAAATAATATCAAAATGGCATCAGGCAGTTCACCTGGCTCATGTTGATCTCTTCTTAGTGCCAGACATTTAAATCCTTTAGGAACACCCATTGCCCCGTTCGCTAAGCCATCCGTTATTGGCATATTTCTCCGGAGCATAATACGAGAGCTCACAGGCAATTCAATAGTATGTACAAGTCCACCGCATTTGTTTGGATCGTACTTCCGTATGTGGCTGATTCCCTAGACTCATCTCTCTCTTCCAGCATGAAGCCTGAGCCCTTAGGCACACAGAATAAAAGTAGGTAACTTTGACATTGGTATGTCAAAGTCATGATAACAAACTGATCATCACCCTCCTAGCGTTATCCCAGTTTTCAATCTGGGGTCCGCTTACTAGTCTAACCGGATTTGGCTGAATATTAGCTTTTCCACAGAGCGACTGCCTGTCTGACCTCCGCAACCCGAAGGGATAGCGATATTCCATGGTTTAGACTAGTGTCAGTTTATTTAGAAGGTACTGACGCCCTGTAACGACGGTCAAAGATCTTCATGACAACCGGGACCGACGGCTTAACGTGCTCTCCGAGGCACGGGACAAGCGATAATTAATAATTCAATACGCACAAAACTCCGAAAAGTCATTGGTGCGCGCCGTGGATTCGAACTTGATACCCTCTGCATAGCAGTCTGTTGGTATCTCCACTAGGCTATCGCTGCTTAGCACCGACTGCTTGGCACCGACTTCAAAACCTAAGTATTTTGTATAAGTTATATACTATGTATTAGCGTATGTAAAAATTATTTCGTACTTTTCAGTGGGTCGATTTTTTGAAGGCGGTTCTCTTTTTTTAAAAAAGAAACTAAATACCTAGTAAACATTTTTGGTGCGATTTTTAAATTTACATTTTCGTTTTGTTTTTTTTCTTATAATTTTTTTATTTTACTCATTTTATTCTAAGAAGGATTGTAGACATTTGCCGAGTTTATGGTGCACCTGTATGCAAGTAACATCCAGCAATCGTATCCATAATTATGTAATTAGCTTTTATTAGCAAGATCACAATACATTTAATATCAATTTGTGGTCAAAAAAAAAATCTGTTCTTACGTCAGTGTTCAAGAGCAAAAGGAAGCTTGTGCGCATAGTTCCTGTTAAGTTAAGAGTATGAAGGCAGGATATTTATAGACACCGCCTGTGGTGGAGGGGCTCAGTAACCTTGGGTTTGAGGCACAGTTCTGTCTGTCCCTCGCAGTCGGGTGCGGTCGCGGGAGGAGAGGCGTGTCGGTGTTGCATTGCCGCATGCCCTATCTCCCGCGACCAAATGGGGGCGCACCATTCGATGCGTCGCGGTGGGGCCGCAGAGGAAGAGGAGATGCGGTGTTGCGTTGCCGTCCTCCCTATCCTCTGCGGCCGGTGGGTGTTTTGGCGGCGGAGCCCAACACCTTCATACGCCGCCAAGGGGGTTTTGTTTGGGGCCCGCCTGCCATCTGGCGGGTCAATACCCGTCGGGGGGTTGCGACGAATGTTTCGGCGATACCCGACCCTCCGACACACAGGTACATGAGAGAGTCGAGGTAGTTTTTAGTGGTAACACCACATACTCTGGCTCTCATTTAAAAAAAAAAAGGTATATTTCTAGACAGTTTATGCTCAGATTAAAATAAAATACTTCTGTTTCGATATGGTTTACCTCGTTTTCAACTTGCTGCCCCAGCAAACAGAAGCTCAACACAACGAGTATGAAACATAACTCGTGAAAGTAATACTTCATCGTGTCTAACGACAACTTGTTCTGGAATAATAAAGGAATATTTTGTTCAACAAATCCCTACCTTAAGCCAATACCATTTTCAAGCAAAGTAAGCCAAAACATATAGCATGAATACATTGAAATGTTTTAGTCAATAAACAATTCAAAAATAATTTTACGATTGCATTTCTTGCGAGTACAATAATAGGCATCGGTTCTCTTTTATCTACGTCACGAAATATTGCTTGGTTAGGCATTATATATGAGTATTTCTTCAAATTGTTGGCTAATAGTGGCAAACGCTGAATTACAGCATACATTATACAAAAACACATATTATTATACAATGTCCTGTTTAATCCTAGTACCCCCTCTTACCTCAAAGAACGTTTTAAGTTCCTTAATGACACACATGTAAAGTCCTTGAGGTCGTCCAGGTATTTGACATTGGAAATGCCAATGCATTCCACAAATTATTTTGACAAATCATTTTCTGTTCAGGCTGTGCGCCTGTGGAATGCATTGCCAGTAGAGATTAGAAGCGCAAAATCTCTAAACATATTTAAGGGAATGATAAAAAAGCATTACCTCTCCATCTAACATCAAAAATGCAAACAAAATAATGACTATATTGAATGTCTTGCTACTCGTTTATGTATAACATCTAGTAATTGTATCTGAATGGTTCTGGTATTCTTTTATTTTTATTGGTACAAATATATTTAGTATGTCCTGCATATTATAAGTATTTGTGTATATATATATATATATATATATATATATATATATATATATATATATATATATATATATATATATATATATATATATGTATGTATATTATATATAATAATAATAATTTGTGTATGTATGTATTGTATATAAGTAGGTATATAATATATATGGTTATTAAATGTATATATTTATATATTTATTTAATAGTATGTTTTTCTTTATTTAATTATTAAACTACACCACCGCCACACATGACTGCTTACATTATTTCTGTCCATCCTAAGGTTGCCTGGCAGAGATCGCATCTAGCGATAAGGCCGCCGATTGTACATAGATATTAGTTAATTTACCAATGTACCTACTGTACGATTTTATGTTGGTGTACAATAAAGTGTATTATCTATCTATCTATCTATCTATCTACAGTAACTTTTGTATTGCAGTGAATATTTCCTGTAGCTGAGTATCATCTTGCATGTATTCATTGTATGTATTCTGTCCTACTGCTGGGCACAGGGCTGTTCATATTATGAGAAGGGTCAGAGTATAGTCCATCACGCTAGCCAAGTAGAGGCTGGAGTGTACTTTGAAACCCTTGCAATTGGTTAGACAAAATACGAATTACACAACAGAACTTATACTTTCTTTTAAAACAACCCTCGCGGTTTGTATTAAAGGTACTATATAAATAAAATAAAGCCCAATACATTGCGTCATTATCTTCTATTTCTAAGAAATTCTATTAAACAATAGGCGATAGTTGAAACTTCTCAGATGCATAAAGATTAAATTCAATTCCACTTTGTTTCATATCTCTTGATCTTTAGCTATTCATATGAAGGGATCGAACAATAAAATGTAATTATCTGTATTGCTAAACTTTATAATAACATTGGCTCACACATCACACTCCGAAATGTTAGGAAACCTAGATTTTGAATTTTTATGAAGATAAGAATTAGGCATAGGAAGTAATGTTAGAATGTGCGGCAATCTGCATAGTATTATATAATGTTCCCGAATCACGTGTCAAGTCTGCCAACCTGCACTAGGTCTGCGTGGTGGACTATGGCGTTACCCTTCTACGTGTAATAGTAAAACAAGGCCTATGCACAGCAGTAGGACAATATGTAAACAGGGCTGATGATAAGTCTACAGACAGTCAATAGCTCTAACGGTGCCAACAATATTTACAGTTTATCGAAACGCTTTATTTATTTTCTATCGTAAAAGTTAGCAACAATGATTATTGTTGCATGAAAGTAAATGTGAGCCAATTTTTATTTACCGATATAGCTATTTTCACGGAGCACACACACACCAACATTATAGCCACTAATATGAGAGTTAAGTAAAACGGCCTGCAGATAACGTTCAATCTATTGCTGAAGCTGTGAAAATCGCAGCAGAAATCGTATGAGTATTGAAATTATTAGTAGTCTATTAATTAAGCTTATAAGGTAACACTTATTAGTGTCTAAAAAATTTACACGAGATTACACAAACATTGGAAAATGTTGAAATTTCGCGGATAATTTTGGTCAGAGTAAAAGGCAGGTGAGGATATTGTCAGTAAAAGTTTGATATTAATTTAAAAATGTAGATACAGCACACGGTATACAGCGTATGAAAGTACCATAAAAGCAAACAAGCCCACTTTAGACTTTCGCTCAGTTTCAATATCCTCTATATATAATTTTTATTGTGTAGTGACAATGTGATAAAATCTGTTCATTTTTACCTTTTTATCTTCGCGTAATGATCCACACACTGAGAAAATACTAAAGTACAGCAAGTCTGCCATCTTTCGTCTTGGACATACGTAATCTCCATAATCAACTCATTCAAGTTTTCTAGTATGTATGACAGTATCCTTAACTGGCGAATAAGCTGACCAAGCAACAAAATTATAGTTGACTGCAGTCCTGGGTACGCTAAAATTAAATATTTTGATGAAATAATCTATACAGGATATCTACTTGGTTATTTTCTGCATAATTTAGTTTAAAAAAATGATGTTAAAGTTTATAAAATTGTGCCCTGTGTAACCTATGTGCACCTATTTCCTTAGATCAGTGGGATCACCTTGTAGAACAGCCCAATTTCCATAGTAAGCTGTTATGATCCCTCAAGGGAGCACTAAGATAAGTGTAGCATTATGATTTTTCTAAGTCATTGCGTAATATGCTCATTACATTACCTGGATCTTTCTGGTTATGAGCTCGTTAATTAGATTATTGAGAGGCTGATTGTGATCAAAAGCCTTTAAAAGATAAAGATAACTAAAAATGACTGAATCTATACGCTATTTTGTTAACATTTTTAAGTAACCTTCTTTCATCAGATGGCCATATCCACGTATCTGTAATCGTAACTTACCAATGCAGCATAAATAAGCACTGTAAACGTTAAACACCATTGATACCACATACACGTTCATATTCTTTAGATTCCATGGTAACCACATATCGAAGGCTGAAACAAGATGATATTTCTTTACTTCCTCAACAAATACTTCGTTAAGAAAATTGGTTACATTAGTATATTGTTTTTTTTTTCATATTTGGACAAATAAACTGACTAGGAAAACTCGACAACCTGCGGAAAATACAAATTGTGCCTCTATAGTTAATTAAATACATTACATAATGATTTTGTTGATAGCATCTGAAGACGAGAAGGCCGTCAGGAAGTTCTTACGCATAGTTACCGATCATTGTGATAAAAAATATAAGGTCGCTGTCTTCGACGCCATAGTGATACTTTCTATAACAGAATAGCTTGATCGATTTCTCACAGAAAATAAAAGATGTTACGTAATTAAAGTTTCTTTTACGAATGTTATCTACCTACTGGGTATTATTATAATGGAAACTGATTTAGTTGAGGTTGCAGTGATGTCTTGGGATGAAATTGAAGACTTGAAGGCATAGCCACAGCTTGGAGTCCCAGTAATCTTTGGCAAATATAGATATACCCGCAAAGGATAAGACGCGGTGGAAAGTCTTAAATGTTTCGTCCATCGTGAATGAAGTGTTTTAAAATTTAATGCAAAAGGCTCAAAAGAACGATGAAGGTCTGAAATTGTTTCACTCGCGCACACAATATTCAAGAAGTAAATATATTTACCAATATATACTTCTACATAGGTACTACGATAATCACAGTCTATATTAAAATAGTTTATACGGCCCGCCTATACGCCCTCTTTTCATGTTTTTTTATTACCAACCAAGGTAGTGTATACATCCTAATAGTAAAAGAAAATATATAATGTTACCACTAGTCAAGGTTTTATGTTTAGATTTTTGTAACACAGTAACGTAAAATCGGCTAAATGGATTTGAATTTAATCAATTTATTATATTAATAGTTTATTAATCGGGCACAGGACAAACTTAGAAAACTATGCTTGTTATACTGATTAGCTAAAATTGACAGCTATTCTTTAATGACAGTAACGGCTAATTTGCTATATATACGGCAAATGTGTCACATGTCTTTATAAATACTTGAGTGACACCTCTTTGATACTTTGATTTGTAAATCTGAGACAAATTCTCTTTGATTCGTATATAAGTACCGTATATTTCTTATTACAATGATTTTCCAAGTAATTTCTACTTTGACACGACTCAGGTGTTCGAATTCTCTTCCATTTACGAGTAATGTTAATGTGTGTTTATTTATTGTTCTGTTATGGTATAGGGCTTATACTTCTGGGATTTTTTTTTATCGTTTCAATTAGTACATTAGCTTCAGTTTAATTTCGTACGAAATCTATAAAATAACGATGATCTACAAAGGGTAGACAAATTCAATTGAATGTAGCACATCAAAACATACAAGGTCTATCTAGCAAGGATTTAGAATTAAGTTTATAATTAAAAATCACAGTATACAAGTTATGTGTATTGCAGAACACTAGCTAAAGGAGTACCAAATTAAATTCTTACATAACTCGCAACACACGGTACACAGTGCCTTCGCTAGGAAACACGCTATTCATGGTGGATCTTTGATTATTGTTTCAAATAAGTTAACATATAAATAACGGAAAGACGTAGCAAGTTTGTCTATAGAACGCACCGTGGAACTGTCATGTGTAGAACTTGGGCAGCTTTTTATTATATTTGATATCGTCCATCGTTAAGTAACTTTAGCTGGTTTGAATCGGTTATCGAAGATGCAATTACTAAAATTAGCAAAAAGAAAGGTATTATAGTTTGCTATGATTTTAATGTAAATATTCTTGATCATTCAGTAATGACTAGTAGATTTTTAAATCTATTTAAATCATTTAATTTAAAAAAATTGTTCCTTGAACCAACTAGAATTACAGCAACATCATCGACCAGTCTTAACAATATGTTTAGTAATTGTACAGTTTCGAATTAATTTGTTACTTCTGAATTAACTTCGGATCGCTAACCTAGTGGTTAGCGATCCGAAGTTAATTCAGAAGTAGCGTATTTCCTAGAGAAGGCACTGTGTACCGTGTGTTGCGAGTTATGTAAGAATTTAATTTGGTACTCCTTTAGCTAGTGTTCTGCAATAAACATAACTTGTATACCGTGATTTTTAATTATAAACTTAATTCTAAATCCTTGCCAGATAGACCTTGTATGTTTTGATGTGCTACATTCAATTGAATTTGTCTACCTTTTGTAGATCATCGTTATTAGTAATTAGTATTAGCAAGGTTTCCATATTATAGTGATAACATTGTACAGAAAGTGTTAGTTAGGCCATTACCTAGGCAAAAGTTTAATGAATAACGGAATAAAATTTTGATTGGAATGAATGCTATGAATCCTGAACTAATGGAAATTGATTCACCAAATAAACATTTCAATAATTTATTTAATGTAGTTAACAACGAATTTCAGAATACTTTTTGGACTAAGGAGAAAGTAGTTAAGGATTCTCGATCTTTTAGTGAGTGGGCTACTGTAGGTATTTACAAAAACAGAGCTAAAATGTACGAGTTGTACGGTATGAAGAGATACAATTCTGATTCGAACTTCACAGAGTATGTTAGGAATTATACCAAGATATTTAAATAAAAAAGAATGTGCAATACAGCTAAGGCATTATTGGTTAGGAACAAAATTAAACAATCCTCGAATACAATTAAGGCAACCTGGCGAGCTATTAATGAACGAACAGGTAAGACAACACTAAGAGGTAATAGTTTTAGTTTTTTTGATAGTGACAAATTAATTCATAATGACAAAGAAGTCGTACACACATTTAATAAATTCTTTGCTAGCATACTGAGTACGCTAGCTAGTAGCTATAGTCGCAGAAAACCTATTAGATTCTAGTGCAGGAAAATGTGATGTATTATTTAAGTTCCATTGTATTAATTCTACCGACATTATAAGTACTTTTCAATCTCTAGAGTCTAAGAATACAGGTGATCTATGAGGCATTTCTGTTAAGGTTTTGAAAAGTATAATTGATGTAGTAGCTCCTTATTTAAGCAACTTATTTAATAAGTGTACTGAATCAGGTGTTTTTCCCGATCTTATGAAACACAGTAGGATAATACCTCTTTTCAAATCCGGCAGTAAGACTGATCCTAGTAATTATAGGCCAATATCGATATTACCTGCCTTTAGTAAGATTTTTCAAAAGATCATACTCAAGCAATTACTCAAACATTTTAATCTGAACAGCCTCCTTCATAGTGAGCAATATAGTTTTAGCAAAGGTCACTCGACAACAGATGCAGAAGTAGCGTTACTTAAATACATATTCAGTGCATGGGAGAGTGCCCAAAATGCTATTGGTGTGTTTTGCGACCTTTCGAAAGCATTCGATTGTGTCTGCCATGAAACGCTCTCATGCAAACTTAGACATTACGGCATCCAGACTAAAGCATTGGAAGTCATTAAGTCGTACTTAAGTGAAAGAATCCAATGTGTTGACATAAACGGCTCAAAATCCAGTGGCTTACCTGTTGATTCAGGAGTATCGCAAGGCCGCATTCTAGGGCCTTTCTTGTTTCTTGTTTACATAAACAATTTACCTTTTTACTTAAAAAAAAGTTTGTTGACGATACTTCTTTGATATTCAAAGTAGGTTCATAGAAATAAGGAACATTTTAACAAAATAAACAGTGCGCTCATTCAAGTAACTAAATGGTTTAATGTAAACAGGTCTAGTACTGTACCCCAAAAAAACAAAATGTATTAAGTTTGCTCTGCCTAATGTCAGAAACCTTGGTCCTAGCATAGCTCTAAATGATGATGTACTCGAAACATCTGAATCTACATTATTTCTAGGAATAACACTTGATTTAAAATTACAGTGGGATGCGCACGTTACATATCTCTCAGGGAAACTTAGCTCAGCTGCTTATGCCATTAAGAAGGTTCGTAGATTGACTGATGTCGATACGGCTAGATTGATTTATTTTAGCTATTTTCATAGTGTTATGTCATATGGCATACTATTATGGGGTAGGGCTGCTGACATTGAAAATATTTTTATATTGCAAAAACGGGCAGTTAGGGGCATTTACCAGTTAAAAACAAGAGTCTCACTCAAAGAAAATCTTAAAAATATTATTATTCTTACTGTAGCATCACAATATATATTTATGCTAGTGTTGTGCATGTACGACTACATATAAATTCTTACAAAATGAATAGTGACATACACAATATTAATACCAGGAACAGGTACAAACTATGTGTACCGTATTTCCGTTTACACAAAACACTTAGATCTTTTATTGGGCTTAGTATTAGAATGTATAATAAAATACCATCTAATATTTTAGACTTGCCGTTAAGGTCGTTTCAGACAATAGTTAAAAATAATCTTATAGTAAAGGCATATTATAGTGTAAATGAGTATCTTGACGACAAGTTCGCTTGGAAATAAATATTCTTATTTTATTAGGTCAATTTTTTGTTTATTAGGTCAATAATCTTTTTTATAGGTTAGTTAACTACCGTATTTTCTTTTTTTACTACATTTGCATTCTTGTTCTACTCTTTTTATTATAATTTATCGGATTTGTAAGGTAAGAGTAACTCGTGGTCATGAACTGCAAACGAATAGATTGTAAATTGCTGCAGGTTTATATACCGTTACTTTTCGCGACATACTGTTCCACCATAGCTCTGAACAGCCATGTTCGCGAGTTGCCTACATCAAAAAACGTAACTGGATGCTCCTGTTTCACCAGATTTACTTTGGGAGGCGTACCAAATGAACGTAATTTATTGCTTGAGTATGATATCAATAACTATTAAATTTTGCATTAGTAGATAACTCACAATGTGAAACAGTTGCAGCTCCTTACAAAGATAACATGTAAAACCATTATACTGGCAGATAAAAAGAGTGGCCACGACTTTTACTGCCCGGTTCTTTCTCGTGGTTCTACCTATTATATTGCGAACGTGGCAGTAAATGTAAATGTAGAATCATCTAGTAATTAACTTAAATGTTTGACGTTCATAAGCGTCACTTTGTGGAATAAATGAATAAATGATTTTGACTTTGACTTTAACGTATAAAATCGCGTTAGAAAAGTATTTGCTGCTGCTAACTGTAAAATGATTTTAGAAACATTTTCAACATAAAGTAAAAACAGAAGGAAAATATTTTTTTATTCAATTTAGACTTTTACAATACTTGGCTATTGTACACAAAACAACAATGCTTTTATTTTATTCAATGTAGAAAGCTCCAGAACCAAACTTTACAGCTTTCTACATTATTTTAATTCGTTCGAACAATAATTTCAAAGAAAAATAATTATAAGTATTATAACCCAAGGCAAGATTCATGGCGCTTAGTTGTGAAAATCTATATTGTATCTTTTCCTTTTGTTCCTTTATTAAAATTCTTTATTAAGTTGTAATTGGAGCGTTCATACACGAGATTTTATCTGGAATGGAAATTTAATGGCAATTTTCATATGTCAACAAGAAGCGATTCACTAGATTATATTATGTTACTATGCTACGATTTGATTATTTAACTTCCACGTTTGATAACCGATATTAGTTTACAGAATATTTCGAATATTGATTTAAGGTAGAAACCCTACAATTGCGTGATAAGTAAGCAGAATGTTCATAATTTTATTCGGTATGCTAATTTTATGCACAAATTTTGGTTCGACTGTCGACGATAGACGTCACAATCGTGGACCACTTTTATCTTTTGAGTGGTATTTCCCTAGGATATTTCTAATAGTCGAACTATGTTTCAATAATCTCAAACATTGTTAATGATCAGGTTTCAGAAACATATTTGCCTATTTTCCTGGGCTTATCCACGCCAACTAACAATGGTATATACTTATTAAAGAAGACTAATTACTCTTCATTTTGCATTACATAACGCCTATATCAGTCATTCATCAATCTGAAATGTTTGAAAATACAACTTTATGACAACTATTGCTTAATTCACAATACCCGCTCTGCCCTCTAGTTATTTATTATAGAAATAATAAAATATAATTAAATTAAATGCTAAGGATAACTTGGATCTCTGTAAATTGCACCATTCTGCAATTTATATTTTATATATCAAAACATACACTTAAGCTGGATATTTCAAGTTTATATTGTTGAAAGGGTTGTCACAGATGTAAGTATACGAGTTCTGGCAATTATAAGTAATTGCTAAAAATCTTCAGATACAATTTTTACTTTACTACTTTTATGGGCACTTCTTATAGGTTGCCAAAGTACTAAAGAATGCTCGAGATCACTACAAAAATCTAGCATTTTCATTATAATAATCAACTACATACTGTCCGCGTTTCCGTTCGCACCGACATGTCGGTGCGAACGGAAACGAGAAACGAGATGTCGCGACATCTTCTTTCGCGACAAAAAATGGTATATGTATTATGCTCACCTATATTTCTGCAAAGTTTCATCAAAACAAGTTTGTATTTATATTGTTAGCGTGGATGCTAAAGATCTCGTTAGATTATAGCTTTCTACTGATACCACAGTTAGTCTGAATCAAGAATATCTGCAGAAATATTAAGCGCTTCGTAAACCAAATAGCTACACAGTCATATTTTCCCTGCCTCTCATCCCACATGAAGTACCTCGCTCTTTATTATTAAGCAAATATATTGGTATTTATTCTAAATCAAGCTTTAGTTGTAGATGTAGTAATATTTTAATGCACACACTATACTAATATTCACTATAATCAATAGATAGGTATGTGATATCTATGTATTTTCTTTTGTTCCAAGGATAGGTATTTAAGGTACTTAACTACGACTTAAGGAATAAGACTAAAGGATTTTGTTATTTTAAGCACAGTTATGAAAATAGACGTCCGAATATATTGGGCTCTGCCGTTGTTAGTATTAGGTTTTTAATAGATTAGCAACTTTCGAAAAAAAGGACAATCACAGTTACATTTTGACAGATTGATTTATAAGGTTATCTTCGAAAATGACATTTAACATGCTTCATAAACACACAATTTTGATCACATAAATAATTAAATATCTGGTATTCCAATCTTATCAGAATCATAATTTAAAAAAGAGCAAAAAGAACAGAATTTATTGTCACAATGCTATTGAGACTTGCGACGCAAATTAGGACAGGTTTATGTCAAGCGGTGGACTGCTAAAGGCAGTATGATGATGTAGCTGTCACAGCTATGCTATATTTTTTTTTTATGTTAATAGGCGGCAAACGAGCAGACGGATTGCCTGATGGTAAGCAATTACCTCCGCCCATGGACACAAGCAACACCACAGGAGTCACAAGTGCGTTGCCGCCCTTTGGGGTTGGGAATGCGGATAGGATGAGGAGTGGGATGAGGGAGAAGAAATAGGGGATAGGGCCTCCGGCACTCTCACTCACCGAACGAAACGCAACAGTTTAGGAACTGTTACTTTACGTTGATTTTCTGTGAGAGCGTAGTACTTCCACGGTCGAGCCGGCCCATTCATGCTGAAATCAGCAGGGCTCAACTACCTGTAAAATATAATATAATATACCAACTCCTTTCATAACTTTCAAATATTTTTCTTCATGTTTTTACCATTGGCCGCTTCCACCTTATCCCACCCCACAGTCGTTCGGCCATCACTCAGTAGAATCGTCCCATAACGTCGCAAGCACACGTACGCAACGATTCTTCTGCAAGTACCCGTTATGAGCGGAATTGCCTCTTCACACGGCACTTATGCAGCACCTACTCACACAACTTTAGACGCGGTGACAATTCGACGAGTTTTTGTTTAGTTTCAATACGTTCGATCTGGTAGAAGTGCGATAGAAATCTATGTATATTAATAAGTAATATTATAAATGCAAAAGTGTGTTTTTTGTTGTTTGCCCTTTCTTTACGTCACAATAGAGCGATTTTATAGTAAGATTGAGAGTGATATAAACTACCTACTTTGTACCGCGATAAATTACGTCGCAATAGCCGACTCCTATTCGAGCGCAGCCACAGGAGAATCTAGTATTATACATATATGAACTAGACCATTCCCCATGCTCCGCTCTCGTGGGTCTATTATTTCGCCTTAGGGTGAAAATTCCCAAAAATCCTTTCATAATGGTCCCTTATACTCCCCATGGCATATAGGTACATGACATAGCAGCTTCTTGTACCCAGTAGTCTTGGCTGTGCGTTTCCTGTCAGTCAGTTAGTTACACAAGAATTTTATACATACAGATTTAGAAGATTCTATCTATCGGATATCAGATATCAGATAAGACATGTTATTGGTTGAAACAAATTATATCGGCCGCGTTGCTTATTTATTTCGCATATATTTTACAACGTGTTGACAGTTGAATGTTTTATCACGACAGTTTTATCAGACAGATAGCATTGTAATAGATTATGTGAAGCCATTTAATACACTTTGATATGAAAAGATAACGTCAACTGATTGTTGGCTTTTACAGGTTGTGCGAACTTTAAGCGACTATTTTCGTTTTTTTTGCTCTACTTGATGCGACATGCATGTTTTCTTGCAGTTTTACAGAAGTTATGCCTAAGCTACATTCGTTAGTACGCGTAGAGAATACAGAGGAGAGACAAAAAATTTGCAAGATTTTGATTTTGTCGTACGAGAGCCATAATTCTGTTCCTGGTAACCACTCTGATTCTCTCATGCTTAACTGCAATAAAGCAAATTTAATGAATGGCAATTATACTGTAAGAGAGTAAGCGCTTGGCCAAACTGGAAGCGAGTTTGAGGGCGCGGCCCGCGCGCGTCACCGCGCGCGTGTTCGTGCCCCAAGCGCACGACGCGTCCGCGGGTGACAATTATTTTTTCATATTCCCATCCTGAGGAACTAGAACTTTAAAGCAGCAGCAAAAGTGCGGGAGTGACTGCTAGTTTTCTTCAATATAACTTTTACTCACGAAAGTTTTATCTTTTGTGAACAAGATGAGGCTGTTGGGCGCGGCATGCGTGCTTTGCGCGTGTCTGGCGGCGGCGAGCGCGCAGTGGCGCTGCCCCGGGCTGAGCGTGCACCCCGCTGCCGAGCGCTCCTGTTACCTGTCCCACACGCTGCGGTGCGCTGGAGACCATACTTCGCTACAGGTATGAATAAAATTAATCATATTATTGCGGACGGGGTAACAGGATTGGAAGGAAACACCGAGTAGCACTGATGACTCTTTCATTTAACTACGTACAGCGTACACTTTACACGACGCGTCGTTCAATCTCAACGCGGACAGCACCAACACTAATGACTTTTGCACTGTACTGTACTTTACTCCACTACTACTTCTTCCTTTTCATCTTCACTGTACCACTTCTCAACTTAAAACTGGCATTTATCGCGTCTATATCGCCTTTTATACCCCTACGAATGTTCTAGATCCACTAATATCGATAGTCATTTCGATTGTCATTTATTTTCATTTCCCGTCTTTTTCTATCCGTTCCGTTCGTTCCTGAATTAACTAGAATTTGCTAATGTCATTTCCAAATAATTAAAAATTCTTCAAACTGTTTTGCCAATTATTCTGTTTGACGACCAGCCAGTTTGTCGTGTAGACGCCAATATGACTTACGCGCTCCTTGACGACCGTAGTGTGAACAGTTTGACATAACACTGGCCATCACAATATCTTCATCATCATCAGCCTTTATCTGCTGAACGTAGGTCTCTCCCATGGTGCGCCAAGGAGCTGAGTCTTTAGCTTTCGCCTCTAGTCCCTGTGCGTTTCATATCTTCTTAGATATATCAATATCTGGCATTATTGACTGACTGACAGACAACGCACAGCAAAATTTACTAGGCACAGGCAGCTGAAATTTGGCATGTTTGTTCCTTGGGGAACGTAGGGGTGCACTAAGAAAGGATTTCCCGTAATTCCCATAGCATCGGGCAGAAACAGGTAAATTAAATCAAATGTTCGAGCATGGCTGCGGGCATCCTTTGCTTATAGAGTAAGATCCCAGGGCCGCCACACCTTACTTATATTCTCAGAAACAAAATGTATAGAATAATGTAGTGTTAGCATCTACTATGAGTGTACGCATACTTGCTAGCTTGGATCGAGGGCCACTTTTTAGGTATGAGGTGCTAAAGGTCGACGGGAACAATTTCCATACATTTTCTAAATGCTGTCTCCTAGCGGTCTCTATCTAGGGATCGGCCCTAGATACCAACTATTATTTTGGAAGCTTTAAAGCGTCTGGTAAATATTACCGCCGTCGAAATGAGTCTGGCAGTATTATTTAT
The DNA here is from genome assembly GCA_944739405.2 of Euclidia mi. Lineage (NCBI taxonomy): Eukaryota > Metazoa > Arthropoda > Insecta > Lepidoptera > Erebidae > Euclidia > Euclidia mi. Next base: position 31,073,982 of record OX123192.2, read on the forward strand.
GATTTTTTTATAATATTTTTTTAAAAATACTTAAAAATCAGCACTGAGAATTTAAGAAAAGTTTGTGCTATGTTAAAAGTTAGTAACATTTAGCACCTCGTAACTAAACATTGGCCAACGATCCAAGCTAGCAAGTATGTGTACACTCATTTCGCTGATGACTGAATTCCAAGTCGTCGATAATCTATATCCATCCTCCAAGTTGAAATTGTTATGTTTCTTGATATATACCGCTTCACGTACTATCCTGGAGTAATAGTGACGATCGGTGGATAAGACTCGTGGTTGATGTAATTCTATCCAGTGGTTTGCTCCAGACTCCAACAACTGTTCAGCTATAGCCGACTTATTAATTTGACTGTTTTTTACAGCTGCAATATGTTCCTTTACTTTTTCAGCTATTGTACGCTTGGTCTGTCCGATATATGAACTACCCCAGCTGCTTCCCTATTCAAATCTCAGTAACACTTGCCCGACCTGGGAATCAAACCCAGGATCGACCGATCAGCAGACGCACACGCTATTCACTGGAACACGGAGGCGCGTTGCTTATGAATGCTAATTTATTATAAATCTTTACAATTATAGACATATTGTAATATCATTGCATCTTTATATTTTATTTTATCTTGGTAAATGAAAGATATTTAGTAAATTAACCTCATAATCGTACTTCCGAATTCCTCTACATTAATGTATATTTTCTTGGTTTATATAAATTACAATGAATTTGTAAGCATCTACTATTTACGCAAGATAACCAAGTAGAGCCATCGAATTAGCAGTCTTTATTTATCTTCTCAAAGTAGATGATTTCAAAACCATAATAATAACAGACAACTTAGAAAACTCTTCCAATATTATTTGTACAATTTATTCGCCAACAACTGATACCTAGAACTCAAACAATAATAAGTAACATTAAAAACCAATATTATGTAACATAAGCGCGGAAGCAAAAGCGAACGATCTAGAACAACATGTCAAACAAAACATTGGCTCAACAAAAATAACACAAGTTGCAATCAATTAATATCGTGATACAAGAAATAAACAAAATAAAATGGATAAAGGAAATAAATCGGAGAAGGACATCGGTGACCAATGTTGCTTTTATTTATTTTGGGCATCCCTACAGTATTTTGCAGGTTTATTTATGAAAATCTTTTCTCAGCAGTAATCCGATTGTAGACATCCACATATATTGTGCCGTTGGAGAGGCCTATATTCTGCAGTGGGCTACACCGTGCTGATGATCATAATAATGATGAGACACCTACATGATTTTATCCAGGTACAGAAGTTACTACAAAAAATAGATAGTCTCTACCAATAACTATTACCTTACAAGTAATACGTCTTACAATTAAATGTATGCCAAAGCATTATTTCTGTTGTTTACATCAGTTGCTATGCGATTTCTGTATGTAACGTCAGAATCACATTCGAAATGCTTTTATTCTGATCAAACTACTATACGTTAGGTAATGCCACCAAAAAGTGAGGCTTGCAAGAGAGGAATGCGATGTGATATCCAAACAATTTATACATCACAAAATTTTGATGTAGCACCACCCATAACTAACCAAAATTGAATGCAATGGTAAAATTGCAGGCACATTACATTGCTTATCAATAATAATGCAATATGCGAGTTTCCTATGACACAAAGCTTCCGTAAATAACAGCTTGTTGATAGTAAGTATGTCAGTCATGTCAAGAATAATAATATGTAGTCCCGTGACGTATGCTTTCAGTATCACTAAAGTATTAATATCAAATACCTGTGACTGAAAATTCGGTTACCAAACCTACTATTGACTTTTTAGACATTTATCGACCAGTATTACCAATGGGGTGATAACCAGTATTACCTTTAAGGAAATTGTCAATAGTAATTGTATTCGTCTGTCAGGTTCATCAGTAGGTTTACCTCATATTATTTGTGACATTTTTACCAATGCTAGTGCATGTTTAATATTTTTCGGGACAACTTATAAATCAACTTGATGCCGACCAGGTAATGATGTAACCTTTCGAGTTATATACCACGTACCTTTGATCCGAGTTACAGATTTTTCGGCACTGTTGCAAGCGCCATGTTCACGGATTAAAAATAAAATTTAAATCTTTTTACTCTCAAATACAAAGACCAAAGTTATAAAAAATAAATAACAAACACATGCAAAACAAGCAATTGTGTCCATCACAAAGGTTTGTTCTGTGTGGAAATCGTATTTACGTGCTTTAGCTTAGCAGATAAGTTCATTTAACTAACATCATCTACTAAACCAACATGCTAGTCACGATATCTATACATATAATTTTCGTTTTCCTCACACTATTATATTTGGATTTTTACTATTACACTATTACAGGATACTTAACATTCTTCAATAAACTGAATTTCAGTGAAAGTAGCGTATTAGCTAAAAAATATTAAGATAAAAACAAAACGAAAATGAAAACTTAAAAATCGCAACAAAAATGTTAACTAGGTATTAAGCTTCTTTTTAAAAAAAAGAGAACCGCCTTCAAAAAATCGACCCACTGAAAAGTACGAAATAATTTTTACATACGCTACCCTAATCCTCTCAAATTTCCTTTCGAATTTCTCTCAAAACCTAATTACTAAATTAAACTAAATACTTAGTTTTTGAAATCGGCGCCAAACCAAATCCCTCTAAAGCCTATTGTTTGCCGTCATCCTTTCCAAACCAGCGCATTCAATCAACATAGGTACCTACTTATAGCCAAAAATAGCTAAGAAGTATAATTATTTTATAATTAAGCATTTATTTCATACTAAAGTTGTTGCTTTCTAGAGTATATAGGTATATTCTTTTAAATTTTATTAATTCAGATATTTTTTTGAGGCTTTATTGATTTAATACATTCGTCGTATTATTTTCTCTGTTTGCCAGTACCTTTTCTTTTTTGTTTTTGTTGGTTTGGCACCGACTTCAAAAACGAAATATTTAATTTAATTTAGTTATTAGGTTTTGGGGGAAATTCGAAAGGAAAATTGAGAGGATTAGGGTAGCGTATGTAAAAATTATTTCGTACTTTTCAGTGGGTCGATTTATTGAAGGCAGTTCTTTTTTTTTAAAAAGAAGCTAAATATAATTAATTAATAATAATTTTCATTTTCGTTTTGTTTTTATCTTAATATTTTTATTTCATACTTTTTAGTGTTAGGTACTTCGTTCGTTTACTTCAGGTTTTGTGTTAACTACTCTTTTATTTATTTCATACTTTTTAGTGATAGGTACTCCATTTACTTTAAGTTTTGGGCTAATTAATTGTTTGTTTATAGTTAGATTTTAAATTATTTTAGTGAAAAGTTTTCTGCTAGATGAGTCTAAGGAATCAGCCACATACGGAAGGACGCCCTCCGCAAATGTTGCTCAGGCTGATCAAAACAAATGCGGCGGACTTGTACATACTATTGAATTAGCTGTGAGCTCTCGTATTAGGTATGCTCCGGAGAAATATGTATAACGGATGGCTTAGCGAACGGGGCAATGGGTGTTCCTAAAGGATTTAAATGGCCGGCACTAAGAAGAGATCCACTTGAGCCAGGTGAACTGCCTGATGCCATTTTGATATTATTTGATGATCCATCAATAGCATTGCGTCTTAAAGATGATGATGGATACATTTCCATAGCTCCAGTGAAAGCGACCTTTCAAAGCAATCGCGGTTATGGTGATATCGAGAGGTGGATGTTGCCAGTCATATTGAGTTGGGCTGTGACGGTACAAAAGTTGCAAGGATGTACACTTAGTTCCGCGGCAATCGACCTAGGGCCTAAAATCTTTGCTAAAGGACAATGCTATGTTGTCTTGAGTCGGGTCAAATCCCTAAAAGGCATGGCTTTAAGTGATATTGACTCGAACAAATTACTCAACCATCCCCACGACAACAGAGCCTTATCCAAAATGACAAGAATGAGAAATATGCTCTCGCATTAGATTCTTTCACCGTCTTTCTTTGTTTTTTGTTAATCGCAGAGACATAGACACGTACACACGTACAAACACACACACATAATACATACAAACATACAAAGAACCAATATATGTATACGGGTCAAACTAAGAACCTAAGTTTTTTGAAGTCGGTTAAAATACAAAATCTTTCTCCTAAGTGTAACAAATACTTTTTGTCTGAAAACCGCATAAAAATCGGTTCAGCCAAACTCGAGTTAATCGTGGGCAAACTTATATATATACGGGTCAAACTCAAAACCTTCTTTTTTTTAAAGTCGGTTAAGGGCCTAGAACCTTCTCCTAAGTGTAACAAATACTTTTCTGAAAACCGCATTAAAATCGGTTCAACCACACGCGAGATAATCGCGGACAAACATACATACATACAGGTCAAACTGAAAACCTCCTTTTTTTTGAAGTCGGTTAAAAACTATTTAGATTGCACTATGCACATTGCGTAAAAGCGCAAATACAATATAAATTTAGCGCGTAATGTAATTTTAGCTAGCCCTTGACGAAACGAACATTGTATAAAAGCACCACTTTCGTTAGGATTAAGTACTGTACTGATTGGACTTTAACGTAAAATGATAATACTGTCCTATTCATATAGAACATCAACTTTTTATTTACAAAGGGCCCTGTAGACATTTGTTTGAATTTTCAAAATTCGATTGAGACCCTAGTTCGGTGTTTAAATACTGGTTTGTCCAAAATTTCTCGGGTAAATTTATCTTTGTGCACTTTTTATAAAACGGTATGAGCAAAGATTTAAGGGGACTTGTTAAATATAGATTTTTATGCAAATTCGGGGATTAAACAGAAGAGTATATTTGAATTGCGATCCAGTCAGCCGTCTAAGCTTTTTTATTTGAGAAAAACGTCTTCTAATTTAACATGGCCTCATTTTATTAATACAGAAATATTTCGTATTGGAATAAATCGACATTTTCATCACAATAATATTTATAAGAATAAGTAATCTGTTGAAGCGAAAAGTCGAACACAAATGCGGACCTTTTTCATATTTCATAAATCCCTCATTTCTTCATAATCGGTCAAAGGCACTTAACACTACAGAGTAAGACGTTTATTGACGCCAAGATGTTAAAAGTTGTGATCACAGACCCTACTCAAAGTCTCGCCAACTCACGCACCTGCCAATCGATAGCTTTTGTTTACTGAACGCCTCTCTACGAGTGAATTGTGGCTCACGTTAGACCACTACCATTCATCTAGAATCAATAATACTCGAATCTTCTGACTAGAACCTGTATGCGTTCTATCTACACCCTTTCGTAATCCACTGCTGAATTTAAGACTCTTCTAATTTGAAGAGAGGGAATTTGGTCTACTTTAATAATACATTGATTTCGCCTAATTTATTCAGTATTTAGTCCTAGCACGGTATTTATGTCTGCCTCCATCAGAATCTTTTTAGTTTTCAATTATTCTGTAACAAGCCTTATTCATATTCTTCTTCTTTGTCCTCGCCTCTTCCCGTTACGCGGGGTCGGCTTTCTTAATCTTGAGGCGCCATTTGCTTCGCTGGTGAGCATCATCGTCAGATAGGCCCATCTTTTTCATGTCCCTTCGAACATTCGTCATCCACGTTGTTACTGGCCTACCTCTCTCTCTTTTTTGCGTAGCCATGGAAAGGCACTTCTTCACTATGTGGTCATCGGGCCTTCTTAGCACATGACCGTACCATCTCAGCCTTGATTCGGTTAGCTTCTCCTGAATTGGCGTAACTTTAAAACTGCCCCGTACATATTCATTGCGCACTTTGTCTTTGAGGGTAACTCCACCCGCCCAGCGTAACATACGCATTTCAGTGGTATGCAGTTTCTGTTCGTGGACTTTCTTTGTAGCCCAAACTTCGCTACCATAGAGTAAAGCTGGTCTCACCGCAGTTTTATAGATCTTGCCTTTTGTTCTTACAGGCATCTTTCGGTCGCATAGAACACCTGTAAGCGTACGCCACTTATTCCACCCAGTGGTTGTTCGGTGTGTTATGTCGGCGTCTATAGATCCATCTTCCGCAATGACAGAGCCCAGATATTTAACTTTGGTTACCCTTGGTAGGGCTACACCGTCCAGTTTAATTTCCACCCTTGTTTGGTTTGATTCAACGGGATTGAAGTTGCAGACCATATATTCTGACTTGGTTCTGCTGATGCGCAATCCATGCAACTCAAGAGCTTTCCTCCACTATTCCAAATTTTCCTGTATTTCATCTACACTGTCTGAGATTAGAGCCACATCATCGGCATATAATAGATTCCATGGTGTCGGTTTCTGAATTTTCTCTGTTAGGTGGTTCATGACGATGTTAAAAAGTAGTGGGCTTAGCGCGCTGCCTCTTGATGAACATCAACTTTTATATCAAAACTCTCCGACTGACCGGCTGCACTCCTAACACGTGTTTGCACATTGTGGTACATGTCTATTATTAGCCTTATATAGCATTCAGGAACATTTTGTGCTCTTAGAGCTTGCCATATTATTGTTCTTGGTACACGATCGAAAGCTTTCTCAAGATCTATGAAGATCATCCATAGATTTTGTTTGTTTTCTCGAGCTTTTTCCATCACTAGTCTTATTGCGTGGATCGCGTCTGTAGTTCCTTTCCCAGCAGTGAAACCAAATTGGTTTTCTGTTAATTTTATAAGATTCTGAAGGCGCTCACTTAAAACTCTTGCCCAGATCTTGAGGGTGTGTGATGAGAGTTTTATGCCGCGAAAGTTTGCACTAGTCTCGAACATCTCCTTTATTCTTATAGAAAGGGATTATTACACTTTTCCTCCAGGCATCTGGCATTCTTCCATTGTTCAGGATGTTATTAAATAGCCCTGTGAGCCACTCTTCTCCTTCGCTTTTCAGAAACTTCCAGAGCTCAGCGGGTATGTTGTCTGGACCAATCCCTTTGTGGTTTTTAATTTTCGATATAGCTTTTTTGACCTCTGCTATCGTGATTTCATTTCAGGCAGGTCCATGTACTTTTGGTAGTTCCGTTTTTGGCTGTCGCGGGAATTCTTCGTTTAAGATCTCTTGGTAATACTCATACCATCTCTCACATATTCCCTGGTCGTTCGTGAGTAGCGTACCTTCTTTATTTTTGATGTATTTAGTTGTTTTGAGGCGCCAAGTCCTTGCAATTGTTGTGTCTATGTTTAGCTAACTTGTATATGTCTTTGTCAGTAGCCAGTTCTAGACGGTGGTATAGATCTACCTCAGCGTTGTGTTTTTCAACTGCTACTGTTCTTCTTGCAGCTTTCTTTGCCTGTTTGTATATCTCTTTGTCTTCAGGGGTGCCTGTTTCCTGCCAGGTTTTAAACAGACGTTTCTTTTCAGACACGCTGTCTTTGGTGCGATTGTTCCACCATTTAGTATCTTTTGCAGAATGCAGAGCCCCTTTGCTGCTTCCCAGCTCACTTTTAGCTGTACTGACGCAGATCTTTTCGAATTTTGACCATATTACTGAGGAAGAGTCATCTTGTGGGGGATTTGCGTGGAAATGATCGACTAAAGTTCTTTCGAGGTTCTTTCCTTTTTCCGTATTCAGTTCATGCCATTTAATTTTCTCTATCTTAGGTCTTTTCATCTTAATAGGTTTCCTGAGTTTTAATGCTGTTAGTAAAAGCCTATGTTGGGAAGTAAGAGGTTCCCCAGGAATTACCTTGCAGTCCTTTATTTGTTTAAGATCTGATTTGTCTATTAAGATGTAGTCTATCTGAGTCTTAGCATTTCCACTTTTGTAGGTAATGAGATGTTCGTCTCTTTTTTGAAAGAACGTATTAACTATAGCCAGATTTTGAGAAGCCGCAAACTCAAGAACTGTTTCGCCTTCATCATTTCGCTTTCCGTGTCCAAAGCCACCATGATGGCCTTCGAAGCCATTCCTGTCCACCCCCACGTGTCCATTTAGATCGCCACATAAGATTTTTTGTTCAGATGAGGGTATGGAAGTAAAGTGCGTCTGTAGCTCTTCCCAAAACACTTGTTTATCTGTTTCTGGACAGTTAACTTGCGGTGCATAGACCGAGATGACATTTAAGCATGGCTGTTTTTCCAAGGCCAGTTTGACAGAGATGATACGGTCGCTAATTCTTGTTATTTCGATGACATTTTGGCTAAGGTGTTGATCTAAGATTATTCCAATCCCGTTTCTAGTGTTTTCCTTCCCATTGTAAATGAGCTTAAAACCTTTCCCGATTTGACGTGATTTGGCGCCTTTCCATTTTGTTTCCTGCACACAGCATATATTAATGCGTCGTCGTTCTAGTAAAGCGCTTAGTTCGGCACTTCGTCCCGTCATTGTGCCAATATTCCAAGTCGCTATGCGTAATTCGGACATTGGCACGATACCTTGTTGTTTCGGTCTTTCGTCGCTTTGGGGGGACGCCCTAGTATTTGCCACATTTCCAACATCGACGTCGTCGCTTGAGGGGGACGCCCTAGCGTTGTATCCTTTCCTTTTCTTGTTAAGCCTCATGATTAATATGTTACATTGGCTGTTCGTTTTACGGTCGGTTGCCACCTGACACCAAGGTCTTAATCTTCCTGGAAGACTTGAGAGCCGCCGTTGACCAATGCAGGTTTATCCACCGCCATCTCTAATTGACCCTCAGACCTAAGAGCCCATCACACCCAAGAACTTCTACTCCGAATATGTCAAAGAAACTCCTCAGGCGGGTTTGATAACGGAGTTTTCTCTCCGGCCTGTTGGTCCGCGGGAGGTATTTAATTTCCCTCCTACCCTGCATATCTGCCGAGCATTTCCCGATCCGCCACATGGGGACGCGCTCTCTAGGGGTGAGGCTCCCCCGAGAGAACAAGCCTTATTCATATTGTGTGATCTAATTAAAAAAAAGTGTTCGCAGGATTTCTTTGCATGAAATTAGGTCGTAACATCCAATAAGTACGTGTAGTATATATTAGTTTTTTGGTTGATCTAGCTTTACTTAAATTTAGAAATTTATAACATATGAACTTTCACCCAACCCAAAGTTACTTGGAAAATGTTATTACCCATGGATGGTAAGTAGGTGTGCCCATATTGTAGGATGTGTAGTGCAGATTCCTCTTACAGCGTCTCTGGGCAATTAATTAAAAATAACTACTTATATTCAGAATATAGAGCTCAAATAATTCATTTTCGTTTACTCACCACTATTCATTTCTGTGTATTTGTATTTCGTCTCGTATCTTCATCTACGCGAATCTACGTTATCAATTAATTTGCGTATAAAACGAGTCTTTACTTTGTCCTATAGCCTAAGGCTTAAAAGACAAATTTTATAATAATACATTTTCTCCTGACCATATATTTTTTATTGAAACCATAAAAAATATATCAAAAGTATCAAGAAACTAGGACAAAACCTGGAGTAACAACTGCTTCGAAAGTTTATAATTAAGACCTGCCCTTTTTAATATTATTTTAGATCAAATGAGTCTGCAACATCTTAAGTTAATAGTCTTTGGTCTAAGAAACTCAATAATTATAGTGTTGAAGTCCTAATTTCTTAGCAAGTCATTCTACCATTTTAGAATTTAATAGATTTTTCACAGTTAACTAATCTCACTAAACACTTAAGAGGTTTAATAGACGATTATAAATTTGTTCATAGATCAAGTTATAAAACATTTACAGTGTAAGATGATCTTTTGCGGAATAGACTTGCCGTAGGAAGTGGGACCTTTAATGACATGCACAGAGATCATATTCGACGACATTTTGCTGTGATTTCAAGGAATGGTGGCAAGCCACGATTTAAGGATGTATGATTGATGAATTAACAAAATTTGAGAAAAGTATTTTTCTTTTGTACCAAATAGTGAAGTGTTTGCAAATTTCACATCGTTTTCGACGCTTGTGACATTGCACATACTCGGTACCGACACAAAAACACATTTATAAAACGACAATAAAAAGTCATCGTATGCGTTTGCCCATATGACATGTGCTTTATGCTCACATTTCATCAGTCATGTGTGTCATGTCTATTGACTGTTTCCGAATCATAGGTATTTCTGAGAATACTCCTATGAGCCTTTAGTACAATTGCATTTAATTCCGATATATCGCATTCGTATATTTCTCGGAAAGCTTGAGTAAAGTTCTAGCAAACTGGTACAGTTCTATGAAATCAGGATTAGACTATTGTGGAATATTGCAAATTTACACGCAACCACGATGTCACTAGGAATTGCGACACTTGATATCCACCACATTATTAGGTCCAATTAAGGATTCAAGATATTTAAGGTTATACAACCAATAGATTTATAAAGTGCCTATTCTTAACAATAGCATTTTTTATTACTCCGATGATGAAAACGGTGGATAAGATGAATTAGCAGATCCCTGCATCACATCACCATTGTGAATATGAAGATTTGGCGTACTATACCACACTGGCCAGACGTCTCGGTGAAGAGTTCAATGGCGATTTTTTCCGTCCCTTTGTAAAGATACTAGTACCTTTCTTAGTTGATTCTTACGATACCTACGGAATGAAAGAGGTAGTGACATTTTATATGCTTGATCCGTTACTACATGGAGAATATTTATTTTAGAATAACATTTCGACGACCGGTTGGCGCAGCGGTAGTGTAAGCGACTGCTACGCCGAAGGTTGCGGGTTCGATTCCCGCTCAAGTCAAACATTTGTGTGCATGAACATGGATGTTTGTCTTGGTCTGGGTGTTTCTATGTATAATATGTATGTATTTACAAAAAAAAAGTATATATGTATGTTTATCCATTATCTAGTACCCATAGTACAAGTTCTGCTTAGTTTGGGACTAGATGGTGATGTGTGTATGTGGTAGAATATTATTATTATTATTATATTATTATTTATTTGTAGTGGTAAGAGAGACTGCCTCCGTGGTCCAGTGTATAGCATATGCGGCTGCTGATTGGAGGACCCGGGTTCGATTCCCGGGTCGGGTAAAAGTGTAACTGGGTTTTTCTGAATTCTCAGTAACAGCACGGAGTCTGGTGATATGCCCGGTAATGGCAAAAGGCTCGCCCTCTATTACGTGGGACCTAAAAATTAATGGCGAAATGTGGGTGTAATATTACACCTCTTCCTACCTCTGAGTCTATAAATAAATAAATACATCATTTGTAATATTGCATTATTAGTATGTCTCATAGTAGGGGCAACTGAAAGGTATTGTTTCGGAATCAACGTCCATGGCTTCTGTACAAATACGATCGCCATAATACCTCAGCTTTTGACCCATTGGATATTTAGACATATTGCTGTGTCCTGCTTTTGTGGAGAACTCTTACTTTCGCTTACTGTTTGTGGGCTCTTCCATGATTATTGGAATGAGATAGTAAATAATATGTTAGGATATATATTTATTTGTTATGTATTGCCGGATTTCTTGGTGGTTATATACATAGAAATAATTATCTCTAGCACGTTGCGATTATAGAAGCGAGATGTGAATAGAGGGATGGTATTGAATACAGGTGTGGAAGGGCTACTGAGGATCTCATGAAGCTCAAATCTTGTTGAAGCAGTGATATGTATTTAGCGCGTGTAAAACCTGGACATACGTAACCTTTACAGCTTTTTGCAGTCCACTGCTGGATTTAAGCCTTTCTTATTTTGCTTCACAGTAGCATTATGAGTCAATAAGACATTTGGATTACTATACCTCGTGTCCACACGGGTTGGTACTAGCTTTGATGTCGAGTTAACCGTGTATAATTATATGCTTAGTGTTTTTTCCTTGGCTGCCTCGTACAACACCAACAGAATCTCTGGTGTGATGACATTTTGTATTCTTGATCCGTCCCCACTCGTAAGTAAGGCAAAAGTCATGTCATAATCTACGATGAAATATCTAAAGCAATCTTTGATTTGAGATAGTGAACTAAAAAAATACCGCCTATTTTTAGCTGAAATTGAACGATTTTTTCGCGAATCACTGAACTAATTAAAATTTAACTTTTTGTTGAGTCATCCGAAAGCTTTGGGAAGACTTTTTCGGTCTAATAAGGTTAGCGGTCTTTAAAAATCGGTATTAGCTTTTAGGTTTGAAGCGAAAAGTAACCTCCTTAATGACCGAGGAAATTTTGTGGTGTTGGCGCGAATTTATCGGATTTATTTGATATTGCTATACGCTATAGTAATCCATTATTTTTTTTATTAAACTAATAAGTTGATTACGGCTAATGGATGATATAGAAACCATTTATTTAAAAATCATCAAAATATGGCACATTCAAATCACAGTGAGAAAGGTGCCGTGCCCAGCAGTAGGAAATAAAAATTATAGTGAGAAGAGTCCCGTGCCCAGAAGTAAGACAGCAGGGCTGATGGTGATGATAATAATATAGTGATCAATCTCGGTATCCCGATATCTACTTAAGCATATGGTTGTGCCTTCGATTTATTGCTCGTCTAAGCTTCTTATATTGTTGCGCTCAAGGAACAACTGCAATAAATTGTGTCGAACAACAATTTTAATGCATAGGTAGCGTAGCGGTTCAAGCTGCGGTGTAGCGTTTTAAGCTGTGGCGTAGCGCTTGAAGCTGTGGCGTTGAGGTGTAAACTTCAGCGTAGCGGTTTAAGCAATGGCATAGTCTTTTAAGTTGTAGCCTGGGCGATGTTGCAGTTTGCTACGCCGAGTGTAACAACGGTTTTAATGTCCACATGGGACAACACTTTTGCGCTTAGTAATTATGGATGCTCCGAGTCTTAAGGCCTTGCTACACGGCACAATTTTACGTCCAACTTGACTAAATCACTTGATGAAATCGTGACGTGTAGACGCTAGTCGTCCAACTCAAGTTCATCGGGTGGGCGGTACCACCAGATTTTAACCAATCGGGTGGACGGAATGAAAAGCAGTGATTTCATTGTGTCGTGTAGACGGGCAAAGCCAATTCGATTGAAAATTTGATCAGTGGTAAAATTTTGCCGTGTGGCAAGGCCTTTAGTGTCTTTTTGTGTGTTGTTTGGTGGTTTGTAATATTCTGTACCATGATTTATTTCATTCGAACGACTATTTGAATGACAAGAAAGTTTGTAGTGTGTCACATTGAGACAAATTTTATGACGAAGATAGATTAATAAAGTCAGTCAGGCAGTTGTTTGCAGTCTATTAATGACTGATGAAGTGGTAAGTAATATACTACCATTCCCAGTAATTCAATTGCAATAAAATGAATTCAGACAATAAGTACTTACGTTTACTTTGGCCAACAGTAGGTCGTCCAATTCGTGAGCTCTATTTATCACCCACAAGTCCTGCAGCTCAATGCAACATTATTCTGAATGTATTGTGTGAAATAAGCAAACATATAAGCTAAAGTTGTAGGCCTATTCAAAAGGAATACGTCCGCATAGCTACCCGTCGAACAACCGATGACAAATTGTCATATTCCGCAACGCGAGTGCTACAAATAAGGATTTGTGTACCGCCTGTGTTACATGGTTTATATTTTGTTTATTGAAATTTCAATTCTGTTTGGTATCGGCTTTTCGTTTCATTGTGAGGTGCTTCAATCTATATGCGGTATGTACGCATTATGCTTTTGCAATTGATAAAAAGTTGTTTTAAGTATTAATGTAGAAAAAAATACCATATTTTTTTATAACTATACTATCCATCAACGCAAATAGAAGCTAACAGTTAGATTCGTTTCATTAATTAATCGGCTTCTCAGACAATGCTAATGCCGGCATAGATTTATTATGTTATATTTTAAGGCGTAGTTGCGCTCGTATTCGACCTGATTGCATACCTATTACTTTAATTTGTCATATCAGCTATATAGCCGATATGTAATCGTATAATGTGGCACAATAATCAATTCAATAAGGTATATGCAATAGCCTATTTATTAAAAGACTTAACGCAGAGCCTTGTGCATATACGCCCGAAAAAAAAATAAACAAAACGAGGCAAAAAGTAAAACTCAAACTCAAACTCAAATATGTTTATTTCCATAAAAATATTTAAATTTTTTGGACACGTCAGAAAGTCATACAAATAAAAAAATAAAAAAGTAACTTTAAATGCATAATAACATAGTTGAGCATTGAAAAAATGCCTGTTCAGAAAGTAGAGTCTCGTGAGAAGAATCAGGCAAGAAACTTTTCTACGTCTTGATTCTATACAATTTAAAAACTTAGTAACTACATTGAATTTTTCATAGGTATATGAGCTGTTGTGTCTATAATGTTGTTGTCAATTAATAAGGCTTTTTTAATAATAATATAAAAGTGCTAACTAGCATAATATAGACACAATAACTCACACTCACATGAAACTTAACACTAATCAAACATAAGTAGCCCGTGGTACCGAGCAAATTAATCCCAAGCATTTTTATCTTCAATATAATCTAGCACTGAATAGTACCCTTTTTGACAAAGTTTACGTTTTATAATCTTTTTTAATTTATTATAATTTAAATTTTGAATTGGCACTTTATTGTAAAAGCGTACATATTGGCCTTGAAAAGATTTTTTTATTTTCTTTAGACGGGTAGCCCGGCACTACTAGCTTACTCTTATTTCTAGTATTCAAATTGTGGATATCACTTTTCTTTGAGTATGAGGCCTTGTTCTGGAATAAATATATTAGGTTGGAATAAATGTACTGGCTTGCAACTGTTAAAATGTTTCTTCTTTGTCTTAGCGTTATCCCAGTTTCAGTCTGGGGTCCGCTTTCTAGTCTAACCGGATTTGGCTGAATATTAGCTTTTCCACGGAGCGACTGCCTGTCTGACCTCCACAACCCGAAGGGATAGCGATATTCCATGGTTAAGACTAGTGTCAGTTTATTTAGAAGGTACTGACGCCCTGTAACCACTGTCAAAGATCTTCATGACAACCGGGACCGACGGCTTAACGTGCTCTCCGAGGCACGGGACAAGCGATAATAACAATTCAATACGCACATAACTCCGAAAAGTCATTGGTGCGCGCCGTGGATTCGAACCTGATACCCTCTGCCTGGCAGTCTGTTTGTATATCCACTCGGCTATCGCTGCCTGTTAAAATGTTTATTTCCTTGAATTTATTCCTTAACGAAGCCCAATAATCCAAATTATAAATTGCTCGAATAGCTCTTTTCTGCAGAACAAAGATGGTCTGAATGTCGGCAGCATTTCCCCACAACAGAATACCGTATGACATTATACTATGAAAATAGCTATGATATACAAGCCTGGCAGTGTCAATGTCAGTTAACTGACGAATTTTCCTGACTGCGTATGCTGCAGAGCTGAGTCTATTCGACAATTTACTAATATGTGGTCCCCACTGCAGCTTAGAATCTAGTGTAGTGCCTAAAAATTTGGTGTTATCCACAAGATCCAACACATCATCCTTAACCTTTACTGAGGTGTTCTCTTGTTTGACGTTAGCCATCAAAGATACATAGCATTAACATGTTAAAACTCAATACATCATAACTGAACACCTATGTGTTGTATATGATCTTTCGTTCATTTGAACGAAAGATGACATAAATTTACAACGAATTAAAGTATAACATTTCCAATAAGGTTTATGACCTATAGAATATAATTTGTCAAAAGAAGACTAATGTTAATCACACCTACGGCACTGAATACAGATTTACATAGAAGCGCATTCCTTAAGGATTTCGTGTGCCGATTCCAAGTGGCGAGCTGGCGACTGTCGTCTGTGTAGTACGTGGTTGGCGCTGTTGGCGGCGCTGGAGTCGTTCTCCGTCTCTCTTGCTTTCGTAGTTAAGATACACAGGAGGAACGTTCGTCTCTCTTGCACTCGTAGAGACAGCTGTCACAGCGCGAGTGCCATGCCGCCAAGCGGCAATTTGGGTGACAGAAAGTTTGTCTACAGAGCGCCCATAAGAAATGCGCCTCTATGTTAATATCTGAACTCTTTGCCTACGCCTCATGATGCGTCATACTCACGTCTTACCGGTGCCATAAAAGCATCAAAGGCTTTATCTAAATATCTTGCTCCTCGGTATAAAAAACACAAACGACTTAACACATAAACTTCAACTTCCAAACGCAATTAGGCCTAAAGTTTAATTATACCATCAATAAAACATGGCCAAAATTAGACAAATATTTTTCACGTAAGTAATTCGACCATTAATTAATAATGGATTCTGTTCAACTAGTGTTTAATTAAAGCGTACCGGATCCCGGAATATCATGACTTAGACAAGGAATTTATTTTAAATAATTCCTTAGGAGAACATTTCATGTCACAAATCACTGGAATTTATAAATGTTTCGTTGAATTTCTAGGTAGGTCGGATTGTTTTAATGTTTCTATTTTATTTGATTTTTGTGATTGTGGCTACTAATTTGTACTTTTTTTTTACTAGCATGCAACTTTAACTGTATATTGGGAGTTTTTGGATTGTTATAATCATTTGTTTTTTTATGTCTCTGCGAAATAAATGAATTCTTATATTTATTTCTTTTTCAATGTAAGTTTTGAGGGTCGAAACAGATTTACATTGGCAATAAACAAATCATCATCAGCCCTATAAACATGCTGCCCCACTGCTGGCAAAAGAAGCTTGTTCACTATGAGTAGGGTAAAGCCAACACGCTGGCACGGTAATAATATCTAACAGTATTGTAACTCCATACAAATGCACGAAACTCGAGTTATACCTACGCGCCTCGAGCAAAGTACACATTAGACTGTGCCTAAAGTACACAACAGCCGCGATCGTGCCGCAGTCACGGTTTTTGTAGCAGTGTCCTTTATTTAAAAAATCATTATGGCGACGAGTTGTGGACTATATCAATCAATCAATCAATCTTTATTGATCAACATAGTATACAGGTACATTACAAGTTGTTAGGTGAATGAGTAGTTAAACTATGTTCACCAACGTAGGCATGCAACGTTAAAAATAAATAGATATTAGGCTTCACAATAAACAGATAGGATTACATACAGTCGAATGTTATTATAATATTATTATTATTTTTTTTATATATAAAGTATGTCAATATATAAAGTATATTGTGCCGTTAGAATTCTTCGTAAAGTCGCCTAAAGAAATTTTTTTCAAATTATCTGGAACTTTCGAAAATGTACCTTTTTTTTTGTTGTCGGGTTGGAAAATCCTCATGGAGTTCCTTCGCCCTGGGGGGGAAGGACGAAGGGGACTGTCAGACTCTTACTGACTAAAAACCAACCCGTGCTCTTCATGTACCCATGTATCGGAGCTGGGTAGGGTATCACCGAATCATTCCTCGCTACCCCCCGACGGTATCGTTCGGGGCCCGCCTAACCGTCTGGCGGCCCGCCAGATGGTTAGGCGGGCCCCGAACAATACCCCCTTGGCGGCGGATGAAGGTGTTGGGCTCCGCCGCCAAAACACCCAGCGGCCGCAGAGGATAGGGAGAACGACAACGCAACACCGCATCTCCTCTTCCTCTGCGGCCCCACCGCGACGCAACGATGGTGCGCCCCCATATGGTCGCGGGAGATAGGGCGCGCGGCAACGCAACACCGACACGCCTCTCCTCCCGCGACCGCACCCGACTGCGAGGGACAGACAGAACTGTCCCCCGCACCCGCACCTATGGACGCATCCTACGCAGGCCTCACTCAAGCCCACGTGGAGCGTCCCCTCCCGGGATCCCGCTTAGCTTCACCGTGGGTGAAAATCAAATCCACGGTTACTAAGCCCCCCCACCACGACAAGGTGGAGATCCCACGGGGGGGGGGTCGAAAATGTACCTACTACGTTGCAATGTTTAATACTTAGGCGCGTGATAAAGTCGTTTGATTAACTTAATCTATTATTATGTTGATATTTTTTTTAAACATATTGGTATGATTGTAGTTATAATGTATACTAGCAGAACACTTTTATTTGCGTTATGGACGATGTATTATTTCATTGAAGTCTATGATTAGTAGTACCTTCAGGGTAATTTTCAAAATGGAAGCCGACATGAATCTGCTTAGTGTAACCAATAATAGGACATTTCCTAGTGTACTTACGTACTTACATGATTTTTATTTGTTTAAATAAAAAATATAAGTAAGTAAGTTATATGAACGATTACAAAACCAGAAAAAAGTTCGAGTAGGTAGATGCAATTAAAATACTTGAGGCGGTCAGCCCTATAGCTTGTTTGCGCGCGGCGCGACTGTAGGCATATAACTCGGGGAGACGGTTTTAAGTCGAGTTACAATACTGCTAGATTATATTACAGTGACGCTGGCCAAACGCGGGCAGGCTTCACATGTATTTGGAAAACAGTAAAACTCCCGGACATGCGCTCACAATGTTTTTCTTAACCATTAAACAAGAGATAATTAACAATTTAATACGCACTTACCTTTGAAATTCATTGTGCGTGCCGTGCATTCGAAATCTCAAACAATTTGCTAATAGTTTAATCAGTAAGATCTCTTTAGTTTATATTGCCCAAGTACAACATAATTCTAACTTATTTCCCTCTTTCCAGATAATCGGCTGTCATCTCCGAGAACAGAAGGCAAGGAACAAGAACACAGCGGTATCTCTCTTGGACTGCGCCCTCCGCGGAGTGTTCGTGCTATCATCAGCATCAGTCGCAGAGCTGGCAGGGGTTGGACTCCACGGTCTAGTCATATCCTCAGGAGATATCAGGAGAGTACAGCAAGGAGCTTTCAATAGCGTCGCGTCTACTTTGTTCGCTTTAGGTGAGTAGCAATGTTTGATATTTTTATTTATTTTACGGAAAAAGTACAGCCAATGAAGCAGATGAGAGTTGCCATTGTATCATAAACAGGCCCGATAGGTCTAAAATTACTAGCGTCTTTAGGAATATTGAAATCGCTTCATACTTGCGTTTTATTCGGTTATTTGCCGAAATGCGTTTCATCCGTGTTCTTACAGTTCCTTCATGATAACATTGTGTAGTTTTAGAGCATTATTTAATGTTATATGTTTACACATGAACATGCCATTTCAGCGATATAATCCTACGTGAGTTTTTACCGCAACAATTACTGTTCGTGATTTCTATCGAATCAAGAGAAACTCACGTACCTACTCACCTAAGGTACATATCGCTGAGATGGCACCTTACACACACAGCACACAACCGTAAAGTTGCGTGTGTGTACATAGGATAAGTTTAGTATATAAGATCATGTACTTTAAGAATAAACCAGTCACAAGTTTAATCCGACTTTGACTCGATACCCTTCTCACACCTCTGACGGTGGGCAAGACACCTTTAGCCATCAGTGCTGATCAGCTCGATGAGTCTGTCGAGTTGGCCGTCAGAAAACCATTTCCACCATGCCTAATTCCTACCCACAGTCCGTCTGTCATCATAGGTCTCCGGTGGCAGATATCCCGCACCTATCTATATAAGTATATATTAATACGTATAGTAGGGCTAGGGTCTAGGGATTTGTAGGGACAAAAAGGATTAGGTTCTTAGGCGCGTACGAATCGTAGTCTGTATCACAGCATACCACAGTAGTGCCACGATAGTACGTACCCTAGGTTAAGGGCCTAGTAGTAGGTGCGTATAAGTGCTGGTCTGTATCACAGAATACCACAGAGCACCAAGCCTATACGCATTATACGCTAGGTACAAGTTAGGATAGGTTTAGGATACATATAGGTATAAGGATTAGGATAACTAGCATAGGATATTATAGGTGATAGGCTACGACTCTAGGATAGTGTAGGTTAACAAGTTAGATTAGTCCCTTAGCATTTTAACACTCTCTGTACAGTTAGGTTAATAGCCCTGGGCTGCTAGCCAATAAAATATTCGCGTAATGTTAAGGAGTTTGTAGTCAACTGCAGACAGCGGCATGTCGCTGTAGTCAGGATTTCAATTCCGAAACAAAGACGGCAGAACAAGACGGTACCAAATGAAAGGTATTTCATAGAAATACACAGAAACCACGCCGACACGCGTGCTGCTTTTGTCTGCAAAAGGCTTATCGTCAAAATATAGCAACACTCAAAGCTGGCATATCAAAACCAATTTTGACTCTAGTAAAACCATAAAACCACATATCACCCAGTAATTATTAAACAGGTCATAAGTTATATATTAAGTTTTAAACTATACACCATTTGGTTAGGTACTTAACTAAAGGTAAACAATCTTGATGTGACTTTTTATATTATCACATGTTAAACAAATAAACTACTGCTTAAAATAATGGTTCAATTGATTTAGTAATCATTATTGTTGTATTTACCTTGATCTTTAGCAGGATTGTAATTTTAAACACATTTTGGGTAAAAAAGACACATCAAGATTGTTTACCTTTAGTTAAGTACCTAACCAAATGGAATATAGGTGCAGAGTTCGGTCAAGACGTGGTTTAATTTATCACCTAGTTCAGAATATGCCACATTCGTCGCTAATATCAATTTACTACACAATTAATTTGAGATTATCCCACAAGGCGGGGGTATGAGATATCGAATGTGGAACTTGATTCAAACTACCCTATTAATAAGTTTCATTCTTAATATATATGAATGGCTTATGTTTAACTTACCACCAGATATAATAACATATAACAGACAAAAATAGTAAATGATTACCAAAATGAAACCCGTATTTTAATGTAAAATTATAACCAAAGTTTTAACATTTCGCTATCCTATTTAAGCAAAATGACTCCAAATAAATCATTGTTAACCCAAAAGTAGTAAATGATCACCAAAATTAAATCAGCATTTTAATGTAAAATCTTAATCATCGTTTTTTTGTTAGTTGTATGAAATACCACCCACCACATGAATTGGATTTGGTTACACCGCCTACTTTAATATACTAAGTTATTGAAAATACTAAACTATTATTGAATTAAGGGTCACAAAAGAACCTAACATAACCTATTTATTTGGTGGTCATTTACTACATTTGGTGTTCGAATACAATTTAAAGTGCAGTCGTGACAAAAATAGCTAGTACTATTGTAATTTTAGACTTTATTTTTCTGCTGTTAAGTATATATTTTTGGTGAAAGAACTAAGGGTATCAAAGCAGTTTATGGTGGTCATTATATTAAACGAATATGTTAAACCTATATGAATACGTTTTGTTATAAAATGGGTTACGGATATTTTCTTGGAAAATTTACCGAAAGAATAGTATTTAGAAAAAGCGTCTGGTGTTAATGATATTCCTTATACTAGGAATTAAGATCTAAAGTAAACAAGTGATGCGTGTATCCGAACAAATATATTATTATGTGCTTTGTTCTTTCGTAAATTTGTCTTTCTTTCGCGCTAAAACTAATAAACGGACATTGATCAATCTTTGCAGTAACATAGCGTCAAATTAAGAGCAGGCATTCCGAATTGTATGCTATTTTGAAGCGATATTCTGAAACAGTCATAGATACTAGTAAAGTGAAACTTCAGCAAACGATTATTTAGGATTATTATGTCTGTTTTTGTTCAAGAACAGATACATGATTAGACGATATTCGCTCGATAACATTTTCATTTGAAAATCACACTACTTGCAAAGCATATTCAAAATATTTGAATAAAATATTCACTGTTCTTTCTGAAGTAAACAATAAACATAAAAGAAACCTACGTTTTATTGTAGTTCAAGACATTTTTTCTGTAGGACAAATATTACTATATTAATAAACAACACAAGATTTTCAACTTTTTCCATGATTGAAGTGGGTCAAAGCCCGCATCCGATATTTAACGTTATTCCTGATGTCATAGCGTTTACTTCAGCCGGGCGCGCTAGCTTGTCACTCGAGCTACGCGCTCCGTCCGACGCACGTGGACGTGTATCACGTGCGCACGCAACTATAGATATTTTTATTACGATTTGTTTCGTAAAATAAGAAATAAAAAATTAAATGGGTAACAAGGTAAATAAGAGATCTTATGTTAAAAATAAAAAGAAAGTTGACTTATTGAAGAATCATGCGATATGTAAAGGTTTGTTATCGAATTTAATTTACCTAATATTTTGATAAAGTATTGAGAACTTGGAACTATGGAGACGATTTCATCTATGCAAAATTATAAAATATGCTTTATATTATTATGCTACTACCAACATGATTATATTTTCGTGTCATGTTCGTTTTATTTATCCCTAATAGATTTACAGATTTTTATATTAGTTTTCACAAATTCCTATCATGTAGATATTTTAAAAATATTTTTTTCTACGAACTTAAGATACAAGCCCGGTTTCCATGGTTACCGGCCACACTTGCTCGCCGTGATCGCCAATTTTCTTTATTTAAACACTAGTTGAGCCCGCGGTTACACCCGCGTTATTTAAGGCTACTGTTCCGCTTCCGTGGCTCATAGCGTGATGTTGCATAGCCTTTTGCGTTCCTCGATAAATGGGCTATCTAACACTGAAAAGCACACGCTTTTTCAAATCGGACTAGAAGTTCCTGAGATTAGCGCGTTCAAGCAAACAAACAAACTCTTGAGCTTTATATATTAGTATTATCCGATACTCGCGACTTCATTCGTGTGGAATATGAATATATAGTAATCTATAAATATAAACAAAATTTAAATGTATCGCTATCGCTATGATTTCAAAATAACTAAGTCTTTTTAGGGTAAAAACGGGACCCTATTACTAAGCCTCCGCTGTCTGTCTGTCTGTCTGTCACCAGGCTGTATCTCATAAACCGTAATAGCTGGAAAGCAGAAATTTTTCACGAATTATGTATTTCGGTTGGCGCTATAATAACAAATACTAAAAATGTAAATAAAATAAAAAATATTAAGGGGGTTCCCATACATTAAACTTTTTTTTTGGGTTCCGTACCTAAAAGGTAAAAAAACGGGACTCTATTACTGAGCCTCCGCTGTCTGTCTGTCTGTCCGTCTGTCTGTCTGTCACCAGACTGTATCTCATAAACCGTGATAGCTAGAAAGCTGAAATTTTCACAAATTATGTACATATTTCGGTTGCCACTATAGCAACAAATACTAAAAATAAAAAATATTAAGAGGGGGTCCCATACAAAAAACGTGTTTTTTCGTATTTTTGGCTCAATATTACTAACGCTAACAGGTAGACGCTTAAAATTTTCACAGAAAATATAACATATAACTTATAACATAATTAATGTTATAAGTTATATGTTATATTATATGTTATATTTAATATGTTATGTATATATGTTATATGATATACAGGGCGTCACAAGACCCATCACCAAGCCGAAGTCTACTCGTTTTGCACATCATGTCAAGTCATACTACGCGAAAATAATAACCTTGGAAACGAAATATTTTTTTTGCCTCAAAAAAAATAGTCACTCGTACGGGTTTATTAATAGGTATAGATTTAACACTGCTATGGTAGCGCATGGTAAACCATTCTCAAGTCCCCTTGAACACACATAAAAAAATTCATCCAAATTGGTCCAGTCGTTTAGGAGTGCAGTGACGTACACACGCACTCAAGAAAATGTACATATAAAGATGTTTACATGTATGTCTCTTTGTCTTACGAAAATTAAAATCATATATTGGTCAATCATTACCAACATTTTTTTTTACTTTATTTATTTGGAAGAGCGCGCTCGAAATACATACATCGCCGTGTTTTTTTTACTTTTTCCTCAGGAACGCGTAGAGGTAATAAACTGAAATGTATACCAAATACTCAGTTTTTCTGTCCCTTGGACAGTAGACTAAAAATCTGTTCTAAGCAAAAGATACAGCCGTTTATGCCGCAAATTTTCGCAAATTTTCGACGATTGGTCGTAAGTATTAGATACCAGTTTTACGATTTGTGACTTTATTACTACTCGTAGGTATCATGGTTGTAATTAGGTTGAACTTAAAACTGTTTTAAAACATTTGTCTCCGTTTGGTGGGAATCAAATGTAGATGTATAAGCGTGTACATCCGTACATCATCCGTACATCATGTACATCCGTGAAAATGGCGCTTGCAACAGTGCCGACATGTCGGTTACTTCATATAAAGGTACGTGGTATATATACTGAAAGACAATTTAAAATAAACACCCTAATTAATCTTAAAAATGCGTGATTTTCATAGCCGCCGCCTACGACACCTTCGGAACGAAATGGGTGATGACACTTTGTATTCAAAGCCGCACCCCAAGAAAAATGCAATCCGTTTTATAATCGTTGATTATTGTAATATATGAGTTATATTATAATATCAATGTAACGTAGCCGTTGTAATTAGATATCAGTGAATTATAAATAAGAACTTCTCTTTTTTATGTCATAATATGCACGCATGGCATAGTGATTTCAGAGGTCTTCTTGGCGCTTGGCATTACGCCGTGGTCGTAGGTTCGATTCCCACCTGAGACAACACTGTGTCATCCACATATTTGTTATTTCGTGTCCGTTGGTGTATGAAAGTAGTGTAAAAAGAAACATTTAACATATTATTAGGATAAGGTTAGGCTTTTTTTTCGGCGGTAGGTGCATAAAAAGTCACTACATACCTAAATAGTTAAAATATATTTAAAATAGTTTTTGTAATTATATTGCACTTGTTATAAGTTCAATAAGTGTTATACATACGATTTTAAGTCGGAACACCACCTGCCAACTGATCACCTTCAATTCACTTTGGTAACATAATTGCACTTTTAACATGGCACAATTTGCTGAAGTTTTACTTGCACAGAGAAGTCTTGAGGAGAATGTTACAAAGAAGATGGACGAACTCCAGGCACAGCTACAGATTGGTACAGCCAAGGACACTGTGGCTAAGGTCGCAGAAGAGTTCCGTACGTTCCGGGAATTGACATTCTCTATGCTTGGTTTGCTACGGAAGCAGATAGCAGAGTGCTCAAAGGCTATTGATGTCATGAAGTCGAGTCGCAGAAGGAAAACATTGATTTTCACTGGCATTCCCGAACAAAATAAGGAGAATTGTACAACTGTGGTTATGGATATCCTCCACAATAGGCTGGACATGAAAGATGTCAGTCAGGCTTCGTTTGAAACATGTCACCGGCTGGGAAGCACCGGTAAGGAGCTTCCACGACCCATCTTAGTTAAATTCACCAGCTTGAATCTCAAGGCTACTGTTTGACGAGCAAAGTCAAAACTCAAGGGCTCGACGACTTCGGTTCGGGAGTTCTTAACTAAGGAGCGGCAGATGGTCTTCGGGAAGGCAAGGCTGCATTTTGGGATGAGAGGTTGCTGGACACAGGACGGCGTGATCACCATCAAGGCGCCAGACGGGAGTCGCCATAAATTAACCTCCTTAGACGAACTTAATCCGCTTCTGCAGAAGTACCCTAAGGTATCGTCAGCCACCCCTAACAAAAGTCCCTAGAACTTGAACTAGGTACTTTAAATGTATTGTTGTTTGTCACCGATACTGTTGTTTATTCTCAGTCAATAATTTCATGCTTTTATCAATGTTGTATCCATAATATACTGTTTTAATACTGCTCATGTCATCTGCCTGTTTACATAATATGAGAGATAACAGCATTTCTACTAATTTTAGTTTAATCACCCTCTTTTTGAGATAATATGTAAAACTTTAAGTTCACTACTTGTTCAAGTGTTGATGATATTTTTCAAGTGGTTAAAAATTCGTTTCTGTCAAAGGGACGTGCGAGTCACGTTCGGAAATGTACAGCCTTAACGTAGATTATTATTATTGTGACAAGACATTACTTTTTTAATTTTATTTTTTATAAGTGTAATTTGTAAAACTATTATTTTTATATTTCAGTTGGCGGGTGGTGCAGAGATATATGGTCTTGAACTACATTATATTGTGCACTTATAATTAATATTTATAATTACACATAGGTACTATTTTTATATATTATCTTATATAATATATTATTATGTTATATGTCTTTATCTGATGATAATTCGTTTCACTCAGCCAACGACTCTGATTTGTCTGCCGATGACAGCTTTTGTTCAATAAACGATAATCTCTTACTAGGTGACAGTTTACGGGAAAAGTTTAATAAAAATGATTTTTTGTTGAATGTTTGTCATATAAACGCACAAAGTGTGCCTAGTCACTATAATGAGTTATTTGAAACATTTACCAATACCGACGTTCATGCCATCTTGATTTCTGAGAGCTGGCTCAAACCTCACCTTCCTTCTACTACATACCCTCTTACAGGCTTCGTGTTAATCCGTAATGATCGTATCGACAGACGTGGTGGCGGGGTTGCGATATATCTTCGTAGTGACCTTGCTTACAAAGTTCTAGTGAGTTCTTCTCAGCCTACTAATTCTGCGGAATATCTTTTTCTTGAGGTTTGGGTCAGGGGAACCAAAATGGTTCTTGGTGTTGTATATTGTCCACCCACCGTTAATTACTTCACTGATTTAGAATCGGATTTGGAATCTTTGGGTTCTGAGTACGCACATCACATCATCATGGGAGATTTCAACACTGACCTATTATCCCATCATTCCTCTCGCTCTGTTAAACTTTCCCACATCATCGAGTCTGCCAGCCTCCACGTTCTACCTCTCCAAGCCACTCGCCACAACCCGAATGGGAAGGACACTTGGTAAGACTTAATCCTTACATCCGCACCCTCATCCGTCTGCTCCCATGGTCAGCTTCCTGTTTCTGGTTTCTCCCATCATGACCTCATCTTCCTCTCTTATATCCTAAAGCCACCTAAACTCCATCCTAAAGTTCTGTATTTGCGTTGTTTTGGGCGGATGGATGTCGATAAGCTTAGGACAGACGTCTCAAATATTGACTGGCAGCCTTTGACATCAGCCGCCACTGTTGATGAGAAAGTACAGATTTTTAATGACACGGACAAAAAGCTGTTTGATGTGCATGCTCCTGTCAGGAAAACTAAATTGAGGCGTCCACCCGCGCCTTAGATGACGGAGGGTATTCGGATGGCGATGGGACGCAGGGACCGGGCTTTCAGAAAATATAAGAAAGATCGCTGTGACGCTAACTGGACTTACTTCAAGACTGCAAGGAATCGTTGCAATCAGATTGTACGTAACGCTAAACGCCGGCATATTCTCGATAGTATTTCTCACTCGTCAGCTGCCAATATATGGCAGTTTTTGAGAATATTGGGCATTGGCAAAGTTCGTACTCAGGTGGTTCTTCCTGCGACAGTTGGTTTGGACGATTTAAATCGCCACTTCACCACTACCGATACTTTGGACGACCAAACTAAATGTCGCACGATGGCCTACTTGGCTCAGTTGCCTCGTCCAAACATAGATCATTTTACATTTTCACCATTATCATCGGGTGAGATCGAAAAGATTATCCTGTCGATCGATTCCAAAGCTGTGGGTCATGATGACGTTAGTCGTCGGATGATCACAGTTATCCTGGAACAACTTCTACCCATTATTACCCATATCCTGAACTTTTCCCTTGACTCTGGCTCATTCCCCGACTTATGGCGCAAAGCCTACATCCGTCCACTGCCTAAGTCACCTAATCCTTCCCTTCCTACACATTTTCGACCAATATGTATTCTTCCTTTCCTTTCAAAGGTGCTTGAGTCTTGCGTGCATAAGCAGCTGTCCAGGTTTGTCTACGACAACAATATTATTTATCCATTTCAATCTGGATTCAGGCCTGGGCATAGCACAATCTCAAGGTGACTGGCGATGTGAGGGCAGGGGTGGAGGACACCAAGGTTACAATTCTAATCTTGGTGGATTTCTCTAACGCCTTCAACACCGTCAGTCACGACCTTCTCCTATCTATTCTCTCCTATCTTATGGTCTCACCTATGGTTCTGGAATGGTTCTCCTCTTATCTTCGAGGACGTCAGCAGTCAGTACGTATAGATGACACCTCATCAACATGGCGTAATCTTGACTCTGGTGTTCCTCAAGGCGGAATACTTTCTCCACTTCTCTTTTCCTTATTTATAAATCTTTTAACTCATGAACTTCAATGTGCGTATCATCTGTATGCCGATGATCTGCAGCTCTATACACAGACAAGGGTAGAAAATCTTAATACAGCAATAGACGCAGTGAACCAAGATCTGAAGACTATCAAAGATTGGTCTGATCGATTCGGATTAGCAGTAAATCCATCTAAATGTCAAGGCATTATTATTGGTAAACCCCGTATTTTGAGCAGGGTGGATATAACATCTCTCCCATCCGTCATTTTTAATGGATCAGTTATACCCATCAGCTCCAGCGTCAAAAATCTTGGTTTGCATATTGATGCAACCCTGGATTGGCGTACACATATATCAAATGTTAGTCGTAAAGTTACCGGTGCCTTGCGGTCTCTTTATCGTCTGAAGAACTTTCTGCCATCCAAGACTAAAACAGTGTCGGTACAGACTTTAATATTCCCTATTATCGACTATGGTGATGTGTGCTACCTCGACCTTAATGCAGATTTACTCAATAAACTCGACCGTCTTCTCAATAATTGCATTAGATTCATTTTCAATCTTCGCAAGTATGACCACATTTCTGCGTACCGTGCAAAGTTACGTTGGTTACCCATACGAGAACGTCGCAACTTGCGTACGTTGTGTACGTTTTATTCTCTATTGCACTCTCCTAATGCTCCTGCTTACTTGACTCCTCATTTTCAATATCTCTGTGATAGTCACAAAAAAGATCTTCGTTCTTCAAATAATCTTCTTCTCTACTGTCCTTCGCATAGCTCTAGCCTTGTTCATTCTTCCTTTTACATCCAATCTATACTTGTCTGGAATGCACTCCCTCTCGAAATCAGGATGTCCACTAACCGACTTGCGTTAAAAACTAGAGTCCGTCAGACTTACATGGATACGTTGGCTGGATCATCATAGAATTATCTTATAAATCTTTATGTTCATTTGTATATATATATATGTATATATTATATTTGTTTATATTATATAGTAAGTATATTATTATAAGTATATATTTATATTATATAGTATATTAGTATGTATGTATATTGTATAGATATATCTAATAAAATATTTATGTAATCTTAATTTGATGTAGAAAATTATATAAGTTAAATATCCTTTAACAGTAATTGCACCTAGCTCATTTTATCTCTGCACCACCCAAAGGTTGACTGGGAGAAAATGCCTACGGCATTAAGTCCGCCTCTGTACAGATATTTTGTGCATAAAGTTTTAAATAAATAAATAAATAAAAAAAATTAGTAATTAGACATTCTGAAACAAGATTTCATAGCCTATGGCTTTGACTACAGAATAGAATAGAATAGAATTTATTTGTTTAAAATTTAGGTACACATAAAGATGGAACAAGGTAAAAACAGAGCCAGATACATTTTGTCATATTGTGACATGCAAAACATTCATTCACCTCGCGCAGGGGACTCGCAGCGGCGAGCTGCGGGGTGAGATGGCGGCCCGGAGCCGCTAGCGGGGGGAAAAGGCGGAGCTTACGCAAAACATATTTCGGAATGCCTGCTCTTGAGGCATAGGGTACCTTCTGTGGCGATAGTCGATATCCACGCGGACATGGCCATGGGTGGCATTTAGTTTCTTTAATGCTGATGTCGTGAGCTAAATAGGCCATTGGTTTTACCTTACAAGATTTTAAAGACCAAACTGAGATCTTCATCGTGCGTACCTATATTTCAGATATATTATACTCTAATACACCTAAGAGCGTTCGCAATACTTTCTCGGGGAACTCTTCACTTATCTATTAGTTGTACTAAAAGCGCTACAAATAGGCAACTAATCCTTGAGGGATAGATTTTCTGGTAATTACGCAATTTTGGGGCAATAAATGATTTCTCTAGGGCATTTGTGAGTTTAATTTATTTATTTATTTAATATACACAAACAATATAAGCTTACAGTTAAAGAAAACCAAATCGCTTATATGCTATGCAATGTTAAATCTACGACTAGATACTAATATAAGACACAGAAAATACAAAACAAAATAGGAGACACTTTAGGTACTAAAAACAGATTAGGCAGCATTAAAACACATTAAATACATTACACTTACAAAGACTATTTACATTTTGGTACTATTTGGAGGCCATGGTCAAAAATAAAATTATTGACTTACATAACACATTTGTTTTGTTATAAAATATGTCGGCAGTAGGATGAGCTTGTAAAAACTTATTAATGAGTTGGATGGCTCTAGCCGTAGGACTACTATTACTTACGTTTAAATTCCATGACGGTGGATAAGTAAGGAGTGGATGTTGTCTACGTCCAGCACCCCGAATGTATCGTTCGGGCACGTAAAAATATAAGCATTCCCGTACAGAAGGTCAACTCTATTTAATAGCAACAGACAGTAATGAAAAATATGCTTGTAGTCTCGTCTAAGTTGTAAGGTGTCAAGACCGACCATCCCTGACACGAACATGGATGGGTATAAATATGGATAGTATCCAAAAGTTCTCTTGTAAAGAAAGCGTGTGAATTTACGTTGTACCTTTTCTATCATAAGGGTATAGAGTTTTTCGCGGGGGTTCCAAATGGTAGCATTATACTCTAGTATACTTCGAACATACGCGTTATATAACATTTTAATTACTGCAATGTTACCAAAATCATACGAAGTTCTTATTATGAATCCTAAAGATTTATTAGCACTTTTGCATACGTGGATAATATATTCGTGGAAATTTATTTGACTGTCAAATAACCCTCCAAGATCTTTAATTGTGGTCACACGCTCGAGTGGGGTTCCTCCAAGTCTATAACTCATATTAGTCAACGTACGATCCCTAGAAAAGGTTATAGTTTTACACTTTGAGATATGAAAGTCAACTTATTTCTCACACTCCATTCATATACTGCATTAATATCTCGCTGCAACAGTAGACAATCTTCAGGTTTAGATATCGATAGAAACAACCTAAGGTCGTCCGCAAACATTAAACATTTAGCTTTAGAAATAACACTTGATATATCATTGATCATGATAAGAAATTGGGTAGGCCCGAGGGTGCTACCTTGGCTTACACCGGAACGCGTATAATATTCCTGAGATCGATAGTGTCCTACCTTAACGTACTGCTTGCGATCTTTGAGATAATCAGCCATTAGTCTTAAAAGGGAAGGGGAGAATCCAAGCGCTGCAAACTTGGCAAGAAGGATGTCATTGTCAACAAGATCAAAAGCTTTGGTAAAATCAAAGTAGGCAGCATCTACTTGGCCACCTTTCGTTATATTAGAGCTTATGTAATCTGTAAATCTTATGTGGTTAGTTAATGTTGAGCGCTCCGGTCGAAATCCGTGCTGGGATTCATCAAGACGATTATTAATTTCACGTATTAAATTACTATTAAGAAAAGATTCGAATACCTTAGCAAAAACTGATAAGACGGCTACAGGTCTGAAATTAGTTACATCTGTAGACGAATTTATTTTGGGCACTGGCTTTACTCTAAACACTTTCCACTTACTGGAATAAACACCTTGCTGAAGGGACAGATTATAAAGGTAAAGAAGTGGTTTTTCAAGAACAGATAGGCAATCTTTCAATAAGAATGCTGGTAGGTTATCTGGGCCGTACGCTGATGTTGCCTTTAAACGAAATACTGCATTTTTTAGTTCTTTAATGGTCATGTGTGTTATGTTTATCTGAGGTACATTAATCACATCTTTTGGAGTGGTCTCAGGATCTAACAATGGCACATTCTTATGGAACACTAAACTAAAATGATCTGCAAATGCATCAGCAGCTTCTTGCCCTTCCACTAACTTATTACGGTAGATAAATTCATTATTCTGCTGTCTAGTACTACGTTTATCTTTAACATATTGCCAAAACATTGAAGGATCACGACTGATATTCTTTTGCATTTTGTTTATATACTGTGTGTGTGCTATATTAATAAGTTCTTTAACTTTAGTTCTATAATACCTAAACAACTCTTTGTTAAATAACAACCCATGACATTTGAATTTATTTAAATTGTAATATTTTAATTTGATATAATGTATTATTTCAGCGTTGAACCATGTAGGGTATTTATATTTATTATTATATTGTTGCTTTCTTAAAGGTACATGATTATTTATACTAAAGTTTATCTTGTTGTACAATATATCTACCGCTACATTAACATCCCGTGTATTTAATAAGTCTGACCAATCTATTTCAGCAATCTGCGTATACAAGGCATTGAAATCTGCTTTATGAAAATTCCATTCGGTGGAAACCCTTGATGGTTGGTTTGGAATAGTTGAGATTTTAGTTACGTTCATAGGTAGGGTCAACACAACATCAAGCGGGGGATGATAGGAGTCCAACGGCGATAGAGGCTCGATATCCGATGTAACATTGATATTGCATGTATCAAGATTCGTCAAAATTAAGTCTAAAATGCCGCCATACTTGCTACATGTAGTATTGTATTGCTTAAGCTTACAGTAATCCAAGAAATTATTAAAATAGGTTTTAGTTGATTTACTACAGGAGTTTAAATTAAAATCACCAGCAATAACAACTCGCAATTTAGAATAAAAATTAATGGCATTCTCTATACACGTTAAAGTATCAAGATATTGCTTGTCATTATTACTAGGTGGCAAATAAGCAACACACAATAAAAAAATTATATTCTTCCATCTAACAACAGCAAACAATAATTCTTTGTCATCGGTAAGACCATCTATGTTTGTTACTATTTTGATATTATATCAATCCCTCACAGCTAACAGAACTCCACCCCAACCAACATCGCCTGCACGATCCTTACGTAACACAACAAAGTTCGACGGAAATAACTCTGCATCATTGACAGAGCTATTGAGAAATGTCTCAGTCAGCGTAACGATGTCACTTGAACATGAAATAATATTATTATAAAAGCATTTAATTTTAGATCTAAGACCTCTAACGTTCTGATAATATAGCATTATTGTCTTGGTGCGACTCATTTGAGTAGTCCTAATCCCAGTCCCATGTTTGATAGTATTATTTTTATACATTACAATATTATCATTACTTACCCCATTGCGAGAAGGCTGGATGTAATGTTTATTTACGAAAAAAACGAGTATCTAATGCAGTAATGTCATGATTTGTTTGTGTTGCCGCTTCCACGCATAACAATCATCATCATTATTTAAAGTGGAGTCGGTTTGCACACACACACTGCGAAAGTGCCTCAATATACCAGTACTTCGCTCGTTATTGCGATTTAATTTATCTACATAATTCTGAAAGTTATTTTTATATTTTGGACGTAAAATTTACCAAAATGTTCTAAATATTTTAAGTAATATACGTTTTTACAATTGCAGCATACATGGTTTAGTAATTCATTCAATTTGTTTACATTTAAGTATTTATTGTTGCGGACTGGACTCACTATAACATTTGTGTGATTGATTTGACTAAGTGTATGATATAAAAAAGATTGCACCTTCATAGGGCTGTCATCATGTGACCCCGCCATATTTATGACGTAGTCGGCCTCCGTAAAATTTTGACACGTTGTAACGCAGCTGCTTAGTACTTGGTGTGTTGGGGCGTTAGGTTTGATGTAGGCTGTTACAAAGTATTTGTCTCCTAGTAGTTTTTGTAATAGATTTCTCATTTTGTACCCGGTCTTATCAGCGAAAATCATAACTTTTGAGAAACATTCATTTCCAGTGTTTATGGGTGATATACTCTTCATCCTCAATGAGGTATAGTATAGTGTAGTATAGGTATAGTGACCAGTAGTATTACTAAGAGGAATTGGAGGCAATCGTTGTATCTTAATTCCAGCGTTACCACTGTCAACCACTGTCGCCAAGTCGACGTCGATAGAATTCCGGTCGACAGAAGTAGAAGGTGCCAGTTGGATCCCAGTCATCGCTGATACATAGCTTTGATTACCTTGATTATTAGCAGATTGACAGCAATTAATGGGATCCAGATCCTTTATTGAACTCATTAAAATTTCACTTGAAGAAGTCCTTGGGACAACTATCTTCTTATTTGAGTGCATTATACGTCGCTTGTACTGTGGGGAGTAGAATTTTATAGGAAAGAGATTACTAGATTGTATTTCTTTCTTTAACTCTGTATTCTCGCTACTCAATTTGTCGACCTCGGTGTGTGCAATTTCTAATTCGATAGTCAACTTGTTCAATTTATCCTTAAGTTCATAGAATTCTTCTTTGGTACTTGGCTGACTTAGGTGCGACAAATTCAAATCAAATTCACTGTCATCGAAATCTAGATTTTGTCGAATTTGTCTTCTCCTTTGGGTAATATTTTCGAAATCATCCATATTGACAGTACTATTGTGCATGAATAACAATAAACACAAAAATCCACGTATTTCAGCGAGGATCGAACCGTCGAATTTCTTACTACGGAATTCAATATTCGAAATATAGATAGATCTGTAGATTTTAGATTCGTTTTTGACAGTTTTTGACATAAGCTCCATACAAAATATGTCAAACACGAATCTAAAATCTACAGATCTAACTATAGTTCGAATATTGAAAATGGCCGTTAAACAAGCCAGCCGCTTATGCCAATCAGCTGCGTAAACAATTAACAGATGTTTTCAATTCAATGACCTCGTGACCCGGTGTTTAATGCCAAATAGTTCAATAAAGTTAGGATAGATGGCACTATTCTTTATTGCAATTCTAACAGCGTTATGCCATTTATAATTGGTCTGTCAACACCGCATTTATTATGGCAACATTTTAATCCATATCGATCGATAAAACAGTGTCATCTTTTAGTTCAAAGTTTACTGTAAGGTGGCGTTACTTTCTTCGCGCAATACTTGAAAACTCAAAATTATGTTTGTAATAGCGGCGATTCAAATAAAAACGAATATATTGTAAATGGAAGTTTGCAATTATCAATATCAGCGAACAGTTTTTGTCGTAAATCACTTTTTATTGTTCGGTATTACAGGAAACGGTTAGATTTAATAGTTATTTATTGTTCATCACTAAATATATGGGTTTTAATGTCACTACTTAGAAAGTTTGTATTTCACTGACATTTGTTATATGTAGGTTTAAAAGTGTCACCAACACTAGCACAACTAGTTTATAAGTTAATTATCACTATTTTACACTTTAGATGTTATTTTAGTCAGTTTAAACAGTTTATTTAGTTATTAATATACGAGCACAAACAAAAGCAATGATAAACCTAGTTTTGCCTATGGTTATATTTTACATAATTTTCAATGTTTACATTATGGGAATTATTAATATAATAATATAATGTATTTTATTATAGTTTTAGGATATTCGGTAGAAAATGGATTTCGGAATTTAATGTTCTATTAGATGCGTAAATTAATAATAATGTTGTTTGTGCTAAGCTGTAATACATTTCAAGCTGTATTATAATACAGCTTGAAATGTATTATAATATATGTATGTAATTATAATTTCCATTGTGTGTCTAGATTAATAAAATAAAGGTCTGAACAATAATTATTATTTGGCCAAAATATAATGCGCACGAGACATTTATATCTTTTTACATCTTACTAGAGAATGCCCGCAGCTACGCCCGATTTTTTTAATTATGCGTTTCAGCCTAATGCTTTCAAAATTTTGGGAAATCCTTTCTTAGTGCACCCCTACAATCTTCAGGGAACATACATGTCAAATTCCAGCTTCTTGTGCCGAATAGGCTGTGCGTTGTCTATCGGTTAGTCAGTAACGCACGAATTTTGTAAATACAGATTAATCTGCTAAACCAATAATGTTATTAAACTAAACCGTATATTTTCAGGTCTTCCAAACAACCAGCTGCCAGAAATACCGACAGAGGCTTTAACAAGGTTATGGAACCTAGACCGTTTAGATCTGTCCAACAATCGGATTAGGATGCTAGATTCTAATTCGTTGAAGGTAAAGTTATTATACCAGATAAGTTATATCTCATTGAAGCATTTGCGTTTGATATTGGGGATGATACAAATCAAAGGTGCAGACATGATTTCGATAGTTCTCTAATGCCAATGTTACAATAATTGTCAATATATATATATATATATATATATATATATATATTGAATAATAGATGTGGCATGTTTTTGTTCTAAGTCACACTAAATTAAATATGACGTTATTAGAAATAAATTGACCATGAACTGCATTAGTAATTAAACACAAAAGCTTTACAACTGGACGAGTACATTTGATTCAATTGTAGGGTACTCGTCAGGTTTTTTATTGAACTTTAGTTTAACTAAGGTACAGTACTAAAGTACAGTATTATTATTGTTGAGAACGATTTATACTAGGCAATCTTTGTTTGGTTATTATAGGAAGCAAAAATAATATTTGTAGGCGTGTTAGTTTTCGAATATCGTGGTAGACAAATGTCTTAAATAAATGCATTCAGTTATTTATTTATTAAGGACAACCAGTAGTTGTTACATTGTAATAAATAATAAAAAGCAGAATTAATAAGATAAAAACGAAATGTACAACATTCTTAGGTGTCACAGCAAGCAACATTTACGTATACTAATAAACTTCTTATTTTTATGTTTCTAATACAATAACTTAAGTAAATCAATATAAAGCAGATTGTTAAATCATTCTTATATTTTCGTTTTGCTACAATCTGACATATTTGGATATAAGTGACAAAAGGTTGACGGATATATCTGCAGACACATTTAAGCCTTTGATCAAGCCCACCGTTCTAAGGCTCAGAGAAAACTTGCTGAAAGTAGCAGAATTAACCAGTTTAAAGGTAAAATCATATCAAACAACTATCGTAGATAGATGGAAAGATGAATTGTTAATTTTCGTGTCGACAGCTCATTGAATATTTCAACCGCAATCTCAATTTGTGATTTTCATATCTAGCATTTGATAATGTATGCGACTAACTCATAATTTAGGTCAGTTTTAACTATAGACTAAAAATACGGACTTAGAAAAACTTTTAAGTATTTGACAATTTCGTAGCAAGACAAAAAGCAAATATAAAAAGCAAGTCCCTTTGTTTTGACGTTTAATACTTCATTTTTCAAAAATCGAGAAAGAGGAAATAACACCAATTTACTATCGCACATTTTTTATCATTCTTATTTTGCACGAAAAAGGCACTTCGTATTTTCTTATTACTGATTTATTTTATATAAGTTATTCAATATTATAGTTTCGAATAATCCTAAGACAAATGGCATTGTAACAAGGTATAAATAATTATACTTACGAAATGTTTAGTTAGAAAAACTTTATTCAATATATTTTTAAGACACATAACATAACATATCTTCACGCCTTTTATCCCCGAAGGGGTAGGCAGAGGTGCATTACACACCCACACTTCGCCAGATATGTTTCGGTCCCAATGTAATAGGGGGCGAGCCTATTGCCATCTACCGGGCACATTTTTAAGCGAGCGATAATTAATATTTTTATTTTAATACACACATAACTTCGAAAAGTCATAGGTGTGTGCCCGGGGTAACTGGGGATCGAACCCGAGACCATCGTCTCGGCAGTCCGTTACGTACACCACTGGGCTATCGCCGCCTATTTCTAAGACTTAACAGATTAAGTGAAGGGTATGAAGAAAGTCTAAGTTTCTTATTCTAATATGAATTTCGACGGTCCCTACGTACATAAGGTCAAGTCAAAAATCGAGGTTTACAGGAGAGCGTAATTTGTGTTCAACACGCCCTAGAAATAGTTCTATGACAAATAATAAATATTTTCTTTCTACAATATTTTAACAGTTTTAAGAGGTTTATAATGCTATTAACACAATTTTTTTTTTTTTACTTTTTCTTGAAAAAACTGATAGATGACCGTTTCTACGCCGATAATAATGTCAGTCATGTCTATTATACCTTTTTATACGCTGTCCCTGTGGTGACGGATTAAGAATACCGAATGTCACCACCCCATATTATCGTAAGAGCCGACAGAGGGAGCATATTATGCAGAGAACAACACTGTAAGAGAAGGAAACTTGATACAAACCCTATACCAACCCCTATACAAGACCGCATTCGCACCAAGTGGCACGCATTTTGAAACACCGTACAAAAAGATATGTAACAGATGTATGTATCTATGACACTTATTCGTTTTATTTATAGTACTTGTTCTCTTATACGATTTGTAAAACAAGGTAAATAAATAAAGTTTAAAAAAAAATCGTATGTCGGTATGTGCGCATAGATAATCTAAAGCCAATGATGCAATAAAAAATATGCCATTTTCGACATGTATATATATACGTAGGGACCATCGATTTATTCATTAGGTTAATATTTTATCTAAAAATATTGGCGCCCAACAAGGGGCCACCCATCGATGTGTCAAAGCTAAATGAATGATTGTTGTAATATCAATATTATGTTACTTTCAATAGTTCGTTATTATTCTATTTTCTTGAGAATGCTAAATTTTAGAATATTGTATTGTTTTATGATATTAAATTATGAGTAAATATATGCTAGGTAGAACCCATTTTGCGCCACTAAGACACAGTTTAAAACCAAGTGAATACAACATAACCTACAAGAAAAGTTGAGGTTCTTTTCGATAACTTTAAATGAACTTTAATTAAAAATAATAATGTGAGATGTTCAAATTCATTGCAAGATCATTTACCCGTGATTCATTTTAACAGAAAGTTATCTATTTGTTCACTGTATTGCTTAAGAACAACAGCAACGTATTTACAGTGTGGTTTATGCGAGAGTGACATAGATTTATGAGAGAAAATACTGTATTATTTGTATTTTTGAAGGATAAAAAGACGCAAAGGTGTGAAGAGTATAATATTATATGAGCGTTTATATTGTTGGAGGCTCACAAGCTACGGGATCTAGTCTTATCAAGCAACGCACTGGAAGGGCCTCTCGCACCGATCACCGTGTCGCCACTGAGCTCTCTCACCACACTTCATCTGTCTGACAACACGTGTGCGAGCATCCGACGAGGGGCTTTGGCGGGTAAGGGATTGTGCCATATAAAAGTTTATAGTTTTATAGAATGTTCCAGAATGAGCATTTATCGGGTTAGGGATAGTTCTAAGTATGTTTAAGTTTTTAGTTTTGTAGAATGTTCTAGTTTAAAAAAATGTGCATTTATTGGGTAAGGTATTGTTCTATATTCAGGTTTAAAACTTTATAGAATGTTCTAGTTTAAGATTAAGATACATAAATAAATAGAAAATTTAAATAGCTTGATAAATTACCATCATTGTCTCAGCGTCATCCTTTTTGCATCCGAGACTTTTCGCCTTGGAGCAATGTACATTAGCTCCGTACTCACATACAGTTTTACTCAATCGAGCTAGACTTGAAGTCTCGCTTAGAAAAAAATATAGTGTATTTGATGGCATCGAGCTGTGAGTTTTGTAGTCCATACGTTGATTTTTACTCGTTTTCAAGTAAAACTATCCAGTAAAACCGTGTGTCAGTACTGAGCATTAGTTTAACCAGTTTTACAGAACTTTAGCTTTATAAATTACATATTTCAAATACTAGCCTAATGAATAACATTATACGAATAGGGCAGCTGACTATATTATTTTCTGGCGAATGTCTTAGACGCAACTGGACGCAGTTAGAGGTGATCTACTTAGCTATTCATCTGCTATTATTTTACAATGCAGATCTCAACCCAATAACCCTTAAAAATATAAACAGAAGAAACTTTAAAATACGTTGCAAAATTCTTTACTAACGGTCTTTGTTCACAGGTCTCCCGAACTTAACTCATTTAAACTTGCACAATAACCAGAAAGATGTGTTGGAGGACTACGTTTTCAAGCACCTAGCTAACTTAACGCACCTGGATCTGTCTCATAATGAGATTGTCGCTGTATCAGGTAATGAGTTGTTTTATTTTGTACATTGTTTTATCTTTTAGGGAAGTGTCCGAGGTTGTATACTTAGATGTTTGAATGTTTTTGTTTTAATCAGGCGAAAACTGCTGAAAGAATTTGAATGTCTGACACGCCGATGGTTTAATATGTTGATTACATTTTAGTGTGTAGTAATATTGTAACATCGTAGTAGTGGTCTTGTTCGTTTATATGAAAGAAATGAAAACTTCTAATGTCAGGTTAGGCGTGTATATTATGAAACATAAGTTTATACTCATGGCACCGCAAACATGGGTGGTATTTATTGCAAACTGTGGAAAAGATGTCTTAAACCTTTGTGCTATTTTGATGATTAATATTGCACAGTTTCTTCAAAATCCTTTTATTGCTTTTGCGCTTTTATACGCACTACAAACATTCATCCATCCAGACATCTATTCTCAAAAATATTGCATTTATAATAGTAGTTTGGGTTAGTATGTATATGTAGGTAGATTAATGTGCTTTCTAGATTTTATTTAAATAGTTCTTTTTAGTCTTTTCTACTTTTTACATTAAACTTGAAGTTCAAATAGATCTAGATTTCCCCTTTCTGTCACTACTCTCGCTGTAAAATAGTCAAATTTAAAACCATTCTAAAATTTCTGCTCAACTTACCTAAAATACCCTAATTCCCATCTTTGAAGTAGATACCTATTTGAAAAGTAACGCTATTTCCTAAACTCAAGTTACAGTTTCTAAGTATTTTAAGAAGTCCGCCGATTAGTTTAGTATAAGAGTAATGTCCATAATAAGCTTTTAGTCAATTCCGTGACGTTCCAATTTCCGGAAAAATCTCTGCCACCGGAGACCGACGGAAATAAGAAGAAAAGTATTTTTTTAGCATTTACATAAGATTTGAGGAACCGATTGAACGAAAAAAATAATCTAGATAACTTTTCT
Source organism: Euclidia mi (assembly GCA_944739405.2). Classification (NCBI taxonomy): domain Eukaryota; kingdom Metazoa; phylum Arthropoda; class Insecta; order Lepidoptera; family Erebidae; genus Euclidia; species Euclidia mi. Next base: position 31,114,666 of record OX123192.2, read on the forward strand.
GCGAATGTTTAAATTATGAATTTACATATTTTATCGTCGATTATTATCTTTCAAAATTATCGTGTGAAACGTGGTATTTCTTTGGCACTAACACTATAACCTTTGTGAAGTGTCAATTAGGTTTGGTGATAGAACATTTGTGGGAGCATATTGAGCATCAGTCTCTTTGACAGTATTCATATCTAGTAATCCGCACCCAATTCGGCTTTTGCACCTAATTCGTTTTAGTGGACATTTCCTAATTATGACGTTTCCTTCCTATCTGCAATAGTCCTGAAAATTATAGACTCTAGTCAGTTTGTAGACCTTTCACGTATATATATGTAGATTATAAAGAATAAGACAGATTATGATGCTTTAAATTACTAACAGCAACTGGATGACATAGCTTTGCTCGGTACATGTTCTTGGTGAATCGTGTTTTCTAAAAATGAGTCCTACCTAGATTGATGTATCGCCCCCTAAAGCTTGCTTGTTTAAAGTTATTAGATAAACCTATATGGTACTGCGATCGATACAAAATATTAATAAGGTGTATAGTATGACTTAATATCTGCTTAGAAGTTTTGTAATATATTTGTAGAAGTTTTTAGGTGTAGATATTGTATTACTGACGTCCTCGAACGTGAATTTACCTACATAACCTTAAAAAATACTACCAGAATGTAGTACTATTAAGGTAAATATTTAAATTATGTGCGAAAGTTGTTATGCTCTGCTTTGATAAATATTTCCTATCCACAGGTGCATCTCCCGCTCAGCTAACTAACCTAGTCCATCTGGATCTGTCGCACAATTTCCTCCGCTCGCTATCAGCTGAGCCGCTCAAATCTCTCCGGTGGCTGACCGAGCTCCTTCTGCACGATGACGACATATCGATGATAGATGACGGAGCCTTGGCGCTGCACAAGGACCTCGGCCGATTCACTATTGAAGGTAATGGTGGCGCGATGATACGCACTTTGTGTCGACACACTGGTACTAAAAGTACCGAGCTGAGTATATTTAGGAATTTATGACTGTGTTTTGTAATTGAACGTACTAAAAAAATACAATAAAGTTTGTGGAATGGATATATAACGGGCTATTAGGCGATGACAAGCTACGCTTGCAAATACTCTGCTTAGATATATCATTCAGCATATTGCAGTCCACTGTTGGACATAGGCCAAAGATAACTACTACATAATTATAAGTGTCATACAGGATTTATTAAATTATTTGATGTTTGAAAACATCAATGATTTTCAATTCTGAACCACAAGTTTGTGTAGTACTATACCTAGTTGAGTTTGAAGACAAATATAACGAAACGATTGCTTCGACACAAACCTTAATAAAATCTAAACAAAGCAGCAGTTGAGTTGATAATATTGAGCCATATTTTGCTAACCGAATATAACTCACTTGATAACAGTAATATTGATACAGTTCTGTATTTTCCGATATTTGACAGCCGGATAGTTTGCCGCCGGAAATGGTTCGCCAATTTTCACTTTCTGTATGTAACCTACAGATATTTGTCGATACTCAGCGTCCCAGTGAGGCGTCGTTGAAGCCTCTTTGTTCGTCTATCGATATCCGACGCGTGTTATATTGTTGCATGACTTTTAACTATTCTGCCTTTGTAGCTCTTTTTATGGGGTTTTTGTATGAAGTAATCCTGGCTGACAGTTTTGTTATGTGATGTGACTTAATATCCTTCGCGTTCAAAGAAACAAAGCATTCGATATTAAAAGATTGATAACTTTTTCTAGAACTAAATGTCAAATAACGAAAATTTTATTTTCGTGTACAGTCGCGGTCTGAAAGTGTTTACCACCTTATAGCACGGCCACACATTGGGTATATTTGCACCAATGTTACGTATTGGGTCCAACACACCAATGTGTGGATCAGTTTTGGATACAATGTAAACATTGCGTCCAATCACAATCGAATCTCCAACACCGACCCGTGTCGAGTCGGTTTTTGAAGTAAGTTCAAAGGCGAGGGGTATGAAGGGGGAGTGCGCGCGGGCATCTTGGACAAAATTCCGCTCGCGCGCCACACATTGGTTTGTTCATTCGTCGCGAGCAGCGCTGTTGTTCGTACGTGTTACTTGGTTGTGTAGGTACGTAATTATTTTCGAAATGACAATGCCGTCGATTGACTGGTCAAATGAACATGTTTTGGAGTTTATTGAATTATACCAAGGGGAACCAGCGTAATGGGATTCAACCAATAAATTCCATAGAAACAGAAATGTTTTTATGGAATTTATTGGTTCGTGTCAGTTCGCGCTTCGAATATGACGTTTTTTATGCTCGAGTACAATCTCGTAAATCTCGCGAGATCTCGCCCTTTTTTCGACCGAGATTAATCTCGCTAAATCTCGATCTCGCGAGATCTCATGAGAGATTGCATTCCCTACTCCAGATGGTATCTTTCTTTGCTATTAATGGGCTGATTTTTTCTAGCAGTTATTCAAAATCAGATGATGAAATTCTGCAGAAATTCTCAAAATGTCCCGAAGGTTCATGAAGCATCTCCGCCAGTAAATTATTTCCGTATCTATAAAAATAAACAGTTAAAATGTATTTCTCTGGGTAGGAATAGACATTTCCATTTATTTGTCTAGTAATAATAATATCATATAACCACCTCCTTTTTTTCGTTGTTTTCTTGTACAATGCAAATAATAGGTATATGTACCTAAACCATATGCATAAGCGGCTAGTGCAAATAAGTTTTCGTCCATCGTCTTGTCGCTCTGCGACTACAACTGAGACATGTCCAATGTTTGGTCTATTTCCAGTATTTGGCTACAAAGTACATATTGAAGCCAATTTGTGGTGCAGTAGTTGGGTTCAATACTGGTCATTTGAAATTTGAGTCCAGCTTGGACGCAAAGTTGAATCCAATGTGTGGCCGCGCTATTAAGGCTTATAATTGCATGAACACATCAATGACACAAGGACGACGATATTGTACTAGGCAACCTTGAGGGCTTGAGGCAACCAATCTATGATAACATGCGTTGCGTAGCAACTGGTGTCAATAACGATTTATTATTCCACATTTATAATTACAAGCGTGATATTTACACTGAAACTAAAATATTTGTAGTCTTCAAATAATGTAATTTTAAACTTGCTATTTACGATTTTGGTATTTGTAATTAATAAGTTTATCAAATGACTTTTACATTGACAGATTATAATGAAAGGGATGGCGAAAATACGACATACTGAATATAAAACCTTTTTGAAAAAAATACAATATTTATATCGTCTAGCGTAAGACTGCCTCGTTGGTCTAGCGGTAGTGCATACGACGGCTGATCATGAGGTTCGATTCGCGGGTCGGGCTCGGAAAATGTTGCTAAGGTTTTCTGTTAAGAATTTCTTAGTGACAAATTATTAGGAATTTCCGTCAAGAAATTCTTAATAATTAGCCCGAAGTTGGCGGTATTTCACCCCCGTGCATCAGAAAGCACGTTAAGCAGTCCCGGCTGTCATGATCAATGGCAGTCATTAGTGGGAAGTCAGTGCCCTCAAATATACCTACTGACTACTGGTCTAACCTTAGAATGATGTTAGATGGCAGTCGCTCCGTGTAAAAACTGATATTCAGTCAAATCTCGGTAGACCAGTAATAGCAGGTCCTGGGCTCCGAAGCGCAAGCTTGGGATGCAACTAAGAAAATGATGATGATGATGATATCGTCTAGCGAAAATCAGGGCGCGGTCAGACTGTGAACTATAATGATAGTGGATGGTGTGCTAGTCACGTTAAAGCGCATGCTGATCACATAAGTAAGCTTTTGTTTAGATAGTGTGCGCCCTTAACCAGGCGAATCGTGCTTCATAAAAAAATAGGCAGAAATAAAGAAAATAAATAATGAAGCAATATTATTTCAGCTCTTTGTTGCACCGTTAAACTTGCCATTTTATTACAATAAGTAAGTGTTTTTATAATAATATTAAAATACAGAACTTTTACAGCAAAATAAATGCAATTCTGTCATTATGTCAAATTATTTCATCGACCTAAAAATATTCATACTTTTTTGTTTGAATCTTACTTTATGGTTTGAATCAATGCCTTACCAATGATTGAAAAGTAATAAGTACTCAGATATAGCATTTTAGACCTTGCTGAACCCAGCGTGACAAAGAATGTAATTTAAGTGGTAAACATTTTTAGACCGCGACCGTACATTGAGGTTCAAATTAGAGTCCAAAAAGGTTGATAACATTTGCAACATACATACATACATAGACTCACGCCTGTTTCCCGGAGGGGTAGGCAGAGACTACGGAACGCCATTTGCAACGATCCTGACATACCTCACTTGCTTCACTCACTCCCATCAAGTTTCTCATGCATGCTCTTCTGTTAAGGGTACTTCTGACTTGTCATTTTTCAGGATGCCTCCAATCTGGTCAGAGAACGTTCTCCTAGGTCTTCCCCTTTGTCCTGTCCCATTCACACTAGCCTGATATATCTTCTTTGTCAGTCTATCGTCATCCATCCTCTCCATGTGCCCCAACCATCTTAACATGCCTTTCTCAATGCTTGTCACTACATCTTCTTTTACCCCACACCACTCTCGTATCACACAATTCTTTACTCTGTCGGTCAAAGACACACCACACATACTTCTCAGTGCTCTCATTTCTACAGCATTTATTCTACTTTCAAATCTCTTCTGCCATACCCAACTTTCACTACCATACATAAGGGTAGGCACTAACACACCTCTATGTACAGCCAAACGTGCATTTGCAACAAATTTTCAAATATCGGAAATTAAAGAAAATGTTTTGATTTTATGCGTGCAATTGTCTTAAACCCTGGCCGCTGACACTCTTGTTATGTTACGTATTATTATGTACTGTAACTGAATTTATTTTGTGTTCAAGAAAAATAAAATTTTCGATATTCAGTTTTCACTCTAGAAAAAGTTATCACAAGTTACTTGAAACTAGTAGTAGTAGAATTTTAGGAATCAATTTTGTGACGACGCCGCGGCAGTATTAAGACCCAATCTGAGCGGCGACCCTATTACCATATTTCGTTTTATCAATTACTTAGGTTTTTCTCTTACATAAATGGGTCAACTTGATTTAAAAGGCGTTTTATTAGTCTGGAATATTACCATAATTATACAGTTTGTAATATGAGGGTAAAATAAACGTATAATATTTCATAAAAGGGGTGAGCAATGCAAATTCTTTCTACTCTTATGAGTAAGCGGACATATTAAAACCTTTTATCATGAGAGTAGGTGCTTTTCTGAAAGTATATTGTATAGATTCATAAAGAAACAAAAAAATTGGTAAAGCTACATCGATATAAGAAACATCCGAAATTGTCTTGTGATTTTATACGGATATTACGCTATTTGGATGTCGAAAGAAATACAAAGAGATAGAAATAGGCCTTCACTACAAGAAAAAAGGAGAGAAAGAAGTTGTGATTTAGCATTTGTATTTTGTCGATTTAGTGTATTTGTAAGGTTATATTTATATTATATGTAGGTAATAGAAAAAATATCACAAAGCTAGAAGTTTCCTCCGCCTATCTTAGTCACATTTTATTTCATTATTGTACAACAGACAACATTGATATAAAGTTCGACTAAACGTCGTATTCATCATCAAATATTCATTTCATTTATCAATGAAAAAAATTTCAACCTCCATTGTAAAAAATCTCTAACTAAAACCATTCAAACTGAAACACTAATGACTCATACAAACTTTACCCACATTTATCCGAGGTCCCGGTCGTAAAGATAAATTTGGTCTTTTTCACAGATAATCCTCTTAATTGCGATTGCCTAATGGCCGGATTCGCGAGGTGGTTGAGAGAGGCAAAAAACTTGCTCCAAACTGATAAATCTGCGGCAGTGTGTGCCACACCCCCACATTTAGAAGGTGCACTGCTATCAAGACTCTCCAAAAACAAGCTATGCGATGATTTCGAACACACCGACCTGAAACAAAAAGATACGAACTACGATTTCAATAAAGTACAGGCGAATTCTATGGTGAACATTAAAGATTGAATGGGAGTGATCAAGATGTTAACGTTGATAAGCAAGAAGGATTAGATCATGACCTGTATGATGAAGAATTGGAAGTGCCAGGCGAAGAAGATCTGCCGATTTATAAGTCTAAAGTAACTATGCTTTTTCACCTAGATGTTAATCAAGATTAGAGTTTGAGATGAGTACTTATGGTTTACTATATTTGGTTAAGTGGTTGTCTCTTTACAATTTCGAGCGCCGCCAAACAGTTTAAATGAAGATGAATTTTTTTTAATGGGTGACCAACTGGCCATGACTTTTTGCATCTTTCTTTGGATTTTGCTACTTATTATTAAGATAATAATATTAGCATTTAAATACCAATATAAATTATATTATTTTTAAATAAGCTTACTTGTTTAGCATAGGTTATCACCCGTGTATCTCAAGTTTTGTAATTGATATTGACCAAATTTAATAAATGCTTTATGTGTTATTAATTATTAATATCATCATTTATATTTTTCCTTGTCTATTTTAGTATCAAACAGTATGAAATATTCTACACACTCAACAGTCTCATTTAATAGATTTATATTGAATCAGTATCCAATTCTTTTTGAGGCAGTGTGGTGACATCTGCTTTTGAAATAAGGCTCATATCTGTAGGTGTTAAAATAAATAATGGCCGTATTAAAATATTTGATACGCGATACCACGCAAAATTGTAGTTGTTATTAATTCCGTGGGTCTTCTGAGCATTTTGGGTCTACAAAATAAGTAAGATAGCAATGTTCACTTTGTTGTTTGTTACTCCAGTTTCCACAAATATTTTTATAACATCCAAAAGATAAGACAATTATTGGATTGTAAAGAAATCTTGTTATATAATTTCGTAGTATTTCGATAATGTAAGTATATAAGTTCTCTTTAAAATATCACAAATCAGTTGTGATATTTTAAAGAGAACTTATATCTTTGCGATTAAAAGTATAAATACTATAAAAGGACTAACGTATTTTTTAAATCATTTCCTGAAGTACTACAGTACTTAACAATAATACAAAAGATAATGTTTTCTTCTATCCTTTACAAAAACTGCTGAAGGTACTTTTTTCATCATTAGTTTTTCGACCACTACTCATTATGCGAAGAAGAGAAAAGTGTAATTACTTTTTGAATGCACAAGTTATTTTATTCACAAGATATTTTATCTATGAATGAATCACTTCAAATCGAATGAAATAATGTGCGAACGATAATGCCAGCAGGTTACATTTAAATGTAAATTTAACGTATAATGTGTCACTAAAGGTTGTCCTTTTTGGATGTTACTCATAATATTTTATTACTTTTGGTATTCCTACTTATTTTATATAAGTTTGGTTTATGTATTCGATGTAGATAAATCTAGGCAATTGATATGATTTTCTTTTTAATGAGTAAAGTGGTGGCTTAAGTTCTGTTGTGCTTTGTGCATAGTCAAAAGTAGGCAAGAAAACTAGATGATTTGTTAGTCGAGTAATTCAATAGTTACATCGTATAGAAACATGCATATGTTTGTAACGATTTATGGTTTCAATAATTAGTTCGATAAGGACTTTAATGTAATGAGTCCCTAAACGTTTTGGGCAAATGTAAGTATAGTGAGCAGTGTAAAGCCTAAAGCTTTCATGACTTATGTTTAAAGCAATAAATTAAACACTAAGTATACTTTTCTCTCCCGTTCTGTCTATGTAGTTAACAAAATTATAATCTTAGCTAGGTATACCATTCCGCCACGGATTTTATGCAGTACTTTATAACAGCTAAGTTCTTGTTTTGATGTAATATCCTGACAAACGTTTTTTAAAAGCGCGCGTAGGAAATGACGCAGTTAACTCACATCCGACACCACATGCAACTTAACAAGACTCTCTCGGATATTTTAAATGGAAATGCGGATCAACAGGGATTTTAATGGAAACATTAGTAGCAGCGCGAATCTATACTTTGGCTGTAACGTGTGTTTTATAATTTGAGTGACAATAATATTGGACTCGGCTAAAGTAGTATGCGAATAAATGACTCAGCTAAAATAAAACCGAACATTTGATTAAAATTGCATTACTTGTCGTCGGTTCATTATAATAATCCAACGGTTTTGCAATTACTTTTAAATTGTCTTTCTGGTCTGTGTTCGGTATATCTTTGTTTCGAGTATCCGATTTTATCCGAGTATTTATTTTTTTATTTTAGTGTGAGTAACCTCAAAACTTTACATTCATATATAATGGTTTTGCAATTATCCAGTAATATGAATGTATGAAACAATGATAATTATACTGAAAGAATAGAGTAAAAATAAATTGTTCCAAGCATCGTTGATAAATCGGCGTTACTAGTGTATGAAATAGTCAATAATCACCTAGATTTAATGATGAAATAAAACATGCGTAAAATAAATCTTACTCTAAGCTGAAAAAGAGATAAGAAAGATTTATTAAAGATATAAAATAATGACTTAAGATCAGCAATAGCATAGAAACATAAGTAGTGTATTATTGGGCATTCTAGGCCACCTTGCGCTCCGGCGATCGCCTTCGCTTCGGTGACCTAGAACGCCAAATAATACACTATGATTTTATCATGACAGGCAGCTAGCCCACCTTGCGCTCCGGCGATTTGTCGATCGTTTACGGAATAGAATGCACCGTTTTTGTGCACGTTAATAGCAAACAACCCGATAAAATGTGATCGTAATGCGTTCAACGCTAAATCGTATTAAACGCGATCATACGACTTTGTTCATTTTTGCTATTTGATACGCAAAGTAGCAGTCAGCTATGCCAACCGCTCACCGTTGTGACTAACATTGCAAAACGACTACAGTAAGCTTCATGCGAACTGTTTTTCGTCGTGACTAACATCGTTCAAGGTATGTGAAATGCAAAACAGTAGCAGTCGGCTATGCCAACCGCTCACCGTTGTGACTAACATTACAAAACGACTACAGTAAGCTTCATGTGAACTGTTTGTCGTCGTGACTAACATCGTTCAAGGTATGTGACATGCAAAACCGTAGCAGTCGGCTATGCCAACCGCTCACCGTTGTGACTAACATTGCAAAACAATTACAGTAAGCTTTATGCGAACTGATTGTCGTCGTGACTAACATCGTTCAAGGTATGTGACATGCAACACAGTAGCAGTCGGTTATGCCAACCGCTCACCGTTGTGACTAACATTGCAAAACGACTACAGTAAGCTTCATGCAAACTGTTTGTCGTCGTGACTAACATCGTTCGAGGTATGTGACATGCAAAACAGTAGCAGTCGGCTATGCCAACCGCTCACCGTTGTGACTAACATTGCAAAACGACTACTGTAAGTGATTCAACAACTCGCGGTACCTATGCTAATTAATGACCGATCGCGATGTACTTCTTCTCTCTTCAATGTAATCGTTCGTGTTGACTGATAAATATTTCTGATAAATGTTTATAAACCACAAAGGTGGTAAAATGCTGTATATTTAAAATTACCGCAATTGATTAAGTTCAAGCCAGTAAATAAACTTTTTGTTTTGTACGTATTATATCAATGCAAAATGCAAACGTAATATTAGTTGACGCACATCTAGTGTCGATACAGCGAAAAGCCTTAGGGCTGACACAAACTAAGAACCTAAATCCAGTATGTTATTAAAATGCAACAATGATATTGTTTATTAAGAATACATGTTTATGCCAACCTTACCTAAAGTTGCTGTAATCGACGATTATGATTTTTGCAGGTAAGCACACGTGTTGATTTTACACAATACTTATTTTGTTGAAATATGAATACTTTGTTGAAAATAACTTTCAACATACATTTCGTAATATCATTTCAATAATAAGTTAATGATATTTAATTGATATTTTTTTGTTATTAGCTCTTTGGGAGTGCTTCACAGCAGAGTGAAAATCTAGCAGAATATGTTTATTAAAACAACTACAAGTATTTTATTGATATAATCAAGTTTGTATTTCCTCTGCAAATCACATTCTTATCATATATACCTTTCCATACCAAGAAAAACTTTTACCTACGATTTCTATGAAGAGATATTGAAGAAATATTCACACCATAAGTCATAAACGTACTTATACAAATACTTGTGTATTTTACAGGTAATATTATAAAAATAAAATTGTGTTCATTCCTTTTTTTGAGTCTTAAAGGTCAAGGATCAAATACTTATCTACTGTTAATTTTATTTCAGAAATATTTTGTTGAACGGCATCGTACAACGATACATGAGTGGATTACCGAAGATTTCATCGAAAATCACTGGATATCATCAATGAAACAACAAAATTTATCATTGATAAGGTACCCTAATTACTCTTAAATAATAATATTGGAAGCTGAATATAATTGATAAAGGTATTTATATTATTAAATTCTATTGTGTTGTTTGCCTAGTGGACTAGGCATCATACTCGTATCTATAGCGCAAGTAAGTCCGCCAGCTAAGCGGTTGTGGGTTCGATACTTCACAGGAAAAATATTTGTGCGACAAGTACAATTACATGTTCCATGTAATATATAGTATAATTTTTGTCTTTTCTTATGTTTAGTGTAGTATTATATTCTAATAACCATAATACAGACTCTGCATAGCTTTGGATCAGATATATAATAGTTATACATGTTTGTTGCCTAAAGAACATTAGACTCAGAATACTTGTAAAAATAGCAGCTATTTTCATACCTATACATTTAATTATCTATTTATTATATAAGGTTTAATATTGCAATAGTATTTACAATGCCTTGCTGTTCGGTTTGCGATATATTTGTAGACAAAAATCGGTGGTCTGGTCATTTACGTAGTAATGTACATAAAAAGAAAAGTTCGACTCTTCTTAATGATAACGTTGAAGTTATTAAATCTTCGTTTAAAGGGCGCATAGTTAGTTACAGAATAAAAGCTAACATTGAACAAGTAAATAATTTACCGGAAATATTCCTCAATCACGAGCGTGAGCAAGTAAAAAAATTAATTAACCAATTTTTGATAAAACATACTTCTTTAAAAGTTAATTTTGAGCATTTTTGTCACTTCAATTTGTGCAAAAATGATCAACAAGAACTTAAATCCTTCGCAACAAAAAACTTTACCATTCATTTGAACTACGATTTTGATTCAATTTTCAATTCAAACGTAGCATTGATCTTAAAGAAAATTGAAGAGTTCCAGGAAAGAGATAGCGATTGGATGTTTTTAAGTAATTCTCATTTGGAAATAAATATAAATAAATACCAACCTCTCTCTGGATCTAAATATATTGCTCTGCCTAAATGTATTAGAAATAAAAAAGCGTGCTTAAATATAAAAAATAAAGATGAATATTGTTTTCTATGGTGTGTGGTAGCAGCGTTGTATCCCACAACTCAACATTCTTATAGGGTTACTTCGTATCCTCATTTTCAAGAAGTATTAAATATTAATGGTTTATCATTTCCCATAACATTTTCTGACATAGCGGTTTTTGAAAGGAACAACCCATTTCTAAATATTTTCGTATATGGGTTAAAAAACGATAAGACTATAATTGGACCGTTGTATAAATCAACTAATAATAAATATAAAAGTATTCATTTATTATTTATAGAGAATAGTACTAATTCACATTATTGCCTTATAAAGAATTTATCACGTTTGGTTAAAAATCAGATAACCAAACACCATGATAAGATACATTTTTGTGAAACATGTTTATTATTTTTTCAACTCGTACCCAAATTGAAACTCATGTGTGCGGAGGGGTTGTCACCGTTTTACCAGAAAAAGGTTCCATTATAAAGTTTAAAAATTATAATAGAAAACAAGACATTCTTTTCGTGATATACGCTGATTTCGAAACATTGTTGATACCTATTTCCGACGACGAAAACGACACTGCAAACACGTCATACATACAACGACACGTGCCGGCGGCTTTTGGTTATAACATCGTATCTTTATGCAATAATGAATTAACAGGGTACAAAAGTTATCGTGGTATTGATTGTGTTTCGAAATTTGTTACTTTTCTTATTGATGATGTCAAAGCAATATATAAAGTATTGTGCACTAATGAATCTATGATAATTACGCCAAGAGATGCATTAGATTTTAAACAAGCTATTAAGTGTCATATATGTGAAAACTTGTTGTGGGGAGATAAAGTTAGAGATCATTGCCATATTACGGGACGTTATCGAGGTGCAGCCCATCGATATTGTAATTTACAGTATAAATTACCCAAGTTCATTCCAATATTTTTTCACAATTTATCAGGGTATGACTGTCATTTATTCATTAAACAATTAGGAGAAATGCCTGGGCAAATTAAAATAATACCTAAAACAAAAGAAAAATACATGTCCTTTTCAAAATTTATTCCTGTGGGTGAAAATACATTCATACAATTAAGATTTTTAGACTCCTTTAACTTTTTAGGCACGAGTTTAGACAAACTTGTTAAAACAATGAATGTTAAAGATTTTGTTTATCTTAAATCAATTTTTTCTGACGATGGCTTATTTAGTTTGCTTACACGCAAAGGCGTCTATCCGTATAATTATATGACGGACTGGAAATGTTACGAACAAACATCACTACCGCTTAAGAATCATTTTTTTAACACTCTAACCAACGAAAACATTAGTGATGAGGATTATAATCACGCCCAAAGAGTTTGGAATAAGTTCAAAATAAATAATTTAGGTGAATATACAGATCAATACCTTAAAAAGGATGTACTTTTGTTAACCGATATCTTTCAAAAATTTCGACAAACGTGTAAACAACATTTCAAACTTGATCCCGCGTTTTACATAACAGCACATAGCTTATCGTTCGATGCAATGTTGCTTAAAACTGGTGTCGAACTAGAACTTATTTCAGATTTGGAAATTATTAGAATGATTCAAAATGGTATTCGAGGAGGTCTCTGTATGTGTTCCCATCGGTACGCTAAGGCCAATCACAAATATATGTCTGAATACGACACAACAAAACCTGAATGTTTTATTATGTATCTAGATTGTAATAATCTTTACGGTTTTAGTATGTGTCAGTACCTACCTTATTCGAGTTTTAGATTTCTCTCTGAAAATGAAATTAATAATATGAATGTAAAAAATATTGAAGTTGATGCCGAGTGGGGTTATATTTTAGAAGTGGATCTTGAGTATCCAAAACACTTACATAGCTACCATAACGATTTGCCCTTTTGTCCAGAGAAATGTATACCACCTGGAGGGAAATCAAAAAAATTAATTTCAAATTTGTATAATCAATATAACTACGTAATACATTACATACATTTAAAGAAATGTTTGGAACACGGACTAATATTACGTAAAGTTCACAGAGTTATAACCTTCAAACAGAGACCTTATTTAAAGCAATATATAGATTTAAATACCCAATTAAGACAACAGGCTAAGAGTACCTTTGAACAAGATTTTTTTCAAGTTGTTAAACAACAGTGTTTTCGGCAAGACATTAGAAAATACTGAAAAAAGAGTCACGGTTCATTTAGTTAACCGATGCCGCGATGGAGCGATACAACTAATTTAACCAAAAAGTCAATCTCCGCTGAAAGACTCACTATTTCCACAGTGCAACAATTTTATCCGAAAATTTAATTGCGATACAAATGAAACCTGATCAACTTATTTTAGACAAACCAATTTATATAGGATTTAGTGTTCTGGAACTGTCTAAGTCACATATGTATAATTTTCATTACAACATTGTTAAGCCTTTTTATAAAGAACGACTACATTTATGTTATACATACAGACACCGATTCTTTTGTCTATGAAATATATACGAATGATTTTTATAACGACTTAAAATATCATTTTCTACGATACTTATATACCAGTTACTATAACGCTAACAATGCTTTTAAAATACCATTACTTAATAAAAAAAAACCAGGTCTGTTCAAAGACGAAATGGGAGGAGAATGTATATCTCATTTTGTGGGTTTGAGATCTAAACTCTATTCAATAAAAACGAACAGCAAGACCATTAAAAAAGCAAAGGGTGTCAAATCATGTGTGGTTCAGGACTTAAGTATTACTGATTATAAAAATATTTTGTTTAAAGGTGGAGTTATTTACAAAAAAAATATGATGTTTAAATCTATACAGCACGAAATATTTACGCAGAGTGTCAACAAAATTGCGTTATCTAGTAACGATGACAAACGAGCTATTTGTCAAGGTAACATAGCAACGCATGCCTGGGGGCATCATAATAATATATGATATATAATTATATACTACATGCATACAACATCATTTAATTCTAGATTAACTAAGCAGAACTTGTAGTACCTACTAGTCAATGGATTGACATACTGTAATATTTTTTGTAAATGCATACATATTGTCATACATAAAAACACCCATACCTAGATAAACATCCATGTTTACGCACACAAATGTTTGACTTGAGCAGGAATCAAACCCACGACTTTCAGCATAGTATTCGGTTACACTCCGCCATACCACCAGTCGTATGAAACGATATGCTATAATTTATTTTTGCGATGCATCGTGTGGTGACGGGTTTGATTCCTTGTTCAGGTAAAGTGTTTAGGTACATGTATAGTAGCAAAAAAGTACTACATAACTATTGTTTATGTTAAGTATATTTCATAAGAACATAAGTAGTTCCGAACAAAAACCCAATATCATGTTTACATATTTACGTAATTAGGCAATTGTAACAATTATCTGCATAGGTACATTGTAATAGGACTCTCATTGTTTTGTTAAACGATATACTTACCTAACTAATCATAATGCATGCGATTATAAGTAAAATCAAATGAATGTATGTAGTTTTAAGAAGTGTCTTGTTGTTTAAAATAAAATATGATTAATTTTAAATAACTAAGTACTTGTTTTATTTCCTAGAAATATTTTGATGTTTAGGTATCCGTGCTGCAATTCAAGTTTTATTTACACTGTAGTTAGGAGCTTATACCCACATATTATATGCATATACATAATTATATTATATTTGCAAGAAAACGATGAAAGAAAAATCAAATATGTTATTAAAACTATGCACAAAATTATGCATTGTTAGCAACGTCATTAATTTACTTAGCTTATCACATATTTGTTAATACTTTATTAACAAATATGTGATATGAGTATTATGAAATAAAATTGTTTTTCAAATAGCTGATTAAGTATTATGTTGTACTAAAATTGTTTTTCAAATAGCTGATTAAGTATTATGTTGTACTTGATTCGTTAACATAATTCTAATCAGTCAAGTATGAATCAACTAACGTGAAAGGTTCCGTTCTTGGTATAGATAAATGTTTGTTGAAGGAAATCATCGTTGTTTATAAGCAATGAATACATAGTTATTTACACTCACTGAACCCTGCTTGTGTCCTATTTTTGCTTATATTTTTAATGTGTTTTTACTTACAACAACAAAAATGTTAAACATGTCCAAACCTGTATAATTTATGTGTAATGTATAATAGTAATGTCTACTATGCTACGACACCTAATTTATTCGCACATTTAGCAATCAGTACTCACCTCGAGAACTTGTATGAACAATAAATTCAACTCATCGATATGTCAACTGTAAGTAAAACATTTCAATTCTGTTATTATTTGACTTCTAACTATTTATGTACCTAATTATTAATTTAATGTTGTTTATATGTATTGTTCCAGATTTCTGACTCTGTGGTCGTGTTCAGCCAATACGCTCAGGATCCTTACGAAACTTACTACGAGATGCTTCGGAACGAAACCGATCACGTTGCGGATAGCAAACATTGCACCAAAGAGAAGAAATCCAAACAACGACGCAGAGAGACATCAAAAAAGCAATTTCCTACAAAATCATATGTAATTAGTCGACTACAGAGAAGAGGCATAAAGCTGATTAAAATTTCCGTCATAGATATCTGTAACAGCGAGCCTCAAACCACTGACGTTGATAGTGATAGTGAGAACGTTATTCTATGTGCACAATACATTGTTAAGGATGCTGTGGACAGTGTTATGGACGAAACCGAGTCATTGGTTAAGAAAATATCAAAATCATTAATTGATAGCGATTTCTAATCTTAAGTATCTAAATAATGTTTTAGTCGGTATGATATATTTATAAAACTATTTTAATATATATTATTTTTAAGTTTGTATATCTAATATTAAAAGGATGGGTGTTAAGTATCTAAGAAAAATTAAATAAAATAATTTATAAGCTATAAACTTTTTTATTTATTAATCCTAAAATAATACATAGACACATTTTATCACCATTTCATATATTACTTTATACACAACACATTTTTAAGAACACATTCTTTTAAAAGTTTAGTGTAATGTACACTTTTTTACCACTCTAAATATCTTTTTAAACATAAAACATTTTTAAGCGCACAAAACTTTACATGTGCATTGCAATTGGAATTAGTTTTACCATCACAGTATTTTTGATGCAACAGCAATAAATTAGGACATTGTTTATCATCAATATTAATCACATTACAATTATTACAAATATTCTTTATCCACTTCACCTTCTCTAAACCTTTGACATATAATATATTTCCTTATTTTCGAGATAAGGTACGATAACACGATGGAATTCTCTTTAATCTATATATCCTTCGTTCCAATGAATACCTCTAGTTCTTTCTAAAAATTTTATTTGTCTCTTCTCTTCACATGTTAAGTGCTTAAACAAATATGGAGGTTTTATTAAAAAGGTTTGTGTATAATTGCGAGTGGTAAAAGCAAATTCTTTCACTATAAAATTGTTGTATAGGTCCTTGAATCCTTGAACATCCGCTATGATAGTATTTAAATTCATGATATTTTTCTTACGGTGTTACTCAGCGGCTTATACTCAATTATGCAGTCGTTTAATATAAGACAGTAAGCCGAAGTTTGTTCTGGTATGTCGGAATCACTCTCTATTTCTACTCTTACGTCCACAACCGGACCAGTCTTCAAATTATCTGCTTGTCTAGAGCAATCGACAACAAATAATGGCGCTAAGTCTCTAAACTGCTTTTCATTCAATAAAGGCTGCGAGCGACGTCCATAGTATGACTGTTGAAATCTGACGTAATTTTCGTATAATAAAGCGATTCTGTTATTTGCAAAACTTATATTAAGGTTTTCATATGGGAAGTAAGTCGAATTGAGGTACACTCTAACATCGCGAACGTAGCAGTGGTCAAACTGAGACATGTCAGATGTTGCATTATTTTTTCTGTTAGTTTGTAAGCCAATGACGATGTATCTGGGTTTGTCTATTTGCGATGAAGTTTTGATAGACCAGGTATGTTTTGTAGTTTTAGGTAAAGCTGGATATTCGTACAAATCCCAATTTCTAAATATTATCTGGAGCGGGCGATCTTTTTCTAATTATTTTAGTAAACAAATTTTTTCTTTATCTGACACCTTAACATGTGGGACGCGCCATATTATTTTATTTATCTGAACGTCTTCAACAATTTCACCTGTGTTGAGTTTTACGGCGTTTAGATTTTTGTTACTGCGCAATAATATTAGTTCGTGTCTGCTGTTTATTACGACTTTCTTGAAATCTTCAGCGAAACCAAGGATATTGCAGTGCGGTATAGAAGCAGAGAAACTACCTCCATTAATATTCTTTATACCATCGATATTCAAACCCCAGGCATGGGATATTTTGGATTCACTTTCGTTCATCGAAATTAAAGATTTTATGGTGGTAGTAACCCCAGCATTTTTTATCTTATCAATTTCGACACCATTTAACTCATACCTTATATCTTGAAACAAGTAGAGTAAGGCATTATTTGTGAATTGAACAGTGCTTGCTATGTCTTTTGAATCCTTTTTGCGAACGATAACAGTACCTTCCAAGTATAGGGTGCTTGCTGATGGTAGTATGTACAAATCCTGTTGGTTGATAGGTATGCGAATTTCATCGTTTCTGTTAAAACTTGTCACATAAGGTTTGTAGGAATGGAATTCAATTCCTTCGACAGTATTGTTGAAAGAAGGAGCGGATAAAACGTCTAACATATTCACTTTAGCAAACCGATCGCTTTGAGGAATGCCTTATTTTCTTTAGTTAATTTAATTTTTTTCTTGGAGCAAGTACTTGATTTATTGGTAGTATGAAGAGTACTGATGTTTTTTGCTTCATGATGTACGTATTTATTGTAGTCAATAATTTTTTCTTTTCAGGTGCAGATAAAGCTGTGCTTCTTCTCCTCGTAAATTGATCAAGCGATTGTTTATATCTAATATTCTGATATGAATACAGCTTATATTATTTTGGTTGATTGGAAAGTATATAGCGTTTTTTGGTATTTCTATAATTCTGTATCCAGGAGGCACACTAAGTGCAAATTCGTGAATAATATGACTAGGTTTTCCGTTTATGTACGAGCCGCTGACAATATCACATTCAATCCTTATAATGGTCGTAGGTACAATGTTGACAGGAAACTGTGATACATGCCATTTATTTGCTTTCAAAATTTGCTTATCAAAACCTAATAAACTGCCAAACAAACCTTCTTCACTAAAATTGACGTCTTTTGAACAGTATATTGAAGATTTTAACGTGTTATTACTACACTGCACTTTAATTGACGCATCTTTTATATTAGATTTAAGATAATCATTTATATCTTGCAATTCATACGTGCCCTCCGGTATTTCAATAACTTCGTGAGAACCGTAGTAAAACTAATTATTAGTTTTATCAATATTTGGAATAGTATTAAAGGTTGAAAAGTGCAATAGAGCACATTCGTACTGTCCATTTAGTTGCAACGTATTAGGATAGTACGTTGACAAAGAAGATGAGTTCCCAGTAATAGACAATGTGAATGACATCTTGCAAATGATTGAAATAAAAGAAAAGCATGAATTTTATAATAGTTTATTCCAAAAAGTCCAAAGGTATTCTTAACACAAATGTCCGCAATTAACTGCATTAAATTTTTGATATCTTGTGTAATTATAAAATACATTACATTTCTTTAAATATTGCATCACTTCCAATGGAGGTTTTAAGTCTCCAAAGCTATCAAAATATTCACAATAATTTCCAACTTTAACATAAGCTACCCAATGCGTTCCTTCATTCGTAGAATTATCTAAGTTAACAATGCCACATTCAATACGTTTTGGTGTCTTTGGTAAATTGTCCTTCATGTAAACTCCTCGGAAGTGGGGAATATTGCTTGCATGCTTTAGGATGTCTACATTAGTTAGAGCACGGTTGGGTAGCTTTCTTTTTAGTTTTTTGAAGATTTAATAAACAAACCTTTGCCATTCTAATGAGGCTTAATGTATAAATCCTTGCCTAATGCTAAAGCTTCCATAGTCTTATTATGACGCTCTGTCTCCCGTAATTTTTTTTCAGCTGCTTTATAATCGTTAACGGTTTTCGGAATACCGGCTGCACCACCAGCCAGAGTTCCTAATGTTGACAAACCAGCGAAAATAGGGATTAAAGGTAAAACTCCTCCAGTCTTGGGTATGGGTATTACACGCGGCACTCTAACTTTCTGAATACAAGGAAATATTTTTTTAGCTGCTGCGTAAGCGGCTCTTATTAATGCTTTACTGTCCTTAGGTTTAAAATTTCTTATTCTTGATTTTATTTTTGACACAAAACTCTTAAAACTTTTAGCGCCGGCTCCAGATTTTATTTTAGCTTTCATAACTTTGCTCACCAACCATGAGCTAAGTTTTTCACCTTTTGATGCATCCCTTGATTTTAACCTCTGGTTAGCCATGTTAAGTAATTGTAAATCTGCTTTATTACGGTTGGAATAATCTGTGTGGATAAATTTGGACACTATATTCACAAAAGAATGCGTTTGTCTGAACTTTTTGAGTGCAATGACAATGCATTATTAAAATCTGAAAGCGGTGATTACGATTTAAAAACATCACGACTAACAGGAATAAGAACACCTGTAGAAGCAGACGATGCTGTGAATAAAGAATATGTAGACAGTTTAAACACTGGTCTGACAAAAGAATTAAATCAGTTGATTGGGTCATTGCGTTACCAAATTTTAATAGATGTGCAAAAAACGCTTCAAAATAGTTTAAAAGCGAAGATATCGGAAATTTCAATTCAGTGGGAAGACAAGTTTTATACCAAAGCAGATGTTGATAAATTGCTTAAACAAACTTCATAATGAGTAAAGAACAAATTGTTAATGAAATACACAAATCGCCAAGAAAAAACTTCCTGCGTCGATCTGTTATTCTAAAGGATATCGACGACTTATGGCAAGCTGATCTGATGGACATGCAAAATTTGAAAAAATATAATAAGGCGTATAATTATGTACTAGTGGTCATTGACTGTTTCTCGAAGTATGCGTGGGCTGAGCCATTAAAATCTAAAAATTAATTTGACGTTGCTCGTGCATTTGAAAGAATATTAGTTAGCAGTCAACGAAAACCTTTTCATTTACAAACGGATATGGGAACAGAGTTTTATAACAATGAATTTCAAACACTTATAACGACGTACAACATTAATCATTACTCAACATTTTCTACCAAAAAAGCTTCAATTGTAGAGCGTTTTAGCAAAACTTTAAAAAATAAAATGTATAAATACTTCAGTCTCAATGGAAACTATAAATGGTTAGGTCAAACACCAGAAACTTTGTTGAAGACGTATAATAACACAAAACATCGAACTATCAGATTTAAACCAAAGGATGTAAATAACTCTAATCAGTTTCTAATATTGCGGAATATTAAAAAGGGATATAAACATGTATCTGTACTACCTAAACCTAAATTTAAAGTTGGTGATAATGTACGTATTAGTAAATACAAACAACATTTTGAGAAAAGCTACACACCTAATTGGTCAACTGAACTATTTACTATAAAGAAGGTTAATAACACCATACCAGTAACTTACCATATACAGGATCAACGAAAGCAGACCATATTAGGAACCTTTTACGAGCAAGAACTTCAGAAATCACAGTACCCTGGTGTTTATTTGATAAAGAAAGTTTTAAAAAGAAAAGGCACAAAATTGTTCGTAAAATGGTTGGGA
Organism: Euclidia mi; assembly: GCA_944739405.2. NCBI lineage: Eukaryota > Metazoa > Arthropoda > Insecta > Lepidoptera > Erebidae > Euclidia > Euclidia mi. The sequence goes on from OX123192.2 coordinate 31,135,796, forward strand.
CTAAACAATAAAGAAAACAGTGGGATTGATAAGAATGCGATTATATAACTAACTTTATGCGACTTTCCCTTCATTTCGATTTTGGCAATGCAAGACGGTGGGATAGTTAATACTTTAATAAATAATTTACTGTTTGAAGTTCATTTACCCGGTTACAATTATTGTGGGCCAGGAAAAAAACTGCAAAAACGTTTACAACGAGGTGATCGAGGTGTAAATAAACTAGACGAAGCTTGTATGTATCATGACATTGCATACGCCAATGTCCAAATTTATCCACATTCATACTGAAGGTGTATTTAATTACAAGGTTTGTAGTAAAATGACTAATTTAGTTTGTATACCATTTATTTATTTATTATTTAACTTTCTCGCAATTCTTCTATAATAGATATAATTTCGTTGTCCACTCCTGTGTTACCAGCGTCTCGAGATGCAATTAAAAGTTTCAGCCTTTCCAGTAGTTCATCTGGATTGTCCCAATACACTAAATCGACGTCCTTTTTCCATATTTTTGTTAAAGGTAGTCCTTTTCCTTTAGATTGGTTGGTCTGAACTGTACTTTGTAGTTTAAAAAGAGGCTTAATAACCTGTCAATATTTTTGTCCTTTATTACTTTTTATTGGTTTACTCGGTTCATTATCTCGACGATGCGCATTTGTATCAAGTAACATTGACTTATAATGTTTCATGTCACTTTCTGTTACCAAACTTAAATCAACATCTTTTTTCAGTAACAATTCTTTTAAACCAGGAGTACTTCGGTATTTGCGACCAGCTACTATGATATATTCATCGTCAATCGTTATAGCAGCAGAACCTAACATCAATTTACCACGCTCTACTCTAACACCAAATGGAATATCTGCTAGTGCTTCTGATGATATAGACCAAGATGACATGTTAACATCTTTACTGCTTTCAGCTAATGATTGATATGAAGAGTCGCTATCGACTTCAGTTTCATATTCATCGTCTTTTATATCACTTTTTCTATTTATGTTTTCTTTTTGCAAAGTTTGGTCAACAAATGGCACTTCAGTTTCTTCATCTACTATAGCATCCTGAGTAGTTTGCTTACCAGCACTACAATTTGGTTGAGTGATTCTGTTACAGGTTTAAAAACTGTTTCAAACGTTTGCTTAGTGTCGGTCTCAACGTCTCTCATTTTGCGAATCTTTTTCTTAACTGCTTCAGCGGCATCAACAATTTGTCTTTTTAATGATTATTCCATGATTATTAAAACAGATCGTTACTGTTTAACTGTTGTGTGAAGAATAATTACTTTTAATAGGTAACATAAACACACATACATTTAATATCTATTTATTTTCGTCAAATATAACAAAGTTGTCAAATTTTTTCCTGTAGCATCCTTTATTTTTCGGACAATCTTTATTAATGACGACATAATTAAAAGGTTCTGTCCAAATTTTGGAGCACATTTCACGGAACTCAAACCAAGTCATATCCGTATTAACATGCTCGTCATACACATGTCTTAAATTAATGTCATCTTGTTTAAACAGTATAATTAGGTTCGCGTTGTCTCTTATTAATTGCTTTGGGATTTTGCTATATGTTTGGTTTAGATAAAAACTATCGATGCACTTATGTCTTCCCATTGCAAAGAAATCACGCATGCTACTTTGATTTTCGCAAGCTACGTCGTCTAAAATAATCACGGAGTTGGGTTTTGCGTCCTGAACTCGTAATACTTCTTGATTACCATGATATTTCTCAAGTAAAACACCGGAAACTCGTAGCAAAACTCTTTCTAAAAACATATACTTTGCTTGGTACAAGGGTTTTGAATAAATATAAATATTTTGAAATCGTAAACCATTCTCGTGTAAAAGCAGTCCAATTAATAAATTTGTTTTCCCGCAGTTGGATGGTCCACAAATGATACATCGTAGCGAGTTAGGTAATAATTCTCCATGACGAGGACTACTTTTACTAACATCATCATAGATTATATTAACGTGCAGTGATTGAGGCTGTTTAACAAATTTCATGATTGCTATCTAAAGCGTATTGATTGAAAATGAGATTAAACAATTATTACATTTACATTTATTAACTGTCACAGTGTTGCAAATTTTGGATAAAGATGAGCGATAAGTGATCTGTAAAAACCGGCTTACTGAGGACTTGGTTGACTACTAACTAGCAAGAAAGTGATTGGAGGCGATCGGCGTACAGTAATATACGTGATACTTTATCGAGGCGATCGTATATTATTGAGCAATTATTATTCTATGAAAAATACTTCTACCAAGCAAAGGCGATCGCCAGAGCGCAAGATGGCCTAGCGACCTGCTTTGATAAAATCATTGTGTATTATTGGGCGTTCTAGGTCACCGAAGCGAAGGCGATCGCCGGAGCGCAAGGTGGCCTAGAATGCCCAATAATACACTACTAACATAGTGACGAAACTTGCATTTCGGGTATTTCATAATGTTTCTAAAGATGAATGAAGTCTTGACATTGACACATTATTTTTCTCAGGTACGACTTTTAGATGCTTGGTACGATGACGAAGACGTCCACTTATCTTGGGCCGTTGACCCTCCTTCAACAAACAGATACACATGTATTGGAGTAACTGCCTCCAGAGCCGGAGGTCTAGCGAAACATGTTGCTTGCCATAGAGCATAAAATTGATCCCACTGATCAATATACGTAAGTAACTTGTTTTAATTTGATTGTTTTATTTTGTTCTCTAAAATATATTAAAACCATGTTATTGACTTATGCTGTAGTTAGGTGAGATAGGGCCGCCGAGTCACCTTACTGCGTTTCTGGCATATGTTTCATAATTAACGAAAAATCGTACTACAAATGCTAAGAGACAATTTTCTAAAAGTTAGTATCTATTTTTCGCTGGCTTTGAGTTCAGTATAAGGGATTTAGAATCTGACTACGATATAGTGGAGAAAACCAAAAATCCATTGCATACGTTAAGGCTGGTTTGGAATTGAAGTCAAACTATATTATATTAAGAATTTTTTCAACCCAGTTCGGGAAGAAAGTTGTAATATTTTCTCAAAAGATACATTTGTTAATCTTAGAACAATTCATAGAAAATGAAATTATTACACTAAGCCAATAACTAAACGGCAATTAAAACAGTTCATAATTAAACTAAATTAAACAACATTGCGCAAGCTATAACCACAAGATAAATTAAAAAGTTAAGTTAAGTATTATTATTAGGCCTTTCGAAGTTTAATAGCAACGGCCTTGAAGGAATAATAGAAAATTAATTTCAAAGGAAACGAGTAATCTTCTCAAGCTTCAAATGATAATAAACATTATAACAATTCCTTTAGGCATAAATAAACTCAAAGTTTGTGTTGTGATATATCTTATAACAGACCCATGCCTATGTAGGGGTGGACAGGAATGTATTCAAAGCCAACATTTTAGCAACATTTAGCAAATTCTTTATTACTTTATAAATATTGAAAGTTATTGTCAAAAGATTTTCGGGATTTTAAGAGTATCAGTTCAAGATGCCTTTTATAGTCTTCGCTAGTTACTTGGTTGGCTTTGATTGCTTTTACAATTTGTGAAGGCGTTTAGGAAATTAAAGAAAATAATTAAAAAAGTAGATCAAATCTTTCCAGGGACAATAATATATTTAAGTTTATATTTTAGTCAATATTTAATCGTAATTTTTCTTGTCATAGTTTTTGCATCGCTCTAGAAGAAATGGATGCTTCGGATATGCAATGAATTTTTGGTTTTCTCCACTATATCGTAGTCAGATTCTAAATCCCTTATACTGAACTCAAAGCCAGCGAAAAATAGATACTAACTTTTAGAAAATTGTCACTTAGCATTTGTAGTACGATTTTTCGTTAATTATGAAACATATGCCAGAAACGCAGTAAGGTGACTCGGCGGCCCTATTTCACCTAACTACAACATAAGTCAATAATATGGTTTTAGTATATTTTAGAGAACAAAATAAAACAATCAAATTAAAACAAGTTACTTACGTATATTGATCAGTGGGATCAATTTTATGCTCTATGGCAAGCAACATGTTTCGCTAGACCTCCGGCTCTGGAGGCAGTTACTCCAATACATGTGTATCTGTTTGTTGAAGGAGGGTCATGGGCCCAAGATAAGTGGACGTCTTCGTCATCGTACCAAGCATCTAAAAGTCGTACCTGAGAAAAATAATGTGTCAATGTCAAGACTTCATTCATCTTTAGAAACATTATGAAATACCCGAAATGCAAGTTTCGTCACTATGTTAGTAGTGTATTATTGGGCATTCTAGGCCACCTTGCGCTCCGGTGATCGCCTTCGCTTCGGTGACCTAGAACGCCCAATAATACACAATGATTTTATCAAAGCAGGTCGCTAGGCCATCTTGCGCTCTGGCGATCGCCTTTGCTTGGTAGTGTCTTTAGTACTGGGATGTGGGTCACCACAACTGGTGAGGCAAAGAGGCACTTTTGCAACAGTCGTACCAATCGTCGTCACTAGAGCTCCTGAGCCGAACCATTTAAGATAATAATTTACAAATATACTGTAAAAGTTTAAAGATTAGGTACACTTTCTTTTTATCCTAATGAATGATAAACTAGTGTACTGACTTACCTTAAGATCCATAAATTTAATTATTTTATTCTAGGGTCACCGAAGTCCGGTCAAACGTTACAAGCGAGGGCGTCCTGATGGTCTTAATATCAGTCATAGGCCTCCCTCAACGGCCTCAATTTACGACTCACAGCCAACACCTATCCAACAATGACGCCAGCCCTCTCATAAACTGTTACGTTATTCTGGCCGTTCTTTCCCATGGGTCTCTCGTCGCCCAAAATGACACTCCTTGCCAATGTTCCCTAGAAATATCCATGGAACGTTTCATAAGAGGACCTTACGAAGTCTGCGCTGCAATTTCGAAGCAGAAGATCGACGATTCAAGAACAATTTGTGTTGTCCCTCAAGTGATAGAATCTCTTGGCACATTGGAAATGAAGGCGAGTTTCAAAAGCCTCAACACTGCGCTGATTGGCGTGGCTCTTGGTTTAATAGTCATAGTGATTGGATTGGTGTGGTTTGTGAGGAAGATGTTGAAGAAACCTGCAGAGTTTAAGTCCCACAGGTGTTTTAGGCAAGAACCAGTGCCGGAAGAAAACCCAAGAGCCAGTTATGTGATGTTAACTGCTACTTCGAAAGTGTAAATGCCGTGAAAGTGTTTGATTTACGAGTCGTGAAATTTTGTTAATATATTTGTTCAGTTATTAAGTATGCGACCTAAGGACTATATATTATTATTTAATTTGGTGTAGCCAGTAACACCATTACAATAGTACGATATAAGAGCATAAAATAATAAGATTCAGCACTATGCCGTCACTTGTAAGCTGTCCAACTGAGTGCTGGTGAGAATTCAAGAGTGCAGGTAGAGTGAGTATATTTTGGTCATATATTTTTGTACGGCATTTTTACCATCGATAGATCCATGAAAAATAATAAGAAAGCGCGCAGTGCCGTAAAAAAATGGTACGCCACAAAGTCGGTATTATTTTTTTGATTTTCTGACAATTTTCAGGGTATATTTGGTCATTTCATTCTGTACGGCATCAGTTTCATACTGTTTCAATACAGCTTCTAATCCATTATTCCGCAACGCCGTACAAAAATAATGGGACAAGGGGAAAAAATTGAGGGTTGCAACGCCCTCTCTTTCCGTGGTCCGGGGGGTGATTTGAAACAACATAAACTTAATTAATTTTGAAAATATTTTATGCATAAATGATATTTTTTACATGCCGTACATTTTCGTTGGTCCAAAGGTTTGTAGGGGAAAAAACTCAAGGAAAAATCCATAGAACAAAATGTAATAAAAATCCATATAACGAAATGTAAGGTGACATTCATGACGATATTTTTTTATATGTTTCACAACGTAAGTTATTCCGGAAGTCCAAACGATAATAATCCTAGGGCAAGACTGAGTGATCAGTAGGCAAATTGAAGTCGTAAAAAATAGCCAGCTAGGGATGTAACCAATGATATTTATTGGAGTTCTGTTTTTATCGATATGTTATTATTGTCCCGGTACGAGATGGGCACGTATTCAACGCAAAATTGTTGTTTGTTTTGAAAATATTGTTATAACACATAAAAATTATGTAACTTTTTATTTGATTAAGGTTACCGAAATTAGTAGATCATAGTCTTTTGTCTATGATCTACTAAGTTCTGTAACACAAAAGTATTATTTACGTCTTGTTTACGTAATGTGTCGATATCGTAATATCATTCATGTAATAATTCTTTGAAAAATGAATGTTGTGTCACATTTCATGTTAAAATTTATTAAATCGATATTAACTGCTATCGAACGTAAACATTTCTACCGCGTTTCGGTATTGTGTCGAGCGGCTCGTTTGACGGTAAAATTGCACTATTTTAAAGGCAGCATACCCTTTGACACAAAAAGCCGACAGTATTTGAATATAATTAATAGAATCATAAAGGATACCGCCGCTGAGTGGTGTGTTGCTAGTTTAGGGAATTTTCCCTAATTTCGGGGTAATATTTCTCGTTAATACTATACTAAGGAAATAAATTGTGATGTTTTATGAAGACCTGGTTTTTTTTTTTATTTTTCCTAGTATGTCTAGCAAGTCAGTAATATGTGGTGTCGGGATCGGACAGGGGGTTATGAAACACACTGTATACACACCCTTTCACTTCAGTTAGACATCATAATGATTTTATCATATTATCAATTGTTCTCATCAAGAATATGTTAATACCGTACAGTTTCAGATGGCCATAAAGTATTACACCCTTAAAATGGTAGCGTCGTTTTCATCAGCCTAAAAGAAGGTATGGTCTGCATTAAAATGTACGGCATATTTTTTCCTAATTTATTTATTTTAATACTATTTAAAACCAGGGAAAAATTTAGAAAATTGCTATATTTCATTAATCTATGAATATTTAAACTTTTGCAATAATTAAAAAAAAACAGATTTTGTATTTCTCTATATTTTTTTTAGAACAGCTTCTTTTGAACGGCAATACTATATGTTCGCGCCGTGTGTTGTCTACGTCGCGAACGGACCGTCAACCGGTTCCCAACACTCGTGGCGGCGCGCCGTGCCCCACCTTTTTTATTCATTCGCACACCTTCTATTTTGCGCGACGTCGTCTATAATTTTAACGTACCTATCATTCTATTGTAATGTTTTAATATTGCAAATATTGCATTAAAAGTATTGTGGAAGAGCAGCAGCTGTATTTTTTACTATGAAGACCCCAATACGCAACATATGGTGACCCCGACGTGATCGCAAACACGCCCATACTGCACTTCAAGCTGAGCTTCGTGAAGGACAAAGGGTCACGCACTTACATTCATCGTTTCGGACCACGACTTTCGGAGGAGCAAGAGGAAGAAGAATCTCAACGGCTGTGATGATACATGACTACGGATTTTTAAGATTGCATCTGCCGCCGTCAAATAGTTTGGACTCCGTGACCTTGATGCGACCCTTGGACCAGTGACGCAGCTTCCAGCTAACCCTCGCTTCAAGCCGGCCGGTCAGCCTAACGCACCGCAGCACAAGGTTTAGCCAGGGAAGTGCACCATTCCTAATTTTTCCTATACCTATTTCTATAATGTTCTACCTGTACGTGACTATTAGGGTTGCTTCTTTCTATATTTTATTCTCAAATTGGTGATTTATTCTCTAGAAATTAAACGGGCCACGCCCTAAGTGTTCTTAAATACCTACCTACATTGTTAGCGATTAGCATAAACTAGTATCTACATATTTAAACAATTTTTGCCTGTATGTATGCCATTCAATAAATCCCTATAGGTAATTTTATAATAAATTCAAAGCATTTTTTCTAATATTATATTATTTTTCTGTGTAGTGCAATCTTACAAGTGCGTACGTCACATCGGCGGCTCGTGCCCGGCCTATTGTTCGATCAGCTGAGCCGAAGTTCATCATTTACCGTAACAATACAAGACACCTGGTCGTCGCTTGCGCCGCCGCGCTGTCTGGGAGCATAAGCCGAGCAATTTACGTATTTTTTTGTTAAGTACATTTTTATTTGTTTAATTGTTTGGTGCAATTCTTGTTTCTTTGTTATAATTTTGCAAGATAACTGAGAAATCGTCACATAATATTATTAGAAGCTCCATTAAAGGACTTGTAACTAAATTTAAAAATTATCTTGATATATTAAATAATTGTGACGGTCTTTCGTCTGACCAAACAAGTGAACTCACACTGAGGCTGGATCGATTTCGTAATCTTTTTAGCCAATTTGATGAACTACAGACACAAATTGAGATTTCGAATCCTGATTCGATGGACTCTGAAATCGATGTGCGAGAGGAGATTGAACAAGAATTTCTTACTTTAATTGCAATCGCCCAAAGGTTGGTAGATAACTCGAACGACAAGGTTAGTGTGAAATCTGACACACATTCGCATTGTAGTCACCACAATGACATCAATTTTAGATTGCCTATAATTAAAATCGCTAATTTTGATGGTACTTATTTTAAGTGGCTCGAGTTTAGGGATACCTTCAACTCTCTTATTTATTTTAACGATCGTATAAAACCGATCCATAAATTCCATTATTTGAATTCTTATTTAGAGTGTGAGGCATCGCAAGTTATAAGTAATTTGGAAGTAACAGAGACCAATTATTTGGAAGCTTGGCATCTCCTCTGCGAGAGATATAACAATAAAAAACAGTTAGTTAATAATAACCTTAATTCCCTTTTTAACATTCAGCCGATGGGACGAGAATTAGCCAAAGGCCTAAGATATTTAATTTATCATGTGTCCAAAAATTTGCGTGCCTTGAATAGTTTGGGCCAGTCCACAGACAAGTGGGATACTTTAATTATACACATGGTCTCAGCGAAGCTCGACAGTAGCACTAATTTTAAATGGGAGGAATACAAAAATGGTTTTGAAGAGATTCTTTCACTCACTGACTTTTTTAAATTTATAAAGGGTCGCGCCGATATTTTAGAATCGGTCCAGCGAAGTAAGTCGGAGAAGGTCGCTCTCAATGCAAAACATGATTTCTCTAATTCACGAAAGTCACCCGCGAAATCGTTTTAAATTTCAGGCGCTCCCACCGCCGCCGGTGCCTCTGCCATTACTACCTCGTGTGTCTTCTGTGACGGGGAGCATCGTATCTACGATTGTTCGTCGTTTCTGTCCAAGTCCGTCGATAACAGGATTTCTGAGGCGGTAAAGTTGAAACTTTGTTTAAATTGTTTACGCAAGGGTCACTCTTCCCATCGCTGTAGGTTGGGCCCTTGCTCTTAGTGCAAAAAACGTCATAATACAATCTTGCACAGGGAGTATCTTTAGGCTACAAATCTCTCATTAGATCCGCCACCGAAATCGGAACCTCAGGTTACGACCGGCATGGCGACCTTTAACAATAATCACATTTTACTGTCTACGGCGCTTATACATACATACATAGACTCACGCCTGTTTCCCCGAAGGGGTAGGCAGAGGAATATTAAACTCCCACTTTTCGCCAGTGTTTTGATCCCACGTAAAAGGTGGCGAGCCTTTTGCCGCTTATCGGGATAATTTGTTTGCCAGAGCCTCGTCCGTTGATCGGCAGGTGCACCACTTGCAGGTGAGGTTGGCTTGGGACCCTAAGTTCTTGGTGGGAACCCTATACGGCGCTTATAAATGTGTGTAATCCCGATACCGGCGTTTCATTAACCGTTAGATGTCTTTTAGATAGCGGAAGTCAAACTTCTTTGATCACTTCTAGCTTGAAACAACAGCTGCAGTTGACTTCTCAGCCTAATAACACAAGCGTAGTCGGTGTAGGTAATATTCCAATAACAGGTATGCCTGAGCGTTATAGTATTGTAATCAAATCAAAACATGACAACAGTCTTAACTTAAATGTGTCATGCTTGGTACCACCGTCTGTCACCGGCGATATGCCGCACAAATATATTGATGTTTCGCGATTAAAAATTCCCCGTAACATCAAGCTCGCAGATCCCCATTTTAATCAGCCCGCATCTATTAATATTCTAATCGGTGCTGACATTTTTTGGCATTTAATTGGGTCCGAGCAAATTACGTTAGGTAATAATTTACCCATTGTGCGCGAGTCAAGACTTGGCTGGATACTACATACATACATACATAGACTCACGCCTGTTTCCCCGAAGGGGTAGGCAGAGGCATATTAAGCGCCCACTTTTCGCCAGTGTTTTGATCCCACGTAATAGGTGGCGAGCCTATTGCCGCTTATCGGGATATTTTGTTTGCCAGAGCCTCGTCCGTTGATCGGCAGGTGCACCACTTGCAGGTGAGGTTGGCTTGGGACCCTAAGTTATTGGCGGGAACCCTATGCACCCATGCTGGATACTAGCAGGTCCTATATATGTTTAAACTTTTTCTAAACAATATTCATTTAATTCATTTATTCAATGCAATCATATTTCAACGCATAATAATTTAGATGAGTTAATGACGAAGTTTTAGCAGCTAGAACAGATTCCTCAGTCTACTCGACAGCACACCGACATAAATGCTGAATGTGAACAACATTTTGTCACTCATACATACCGCGACAAGGACGGCCGCTTTTGTGTGCGCCTTCCATTGATAGCCCGACTGCTTAGGCGACTCGTATCACTTGGCTAAAAAACGCTTTATTGGTTTAGAAAAGCGATTTAAGAGAAACCCAGAACTTAAAAAAATGTATAAAGAATTCATTGACGAGTATGCCGAGTTAGGCCACCTTTCTGAGTCTAAGGTTCGACGCCCTAGCATTGCATTTTTTGTGCCGCATCACCCAGTACTCAAACCCACTAGTGAGTCAACAAAACTTCGCGTTGTATTCAATGGCAGTGCTTCTACATCATCTGGTTATTCAAATAATGACCTCCACCATGCATACAAGATTCTCTTTTTATCATATTGCTCAGGTTTAGGACATATAGATACGTTCTAACTGGTGACGTCACAAAAATGAACAGACAAGTATTAATACAAGAGTGTGACCGTGATTTATTACAATTAGTCTTATGGCGTAACAATGAGAACGAGCGATTAAAAACATTAAGACTCAATACAGATACTTATGGCTATTCAAGTGCTAGTTTTTTGAGTACGCGTTGTTTATGGCAGTTGGGTGAGGATTGCGCAGACTCAAACATTAAAAATATTATCCAGAACGATTTTCTGGTTGATGATTTGCTGACGGGAGCGGACTCAGAGCCTACTTTATCCTACTAATATTATAAATGTGAAAGTTTGTGAAGATGTATGTATAGATGGATAGATGGATGGATGGATGGATGGATGGATGTTTGTTACTCTTTCACGCAAAAACTACTGAACGGATTTGGATGAAACTGTACAATAATATACTTTATACATCAGAATAACACATAGGCTACAATTTATAAAGATTTTGTATAATGTTGCCATAATATAAGGAAAAGTATCAACTAAATCGGCAAAAAGCCTGAGCTCTGAAAGTTATTCATTGGAATTTTAACCCCTTTCTGATGACAGATTGATCTGATATTTGGTATACACTCATATTGTCATCAAGATTAAAAGATAATATTTAAATGATTGTAATTTCAAGATGGCCGCCAATACAAAATGGCGAATCATATTATATTACTTCACAACAACCTCAATATGGGTATCAAATGAAAAGGCTTGATTGGTAGAGTACAGCTCACTATGAAAAATCCAAGATGGCCGCCGCCACAAAATGGCGGATTACTAATTTCCCACAAATACCTTAATACGGGTATCAAACGAAAGTGCTTGATTCGTAGAAAAGCACAATATCTTTCTATGAAAAATCCAAGATGGCTGTCGCCGCAAAATGGCGGGATTACATATTTTCCACAAATACCTCAATATGGGTATCGAATAAAAACTTTGATTGGTAGAATAGCGTTCACTATGAAAAATCCAAGATGGCTGCCTCCACAAAATGGTGGATTACATATTTTCCACAAATACCTCAATATGGATATCAAATAAAAGGGCCTGATTCGTAGAATAGAGCTCACTATAAAAAATCCAAGATGGCTGCCGCCAAAAAATGGCACATTACCTATTTTCTACAAATACCTCAATATGGGTATCAAATGAAAGGGCTTGATTCGTAGAATAGAGCTCACAATGAAAAATTCAAGATGGCTGTCGCCGCAAAATGGCGTATTACATATTTTCCACAAAAACCTCAATATGGGTATCGAATGAAAGGGCTTGTTTGGTAGAATAGGGCTCACTATGCAAAATCCAAGATGGCTGCCGCCAAAAAATGGCGGATTACTTATTTTCCACAAATACCACAATATGGGTATTCAATAAAAGGACTTGGTTCGTAGAATAGAGCTCACTATGAAAAATCCAAGATAGCTGTCGCCACAAAATGGCGGATTACATATTTTCCACAAATACCTCAATATGGGTATCAATTGAAAGGTCTTGATTGGTACAATTGAGCTCACTATGAAAAATCCAAGATCGCCGCTTCCACAAAATGGCGGATTACTTATTTTCCACAAATACCTCAATATGGGTATCGAATGACAGGGTTTGATTGGTAGAAAAGGGCTCACTATGAAAATAGAATGAGAAGTATCAACTAACAACAACACTAACAACTTGAAAATAAAATTAAGTAAAAATAAATTAATTTTGGGCGTAGGGTATCCAGAGTAAACATTATGATAGAAATTCCACTTGCCCAACGATTTTATATTTGTCTGATCAATACCCCAGATTGATGAGAAGATTGGTGCGATCTGGTAGCTAGAACTTACCGTATTACTTTTTAGCTTTTAGTACATAATCTTACTAGGTACATCATTTTTTGTTGTAATAAAACAGGATAACATAAAAAATACATATGTATTTTACAATGCTCATTCTAGAGAAGTTATCAATTTGTTTTCAAAATTGATAGATTTATTGCCTTCAGTATTTAATGTAAGTAGATTAACTTTGTCTTTTACAGTCAGATATCTGACCTAAGCGCAGCGGCATTAAAAGCGCTCTCTACGATTTAGTGCGCTTAAGCACAGCGAGGCGGAGGGACGGTCTGATTGTCTGATATGTACTTTGTGGTACCTAAGGCTTTCCGATTTTATGTTTTGTTGCTGTTATATTCAGTAGGTAAACAAGCTCTTCATAACTTCAATGATATACTTATTTACTAATCTTTACCTGAAGTTCAACTTTAAATGCTACACGGCTAATCTACAGAGCGGTTTGAGATGAAATTTGACATGGATAGTCTGAAACCCGGGGAACATAGGCCACTCTTTATTAAAATATCATGCTGGCGAAGCCGCGGGCGAAAGCTAGTTATACATAAAAAAATCGATTGAGAAATGTTTGTCAACTGGGTGTTTTCCCTTGCGTAAGTTTCGTTCTAACTCGTCCTTAATTTTGAACGACAGTCAAAATACTGATACCCAAAGTAGCCTTATATTTAGTTCCTCTTCACACACACTCGGAGTGGCCTGGGATTCTGACGCTGACGGCATACATTTCCCCACTCAGTATTCGCCAAGAAATTGTAGTCCCACTAAACGATCAATTTTGTCCGATTCGTGTAAAATTTTCGATCCTTTAGGTCTGTTAAGCTTGTTAACTATAGTGCCAAAAATATTAATACAAAGGCTATGGCTTGCCAAAATTAACTGGGATCAACCCGTGCCTGAGGATATCAAGAAATCCTGGCAACAGTTTGTATATGGGTTGACATCAATTAAAACGCTCCGTATACCTAGATACGTGCTATGCGACTCAGTTGCTTCTATAGAATTACATTGTTTTTGTGACAGTAGCAACCACGCATACGCAGCCTGTGTTTACTTAAAGTCGACAAACAATCAAGGCGGCATCACTGTCCGGCTCCTTTGTGCAAAGGCGCGCGTGAGTCCCGTCGCGCCGACGACCATACCACGACTGGAGCTTTGCGCTGCAGTACTGGGCGCTCAGCACACTGCCGCGGTCGTCCGCACGCTTCGTTGTAACATAACGCGATCCTACTATTGGACTGATTCATCGATCGTTTTAACATACCAGATTAAAAACGTTTGTATCTAACAGAGTAGCAACCATTTTAGAGTTAACCGAAGGTTCGGAGTGGCGACACGTCCCCACTGCGCTAAACCCCGCGGATTGTGCTTCTCGCGGTGTTGACGCGCACAAATTAAATAATCTAGATGTTTGGTGGAACGGTTCCTCATTTTTGTACGAATCTAAAAATAATTGGCCTCAATTGAGCACTAACAATATTAAAATTGAAGAAATTCCTGAATTAAAGATTCATTTGTACTAGATTTAAGTGTATTCATTTAGAAGCCGTGAGTCAGCTTTCAAAGGAAGCTTTTATTTTATCCCTACGTCACTTTATATCTAGACGAGGGAAACCACGCGAGATCGTCTGTGATAACGGCCGCAATTTAGTTGCAGCTGCCAGAGAAATTAGCGATTTTATTACGACAAATTCTTCTTCTATCACTTCTTTTGCATCTGGTGAGGGTATAAAATTTAAGCTTCCTTTGAAAGCTGACTCACGGCTTCTAAATGAATACACTTAAATCTAGTACAAACAAAAATAGCTAAATAACATTTGGTAATTTTACATCTCCTACCCTTCCTATCAACTATCAAAAATGGTCCAGCGAAATCGACACCGACGCTAATAAATGGGTAAGGTGTTACGCGCTCTGAAGGCAGCGCACCCATGAGTGGAGTGGCAGTGCAAGCAGCGAAACGACGGCACGTAACGCACTGTCGCAAAACCTTACGCGCTAGGTTGCGCCCGCCGACAGCCCACACGAACTCCCTGATTGAAGCAAGTAGTAATTGGGGGCCAGCATGTAGAAGTCGCAGATGCTCCTGCTGAAAAAGTAATCGCGTGAGTCTATGCTTGGACAGTAAAAGCATGGGATGGCACTTTTCGAAAGAATAAAACGATGAATTAAGCCGACCACCCACGCGTAAAATACCTTCGTGATCTAGAAAGGGATTTAAGGGCAGCGGGTATTTTTTCGATATACAATACGCAACACTATATAACACTTGTATTTTACAATATCATGTTAAAAAAAAAGTTGCCGTACAGAGTCAAATGATTTACAGATTTATAAATCAAGTATACCATGAAATTAAGATAATAAAATTATTAATGTACATTCAAATGAACAATAATTTTTTGACGGCTTTATTTTAAATAGTACTTTTGAGTGCTAGATAATGTTTTGGAATCAAAGCCCTACTTTTTCAAATCACCCCCCGGACCATGGAAAGAGAGAGGTTGCAACCCTCGATTTTTTCCCCTTGGTCGCCTGATTTTTGTACGGCGTTGCGGAATAATGGATTATAAGCTGTATTGAAAAAATATAAAACTGACACAGTACAGAATGAAATTACCAAATTTACCCTGGAAATTGTCAGAAAATTAAAAAAAATACCGCCTTTGCGGCGCACTATTTTTTTACGACACTGCGCGCTTTCTTATTATTTTTCATGGATCTATCGATAGTAAAAATGCCGTACAGAAATATATGACCAAAATGTACTCACTCTAGCTGCACTTTTGAATTCTCAAGCACTCAGTTGGACAGCTTACCAGTGACAGCATAGTGCTGAATCTTATTATTCTATGCTCTTATATCGTCCTATATATGTCACCTGGTGGTTCATATGATCTATCCATTTGGACATGGGCCTGTAGTCTACTAGTGATGCTTGCATGTGAATTGGTGCTAAACACTTTTTTATAAATTGCGAAACAATATCAACGGTTACAATAAAAACGAACAGTTTAGGACAACAATGATCGAATTTACATTCAACCATAGTAAACCAATATCGACGTGTCCGATACATTGGGATCCAATAGCTTCACCACATCACTGACGGCTCAAATAAATAAGCGAATTAATTAAAAACCTGTTTGCTGACAAAATACAGTACGCGGTAGGCATGCCGTGTCGCTACGAAAATTTACATTTACGTCGTTCGCTTTAGGCGCTGCGTAAACTTGTCCTGTCATTTCATAACATCGCGGGAAAGTTGTTGCATCCATTAGCAGTCATCAGATGCAGACTGGTTGTTTTGTTACCAACACAGCACGTACAAAAATACCTTATTTGCTGTGTCTGGAAGGTTACGCACTGCCGTGCTTTTAGTTGTAGTTTGTTAATGTTACTTGTACTGCCAACGATAGTAATTAGTATCAGCTAACTAACGAAAATTCTGATGATTCATGTATGAAGTAAAAGCAACTGGTCACAAGTTGAATCTACGACCGCACACGTATAGTCCGGTGTAATTAGACCAAAAAACAGGAGTGAGGTTACAATCATTCGCAACCATCTAAAAATTTTTAGGATTGTTCAAAACACCATTAGAAATAAAATCTACAAAATCCTTATCGATCTGACACCTGTAAAAATAATTACACGAGATCAATGAGGATTTTGACGTGCCACTGGAAAGGTCTATATCCAGCAGTGGACTACGGCAGGCTGATAATAATGATGATGAATGAGGATTTTATTCATTAGTAATTCTCAGCTGGGTGTGAATTATTGTACTCTCGAATGTCTAATTGACCGGACTAATAGTGATTGACATTATGTAGATTCTATAAAAAATTCAAACTCTGCTTAGTTTCCCCACACAAGACATGAAATTGTCTAGGTCTGTGCAGCGCCTTATGTCGTTCGCTTTATAGATAAACGAGTAAAGGATTTTTGTGAGGGACGCTGCGTGCATACTGATTTGTTAATTGCGAATCAAAATGTATACTCCACTTTCGTTTTATTCCAGTTGTGTAAGCTTAATAAATACTGAGATTGCTCAAATTCATTTTGAGATTAAGCTGTTACGTGATGACTGAATTAAATGGGATTTGAGCCTAATTGATTGTTTATATTTTTGGTAGAATTGATTTTGTCTATGGTGGTGGCAAAACTGTCAAGTCTACGTGTTTTAATTGACTTAAGCATAACAGAAGTAATTCCAAAGAAACCCTACCTACCTATTAAAAGTAAATGGAACGAAAAGGAGCCAGCTTTTGATGAAGATAGTGTGACGGATGCCAGCAGTTGAACCTTAGCTGGTCCGCTACAGTGCGCTGGTGGTGTGTGACTGGCGAATGTTCTTACGACGACGTGGTTTTTCTATATGTGTGGACTGTATGGCTTCGATCTATTCGGGGCTTCAGAAATAAAACACCTTCATACGTTGGGAGCGATGCTGTTCAGGTGTTCGGTGTTTGGTGGTTACATATGGTTACTTAGTCACAAGATGGTAGTTGGGACGCCAACGAACTGGCCGAAAACATGGTCGCTTAGGTACTTCGGAACTTTACCTTAACGACGACCACCGCACCGAACATATGCACAACAAATCTTTATTTGTGATAAAGTACATACATGTAATTAACTTAGATACTATGGTACATGCATATATGTTCTATACATAGCTAGATAGGTCTCAAAAGTTCTATCTATTGGTATACAATACCTAAACCTAACTGTTTGCGTCACTAAGTTATTCAAGAAAAACTATCGAAAAATGTCGTCACGCAAGGGCCCGCCCACTATATTTTCTATTAAAAAACTATTAAATACTATAGTTATATATGTAATTTTGGTAGGCCGTTGTGTACAACTATATGGAGCATCTAATGAAACAAACACCATGAAAAGATCTTTATTCATTTCTAAGTTATTACAGGAAAACCTACAACGCATAAGTAAATATACAAATTTTCTTAAGTAAACATTCTCGTACATGAACAAAGATTATGATAAACATGCAAATGTTTGTCATTATGTTAATTTTAACTATATAAGGTAATAACTAGCAATAAGAAAGTATCTAGACATGATTTCAAGCCTATACAAAGCTAAAAACAGTTATATTACTATGAAACGACTATATAAACAAAACAGCTGTTTATCAACTATTAGTTCTTATCTATTAAAACTGATAATACTATTTATGATCGATATCTAGTCCCTACGGTTAGCACAAGTATTTGTTATAATGTTTATGCACTACACAGTACTTCTTATTAACGATTTGCGAATTTTCACTATTCTAGCGTTATTTTATCACTTTGCCGCATCCGGGAACCGAACCCGGTGTACCGCACGATTGGATGGCACTGATTTTATACGATTTTCACTCGCGGTTTCGAATACACTATTCACTGTCATAGTTTTTTAATGTCTGTCGCTAAACAGATAGGATGATCGGGTTAGCACTTAAAATTTTGATCATAATATATTTTTCTTAGCGTTATTGCTAGGTTGTCAATCAAGACATATATTGTCGTTTTCATAATGATAAAATATGGTCTAATTGTAAAGTAATTGCTGTTTTTCTAATAGGTCGTATTTGCGACGTCACACCTAGACACCTGCACCTAGTGTCATTATCTATTTGACGTTTCGTCTTCTCATGGTGGAGAGGTTAAGTATCTATCCAGCTATGCTACGGAATATTGCGACCAAACATTTGTCATTGTTGTCATTGTGTTAAATTTTCGAGATGATTTGAGATCCCAACTTCATAGTAGTCAAGTTTCGGGGGTTCTATTTAACAACCCCACACAACGATTCTGCAAACACAAAGCTTATCGGAACAAATGGCGTGCATGTTTGCCATTGTGACAAAAATAAACGAATCATTGCACCATAATTGGTTTGGACATATTGTGAGGTTTTACGCATATGTCTGTATAATGCAAATCGGATAAGAAAAATGTCACAGCAAACCACAAAGAGTGAACGAGCTTTTAATAAATTAAAAAAAATGTTTTTAAAGTAAATTAAGCTACATCCATGCATATAAAAGTATTTATTTTTTTGCAAAAATACCTTACTATTTTTATACATTGATGATATAATGACTGTAGATAAAATGGTACGATAACATATGCAATATTGGCTTCATTGGTGTATAAAAATTTGCGAACGAAAAAGTAGTTCGTGCAAAGTATCGGCCAAAATCAGGATTTTCCAATTACGAAGCGTCCGCATCGTCATGGATTCTTCCAATGTGACTAATAAACGGAAAAGGTACACCTCTTATTACACGGAGCTGTAAGCCATTTTATAGTTGGCGAATTGTGTGGTGGGGAACGTGTAAGTTATAGTAATTACCTTCTGTACGATTGTTAGGATACCCTATGTGCATGTATGTACGTATTACTAGTTTCTACCTGCGACCTTCCCTACTTGACAGTTTATTTCACAGGAATAAAACAACCATGGTACTCTTATATAAATATATGCATTCATAAGGGTAGTAGAATAGGAAGTAGATTCTGAATTCTTGGGAAGTAAAATAATTTAATGAATAATATGAATATCGTATGTAAATTCTAAAAGAATTCAATGGGATTGCGGCACTACTATTAATACTGCCGCCGTGGCATTAATGAGCGAACGCAGTTTTTTGTCGACCACACAACACGCACTGAAAGGCATTACAATGTAACGATCGGATATGGAAATTGGAACAATATGTTCTTAACTTTGCTGTGTTTTTTTTTCAATAGTATGAGTTTTTTGCATGTCTGAAAACTATAGAGAGATATACCTATGATCAGTTAGACTGCTGTCTAATAAGTTCTTGTTTAATTTATTTGTCATATAACTGAATCAAATTCAAAGTTTCGAATTCATCTGGAAAATAATCTAGAGATAGTGAAATAGGATTTAATGTGTCAGAATCTAAGAGACGTTGGATTCAAACTTAAATAATTTGATAGCGAGGTTCGACATCTTTGAGTATTTTGCTACCAAGTTCCAGATATTTAGCTCTTACTCTTTCTTTATGTAAGGAACCTTTCTTACCAAAACTGTCAAAACTGTTTGGCTAAAATTGTCTTCTTTAGCGTACCTAAAGGCAGTTTTTCAGCTGACTGCTCTACTTGACTGCTTTATATTACTTAGTTTGAGCAACGATTTCACACCTTAGTGTAAACCAACAGTTCCAGTTAAAGTTAGGTTTTTTAAATGAATGTTCTAGTTGAAGTAGAGGTTTTTAAAACAACTGTTCTAGTTGAAGAAGAGGTTTTTTAAAACCAACTGTTCTAGTTGGAGAAGAGGTATTTTAAACTAACTGTTCTAGTTGAAGAAGAGGATTTTGAACCAACTGTTCTAGTTGAAGAAGAGGTTTTTTAAACCAACTGTTCTAGTTGAAGAAGAGGCTTTTTAAATCAACTGTTTTTTAACTATTTTAGACAAGTAGAGGCAATGCCTGGTTTGAGTATCCTTGGTGGTTGAACCCCGTCTTTCAAACAGGCAGGGCTTGTTCAGGCGCTGTATGTAAAGGTGCTTTTACCCGTTTAAATTAATGTTAATTATTTAATTGGTAAAACTTTTTATGTGACTGTCAAATTAATGTCGCCGAATTAAATTAGAATTAACTGACACGTATAATTATGTCCGTGTTTATGGATGTAATTTATATTAAAATAATCTCTGTACACCCTGCAAATATTCAGCAGAAATGGAAGTAAGCACAATTTGTTTTCACCCTTTTATACAGCACGTCGTAACTCTTTGAAAGATATATTTTATTGAATTCTTTCACACTTTTGCGATTTATACATGGATTTATTTTTATGCACTATACAAATAAATTCATGTATAAATCGCTACTCAATCCCGTATTTATTCTTCACGTGTTTTCTTCAACAAATTGCCTTACAGATGCATATCCTGAAACCAATCGTGGAATTTGTAGAACTCTTCTATTTGTCGGTCACATCCCATTTTCAATTTTCTTAAAGTCTGGCAATAATTTTAACACCAAAAATTTAAACAGTAATTCTGATCTACCTGTAATATACTGTAGTGTGTAGCGCGCCTTCCCTCCTATATATTCTATTGTAACCCGTGTACTAGGACCATTAAACTCTAATAATTCAAACTATTAACATCTTTCTTTTGTTCACCACCATACAACCTTGCATGGCGACCCTGCCAGTGCTGCCATGGGCAGTACTGAGCTTGAGGTTTTAAATACAATTTGCGCCATAAGGTCCAGTTTTTTTTTGGAAAGCTGAGATTTTGGATATTACACTGGACGGTCAAATCGAATATTTTCGATCGAAACGGAGAGATGCGAGGTTGCCGATGAATGCAGCCGGGAGCCATGGGCGTTAGCCTGTGGAGGCATTGTGGGCCTCCCCAAGACGTTGCGCAAGGCCGAGGCTATGAGGAGGCTCTGGTCAGCCCAGGAGTATGGACTATGGAGCCTATAAATCGAACGGAGCCGTGACACGATACGGTGACCTCGGACACAAAGTGTGAAAAGTGAGGTGAAGTTTTTTTGTTTTTTTTTTCTATAATGCCGCGGACATTTTTTTACATCATGTTAGTGTTCCATATAATATATTATCATATATGTGATAGATATGATCTTTTTTTGGTGTTCCCAGTATATAAAGTTTTATAAAATGTTACATTAAGTATATTTTTATGTAACTAATTAGATAAGTAATATGCCTGTTGACAATATATTTCACAGAAAGGTATATTAAAATGTGTATTCAATATTTATTTTTATTATATTTGATGATATTATATTCTTGACTTGAAATTTCAAAACGTGAGTTTTTATAAATTAAGTATATTAGAGTGTTCCAAAATTATAGGTTTTCATTTCTTATTCAAGTGACTAATAAGTAAACAGACAATCTTCCCACGTTTGGACAGTGTTTTTCTATTGAACGCATTCCAGAGTTATTGCGCATAAGGAGTCCAATGTGCAAGCGCGCTATATGATACCTTAGCAACACAATAGGTTGCGCGCGGCTTTGCCTTTTTATTTTATGCAGTAGGTAATTGAATGTTTAATTATGTTTTTAGTAAGTCCATTTATTTTATTTTGAATTAGAAAACAGCTAACTAATGTACCTACGCTATTGATAAGATTTTTCAAAACGTACATTTATATTTCTATTTGGCAATCTAAATTAGGTAATTCTTTGTTTGTTTTACTGTTCATAACGTATAATTAAATAATTGTTGTTACATTCCAGTAGTGTGATAGTCATACATCTAAAACGATACATTGTTATAAAACTAGACACCTATGACGCAATACCTTGAGAATGAATTCATCGAACTGCATATAACTGCATCAGCAGAAATTTACTTGTGTGAACTGTAAAGTTTTGTACCTATATTGAAATATTGTTTTGAATCTTTAAAAGATAATTTTCTGTCAGTAATGATTAGTAGGTAATTATTTTGGATATATTTGGAAAATATTTGAATAACTATGATAGGTACCTAATACCTTTGATGTAGGAAGTTTTTCTTGTGGTTTTGTGAAAGAATTAAGTATGGAATGATAAGGTATTAAAAATCTTTTTGACATTTTTAAATGCAATTAGGTACCATTGTAGTGATATGGAAATAATGAAATGGTTATATTTTATAAGGTTGTATGGTATAGGAATGGATATTTTGTATTGTTTGTTTTAGATTGGTTAAGAAATGTATGAAGTAGATGGGAATAATTCGGTAAATAAGTTTTCAGCAGCAATTTGGTCTGATCACCCAAAAGGCATGTTGGATTCGTATGTACAGAAATATTCATTTCGTAAGTTAGCATAAATGTTTGTTATTGGTATGAGTTATTTATAGGTACACACAAATAATGAGAGAAAAGGGTGTCATTCCTTCATTTGATCATGGTGCGAACGAGATTCCTCTGTGAAAATGGTTGGTGGCCAAGATGCCTTAAATTGTGCCCCTTGTTATAAAGAATATTATGAGAAATGTCGACAAATAAATGATGATGATAATGTTATATATGAAGTGATAAAAATATGATGAAGTCCGGCCGGACCGAATATGATAAATATGACGAATTAATAATGATGTGTACCTAGGCTAATGTAAAGGATGAGAAGAAATAAAAATAGATATTGTGATATTGTGGTTTATGCATGCTGTAGTAAATGGAATAATGTTGGCCTTTATTGAAAGTGAATGTTATTTATATTGAAATGTTGGTACGATTTTGTGGAATAAAATGTTTATATTTTTAAATTTGTTTTGTTTTTAAACGGTTATTACGTTGTGAAATAAAATGATTAACAGTTTGTAAACCTATTAAAATCAATTGAATAGTAATGTTTTATTAAATGATAAAATACTGTATTTTATTTAGAATGTTTTATTGCATTGTCTTATTTAAGTATTCTGTTATAAAAATTGGTGTGTCAAATAATTTTGCCAAAATTTAATTAGATTTATACATAAAAAATATATTATAAATTGGCGATGATTTTAAATAATGTATGATGCAGTTGCTGTTTCTTTTTGTAAACTTTTCTTTTTTTAATTACACAGTTTTTATAGGATGTGCTGTATTGTGACAGACTTTTTATTTGAAAGTTATATTATACTGCGTTGAATTTAACTTAATTAGTTACTAAAATTACTTATATACATGAAACACTTGTACAAATTTCAGGTCTTTTTTTTTATAAAGTTTAGTTTTTATTTTATTTTACCTTGTTTATTATTGTTATATAATGTTCGAGTTAAACTGTATATTGTTAACAGTGCATAATAGTAAATACTAGGTATAATTTTTATTTTGTTTTATAACCTTTTTTTTTGCAATGAATTACGGTCAATTTTTTAAATTTTGAAATGGAAATTGTTTTTTTTTTACACCAAGTGTGTCATTGATATATACTTATTTCAAAATTTTCTTTTTATTTTTGTTTCACTTTAATGAAAAATAATTTTGTCTTATAAAAAAAACATTTAACCATTTTTTTTTATTTTATAAAAGGGGGGAGGTGTAGTGTGTAGCGCGCCTTCCCTCCTATATATTCTATTGTAACCCGTGTACTAGGACCATTAAACTCTAATAATTCAAACTATTAACATCTTTCTTTTGTTCACCACCATACAACCTTGCAATACAATCGTGTTAATTTGCAATATTAAATATGGTATGACAGTGAAAAAAATTATCACTCTACCATGGGCAAATTGGGTAAGCAGAACATTCAATGAATCGTTATTAATTACATCAATTCATTACGAGTAACGAGAATCAAAAAGTGCTTTATGGCGTTTACTATCCACACAAATTAATAACCTTTATGAAGGTTGATACAGTTTATAAGTTCACGTCGTCTATGGATAAGAGAGCTTTTTCTTTAGCTGTTGACGATGGGTCAGTAATCTGTATATACATTTTTATACTGCCTCCGTGGTGCAGTGGATAGTGTATGCGACTGCTGATCGGAGGTCCCGGGTTCGATTCCCGGGTCGGGCAAAGTGTTACTGGGTTTTTCCAAATTCTTAGTAGTAGCACGGAGTCTGCTGATGAGCCCGGTAACGGCAATAGGCTCGCCCCCTATTACGTGGGACCTAAAAATTCATGGTGAAATGTGGGTGTAATATTACACCTCTGCCTACCCCTTCGGGGATACAGGCGTGAGCCTATAAAAAAATAATGTGTTCCTGAGGGGTCTGTACGGATGCACTAAGATGGGATTTCCCGAAATTCCCACGGGATAGAGCAGAAGCGGGTAAAAATGTGCGGTCGTAGCTGCGAACATCCTCTAGTCTACAATTTATATATATCTTTATCTAATTGCTAATTGCATCTTAGAGCATTACTGCATAGCCTGCTGTTTAAGTAAGATCAAAACCAAGTCAAATTAACCAAATTAATCAAAAGAAATGCCTTACAAAAGTAATATTCAAATAACCCTATTTTCTCAAAATGCAGTATTTGGAAATCGATATTCAAAATGATTCACAGTCGTCGATTCGATCATATCGATATGTCGCATTACTTGAGATATCGAGTTAAGCGTGGCCGGGGAGTGAGGTCGTGACGTAAACTCCGATCAAGTGTCAAATAAACGTCATCTCCCAGCACTATCTGCATAATGTATTCTTGTCTGTTTTGCCGCTAATGTGGAGAAAGGTTCAACTTTCAGGAAAAAGGGTAAACTTATTTGCATGAGAATTTATTGGAGTTGCATTGTCAAGATGAAAAAAGTGCAGTAATGCTTATAGTCTTCACTGACTATGTTTGCAGCGTTATGATGCTTTACTTCCTCTGTTGAGCCGGCCCATTCATAGCGTAAACAACTTGGCCCTACCACTTAAAAAAATACCCGAGTGTGAATAGTCTTTTTATAGTATTATGGTAAAAAATGTCAACAATATCCTTCTGAATATGTCCTACGAAGATACAGAAAAAATATTAATTGTGTTAAAATAATGATCACAAACAAAATACATGTTTATATAAATTGATTAGTTGTAATTAATGATTATGACTGTCCGTGTGGTGACGGATTAAGAATACGGATTGTCACCACCCCATATCACCCCGTGGGTGTCGTAAGAGCCGACAGAAGGAGCATATTAATATTATGCATAGAACAGCACTGTAAGAGAAGGAAAACTTGATACAAACCCTATACCAACCCGTTTGGCCAGCGTGGTATAGAAGGCCAATTCCTCCTTTCAAAGGAGAGGCCTAGTCCAGCAGTGGACTGTTAAAGGCTGATGATGAATTAATGATAAGATATTGTAGATCTAGTAATACTGAACTAAAACGTAACATACTAAAAATATTGTAGTAAGTAAGTGATCATATATTTTATTGTATCTAACTAGCCCTAATCGCCTGAAACACAGGTTTATCCTAGTTAAGGCATAGAATTTTATATAAGGAACCTAAACTAAGCTTTTGTACTCTAAATAAGTAAAATGTACTATTTTAATTAACAAAATAAATTGAATTTGAATTCTAGTGCAACAGTAAATAGTCTAGTGTCTTCACAACCCAGTAGAAGAGATAGGTACATTTCGAATCCTACAATGTAATATTCTTACTGCAACTTTAGGCTGTAACCTGTATTTATTTGTTATTTAATCGTTAAAATTTTCTCTTCGTATTTTTCCGTATTTATATCCGTCGTATTTCAAACGTTATCGGACATTTTAATACGAGTTTTATAACCGATATTCCATATCTGCACGTATAACTTTCAACTTATTACAATTTAGTGACGTGCTTACAAAGTATCGACAAATCAATCAAGTGTTACGTAATGTTTTCCTTAAATCTTTCTCTTAGGGAATGAATTTATTTCTTTTTATCAAAATCTTGCATCTTTTTATCAAAACGTTAAGTTAAGTACCATATTAAGTTGTGATTAGACGCACCGGTTATACAGGGTGTAAATTACACCACAAACACACCGATTATATGTCGATATGTTGAAGTTGATTGATGATGAAGTTAAATGATAACTTATTATTGTGAGCGTAAGCTATTTTCGAATGAATTCATTATCTATTTTTACAGAAAGACATATCCTCGCTGACATATCATCACACTACCAAGCCAAAAATACTGAAACTGAAGTAATAAAATTTTAATCAGTATTTTAATTTTTTATGTTAACCAATAGCTTTTTTTACGACGTGTGTACCAAGAAAATTGTTCCAATATTTCACCTCTAAAACATGGGCAGAAAAGATCAAGGGGTCGACCGATCTCAAATGATATGGAAAGACAATATTAAGACCGTAGCAGGTAAACGTTGGATACAAACTGCACAGGGTAGAGAGGAGTGGAAAAGGTTGAAGCAGGCCTACACTACAAAAGTAGTCGACAACGGCTGAAAGAAGAAAAAGAAGAAGCTCTAAGGTGGTAAAATAGACTGTATTAGTTTAAACATTTTCGGTTCTAGGACGTATGAATGAAGATTAGCTAACAGCTGATATAAGTTTATGCATATCCCTGATAACTTACGACGCATTTCTAAGACGTAATACCAAAACATAATAAATAAACTGTAATTATAAGCGCAATCCAAAGTATTTGTGGGGTGTAATTTGCATTGTCGCCCACGGCTCGTTACTGCGGCGCTGGGATCAATTCAGATCTATTCGGCAGCAGAGATATACCCAGTGCGGGGATGCGCTCTAATTCAAGTATACGGGTTATCAATATTGATTCCAAGATTGCGGCAATCGTTTTATTCTGCACGCTAGAGTAGATTAGAGGTGAGGAAATCTGTTACTAGAATCACTGTTACCATACTGACAAATACTGGTGGTGGAGTGAATATCTGAAACGTTCAGCTATGAATGGCTAATTGCCAGTTAAAGATTTGCTACTCTCTCTGCTATTTATGGATATAGAAAATAGGCTTTATAAAAGGTGTTACTTTTGTACTACCATTTGTACGAGCATATGGGTAAGTAGGTATGCATTTTATGAAAAACATAAAAATGCATCTGAAACAATGTTAAAAATGCTGTGCCAAAGCTGAGCAAATATTTTTGAATTTACCCGTAGGTCTAGCCAACAGCAACCAACATAAGTCGTGATTTTACATAGGTACATAATTGCAATAATAATGTGTTACTGATTGGTCATATAATTTCAGAATTCGTCACTTCAGTATCAATAGCTATTATTTTAGATTTCTATTTACAAATGTCTATTTATTACATGTGAAGTACCTATATTAAATATGCTTTTCTTGGGTGTGACTGTAAATTACACTAACAATTCAATCTGTAATTCGAACCATTGAGCCGCATCATCGACAAATCTAAACATCGATACTCACCACATCTCTATCAAGGAGCTTTCCACTCCGCAAATCGAAGCTCAGATTGAAATCAGGTGGGTGCTGGGTAAATAACGTCTTGCTAGCTAATACTTTCTCAAGAGATTGCTAATCTCAAGCCTGTGTCGCCTTGATGAACGTCTCGGCATAGGTGCTCGTATTTGTACTCGGTAAATGATCCGCCATGCGCTGAATCCGTGTCTCGCTTCAATCATGTTTGTTTTTATCAAATCGATGTGATTGGGACGGAAAAGTTGACGAATAAGCGGGGTTTTCGATGTGTGTTTTTGTTCGGCTGGTAATAATTTTAAGTATGGCGCAATAGCCTAGTGGAGAGACTAGTATCGGGTTTGAATCCACGGCGCGCACTAATGACTTTTCGAGGTTATATGCGTGATCAATTGCCAATTGTCGCTTGCTCAATGGTGAAGGAAAACATCATGAAGAAACCTGCATGTCTGAGAGTTCTCTATAATGTTCTACTGTCGAAAGACATGTGAAATCTGCCAACCCGCACTTCGCCAGCGTAGTAAACTATGGCCTTACCCATTTCATGGTGAGGAGAGGCCCATGCCCAGCAGTGGGACAGTAAAAAAAGGTTGATGATAATGAATGATCACCTATATCGACATCGTGTGTCAAATAAATTCAGCTAAACATAACATAACAGTGGGACAGTTTATATACAGGGCCGATGATAATGATGGTGCTCTCCATCCTATTAATTATCTGCTTATCATATTACAGGCTCTACCTAGTATGGAATCAGATGACAGTGTGTCCTAGGATTCCTAGGATATAATAATTATTATGCAACTCATAATAGTTTCACCACGAAACAATGGGCATAGCTTCACGCTTCAGAGAACCACTAATATACATATTATAAGGGGTAATGAAGTGCGTCATAATTGGATATTCAGCTACCATTGGTCATTAGTGGTACATACAGATTAATTAATTTGCCAGGTCTGAAGCACACACGGTTTATTTTCATATCGTTCTACTATTAGGTATAAAAGTGAAAGGTTATGAGGATGGATGTTTGGATGGAGCTTGCACATTTTTTTTAATTTAACATATATTTCCGCTCACGAGGGCATTTCGGTAACACCCTTTGAGTCCCTACGCTCCTCAAGGAACATACAAGCCAAATTTCAGCTTCTTGCGCCCAATAGTTTCGGCTGTGCGTTGTCTGTCAGTCAGTCAGTAGCGCAAGAATTGTATATAAGTATATAAACTAATCCCAATCTCCTTCCCACTACCGTATCACCTAATGGATGGATGCTGTGCTACGCTTTCACGTTAAGGACGCGTTTACAAAATTAGTAGGTACAAAATCGCGTCACTACAGCGACACGGCGGCAACAGTACGTACTACGTACGGTAATTTGCGGAAATGTAGTTCAACTAAATAACTTTGAGACTTAGAATTTTTTGTGATAATATATGTATCTATGTGTTATAGGCCTGGCTGTGCAAATTACGTACAAATAAGTTTCTTATTTTTATATACCTAAATGGACATTATTACTTATTTTTTCCATTATGTTGATTCAGGATATATTTCGGTATTTAGATATTATTTTGTTTCTTGCGTTGAAATCTGGTAAGATTATGTGGACTGATGGTATACCATCCCATTCAAGTGTTGCGACTGTAGTATGTTACTAGTTATGCCAGGTTGGGGCTCATTTTATTTGTTTTAGTGAGACCCTACCACTGGTACTAGTGAAGTAACCTTCCAAGGTTATTCGATGAGTCTTACTGGTACTCTTATGTGAGTAGAGCTAGGCATGCCGAGTTTGGGCTCATTTTGTTTGTACATAAAAGACCCTACCACTGGAACTTATGAAGTAACCTTCCAGGGTTATTCGATGACTCTTGCTGGTTCTTATATGTGAGTAGAGCTAGGCATGCCGAGTTTGGGCTCATTTTGTTTGTACATAAGAGACCCTACCACTGCATTTTATGAAGTAACCTTCCAGGGTTATTCAATGACTCTTGCTGGTACTCATATGTGAGTAGAGCTAGGCATGCCGAGTTTGGGCTCATTTTGTGTGTACATAAGTGACCCTACCACTGGAACTTATGAAGTAACCTTCCAGGGTTATTCGATGACTCTTGCTGGTACTCATATGGAAGTAAAGCTAGGCATGCCGAGTTTGGGCTCATTTTGTTTGTACATAAGAGACCCTACCACTGGAACTTATGAAGTAACCTTCCAGGGTTATTCGATCACTCTTGCTGGTACTCATATGTGAGTAGAGCTAGGCATACCGAGTTTGGGCTCATTTTGTATGAACATCAGAGACCCTACCACTGGAACATACCTAGCTCTACTCACATATGAGTACCACTAAGAGTCTTCGAATAAATCTGAAAAACCTGAAAGGTTACTTCATAAGTTCCAGTGGTAGGGTCTCTTATGTACAAACAAAATGAGCCCAAACTCGGCATGCCTAGCTCTACTCACATATGAGTACCAGCAAGAGTCATCGAATAACCCTGGAAGGTTACTTCATAAGTTCCAGTGGTAGGGTCTCTTATGTACAAACAAAATGAGCCCAAACTCGGCATGCCTAGCTCTACTCACACATGAGTACCAGCAAGAGTCATTGAATAACCCTGGAAGGTTACTTCATAAAATGCAGTGGTAGGGTCTCTTATGTACAAACAAAATGAGCCCAAACTCGGCATGAGTAGCTTTACTCACACATGAGTACCAGCAAGAGTCATTGAATAACCCTGGAAGGTTACTTCATAAGTTCCAGTGGTAGGGTCTCTTATGTACAAACAAAATGAGCCCAAACTCGGCATGCCTAACTCTACTCACATATGAGTACCAGTAAGAGTCATTGAATAACCCTGGAAGGTTACTTCATAAAATGCAGTGGCAGGGTCTCTTATGTACAAACAAAATGAGCCCAAACTCGGCATGCCTAGCTCTACTCACACATGAGTACCAGCAAGAGTCATTGAATAACCCTGGAAGGTTACCTCATAAGTTCCAGTGGTAGGGTCTCTTATGTACAAACAAAATGAGCCCAAACTCGGCATGCCTAGCTCTACTCACACATGAGTACCAGCAAGAGTCATTGAATAACCCTGGAAGGTTACTTCATAAGTTCCAGTGGTAGGGTCTCTTATGTACAAACAAAATAAGCCCAAACTCGGCATGCCTAGCTCTACTCACATATGAGTACCAGCACGACTCATCGAATAACCTTGGAAGGTTACTTCACTAGTACCAGTGATAGGGTCTCACCAAAACAAATAAAATGAGCCCCAACCTGGCATAACTAGGTCTACTCTTTTATGAGTTCCAGTCGCAACACTTGAACGGGATGGTATACCATCAGTCCAGATAATCTTACCAGATTTCAACGCAAGAAACAAAATAATATCTAAATACCGAAATATATCCTGACTCAACATAACGGAGAAAATAAAGTAATAATGTCCATTTATACAAAAGAAATTTACTTGTACGTAATTCGCACAGAATACGAGAAGTATCAAATTGATTTTAGCGAATATTTTGTATTCGTATATTGCTTTTTTCGTCTTCGGGCTGCAGCGACAAGCGACATAGAGTCCAATCCCGACGGCGCTCAAGCGCAGACTGAGATCTCATTGCAGAATTTGGATATATAAATCAAGAAAGTGGCTAAATAAAACGAACCTTATTGCCACATATTAAGACACACGTATGCGAGCAAAATAGAAGAAAAATGTAAGATGATTTTTTGCTTTTTTTGAGTCAATTTACAATATTTTGAAAAAAATAATCAAATTGTTTTTGAGTTGACTATATTTACTACCCTATTCTATCTTTGAAAATCTAAATAAATGTAAAAATAGAGAGAAAATTGTACCCAAAAATAGCAGTATATGCCTATTTTTGATTTAAGAGGCCGTTTCGAATCGATTTTACATTAATATTAATTAAATATTTTTTATTTATTTTCAAATTGATTTATAGATAAAAAAGTAATCAATTTGACGTAATCATTAGTTTTATTAGTTATTATCTAAAATTGTCGTAAAATGTACCGGAAATATGTGGTTTTTTGATACAAGCGTAAACGCGTCCTTAATGTGTATGCTTTGGCTCTTATTAATTGAAGATAATGCAAATAATATTATACTTTGAAATACATTGTTGTTCCTATAACAAAATTGAGATTGTCCATAGAAAATATGGCCTGGTTAAAGGCGATTAAATCTGCATATCACTATTACTACATTCAAAGAAAATTTAATATTAATTAAATGAATAGCATGCTACAAGTATATGAATGGTAATAGGCGGGAACGATAGAACGTGTAAACAGCAAAATATTAGGCTGTGGTTTGAGAGGCTGCCTCGCCCGTTAACGTCACGTTTAGCGTTGTAAGTTTGACCCACAAAGTGTTGTCAGGATAACACTATATGTGATCCTTATCATCCTTGTGTGATGATGGATTAAGAATACAAAGCGTACCTAACCCATTTCATTCCGTTCCATTCCGAGACTAAGAACAAATAATTTACACGAAGCAAATAATTTATTTGGGATGAGACAGAAAATTCGACATTGAACCCTAAACACATCGGCGCTCTCATTGCGATAACTCTTACTCATTCGGCTGAAGCCGTGGGCAAACGCTTATCAAGCATAATTATCAGCAGTTTGGATTAATGGTATAATTATCAAGTTAAAAACTTTATAAACTTACCTTAAAATATGTCTAAGCCTTTTACTTAAGTATGTCTCCTATTTATTATTACTTAGTAAGCTGAAACATTCTAGTAGCTTCAGTAGTTGTGTAAGTTCCTTATAGGCAGCTACTCAGGGCAGTTCGCCAGAATTACGTCAAGTTTAACTCAAAGGACTATAATTTCACACGTTTGCGGCTTAAATATCCCGATAAGCGACAATAGGCTCGCCACCTATTACGTGGGATCAAAACACTGGCGAAAAGTGGGCGTTTAATATGCCTCTGCCTACCCCTTCGGGGAAACAGGCGTGAGTCTATGTATGTATGTATGTTTGCGGCTTTTTACGGCGGCTGTCGGTAGCGATAGTGTTGGGAAATGACCGTACCTACTCAAAAACCCGGGAAAGTTTGGAGTAGCACTCCAGGATACTGAAAATAATAGATTTTGTGTTATTAGGCATAATAATACATTATTTTAGTAGTATTTAGGTATAATAATACCTGCCTTATTTTTAGTATTTCTTATTAGCAGTAAATAGAAGGACTAGCTTGTTAATTAAATTAGTTACGCAATTAAGACCCGTTGTACAAATATTAGTCTCATTTTACGTTAGAATATTAGTTTACTGTAGCAGGTTTACCTAAAACTATTCATAATTGAATATTATGGTTATTTAATTTAGGTACTATAAATGTTATTTATATTTAGCACACTACAGACAAATAATGCCACCACATTAAATCGCTACATACCGAAAATATGTTACATATTATGAATTCCAAAAATATCACCACAATTAATTGTGTAGTGGTTTTGTTACATCGCGTATCACATTTTACATAATGAAATCCGATCATACAATCGACTACCAATGTGTTATAATTATTATATTACTGTTAAATACCCTAAACCAGAATCAAAATTATTAGCCGGTGTATGTATTTTCTCTATTGTAACATCTGAACGGCATCGTCTGACCTCAAGTCGACTCCGAAGCGTGGCGCGGCGAAAAGATTATGAGAAACGACTTTATTTTTTAACGACAGCTCATGCACTAGTAGGGACTCCTGTGTCACGGGGAAATTTACAAACGTACAACCAACGGATTCAATGGTCACTCAGACTTGAGACAACACTTTATGGATCACACAAAGTGTTGTCTCGTGTGAGCACGATGCGGGTTTGTCGCCGAGGCAATTGGTGCACGAATTATTTATCAAATATACAATGTGTAACACTATTGCAAGTGTCTTAACTTTTATTTATGCTTGAGAAAAGACGGAATAAGACTTTTGTTTTTCCAAAACCATATAAATAAACAAAGTAAGAAATAAAACAAATCCCGGGAAACGTCTAACCCGTGACTACACTACTGTCCTATTTCTGTCTAAATAAACACGATAAGATGTGTAATATATCTCATCCTGCCCATGATTGGGCCTTAATCGCTTGTGTGTGGCGTACACTATATACCAACGACCATGTGACCGACAGGCCGTAATAAATACTGACATTTGCTAATAATGACTGACACTAGGAAATTATTCGACGACTGCCGAAAATCTGATGTATAAAGTTATGAATAAATGATTTACTTTTATTTGTTTATGAAGGAATTCTTGGTGGAAAGATTTGAGTGTTTACCGTGTTTAAACTGGGTTCTGTTTGCGGCTTCACCTTTAGTATGCTATGTCGTGTTGTGATGTGTGATATACTTAAACCTTTTTTGTGAATCACTCCGTCTGATGGTCAAGACCGCATGCAAATCCGTGCAATAGTTTTTGTGTTTATCGCGGACAGACGAGACGGATGACTTTTTTTATAATATGTAATCTGAATCAAGTATAAAAAGTATTTGTGGATTAGACTGATAATTAGTTCTTTAACAATTTGTAAGCTTATGACATTGATATAGATTTTAAACGTCCATTCAGGATGTTGTATGGAATAAACATTAAATATTAATTTTTCTCGTAAACTGTGTAGTGTCAGATCGTAATATATATTTTATTACGCGAACGTATTGGCACAGCCGGCACTAATGCGGTGTTTGTTTGATGTCTTCCCTTGCATGCTTTATAGAAGCAGAGAATGGACGTTTAGTTTAAAAATGTCTGCGGGAGAGGTAAAACCGACCTGAATACTGAGTACTGTCTCTACTACTCCACTGATTTGTGAATCAAACTCCTACTAAACAGCATCCGATGCCATCGGTTTCAAATGACCAGAGGTGAATAAATAAGCAGCTAAAGTAAGCATTTGTTTTATAGCTTGGATGTTCAAATATGGCCTTACAATATACGTCCTGTATCTGTCTAATTTTATTCAAGAATTGTATTGAACGTAACAGACAAAGTACTGATGTAGGTAAATGTCATATATTTTTTTAAATACAACTCCCGAAACAAGAAAGTATTCTGTGTCGCAGAGGACTTTACAAACATGCAATCAACTGACACAGTGAACATCTAGAATCGAAACAAAAATTGATGGATCACACAAATGATGTTTCGTGAGAGAATCGAACCCACAGCACTCAACGCAATGAAAAGCGGCGAGGCGACAGCTTAAACTACTACGGCAACCGTACATACATATTATATAAGTTATAATTAAGCGGAGTTCAATCCCAGAATTGGTGTGATTACATAAATACTCCACGCGCTATGTGATTAAGTTTGAACTGCATCATTCTGTTCCAATCGTTAAAATTTTAGACCTACTCATTAAAGCATTTACTTCGTAAATCGCGTATCATTTTAAATTCAAGTTAGGCTCTATTTATTAGAGTGGCGTAATGTCCGAATAATGTCAAAACCGACTGATTAGTGCGAGCAATCATGCAAATATTCTGTCGGATACCTAATTGTAATGTAGATTTATGGACACACAGATTCTGGTTGGAATGATTAGTGTCATTTGACTGATAGTTTTTAGTGTGACACACTGATTACTGATTGGAAAGTTGTCCATCGCGACGACGCCAAAAAAAGGTCGTAAGTGATGATATATTTTAAACCAAAGCGAAATCAACTACTTACTTTAGTTATTACATTAAAGTTTATGTAACTAACTCATAAGAATAATAAAATTCAAGTAAGAATAGAAACAAGCCCAATAGCATCTGAAGTTGAATTCAATTTTCTTGTAATATTATATGAAAAATCCTTAAGGTTAGAAGAATGTTAGAAAGCAAGAAAATAATGAATGCATTGTAAATTCAATAGTTGCAAAAATAATGGAGTCAAATTGTATTTTATATTTGAGAAATAAATACTATAAGAAGGATGGGTCTCAAAGGAATCCATGGAATAATTTAAATATTGTAAAAGGTCTGGTAGTAAAAAGTAGTTTATGCATAGTATCTATGATATTCGCTAATAGGGAGACTTAGGATGGGGCAATCCTTATAATGACGATGCTCATTAGGAAGTGTACAGTTTGACGAGGTTCTTTATTACATTGACTTCTTAGTTCA
Source organism: Euclidia mi (assembly GCA_944739405.2). NCBI lineage: Eukaryota > Metazoa > Arthropoda > Insecta > Lepidoptera > Erebidae > Euclidia > Euclidia mi. The sequence goes on from OX123192.2 coordinate 31,171,684, forward strand.
GTATTACAATGTTCAGTTATAGTTTTCTCTCTGGCTGCCTCGTTGGTCTCGGGTTCGATTCCCGGATCGGGCAAAGTGTTATTGGGTTTTTCCGTTAGGAAATTCTCAGTAACAGCACGGAGTCTGGTAATGTGCCCGGTACGGCAATAGGCTCGCCCCCTATTACGTGGGACCTAAAAATTCATGGCGAGATGTGGGTGTTATATTACACCTCTGCCTACCTCTTCGAGGATACAGGCGTGAGTCTATAAATAAATAAAAGTTATAGTTTTACAACTTGTATTCTTCTATTTTAAAGTTGTTATAAATTTACTGAAATGCTAGAAATTACGGACAAATCTATATTTGGATTCTATGTGATAATTTTGCAACACAATTAGTGTTAATAAGTGGCGTAATTTGAATTGTTGCATCATTTATGTATTTAGATATAATTAAAATATATAATAATAAAATTAACTATATAGTATTCCGTACCTACCTATAAATACATGTAACAAAGTGTAGGTGCTTTCATAGAAATAAAAAGTGCCTACATCTATACCTGTTTGTAATAGACTTTATATTTTTAATTTACCATAAATGAGTGTTTAATAAAATGTCATTGTTTCAGGTAATGGCATTCAACTTTTATAAACAGCGCGCGGCTTAAATGCAGGTAATATTTGGGAGTGTTGTGATTGCGATCATCATATTTTACGAGGTCCCTACCTAAAGCACAGTATAAAGAGCATACATTAGTTTGACGCCTTTGATCTCGAAGAAAAAGCCGACAACGTCTAGACAAGGGTAAGGAGGCTAGGGCTGCCACATGTAAACAATACCTACTTATTTAAATACCGTCTATTTATTATAGAAAAATAAAACAATTGCTACGTTACATGAATATTATACTGTAAATCACTTATTTATTATATTACAATAATTAACGATAAATAATTATTTTAAAACAGTTAGCATTTTTTCGTGCGGTGACAGCTTTGCATACACAGTCAGCACCTATTTCATCCCACAGGTGTCGTGGGAGGCGGTTAAGAATATGAAGAATTTTCCATTTGGTCTTTATCATACAAACCAAGTTAAAATAAAGCGATTGACATAGCGGTCGTTTAATGGATGGGTAACCATGGGATCAGCTTGCAGAGCCTATATCGATATGAAGTATTTTGCAGATTTATTTTCGTGCAAACTACGTCAAGGTAAAGCAATAGATACCACGGTCATTTACTGGATGGGTCTCCGGGCTATGAGGTTACGGAGAACATGTGTAGGGTTTATAAAAGGGGGCCAAAAATATGGTTATTTTTGAGCTAAGTCGCGCCGTTACCAAGATACATAATAATATGTGATAGGTACTTACCTAATACGAAAATACTAGGTACTTATTGCAAGAAATTAAAATCACACTTGAATCGAATATTTCCTTAAAACGCATATTTTCTTACGTCTGCCTTGTTGTTTACGCACAGTAATTACTACTTTATTCTGTGACTGGGCCAAACATGAGATATCGTAAAATGTCAGTAGATTAGTAGGTACGTGCATATTATTTTAAGTGGTTGTAGGTAAATACATTTCAAAATAATTTAAATACTTAATTATAATCAATGAAATTTTATTTTTTGGTGTAAGTAAATTGATGAAATCGCAGATTTTTTAAATCCTTATTTCTTTAAATCTTTAAGCAGCATAAAGCATTGCAATGTCTCACAGTACAAGTCGTATGCAGCATCTAAATTAATATTCATAAGCAAATAAATAAGTAACGAACAAAAAACAAGCACGCGCCAGCCCCCAAAAATATGTACCTAGTTGGGAACTAAGGCGACATACGTAAGTAGGTACCGCTCTTCCCGCGTCTCACCTCTTGCCCCCCGCACGATTGACCCGTCTAGACGCGTTCGTCGAACGACTGTATGGATTATTTGACTGTGCCTAAAGCATACACGTTGCTGCAAGTATATACCGTGGGTTAAGCTACTGAGCAAAGACAGGCGGCGATAGCCTAGGAGATACAAATAGACTGCTATGCAGAGGGTATCGGGTTCAAAACCACGATGCGAACCGCTGCTATTTCTAATACCTACAGTGAAACATGGTTAATTGGGATCTCAAGGGACCAAGTAGTTTGTACCATTTAAAGAGGTTTTCACTTATCCAGTTTTCCAATTAGACAGGTTTAAAATTGAGTTGTCTCATTTACAGATGCCCCGCTTATAGAGATCAAAATGTACCGTTATTCCATTTAAAAGGTAAATATATTGTAAACTATCGTGTCGAAACCTGTCTAAACCTGATAAATGTTGAGTTCCAGAGTCCCAATTATAGAGGTAAACGTCGAAAAAAAGAAAGAGAGAAGAAGACAAAAATAGAAATCCATTTAACCACGTTCGAAAAGTTCCATTAACAGAGGTAATTCGATGAAAAAGTGCCGAGACCTCAATAATAGAGGTTTCTCACTGATCCAGGTCTCATTCAACCAGGTTTCACTGTATTTGTGCTTAATCGTTAATTACTATCGCTTGTCCCGTGCCTCGGAGAGCACTATAGGTATTCGGTCCCAGCTGTCACGAAGAGCTTTGACAGGCGTTACGAAGAGTTAGTACTCTTGAACACATTGACAATAGTCTGAGCCATGCAGTATTGCTATCCGTTTGGACTACCGGTCAGACGGCAGTCGCTCTTTGAAAACGCTGATAGTCTGTCAAATCTGGTTGGACGAGTATGTGGACTTCGAGCTCTAAAACGAAAGTTTCAGGTTCAACCGGGATAACGATAGGACGATAAGGATGTTGCGGTATAATGGAAAACGAAAATAATGAAAAAGAGAGGGCGCTACTACCACCGTGTAAACATACAGCTCCGTGTTAAATAATTTAAAAAATAGTAAATCCTCATAAACTACGCATAACTTAACACCAAAGGGCTCAAATAGACAAAGTGGACCTGTGTTATTGTTATCTGTATATATCATTGGATAATAATATAAATTGTGTGTGTTCTAACAACGATTACAATATTTTACGAAATACTTTGTAATATATGCCAGACTATCAGTGCACGTAAAGAATGGACACAAGTGAGTTTTTAGAGACAAAAAGTGAAAATCTTAAATGTATCAAACCGTTGTGAAAATATTTTTAAATACGAGGCCGCATTAATTATTCTACTCGCCGGCAGATGGCATCAATAACATATTAAAATACTGAATGCTGATAATAGCGCAATCTGTTGTCACAAGGCGGAATCTGCAACAACTGTTGCTATTCAATGTCTGTATGAAAGTAGCGACCTCTGTTTGATAATTCACGTACTACCTACATAACTATTGATCGTGTTGCGCAAACGCCAATGACTAGTAACCGACATATTGATTCTACAAGTATCGGATAGAGGGCGTAAGAATGGATGCAGTAAATAATATAACTTTTCGAAACCCTGTAACAAGATCAAAATCATTAGAAAAAATGGATATGAGCGTGTCTTTAAATTCTTCATGTTCCGAGGAACTAATGGGCAAAAGTCTGGACATATCCAGCCACGTACTATCATTATGTCGTGATGAAATGAAAAATGAAATTAACAACCTAAAATCTAGTTTAGAGAGCACGCAAAATGAATTGGAAAATGTGATACTTGAAAATTCAGATCTAAAAAAACAAATTGTACAGTTATCACAAGAAATAATAACACTGAAGCAAATATGCAAGAGTCCCTTGTCATCACTTCGCAAAGTTCCACATAGCAAGAAATCTCATGCTAAGCGTCGCCTTACAGACACTTTTGTTGATACTCCAACACGTAGTATAGATGAAACTACGGATGCGGTGGACTGCGTTACTATACCTGAACCGGATTATGGGAATATAGACGGAAATGCCATTGAAGCGAACACCTTGAAAAATCAAAAACAATGTTATGATCTACTTCCAAACCTAGATCAATCCAAAAATATAGTTGAGACTGCCAAAACTTTACAAAGTAAACATTTAGGAAATAAGAAGGCATTTATTTTTGGAGGTCAAGAAGGGTCAAGATTGACAAAAAACCTTTTTCGCTCAAGACTTATTTATATATTTGATTAAAAGCCTATGTCGCCGTTGTTAAACAAAACCGCTTCACACAAGGCGCGACTTCATTATCGAGTACAGTCAGACACATATAATAGTACACGTTCATAAAAATCCTGTTGGCAGTCCCTTATAGGATGCATACGTTCATTAAAAAGACGAAATAAAGCGCGACGAAATAAATAATTCATTTATATTAATTTAAATGTCTTATGAATAATAAACGCCGTGTGGTTGACGGCATAGAATACAACTGTCACCACCCCCTATCTTCCCGTGGGTGTCGTAAGAGGCGACTAAGGGATAACACGATGCAAATACCATCTTTGCGTAGAGACGGAAAACGGAAAACTCGTCATCAAACCCTATACGACTGCCTCGTTGGTCTCGCGGCATAAATGTGCGCATGGGATCGGGAGGTCCCGGGTTCGATTCCTGGGTCGGGCAGTGTTATTGGGTTTTTCTGTCACGAAATTCTCAGTAGCAGCACGGAGTCTGGAAATGTGCCCGGTACGGCAATAGGCTCGCCCCTTATTACGTGGGACTAAAGTATATCTGGCGAAAAGTGGGTGTAGAAATACACTACCTCTTCCGGGTTATAGGCGTGAGACTATGTATGTAAGTTTGTATGAATGAATAATAAATGAATACATTGTAACACAATGGGACAGTTTGCCTGAAATATTTTTGTTTGAATTTAAAAAAGAAAGCTTTTTTTAAATATAAATAGACTTATCATCGTAAAGTATTTTACTGAAGCAAGAAACATGTAATAGGGTAGTTTCCAGGGTCAAAATAATAACATTTTATTTAGTCCGTATTTAAGATTATAAAAAAATATTGGACACGTATTTTTTCTTTTTTCGATTAAATAAAAAATAACAAAGATATAGCCCATTAAAGTTACGTGTGACGTCACCCCGTGCGAAAAAATGCAGCACGGTGCGGCGTGACGTTATACGTAACTTTAATGAGCTATATCTTGGTAATTTTTGGTTTAATTTACAAATAAAAAAATACGTATCGCTTATTTTTGAATAATCTAAAGGACGGACTTATAATTTGTTTTTTGTCAACTAGCCTATTAGGAAGGTTTGTTCTATGATCCAAGCATCTACTAAAGAAGAATTATTAAACATAACACCCCCAAGAGGATAAAAAAGGAGTTAAAATAAAGGGCGCGTGAAGCCGCGGGCAACGGCTATAAAAAATTTCCTATAATAATAAATATTATAGCTATTGAATTTAGTTTAAACCCATGGTAGTAAAAATCCCTGTTTTTCATTATATAACCTATCATATCAAATTTCAGACCTCCTGCTTGAGTACTGAAAGTTAAATAATTATGAAGATAGACGATGCAGAGTTATGACCATGACCTGTAATGAAACCTGCAATAGCCTTTCAAATGTGTGAACCTTACATGGAGTGATGGAGTAAGTATATGGTTATACAGTGATTCCGTTATAACGGCTCGAGTAACTCATGCTGAAACTTCGGAGCAAATAATATTATAAAAGGCATTTTAACTTTATTTTTAAAATGAGTACATAATTGAGATTTTAACATACATACATACTACTCACGCCTGTTTCCCGGAGGGGTAGGCAGAGACTACGGAACGCCATTTGCAACGATCCTGACATACCTCTCTTGCTTCTTTCACTCCCATCAAGTTTCTCATACATGCTCATCTGTTTAGGGTACTTCTGACCTGTCCATTTTTTAGGACATGAGATTTAAAATACTACATTTTATGCAAATTCGATCGATGGGCTAAGATAATGCAAATATAGCCCTAACTCTGGTTTGTATTCAATTATTGTTTTATAATAAGATCGTACGATTATCTACTTATGTCAGTAACTGTACCGCACAGTGTTGCCAACTCCGTTGGCCAATTAATTGCCATAAAGGCGATAACATTATTGCTTTCGGTTATAAACTTCATTTTAAGCTACTGGAGTTTATCTATTATAATTATGTATACGATTGGGCGGTCCCCTGGGCATATTACGATATTTGAATATTTATTTATTTGATTTATTTCTTCATATACACTGCGTATATAGGCGAACTTATACTCGGACAGTAGTTTAATATCTAAAAAAATGGCTGTGACATAAAGACATGACGAATCGACATGGGTTCCGTTTTTGCTATAACGGATGGCAATGCCTACAAAAAATTATCGTTAAAAGGACTGCCCGGCTTTTAAGATATGTGATGACTTTAGGATGCTTTTTACGATAAAATTATCAATTATTTTCTACGTTTGAGAAATAGTTTCTATCAAGAAGTAAGTTGTTTTGACTATTTTATGCTATAGTATATTTTTATGCTGTTGTAATATTTCTCATCAGCTAAACGATCTCTCCTTCAGCAATTTCAGTAAAAAAACGTCACTGTTTTTTATGAATATTTTTCTTTGTCACGAAAAAGTTTCTTTGCATACAAATTCAAAGGCATTCGTAATATGTATTTGTAAGGATAGGATTAGGACTGCAACGTGAAGGGTGCCGTAGTTCCTTTATCCAGAAGTTTCTCGAGTCCAAAACAATGTCAGCAAAAGTCAAGCTGTTGAGCTCTTGAAAAATATAAATTATTCCAAGGATTCCCGAAGCTTTGCTAAATCCAACAGAACAAATATAAAGGGGTGGTCTCGTTGGCGAAAAATAAAACAAAGGAAACTCGTGTTCCGGTTAACTTTGTTTGAAATGAACATGTTCGGTTTGAATTTTTATTGATTTTTTTATGTTTGTAGTTATTTGGGCATTTCAGCTGTGGGGATGTTTTTGCGTATTTTTAAATATACTGCAGTTATGTTAGCGTGTATTTTCTATCTTGCGATAGTAAAGCCTTCAGTCGCAGTGTAAATTGACTAACTCGGGCGAGAAAACTTCTTCAGAGAATAATATCGATACACAAAGTTATCTGCGATTCGTAGGTTTGATGGCAGTCACTCTGTGGATAACAAGAATTCTATCAGATCTGGACAGCCTAGAAAGCGGAGACTGGGCTCCAATACGAAAGTCTTGGAAGTGAACGGTAAAGCGCAAAGATACAAATATCATGGCGGAAGTAAGTTGTGATAGATCGCACAGTAACTTAAATGGTAACCTCGCTCTTATTTTCAATAAAGAAGTAAAGGACATAAATTGCATTGCATGGCTGTATCTTATTATGTTTAGTTTACACATAAAATATATCTGGATAAAATAACGGAGCACATGTATAGTGTAAGTAATGACAATTGGTTATACTAGTTCCTGCGAGCAGCACGCGTGTTGGAAGGTAGCCCATGTGCTATTTTAATGTACTTTTAATCTATATAACTGCAAAGTTTCATGGAAATATATTTTGCAGTTTGGCCGCGAAAGAGTAATAAACGTTCACCTATCCAACCTTCACAAACTTTTGGATTAAGCCTATTGTTTAAAAATGGAATTCTAAAAGTACTATTCATCAAACTTTTTATTATTAGGACACCCCTCTAAGCATATTTTATTTTAAAAAGCAAAATAAAATAAAACAATCCAGTTGTTTAGTCAAATTAAATTCGTCGACTTCGAAATTCTTAATTTAAATAATGTCGTTAAGGCGGGCCACACTAAATGAATCGAGTGCGACCTTAGAACGGCGTAGCGTCTTCAGAAAACTTTCCGTCAAAAGATCTCTTATTTGCATAAAAAGGACGCATTCAGACGACAAAACATTCAAGATCTCCCTTTTCAGTTAAGTTTAAAATTGTTAGACGTTTTAATTGACAGAGGACGAGAGATCGTTTAATACGAATAAATTTGTACAGATTATAAGGTCAAGTTGTTTATTTGATTAGTGAACGCCCATTGGCGCGTGTTAAACAAAGAAGAAAGTCATTTCTGAATAAAAACGCTTATCACTATTATTACATTACTTGACTAGTGTTTAAATTTAAACTGGATATGACCAAGTATTTTCGATCAACAGACGTTTGACTATGCAGACGTGTTTCTTGTCTTTTGTTGAAAAGTAATTAAATAATTACGAGCAATATTTCGAGACGTCGTGTCAGCAGTCTGACCCTAATTGTGTCGTGTGTGTTAATAACAATCAGCAAATATGAACTGCATTAACTAAGTACACAAACAATACTTGTGCTAGTTATGTCGATTCCAGGATTTAGCCCGTTTGGCCGGAGCCAAAAACAGGACGAAGTCTTCCGTCAACACCAACTCCGCCCTCCCTTCCAGTAGTAGAAAATGTGCCCCAGCCGCTCAAGAAAGGTATCCAGAATGAGATGCCCCAGGAAGTCGTACCTACGCCGGAGATTGAAAGATGGCTGGATACGGTGGAGACTTCCCTTAAAGAGTTATGCACCGTCGTTGTCGAAGGAAAATGAACTCGAACCAGAAAGAGCTGGTCTCAGGTCTGTGCCGTAAAGTTATGGGTGCGACAGCCCATATAGCCGTAGTATATCAATCATTGAAAAAAAAGACCATCGTTGCGCACTCGAACATACAACACCTAAACACCCAGCTGGACCTTAGTAGCTCTCTCAAGGAAATTAAGGCGACAGTCGAGGATAAATCACAACCTGCAAGCAGTAACTCTTTTGCAGATATGGTGAAGAAAGGAAGAGATCAGTTTGTACGTCCTAAAAAGCTGAATACCATTGCAATTTATCCCAGCGACAAATCGAAATCTAGCGACGATACGAAATCCCTCGTCCAAAAGATTATTTCACCGTAGGAACTAAAACTTCACGTATGCGGTCTGAGGAAAGTACGTAATGGAGGCGTCCTAATCAGCACCGAAACTAAGCAGGACATTGAAAAGCTTAAGAACTCGCATAAGCTAGTTTCATCAGGCCTTACTGTTGAGAAACCAACGAAACGTCGCCCAAGAATTACCATCGTAGGTGTTCCCGTATCCCTTAGCGAAAAGGAAGTGCTCGACTGCGTATATGAGCAAAACCTTGCCGACTAATTTCCGAAGTCTACTCGGGATTCTTTCTTAGCCGCAGTTAAGTTGAGCCATAAATCAGGAAAGACGAAACTTCCTACCTGTAACTTTGTTTTGAAAGTAGCTCCCTCTATCAGAAAGGCACTGGTAAATCAAGGTCGCGTATGCATCAATTGGACGTCATGCCCGGTGCGAGACTTTACGATTGTTACGAGATGTTACAATTGCCAGCAGTTCGGTCACGCCGCTAAGTATTGCCGAGAAACTAGCCCCACTTGCAACCATTGCGGCGAACTTGGTCATTCCTTCAAAGAATGTATAAACAGCACGTCGGCCTCTCCTAGTTGTGCAACGTGCAAACGTTTTAAGAGGAAATCTGACCATCAAACTGGTGACCTAAACTGTCCTGCACGTAAGTATGCTGAGGATAAATACATACAGTCCATAGATTATGAGGGCGCCTAAGAGCGTCACTTTCTATTGTACTTAGTAAGCGCTTTTACTTATTTAAGTTACATATTTTACTTGCAAATATTTAATAGTACTGTGTTTATTAGTTAATAGTTATTAATTTCTACCATCGTTTTGCAATCTTACAACTGTACCGTCAAAACAGATTGTAAACAAACACGAGTGTACAATTATAAAATTAAACCACCCACCTGGGGATACAACAAAAGAGTAAAGATGAACAATTCAGGATTATTTCCGAATAGCTCCAGCTCTTCTAGCTTTTACCGTCTCATCGGTTTTCTTTGCAGCAGGGGGCTGCTTCGACTGGTCAATAACGACGAATTGGGATAGATTTTGTAAATCCACAGAAGAATTTAGCCGATGACGCTCGCCGTTTATCCCGAGGACGTGTACTACTCCTTCCTTAGTCCAGCATTTTGAGACGCCGAACTTCTCCCGGGCTGCCATAAAGAGGTCATAGCGGGCTTTTGTTAAAAACTTAGACGCTGTGATAGCAGAGCCCTTAAGTTTAGTTTTGGCAAACCAAACTTTATCTCGGACTGACACATGCTACAGTTTTACGAGGATTGGCCGGTGCTTTTGTGGTGAAAATCTGCAGGTCTCCCCATATGATGGCAACGCTTGATGTGGTCAGCAGTAAAATCATTAAGTTTCAAGTGCGTTTTTACTACACTCACTATAGTTTGAACCAGGTCCTCCTTCGTATGTTCTGGAACGCCATGGAAGAGAAGAATCTTGCGTCGGCCTTGCATTTCCAAGTGATCGACACTGCACGCTAGTAGTTGGAGTTGTTGCTGCAAACGTTTCAGAGCTTCAGTTACAAATTCGCGGAAGGTGGCAAATTCAGCAGCCAGGCCGGCAATGTTGGATGGAATGCTGGTACTACTCTGTAGTTTATCTTCAAATTGTGTCAATTTCTGGTGGAACATTTTGTTCAGGTTTTCTACTGTGTTGTGTACTACGATTTTTGTTTTAAATCATTAAAACCGTTTAACTATGTATTAAACAAATAATTACATATTGAAAATCAAGAGCAAATTTTTCTAATGTTGTCACCACAACTACCCACGTCGTACTATCCGTATCATATAAAAGGTACAAAAATTTCTGCAACAATCTTCTAAAAAACGTAAAAATTCAATACGACAAAAATCGATTGCAAAAGGTAGGACAAAACAGTAAGCTCGTCTGGAAATTTATAAAAAAAAATACATTTACTTGTAAAAATTCAGAAACACCACTCGACCTACTGTCAACAGACATAAGTCCAATATCAGCAATTGATAAGATAAACGATTATTTCATTAACGTCGGTAGATCTTTAGCGGAAAATACTCCTAAACCAAGTAGCTTCCCGTCGCAAACGAGCCAATCACCAACGCTAAATTCTTTTGTATTGCTGGATACGGACGTTAATGAAGTAATAAGTATCATAAGTAGTTTGTATACATGTCGTCACGCCTTTTATCCCCGAAGGGGTAGGCAGATGTGTATTTCTACACCGACTTTTCGCCAGATATACTTTAGTCCCACGTAATAAGGGGCGAGCCTATTGCCGTACCGGGCACATTTCCAGGCTCCGTGCTGCTACTGAGAATTTCGTGACAGAAAAACCAAATAACACTGCCCGACCCAGAAATCGAATCCGGGACCTCCCAATCCCACACGCACATTTATGCCGCGAGACCAACGAGGCAGTTGTATAGGGTTTGATGTCGAGTTTTCCGTCTCTACGCAAAGATGGAATTTGCATCGTGTTATCCTTTAGTCGGCTCTTACGACACCCATGGGAAGATAGGGGGTGTTGACACTTGTATTCTATGCCGTCAATCACACGGCAACGGCACGGGATAATATACTAAACAACATTATCAAAAAATTCAAATACATATTTGTGCCGGTGTTAACACATATTTAAAAAAAATGTAAATAATGTATTATTAACTATAGGCCAATTTCAGTCTTAACGGGCCTTTCTAAGATCTTAGAGAAAATAATAAACATTCGATTGATTAAGTACCTCGAAGATAATAAGCTGCTTTCAAATAACCAAATTGGCTTCAGGCCAAAAAAGTCCACTAACCAAGCAGTACAGCAGCTTACGGCGTACATAACTAATAGGCTAGATAAGAGCATGCACTCCATGGGAATGGTTTTAGACCTTGCCAAGGCGCTTGACACTGTATCTTGCTCCATCCTGTTGCGCAAGCTCGAGACATTCGGTATAAGGGGTACACCACTTGCACTTTTTCTGACTATCTGAGCGATCGCTATCAGTGTATGAAAATTGATAAATATGTTGGTGCCGAACGTAAAAATAGTGGTTTTGGCATTCCACAGGGTAGTATTTTGGGGCCAACTTTGTTTCTCATCTATATAAACGACCTTTACAGCTTAAATGTTCAAAATGTATAATGTAATGTATATACATACTCCAATACATACTCTGAGCTATATGACCGTGCCCAAAATGGTTTTAATATTGTTTCAAACTGGCTACACCAGAATTTGCTAACCATGAATATTGACAAAACGAAATACATATTATTTAAAATGAGAAATACTAATCCATCACCTGATAACCTACACATTTATGCACACAACTGTGGAATGCACGCTGACCTTGTATGTAATTGTCCCCCATTAATTAAAACTGACAATATTAAATATCCAGGTATAACTTGACACATATCTAAATTTTCGTAACCACATTGATATTGTATGTGCGAGAACGTGTAAATTGATTTATATTTTCAAAAAACTACGTAACATAGCCGATTACAAATTCATAAAACAGGTTTAATTAGCTTTGTGTCAATCCATATTAACATATTGCATTACAACGTGGGGTGGTGCGGCAAAACCAGTTCTTTTGCCGCTAGGACGAGCACAAAGAGCAATACTTAAAGTTGCTACTTTTCGTCCATTTAAATTCCCTACGCACCAGCTCTACTTGTCATGCAACGTGCTAACAGTGCGCCAACTATTTATACTCAACATTATATTAAAACAGCACACCGAAATCTCTTATTCTCCTATTCCTTTTGAAAGAAGAAGAAAGTACCTAGTTTGTACAACACCTCATACAAATCATGTCTTTGTTAATAGATTTTACACTCTTCTAGGCCCGTTCTTATATAATAAATTCAATAAATTACTCAATATATATAGTCATTATTATAAAATGTGCAATACAACACTATCAGAATATTTACAAAAGCTTAATTACGATGACACAGAAAAATTACTAGTAATTTTAAAATTAACTTTAATAATGTTGTCAGAATATTAATAATATTTTTATTTTTACGTGTTTGTTTTATATTCTTACGTGTGTTTTCGCACTGATAAGTAACATTACTAACTGACCTGAATGTCTAAATTGTATTTCGTATTTGTTCTATTAATTTTAAATAAATTAGTCTATAATAATTTACTATAAATCTTAATTGAATTACTTACGACTACGTTATAATATAGCATACAATTAAATATTTATTGTCATTTGTATCGTTACGTAATAATCAAGCGTCAGTTCGAAACACAGGTATAACCTAGTTCGAGCGGGTAGCCGATGTATTATAACTATAACGCAATCTTAGTTTTTTTGCCAATTGTGCAAATAGTTATTTTTTAGCCTTATGTACACTATCGTTTATTCAGCCATGTATGATATTTGTAAAAATAAATAAAAGACTTTAGGCTAGTTATACCAATTAATCTAATTTAAGGCTAATTGTGGTGTACCTTTTTGTATTTTTGAGGATAAATTAATTATTACTATTATTATTTTCTTCATACATTTTTTGTTACTCGGCTATTTGCCGGATATTTAGAATAGTACGGGCCAAAGCCAAGTGCTACACTAGGAAGAATGATAAGTCTACGTTTGTATCTGCTCTTGATGTTGTATTCTATTATGAGTGTTTGTTGGTTGCGTGTGTGAGGGAACTAATGTGGTTTCATTTGCGTTCTGCAGAAATTTTCGGACAATCCTACAGGTGTTCAATATAGCCGCTTTCTGAAGAATTTGGTATGTGTGGGGTGGTAAATCGAGTGTTTTTAGTGATTGGTGTAGCTGCTTAGGCACATGTTGTTGATAATAAAATAGGGACTATTGCGACATTCTGAAGTTGCCACATGCAACTTATTTCAATTTTCAGGTCGGTATATTTGGAAAGTTTCTCGGCTATGGTGTTCTGTAGATTGTGAGTGTTTGTTACGGTTATATCAATAATTTGGGCAGTCCTATTTATTTTATCTAATAAAGTGATGTCTGGTCTGTTGAAGTGTGTCGTTCTGTCTGTTAGAATAGCTCGGTCGTAGTATAATTTGTGAGTAGTGTTTTCGAGAACAGTTTCAAGTTGGTATTTGTAGTATGGCACTGGTGGTGTGGTGATCAATTTATATTTAATTGCCAGTTTTTGGTGGATTACATTAGCTATTTGGTCATGTCTATGTTTATAATCTGTTTGGACTATTGCTTTACAAGCGCCTGTAATGTGCTGGATTGTCTCTGAGGAACTATTGCACCTTCTACATATGTCAGTTGGTATGGAAGCTTTCATTATGTGTTTCTAATAATTGCGAGTTTCTATCACCTGATCCTGGATCGCCATCATGAACCCTTCTGTCTCAGGGAAGAGTTCACCACGCCTTAACCATTCGTTCGACGCTAACTTGTCGACGTTAGGTTGATTAAGGTCCTGCCCGTGTCTCCCGTGTAATGACTTCTCACTGGGTCCATTCAGCGATTTTTGTTTGTCGGTCTGTCTGTTTTTCAGTAGGTTGAGGAGTTTTATCAGCCATATTCAATGGGATTAGTTTCTTATCTCTAAATACTATTGCTTTGTGAAGATTTGAATTAGAAGCTTTAGCATTAAAATATGTTCTTAAAGTGATTATCTGCTTGTTATGGGGATTTTTGATGTCTATTATGCTCCGTCCCTATTCAGCTCGCGGTAGTGTTAGCCTTTGTACACAAGATCGTGGATGGTGTCTTCTATGTTTTGTCAGAGTGGCATTAACAATTCGTTGTAAATTTTTGAGGTCGGTTTTATTCCAATTTAAAATGCCAAAAGAGTACGTAAGAATGGGAATAGCGTAAGTGTTAATAGATTTTATAGTGTGTTTTGCGTATATTTGTGTGCTGAATATCGTTTTTAATCTATGTTTAAATTGCTTAATCAGTGTTGTTTTTATTTGTTTATCAAGTATCTGTTTAGCCTGTATGTATCCTAAGTATTTATATGTCCCGTTTTCATCTAATGACAATTGTAATTGATGTGTATTGTAATTGATATGAGTGTATGTGATTTTTTCCTGCTCTTATTGAATTAATTTTGCATTTGTCAATACCAAACTCCATAGCTATATCATTTGAAAACTGTTCCGTGATGTTAGCCAACTCAACTAATTCGTCGGATGAGGATGCGTCTAATTTAATATCATCCATATAAAAAGTGGTTGATTTTACAGTTTCGATAAATGTTCTCTGATTCAAGTGTTGTATCCTCGTACTCAAGTTGATATCCGGGCCTCAGGGCATTTAGTTTGTTAGAGAGAGGATTGAGTGCAAGGCAAAACCATAGGGGACTAAGTGAGTCTCCTTGGAATATAGCTCGTTGGATTTTAATAAGTTCGGTTTCAACCGTTCCTGTAGGTGTATTTAGATGTAATCTTGTATTCCATTTTTTAACCGACTTAAAAAAAAGGAGGTTCTCAGTTTGAACTGTATGTATGTATGTATGTTTGTCCGCGATTATCTCGCGTTTGGCTGAACCGATTTCGATGCGGTTTTCAGAAAAGTATTTGTTACACTTAGGAGAAGGTTTTATGCCCTTAACCGACTTCAGAAAAAGAAGGTTCTGAGTTTGACCCATATATATGTAAGTTTGCCCACGATTAACTCGAGTTTGGTTGGACCGATTTTATACGGTTTTCAGAAAAAAGTATTTGTTACACTTAGAAGAAAGTTTTAGTATTTTAACCGATTTAAAAAAAAGAAGGTTCTCAGTTTGAGCCGTACACATATTGATTCTTAGTATTTTTGTATGTATTACATTATGTGTGTGTGTTTGTACTTGTGTACGTGAGTGCGCGCACGCGTGCGTGTGTGTATTTGTATGTGTACGTCTGTGTGTGTGTTTACATGTGTACGTGTCTATGTCTCTGCGATTAACAAAAAACAAAAAAAGTCGGTGAAAGAATCTAATGCGAGAGCATATTTCTCATTCTTGTCATTTCGGATAAGGCTCTGTTGTCGTGGGGATGGTTGAGTAATTTGTTCGAGTCAATATCACTCAAAACCATGCCTTTTATGGATTTGACCCGACTCAAGGCAAAATAGCATTGGCCTTTAGCAAAGATTTTAGGCCCTAAGTCGATGACCGCGGAACTAAGTGTACATCCGTGCAACTTGTGTACCGTCACAGCCCAACTCAATATGACTGGCAACATCCGCCTCTCGATATCACCATAACCGCCATTGCCTTGATAGCTCGCTGTCACTGGAGCTATGGAAATGTATCCATCTTCATCTTTAAGACGCAATGCTATTGATGGATCATCGAATAATATCAAAATGGCATCAGGCATTTCACCTGGCTCAAGTTGATCTCTTCTTAGTGCCGGCCATTTAAATTCTTTAGGAACACCATTGCCCCGTTCGCTAAGCCATCCGTTATTGGCATATTTCTCCGGAGCATAATACGAGAGCTCACAGCCAATTCAATTGTATGTACAAGTCCACCGCATTTGTTTGGATCGTACTTACTTCCGTATGAGGCTGATTCCCTAGACTCATCTCTCTCTTCCAGCATCAAGCCTAAGCCCATAGGCACACAGAATAAAAGTAGGTACCTTTGTCAAAGTCATGATAACAAACTGATACTACCAGAAAACTTATCACTAAAATAATTGAATCTAACTATAAACAAACTATTAATTAGCCCAAAACTTAAAGTAAATGGAGTACCTATCACTGAAAAGTGTGAAATAAATAAAAGAGTAGTTAACACAAAACCTGAAGTAAACGAACGAAGTACCCAACACTAAAAAGTATGAAATAAAAATAATAAGAAAAAAACAAAACGAAAATGAAAACTTAAAAATCGCACCAAAAATGTTTACTAGGTATTTAGTTTCTTTTTAAAAAAAAGAGAACCGCCTTCAAAAAATCGACCCACTGAAAAGTACGAAATAATCTTTACATACGCTAATACATAGTATATAACTTATACAAAATACTTAGTTTTTGAAGTCGGTGTCAATACCAAACTCCATAGTTATATCATTTGAAAACTGTTCCGTGATGTTAGCCAACTCAACTAATTCGTCGGATGAGGATGCGTCTAATATAATATCATCCATAATTATATAAAATTTGGTTGATTTTACAGTTTTGATAAATGTTCTCTGATTTAAGTGTTGTATCCTCGTACTCAAGTTGGTATCCGGGCCTCAGGGCATTTAGTTTGTTAGAGAGAAGATTGAGTGCAAGGCAAAACCATAGGGGACTAAGTGAGTCTCCTTGGAATATAGCTCGTTGGATTTTAATAAGTTCAGTTTCAACCGTTCCTGTAGGTGTATTTAGATGTAACCTTGTATTCCATTTTTTTATTATGCTACTTAAGAAGTTGATAATTTGCGGATGTATTTTATAAATGTGTAAGACTTGTAATAACCAGGAGTGTGGCACTGAATCGTACGCCTGTTTATAATCAATATACATAGTATATAAATCTTTTCTTTTTCCTTGAACCTGTTTAAGTAATATAAAGTCTATTGTTAACTGCTCTTTGCATCCTTGACTGAATTTTCTGCATTCCTTTTGCTCTTCTGTTAAAATGATCTGTGGTTCTAAATGTTTGTAAATAATGTGTGTAATACAAGCCGTCATCTTAACATATAAAATCCTTGCGTTACTGACTGACTGACAGACACGCTACAGCCGAAACTATTGGGCGCAGGAAGCTAAAATTTGGCATGTATGTTCCTTTCCCGAAATTCCCACGGGATCGTCCCAACCGGGTAAATTTAAAAAAAATGCAGGCGTAGCTGCTGGCGTCCTCTAGTTATCTTATAAATTGTTTGCAAACAGGTTATAGGTCTATATTTTGCTGGGTTAGATGAATCATTGGGGTCTTTTGGTAACATGTAGGTAATACCTTCTGTAATATAAGCCGGTATGGTTGAAGGGTGTTTAATAAATTCATTAATATGATTAAAAAGGTGTGAGTGTGTTCGTCTAAACTTTTTGTACCAAAAATTGTGTATATGATCTGATCCTGGTGCTTTCCAATTATGCAATCTATTAAGAACTTCTTGGAAAGTTTGTACCTCAACGTGGTCAAATTGCATTTGGTTAGTATTGATCTGTTTTGCCTCTTCATCTCCAATCCATCCTGCTTCTGTGTTATACCTGACTGGATTTTCTCAAATACCAGCCCAGAACTGCTGCAACTGTTCTGGAATTGGGTTAGCGGAGTGTGTTGTACTATTGGGTGTTGTTTGGTTTGTTGTTGTATTTTTTAGGGTTCGATAAAATTGATTTTCATTGTGTTTGAACTGCTAATTTTGTGTCTTACGTTGTGTACATTTTTTGTATCTACTTAATCTACTTTTAACAACTGTCAGTTTCTGTTTCAGGGTGTTTAAAAAGTGTGTGAGTTGTGTGTTTGGTTCTTTATGTGATGTGTGTATTCTGTGCTGTTTTAATATTAAATCTACTTGTCTCGTAAGCTTCGTGCTTCTATGACCTCGAATAAAATGTGATAGTCTCCCTATTTTGACTCTGAGGACATCTATTTTATGTTCTAACCTCTTTTGCCATTTAGGTCTGTATTTTGTTTTGTGTCTATTGCTATTTTCTGCAGATGCCAGCGAGATTTTACTCCTGTTGACCTTAGCAGCTGTCCATGCAGCCCAGTATATTAATGTTTGTAGCTGATTAAACTCTAAATCTGTGGTTAAATGTTCGCTTAGTATTGTGTTGTCTATGTAGGATATTATATTTGCTAGTTTTGTTGATGATTTTTGTTTTGGTATATAACTTCTGTCTGTAGGTTGCGTGTCTTTGTAGAATTGTAGTGCTTCGTTGAATAATCTATATGTTTCAGGGTTTCTTTCGCTATCTGTATCTTGTGTGGTATTTTCTAAGTAAATGTTATTTATTAAATTTATTTCAGCTTTTATTTGAGTTTGATGGCTTTGTGGTACTTCTATATTTTCTCTATCTAGATTGAGTGTGTGTGTATTTATATATTGTTATGTGTTATCGTTAGATACATCGGTTTGTGTTTGGTAGTCATTATTTCTAAAGGTGTTTGATTGGATTAACTCGTTTTCGACTATTGTTTTCAGTTGCTGTAATCGTGTTTCTGATATCATATTGTTATTAACTATAACTCTTTTTTGATCGGATATACGCTGTTCGGATAAATGTGATAAATGAGGATTAAGTTCTAAAAAGCTATCTTTCAAATTTTTACGCCAGGCTGTCATATCTGTCTCCACTTTGGTAACTCTAAAATAACATAGCATTAGTGTTTCATTGAGAGTATTTGACCATTTCATCCTACGCTTAGGTTCTGATTGTGGATGTGTTTGTGTTTTAGTTTCAAGTGTGAGATTATCTTGTGGTGTATGCTCTAGAATTTCACTATTACTTCTTCCAGTATCTAAACTATTTCTTACTTCGTGCCTAATTTTATCAATAACATTGGAAGGCAATAATTTTTTGTTAACTATTGCTCTTCTTTGGTCTCTTATTCGTTGTCTCGAAACTATCATATTTGGGAATTTATCTGTGAACTGTTGGTGTAATGAAGCAAGATATGCATTAGTATCGGTTTCTAAATTGGTCATGATGAGGTAGGTACGCCAAATGAATTTATTAATTTCCTGACTCCATTTTTTTCGCGTAGTTGGAGCCGTAGTGGGTGCCGGATCATTGGTCTGAGTGACCTCCGCCACAACATCTACTGACTCTAATGATAATGTGGGTGATGATCTAGATGAGCGTAATAAATATGAAGGTGGTGAAGATGGCAATGATTAAAATAATGATTTTGGTGAAGATGATGAGGATGAATTACCTTGCAACAGTCTGAGACTGGGCAGTTAGCTGCGATACGTCACCGCCCCCAGAAAACGAGGGGCAGCCCGGGTCAAAAGACCTGGGGCGGGATTCTCCTTCGCGATTCGCTTCGGTACCCGCCTGGGGTAACACTCTATTTCGTAGTCGCATTGCATAAAGAGTAAAAAATATTATAAGAAATAAAAATATGTATAAGTTAAACTAGAGAGAGAGAAACTGAAAAGAGGAGGGTTATAGAATTTGAGAGTCTGAACTGAGTCAAAAACTGAAGATTGGGAGGGAAAAAATCTAGGTAAGAGGAAGGGATAGTTAGGGAAGTTGGGGCCGTTGGTTGGGAAGGGTTAAGCCGAGGTGTTATGACTATGTTTTTGTAAGTATCTCCTGTTTACCAACTGATACAGGGTCGTCAAGTTCTTAGAGACTATTTTGATCGATCATGCCTTCCCACAAGCCCCCCACCACGTCAAGGTGGCCCCATGGGGGGGTATTATTATTATTTGTTTCTCTTTCACGCGTACTTTTCTAACATATGGTGTTGAAAAAGTACACGGCCCTTTGGCAGGCGTACACGGAGACATAGGTCCAACGCGCAGAGGCCCCTTGAGAATTTTAATCTAGTAGGTGGTGGGACACCTACTGAGGAGCCTCCATAACTGCACTATGAAGTACAGCCACGGATTAGCCGCAGCAGGTGTAAGACTATTGCTACTTGTATGGAAACTACTTACTCCGGGCTATTGTGATGGGTGTTCAATGGATGAGTGAATATGGAAACTATGGATGACAAACGGCGTCTGCCCTAAGTACTCTTATAGTACGTCGAAAAGGGGTAGATGGTGACTAGCCAACTCACTAGATGGGCCCTCTCTAAATAGCCACCATGGTAAACGAAGACTGCGATAAAGACAGCCAGAGGGCAACACCGGTGCGAGTGGCTAGGGGTGTAGAGCGGTGCGGCACCGGTTTCGCCATCGCGGGTCGTGGCTCGGAGCGGGTTTCCCCGTAATTAAGCCCTTGAAAATGACACTTCCACCCCCGAGCAAATAGCTCTTGCGACTTCCCTCTGGCCGACCAACCAAGACAAGCCAGAGTTGAGAGTCCTGCGGGCGCTCTTGGGCATCAACTCCTACCAGCCAATAAAGGCAAGCCGGAGACGAGGCCCTGACCGACTCTCTGAAGCATTCGGGACCGCAGTGTCGCCACACACATTCAGCTCGCCACAAAGCTGCCCTGCGGTTTGTAGCCTTTCTATTAATCTTGTAATACATTATTTGTATATATCACAAGTTGAAGGTGATGTTTGAAAGCCGTTACTGTGCCCTCCGAGATTGCGTTAGTCTCATGATGAGATAACGGCTGCCCCAGAGGGATTTATTATTATTATGTTTCTCTTTTTCACGGCTATTCTTCTAACATTTGGTGTTAGAAGAATAACCGGTCCTTTGGGAGGCCTACACGGGGATATGGATCCAACGTGCAGAGGCCCGTAGAGAGTTTTAATCTAAAATGGGATGGGACACATGCCGCGGAGCCTCCACAACTGCACTACTGAGTACAGCTATGGACTAGCCGCATCACGTGTAGGGCTATTGTTTTAAGTGGATCTACTGAATACGGGTTATGGGGATGGGTGTTTAGTGAACTGGTAATTAATGCTATGAATGAAAAACGGCACCTGCCAGTGATACTCCTATAGCATCCGTCCGCGTGGCAGGTGGTGACTCGCCAACTCACTAGATGGGCCCTCTCTAAACAGCCGCCCAAAGCAAACAAACTCTGCCATAAAGGCAGCCAGAGGGCAACACCGGTGCGAGTGGCTAGGGGTGTCGAGCGGTGCGGCACCGGTTTCGCCATCGCGGGCCTCGTGACAACGGAGGCCCGGAGCGGGTTTCCCCGTAGTTACGCCCTTGAGAATGACACTTCCACCCCCGAGCTAATAGCTCTTGCGGCTTCCCTCTGGCCGGCCGACCAAGGCAAGCCAGAGTTGAGAGTCCTGCGGGCACTCTTGCAAATCTACTCCGGCCAGCCAACAAAGGCAAGCCGGAGACGAGGCCCTGACCGACTCTCTGAAGCATTCGGGACCGCAGTGTCGCCACACACATTCAGCTCGCCACAAAGCTGCCCTGCGGTTGTAAGCTTTCTTTTCATCTTGTAATACATTTTTTGTTTATATTACACGATGAAGGTGATGTTTGAAAGCTGTTACTCTGCCCTCTGAGATTGCGTTAGTCTCATGATGAGATAACGGCTGCCCCAGAGGGGTTTTATTATTATTATTATTAAATTATTAAGTAAGAAAATCTCGTGCAATGATATGTTAGACTAGACTTTGTGGGCCTAGGAGAAGAATTTATAGAAATTCTCTCTTAGAGCTCTCCCAGTCTCCCTAAGGAACATACAATGACATGCTAAATTTTAGCTTCTTTCAACCGGTATCGGTAGTTTCGGCTCTGCGTTTTAATTATATACAGAAGATAGTCCTACAAAATAGATTAGCGGGTCTTAATCGCGTACAATTAATTTATTTAAGGTATAAATACCTATTTGTTTCAGTCTCTCCGCGACCACGCTCGGTGCAAGACGAGTGAAACGTCGGAAACAAATAGGTATTTATACCTTAAATAAATTAATTTTACCCGATTAAGACCCGCTAATTTATTTTGTATGATGTATACAAATCGCGAAAGTTTAAAATCGATTACAGAAGATAGTATTAAGTTCAAGAGTTTACGTGTTTTCGATGCTGACTGGACTGATTAGCAGTTACATGCTTCCGTTGAGTAAGTGACAAAATGTAACTGCGATTTGGATGCACCAATGTGCATCCAAATCGCAGTTACATTTTGTTCGGCAACATTAGACAACAGCAGAAGGTCCGGCGACTGACGAGAGCAACCTATGAATTTGAACATGGAAGCTTCAAAATCACATGAAAACTTTTTAGGTAACTAAAGGCATTTCTCATGTTTTCCGATTACTTATTTACTCTGCTGTCTTCGCTGTCGTAACCAACAAGAAACAAATGTAAAACATTCCGTCGCTATAGACGTTTTGGTTGCGATGCCAACTACATTCGTCAGCTAGTATCGGGAATAAGTCAAAGCTTGATAACATCGTTCGTACAGATCCAATCTTTGTCGGATTGTAATACGTTTGCTTGCCACCGATTGACGTCGTAAAGTAGGGTGGCTACACCTTATCTCGACCACTAAAATATGTAGCTATTTAATTTTTACTTAATAGAAACAGTCATATAAAGAGCGTGTACGAAATATTCTCGACAGTTGAAAAAAAATACAATTCTAAAAATAACCAAAAGTAAATTTTCTTGTTGATAAATAATTTTGCAGTTCTATAAGTTACTCACACACATTGATAACGTCTGTCTTTTGTGAATAACATATGAAACAATAATTAAATCCTTTGTGTATACTGTAACCTTTGGTTGTGCGACTCAGGATCTGTTATTGTGTCCTCGTAGTTCCAACACTGTTTTTTAGATGTCGTTAGTTGTATCTTCGCCATAAATATGTAGTTACCGTGAAAAGCTTAATGCAGTTCCTGAAAATACAGATTTCAGTCGTAGTCGTTCAGACTAGTAACTAAACTCATTAACGATGGAACCATTGAGGACATATAAATGCGGCGTATTTTGTAAAAAATTATGAGCTGTCTCATAATTTTATAACAAAAGTAGTACTGTAATGCATATAAGTGTATAAACGTGAATGTTTCCCAAGTAGAGATATATTCTAATAAAACTATACTAGCAGGTACTAGTTTTATAGCAAGATAATGGCCATAATATATTATATAATTTCGCAAAATTACCGCACGGGTATCCTCAGATAAACAGTTACGTGCATGCATTTACTATGAGCGATCGTGCAGGGGTTAGTGTAAAATGTTATTTCTCTTATTCACTCAAGGAATGAGACCCTATTTCAATAGCCATTAGTAGTTAATTTCATTACTCCGTTGTCATAATATTTTATTGTATTGTTACAGCTCTATAACTTTATTGTATATACGCGGGCCACTATTAGAATGGTTCATGAATGAGTAATGTTCGTATTTCAAACAGTTATTATTTTTTTTAATTTCTTATCAATGACCCAAAAATCGCTTAAATAAAGACCACATAAAATTAAACAAAAACCATTAAAAATATTTTGATCAGACTGAATCTTTGTAATTCACATACACGTTCACATTTCAAGTCGTCTTGCTCTGTAGGTCGTGCGAGAACGTCATCAACAGCACCTTATTAGTAATCAAAGGTGTTAAATGACGCGTTCAGATTAAGTGGTTATCTTAGACGTGGTGTTCAAACGGTCTTGAATCCAACTGCTGCTACAACATCGTCAAACTGCAACACTCGACTTGACGCGTCAGTTGTGTGCTGTCAAAATAGACACGACAGCATTGTGGTCTCCAGTCCTTTAATTGGAGCACGCACCATACATTGTGATAAAAAATAATATTTATAATGATTGCTTCCAGCTTCTTGTTCAGGTACTTTTTGGTTTAGCATTATATACTCTACTGTTCCGCTGCCGTGGCTCATAGTAATGTTGCCCATCGATAATCGACTATCGCTAAACTATCGATAGTCTATCATAGATGACGTCATTTCAAAAGTATCGATATGCTATCGATAGTATCGATATAATCGATAGTATCAACACTATCGATGGTGTGAGTTAGGGCAATAATATTTATATATAATAATTGTATCGATATTATTGATAGTATTAGCACCAATAGTATCAATACTATCGATAGTATCGATACTATGTAAGACGCGCATATTATTTAGCTGTAATACTTTCGATAATATCAATAGTATCGATAGCCTACACTATCGATGGTTTAATAAACTGCGATAGTATTGGTTCCAATCAATCAGTTACATAGCAAGTAAATACCAATCAGCTAGTCAGCTACCAGTCTTGCTTTCAGTCACACAATAATTAACACCAAGTAATACACAGTAAGTAAAATAATGGTTTAACATTACTTGCTACATATGCTGTAGTTGGAAAACGATAGTATCAACGTTTATTAAACTATCGGTTGTGTAATACTATCGATAGTTTCATACTATTGATAGTATCGCTGTTTTTTTACAACAATAATATCGATAACATTGATAGTATCGATAGTATTACATAAAAAAAATTAATACTGTCGATACTATTGATAGTATTGTCATGTAATTGTATCGATTGTATCGATACTGTTGCTTCCAGTCAATAATATTAATTTATTTGTACTATCGATAGTATCGATGGTATCGATAATGTCGATATTATCGATAGCACTATCGATATTGTTACTAGTTTTCGAGGTCACCTATCGATAGCGGAACTATCGATATTTAGGCAACTCTAGCTCATAGCGTGATGTTATAGCCTATAGCCTTCCTCTATAAATGGGCTATCTAACACTGATAACATTTTTCAAATCGGACCAGTAGTTCCTGAAATTAGCGTGTTCAAGCAAACAAACAAACTCTTCAGCTTTATATATTAGTATTAGATGCAAGAATTCTTCACGATTAAAAACTATACCTACTTCTTTTATATCTACTCCAATTCGATTAATGAAACTATAGATACTTATTTTATATCAACTCCAAATGGAAATAGTTATTTATATATTATAAGCTAATTAAATCCTTATAAATAAAAATGAATCCCTGAAATGTATGTACGCGCATAATTTCCAAACGACTGCACCAAATTGAATAAATATATTTTTCTTTTTTAAAGACAACTCCCGCATTAGAACTAAACCCTGTGTCTCGGGGGACTTTACAAACATACAACTAACGGACACAATGAACACCCAGACTCGAAACAACAATTTATGAATTACACAAAGTGTTGTCTCGTGTGGGTTCGACCCACAACACTCGGCGCAGCGTCAAGCGGCGAGGCGGCCGCTTAAACCACTACGCCAACCGTGCAGTCTTTCTATTATGTGTTTGTTATAGTTGGGAAAAGGTTTATATGAAAAAAGAAAATAATAGCAAACATATAAAAAAATGGTGGTACGAAGTTCGCCGTGTCAGCTAGCAATTTATAAAAATAACATTCATAATGGTAGACAACTGGATGATTCACCCTACTAGATTTTGATTATGAATACCAAATTGATCGAATCTTGGACAACGATATGTTTTACTCTAGATATTGGCATGCATTTTCCTTGTTGGCTAGATTATAATACGGTTGGGTAGGTTACCGATAACGCAGAGAAATGCTATAGGTAAAATACGACTTATAATATTCGTAGCATTCCACAATGCGCAGCAGTTATATTTTTATTTCCTTCCTTAATTTTTTAAAATATTTTTATAGACTCTGCCTACCCCTTCGGGGATACAGGCCTCACGCCTGTATCCCCGAAGGAGTAGGCAGAGGTGTAATATTACACCCACATGTCGACATGATGTTTTTTTGGTCCCGCGTAATAGGAGGCGAGCCTATTGCCGTT